>CM055110.1:1936658-2643348 GCA_029204225.1 Diphasiastrum complanatum
CTCATCTTAAGCTTTCACATGTGGAAGTCATCTCTGTTGAATTTGTTGATCAAACGAATCTTTGAGATTGAACCTTTAATTGAAAATTGAGTAGCAGAGATAAAACACAAACTGAATGAACAAGTTTCTATAGAACTAGAACTTATTAAATTCTATTATAAGTCCTAGACTCTAGTAATCTAATAAACCTGTGGCTTTGATACCACTTTTGTGGGATGCGAGAAACATTATTTGTTGATGTTTTGAATTAATGTCCAACTGATGAAACAAAATTCTTAATAACAGGATCGTGGATTACTTAGGGAATGGAGTTTACGAGCTGTCTTTTTTGTGTTGAATCAGATTATCAGTGTAAGAGTCTTAGACTGTCGTGAAAAAGAGAGTGCAGAAATGATTAGGCATCTGAGACAGTCATGACAATCCTCTAATACAGATAACTTGATTAAGAAGAGAATGTAGAAAATATTTAGGCGTCAGAGACAGCCATACATTTCTCTTATAATAATGAAGTTTTGTGTAAGAGGAGTGAGAGCTATTATCATTCAACAAGAATGCAAAAAAGATGTAGAACAATAGCGAACCATGTAATAAAGTTTGTACTAACACGATTAGATCACACTATAATTGCACTGACAAGTGCGTGATCCCTACTTACAGATTCAAAACAATTGCTAAAGTTCTGAATATATATATATCTCTCTCTCTATAATACTAACTCCGAGGAGTCAACTAGTGAGAGACTCGTTCTGGTCATTGTATCTTTGTCAGATCATCCTCTGATATATGATGACTTGTAATATCTTCAATCGCTCATTTACATTTATAGCAACTGGAAGTCTTGCATTATTCTAGCTTTACATTTACAATATGGTTAACAACTGCTAAACTGATCAATACATCGATTTATTGTTGGAGCGTAAAGACATAATGATCTGGTATTTGGAATCCCTTGTAAATCCGTAGGGTGGACGACGTACACTCCTTGGCTTTTTGGCCTTGCCTTTAGTTAAGAACAACCTTCAGCATTTGTAGGACACCATCGGCATTTGTAAGGCACCTTCGCAATTTTAAAGACAAGTGTTGCACAAAATAAAGTGGCATCAACTAGTGCACTCTCATCCAGGTTAGATAGTTTCTTACCAACCTCCACAGAATGCTCATCAAAGTGGCTATACCAAGCAGTGGTGCTTGTTTCAATCCGTACAAGGCTTTCTTCAGCTTGCATACTTTGTCTTCCATGCCACTAGGTTCAGCTCCATGTACACTTCTTCTTCAAGCTTACCATTTAGGAATGTGGACTTTACGTCCATCTGATGTAGATTCCATCCAAATAGTGCCGCCAAGCAATCACCATGCGAAGTGTATTCCACTTGGCTACATGAGCGAAGGTCTCTTCGTAGTCAATGCTCTTCATAGCCCTTCACTACAAGCCTTGCTTTTGTGTTTTGCAATAGTTCCATCGACATTGTACTTTTTCTAGTATACCACATTTGTTGCCAATGGATCTTTTTGCCCTTTGGAAGATCCACTATCTCCCATGTGTCGTATGTGTTTGATGGAATCAATCTCCTCCTGCATTGATTTTTGCCATATCTCTTGATTTTTGGCCTCCTCAAAGCAACAAGGTTCAATAGATTAAATAATGTCACTCATAAGTGCAAGATTTTACCTGAAACTTGTTAGGTTCCTTCCTTTGTCTTGTGAATGCCGCAACTCTCCCTCCTTGCCTAGGCTCAGCAATTTTTCCTTCCTTGTCACTCATGAGTTTAGTATACCATTTGGATAACTTACGTTGAGGTGATCCGCTACGAGATGAATAGGAATCCCATGGTGCATCTTGCTCCTTCCTTTAATCACCTGCTACCTCAGTCTTTTCCAATCCAATAGATTTGTTTCTCATTCTCCATCTCGTCTCTATGGTGGAGGAGTACCACGTCCCTCATCATCATCATCATGATCTTCCTGTGGTAGTAGAACTACTTCATCCTCTTTGAGAAGCTTACGTAGCTCATCATTATTTTTTTCTTCATCCCAAATCTATGGATTTCATCAATAAGACATCCGGCTTATGTGCACACGTAGCCCCTCTAGATCCTAACATCTATATCCCTTGGTTGTTCATCATATCTGTGAAAATGCACTTCAAAGGCCTTTACTTGCATTTTGGCTCTTCGCTCTTAGGTATGTGAACATACACTCGACATCTAAATACTCGCAACCCATCCATCTTAGGCTTCTTTCCAGTGAAATGCCTCCTCGGGTGTGTGATTATACATAGCAACTATAGGGCTTCTATTTTGTAAGAACACAGCAGTTTTGACAACTTCTCCCCATAACGAATCAGTAAACTCCCCATATGTGTCATCATTGCCCTAGCTGCTTCGACAATGGTACGATTCTTTCTTTCAGCTACCCCATTTTGTTGAGGTGTATCAACTTGTGCAAACTCCTGTTTAATGCCATGCTCCTTGCAAAAATCAATAAAATCAGTGGAACGATACTCACCACCACGATCTGCCCTGAGTATCTTGATCTTAGCACCTGACTGATTTTCAACCAATGCTTTGAAGCTTTTGAAGCATCCAAATGTGTCAGACTTATGCTTAACGGTGTAGATCCAAGTCTTCCATGAGTAATCATCATTAAAGGTTAGCAAATAAAATGTTTTACCAATAGACATTACCTTCATTGGCCCACATAGGTCAGAGTGTATCAACTCAAGCACTCGTTTTGCCCTTGTTGCTCCTTCTTTGTTAAATTTCTTCCTGTGTAACTTGCCTAGCACGCACTCCTTGCAAATGGACTCTTCCTTGTCATCCAAACCAGGTAGATCTGTTACCATCTTGAGCTTACGAAGTAGCCTCAAGCTCTTGAAGTTCAAATGCCCCATACGTCTATGCCATAAATCACTTTGTGATGTAGATGTAGATGCTAACACATTGCACTTTGTAACAACAACATTTAACTTGTACAAACCACAAATTTTATCCCTAAGCCATCAACAATCACCTTGAAACCCCATTTCACATCCTTGATCTGGCATTTCTTGTCGTTGAACTCCACCTTCAACTTATGATCTGTCATTGTGCCAACATATAAAAGACTCTTCTGAAGGCCAGGAACAAACAACACATTTTCAATTACCTTCACATGTCCATCAGGAAATTGAATAGGCACTACACCAACTCCATAAACTTGGCACTCGTCGCCATTTGCCTGTGCAACTCTATCTCCATCATCAGTAAGCTCCAGGTTTTTAAACCATGATTTGCTGCCAGTCATGTGTCTTGTTGCTCCCGAGTCCACGTACCAATGTGTATGATCAATGGAATGTTACGATGCTAATGTTGTCACAAATGTCGTGCCTTGATCTTCGTTATCGCTATCATTCTCTTCTTCAACAAAATTGGCCAACTGCTTCATTTTGCCCCTCTTAATATCCATCTTTTTCTTGTGACAATCTCTTGCCCAATGTCCAGGCTTTTGGCAATAGAAACAATTGTCTTTCTTCTTCTTGCCTGATGTGGATCCTTGATTATCATCCTCCACATTCAACTTCTTGGATTGCTTCTTGTATTTATGCTTCCCTTTGGCTAGCATGGCTTGATCTTCCGATGTGGGAAGTCGAGTTTTTACCACTTCACGTCTTTGTTCCTTCTGTAGGATGACGCCATGAAGATTTTCAAGTGTTGGTAGTCTCTCCCTCGAAGCAATGCCACTTGCAAACATTTGAAAATTTTTGGATAGGCCATTTATAGCTGTGTGGACCAGCTCAACACCTCTTATTGCCTCTCCAATAGATGTCAACTGATCTCGTAACTCCTTAATTCGTGTGAAATAGGACCCTATGCCCTCATTCTCCTCCATGCGAACACTTATGAGTTTGGTCCTCAAAAACACCATTCAAGAGGGGTCCATCGTTTGAAACTGCATTTTGAGTGCATCCCAAGTGCCTGTTGCTGATACAGCTTCACTAATGTGGGCAATGACATGATCCTTTATTGACAAGTTTATCAAGGATAAGGTCTTCTGCGCCCTTTTGTCAAATGCACGAATATCGGTTGGAGTTGCAACTGGCCATTGTTCCACCCTAGTGACAATGTCCCACAACTCCTTTTCCATGAAAATTCTTTTCATTTTGAATTTCCAAATGCTATAATTGGATACCCCATCCAATCTACTAGCTTCTCCAAGCACGGATTCTCCCAATCCTGCCATTTCACCAAAAATTGCTCCTATAGCGCCTTAATGACACCCAATGACAAGCTTATAGAGCAATTTAGACTTCTAAAAGTCAATTTTAAGGTCTGACCAAAAAAGTTTCAGGACCTCCCGCCGCTTTTTCGCCAAATCGGAAGCCAAATCGGTGTCGTCCTCCGAAATGCCCTTTGTCACCAACTCCCAACTACTTGCCCACTGGGACTGATTTCCCAATGTTTGTGTTTCCCTGAAGGATCTTCGTCGTGACTGGGGGTACTTCTTCTGATTGAGTCTATTTGGATTGCCCATCTGTCTTCTTAGCCTTGTCATTTTCATATTTGACTTGTGACCTTGGTTGTCGATCTTGCTGGTGTTGTTGTTGGCAGTGTAACTGCTCCAGTGGATCCAAGCGGATCACTCTCTCCCCCCCCCCCACCCAAAATCTGTTGGTGGGAATGTTGTTGCTGGTGACTGTTCATGCTCAAGGTTGGATCTACGTGTGGAACACGTAGTTGAAACTTGTTGAACATGTGACTGTACTAAAGATTGAACAAATTTTAACTAAATTTGTTTCGATCTTGCTATAGTTGACTCGAAGATGAATATGACAATGAGATGCAGGAATCAACTCTGACTGTCCATGGATTTTGAATATTTCTCAAAAAATTCTAAACTACTATAAAAGATAATCTGAAGATGGATAGATGAATGAAAATGTGTTTTGGAGATGCTCTATAGAAGACTCTCGTGCAGTAGCTATTTCTCATGCAAAAATGAATCACACAATAGACATTGTAGCAGATGACAGAATATCGGTTTCACTTTCTTTCGACAATGACTCATTTTAGATTGTCTTTTTGCATTATGGCACTAGCGTATTGTGCGGTGTTGTATTCCATTTGTGTTGGTTCTGATCTGGGATGGGTCAGAGCCATAAGAACGGGGTTGTGTGCGTGAGGACTCGGCTCTATCAGGTTTTTGTCCCTTGAATGGGTCTGTTGATTGGTCTTGTAGTTTGGCTCGCATTCGGTAGAACCTATGATGTCTGATTTGTTTAGCTACAGGGGACCTGATCTCGTATGGATAATCGTCTGGGACTTGAGGATCGTTTTGTTGGTCCATTGGGTACTGGTGATTTTTTCTGTGTTGGGGTTTTGTTTTTTTTTTTTTTTCCTACGGTTTACGGTTTACGGTGAAGGGGTGCGGGTGATTGCGAGCTGATGCGGTTGACGGGTGGTTGCGGTTAGCTGTGTTCAGTTACGTTTAGTTGTGGTTGAGTGCGGTTGCAGTGGCTACGTTCAGTTACGTTTAGTTGTGCTTGAGTGCGGTTGCGGTGGCTACGTTAGATGATGGTTGTAGTGGTGTCAACGGATGTTTGTGGTGTCAGAGGCCTATTACGGTTGTAGCGGGCAATTGCGATCGTGAGTGTGGTGCTATGGGGATGTGGTTAAATGGGGGTTGTTTTGTGGATGAGGCATTCTGTGGTGGTGTCATTTGGAGGTGGTGTAAATGTGGTCCATCACGGGTTAGTGGACAGTCGGGATCCGTTGCGGTATCTACGACTAATTGCGGATCTGGGTAGAGGGTTGCCTGTGGCGCTTGAAGGTGGTCGTGGGTAATCGTAGGTCATTTGTTGACAGTTAGATGCAATTGTGATAGGCGAAGGCAGGTGTGGTTGCGGTGTATGCAGGCACTACGGGGGAATGAGATCTCTACGGGAAAGACTTGCTCTTTGTGGGAATACGGTTGCTACGAGGATTGTTTGCGGAGGTTAGAAGGTGAATTGTTAGTGGATGAAGATCAGCTTGCGATGGGGTGTTGGTTGAACGGCGGGTGCGGTTTCAATGGTTGGTGGCGGTGACAACGGCTAGGTGTGGGTGTTTGCGGTGTTTGCAAAGCGGTTATGATGGAGTGTGGTGTGGTACAATGTAATGTGGTCTGTAAGGTGTATATTGTTCAAGGGCGGAAGTAGTTAGTAGGTTGTCTGGTGGTGAGTAAATGTTGTCGCTACTGATGAATGTGATAGTTGGAGGCTCGTGGTAATGGAATGCAGTCGCTACGGTGGTGGTGGCGATGGAGGTGGAAGGTGGTCTAGTGAGGAGTGCTTTGGCTCAGTCTAGTCAGATGAGGGGGTTTGTGGGCGTTTGAGTGCGGTGTTAAAAATTCACAATTCTAGCTTGACTAGTTTTGGTCATATGACTTGTAAATAGTTAGATGGTCATGATGTGGCTTGTCACACGTGCCAAATAGCATAGGATTCCATTCATAAGGATGTTCTCAAGTAGACCTAAGTGTTAGAACCTTTGGAATGAGTCCAAATTATGCTTAGATACAAGGGAGAAAAAATGGGAGCTATTTTTGGTAATTTTTGCATTGTTGAGGGATCTCCAAGATTCCAACCCTAACCTGGTAGGGATGAAAGATCCACCAAAATTAGAATTAGGGATAGGTTTAGGGCTACTCATACCTGTCCAAAACCGTGATGGATCATGTATATATAGGTGATGATATCTCACCAAAATCAATCAAGCAATTTCTTGTTTTTTCTCTCATGATAGTGCAATTGCTCTCTATGTTCATAATTGTTTGAGTACTTGTGATTACTAATGATTATAGAATTGAATGTAGGTCTGGTGTATAGTACTTAGACTGTGGGAGGTCGTACTTTCACACGTGTGAAGCCTTCTTCAAGGATTTGGGCCATTTAGTGAGGTTTAAGCATAGATTTTTGATGGATTTTGATGGTTCAACTTGTGCTAATCTTATGAGATCATAATCTATTGTTTTCCTCATCATTTCAAGTGTTTTAGTATCCTTATTTGCTGTAATTTTTACATGCGGGTCGTCAGATATGATTCCAAACAGCGTATGATATAGATTAGTGAGTCAAGCTGTTGGATGTAGCATTAATTCTAGGTCATCGAATGGAACTGGGAGGCAGATGGGTGTCTGTTGAAAGCATGTGTAAAGGTAGAAGAGGTAAATGGAGTCAAATAGCAGCAGATGTAAATGGAGATAGAGGGAGTCAGATGCAAACAAAGATAGAGGGCAACGGATGCAAACAAAATGCGGTTTTTTGGCAAGGTGTGGGATGTGATGTCTATTGTACTCGTCAGTTGTGATGGTCATTTGAAAGTTCTGTGGCTGACGTGGATGTGGTCCGGTTGAGATTTATACAAGGCCGTCAGTTGAGATCTGAAGCAGGCCGTCGGTTGAGATCTGATACAAGCCGTCGGTTGAGATCTGATACAGGGCCGTCGGTTGAGATCTGAAGCTTGCCGTCGGTTGAGATCTGATACAGGCCATTGGTTGACATCTGATATAGGGCCGCAGGTTGAGATTTGACACAGGCCATCGTTTGGGATCTGATACAGGGCCGTCGGCTGAGATCTGAAGCTTGCCGTCGATTGAGATCTGATACAGGCCGTCGGTTGAGGTTTCACTGAGGCTTTAGGGGATGAGCATGGAGGTTTGTCTAGGACGAATAGGGATTACGGTTGAATGCGGTCGCAACGGGATGGAGTTTGGTCGCAACGGGTGTATGCGTTGGGATGTGGTTGTGGTGATGGAATGCGGTGGAATGTGGGGTGACCATTCAAGGGCGAATTGTGGTGAAATGTGGAAGGTGGTCTGTTTGCGGCTCTATGTGGAGGATGTTTGAAGGTGCGTTGTGTGTAGTTGAATGCGGCTGTGTGCGACGGAAGGCGGTCACGACGGTGTATGCGTATGGTGTGATGGAATGCGGATGAAGGGTAATTGAGATGGTTGCGATGGTTGTGACCTTCTATGGAATGTGATGGTTGCAAAGGGTGATTGGGAATGGAGGTGGAAGGTGATTTGGTTGTGGAGGTGGTCCGTTTCCCCTTGGGTTGAGATTTGAATGAGCACTCTGGTTGAAAATTGAGCTATGGCTCCGGGTGAGGTTTAATAGAGTGCGTCGGTTGAGATCTCACACTGGTTGTCGATTGAGATTGGCTGTCGGTTGAGAATTGATAGAGTGTGTCGGTTGAGATCTGAGACTGTTTGTCGGTTGAGATTTGAAACAAGCCATCGATTGAGATCTGACACATGCCGTCGGTTGAGATCTGACTGAAGGCCAGCAGTTGAGATTAGACAGTGGGCGTCGGTTGAGATCTGACTGAGGCCGTTAGTTGAGATCTGTGAATGGCCATCGGTTGAGATCTAATACTAACCGTCGGTTAGATCTGAGTGTAGCGAATTGGTTGAGATCTGAGAGGATGGCTTTGGTTGAGATCTGATGCAGTGCGTCGGTTGAGATCTCAATAGATCATCGTCGGTCGAGATGTAATGGATGACCGTCGGTTGACATCGGACAATGTGTGCTGGTTGAGATTCGAAGTTGGGGCTTCAGTTGAGATTTCAAGCATGAGGAATGGGAGGAGCGTGAGCTTGAGTAGAATCGAATCCAGGTCTGTTAGTGTGTTTGCAAGGACAACAAATTTGCGATTCTAACAGCCTGTGGATGTGGGCGAGGAGATAGCCATTCTAGTGGCTTCATTCAGTTGTGGAAACTCAGATGTGGTGAAAGAATTGGAGTGTGTGTGCAGTAATTTGAGTGTGGACTTTGTTGCTGTACTGTTGGATGTAGTATGCATTGGGATTCAAGTAGCAACGGTGCCAAATGTTGACAAATCCCCTGCTTCAGAGGATATGCTGTTTCTTCGATTCTTTCTGGCTCTTTTTCAAAATCGTTTTTGCTTGTTACCAGGCTCAAAGACGTTTGTTAGATGATTTCTTGATTTTACGATGCCAAACCAAGCAGAAGGAAACAGGTAGACGTTGTAGTATAGATTTTCTTTGTCATGTCTGGGTCGTCACTCTTGAACGTACTTACATTCTACATAGAGATGCAAGCCAAGAACGCTCATTCACAGATCAGCATG
Organism: Diphasiastrum complanatum; assembly: GCA_029204225.1. NCBI lineage: Eukaryota > Viridiplantae > Streptophyta > Lycopodiopsida > Lycopodiales > Lycopodiaceae > Diphasiastrum > Diphasiastrum complanatum. The sequence continues at coordinate 1,945,763 of CM055110.1, forward strand.
CAAACCAATGAACGTTCAATGAATTTCTACAGCTACCTACCCTTAAAAAATGAACTGAATCAGATCCTACATACTGAACTTGCATAACTCCACAAAACAAGAAACAAGAAACTAATCTACATCATGTTAGAAGTCCAAGAATAAAGAAACCAACCAGTCTTCTCATTTCAGCATGGAGTTGATACAAATCACAAAAAGCTCCTCTACACAAAGAGGGAGTCAAGAGAGCTACTTAGGTGGCATTCTAGTGGAGTTTCCACATTTCACAAATTACAATTGGAATAATGCTCTCCACTAGAGGTCACCATCAAAAGGTGGCTCACTCTACTTTCTTTAAGAGGGGCCTACTTGCATTTATTACATTTGCCTAGAAATATTAGTTCCTACATGGTCATTCCATCTTCCGGGATTCACCATGAGGCTTACACAGTTTTACTTGTCATTACTAACTAGTATTCCTCGGCACTCATACTTGGCTCTCAGTCTTCATTAGTCTCATCTTCTCAGAGACCTCCTCGGTCTAAGGTGAGAGGTGCTCTTGAGTTACTCTGTTTGAGTATCTTGGGGATTCAACAAAATCAGCCAACACTGCAATCTTATGGAGCAGCATAAAACAACCTACAGTAGTCTTATCATCAATGGAAGCTGAATATCAAACACTCAACAATGCTACACAAGAAACAATATGGTTACGAAGATTGCTTGTGGATTTAGGTCAACCATATATCACAAGCAATCTTCGTCGTGATTGGGGTACTTCTTCTGATTGAGTTTCTTTGGATTGCCCATCTACCTTCTTAGCCTTGTCGTTATCCTCTTTGGTTCATGACCTTGGCTGTCGATCTTGTTGCAGCTCTTTCTTTTGATCCATTAGTTTTGGATCTCTTTGGGCTTCATAGGAGGGGATCCAACTATCATTTTTCCAGAGAGTTTCTTTTGATCAAGATCGATTTGACTCAACTATCCAAAGACATGTGCCCCAGAACGAAGGCAGATCAGCAAGAAATGTGCAAGTACCTTCATCAGTCAGTCATAGGTTCTACTATGTACTCTATGATCTGCACACGACCTGATCTTGCATATGTTGTAAGCACACTGTCGCAATTCATGTCCAATCCCGGCCTGCAACACTGGAAAGCCCTGCAAAGAGTTCTAAAGTACATTCAAGCCTCAAAGCACTATGCCTTGACTTACAACGGAAATTCAAAAGCTGCACTCACATTGACTACCTATTCATATTTCGATTGGGTAGGAGACGTGGATACCGAAAAATCCACATCAGGTTATATTTGTTTTCTTGCAGGAGGACCCATTTTATGGAACAACAGAAAGTGTAAATGCATTTCATTGTCCTCTACAGAATCCAAATATGTTGCAGCTACATCAGTAGTGAAGGAGATCATTCCTAAACACATAGAAGTTCAGTTCCATTTTCTTAGAGAGAAAGTTCAGAACCAAGATGTTGCACTAAGTTACTGTCATACAGACAGTATGTTGACTAATATTTTGACAAAGCCATTGTCTAGAGATAAACATTCTACCTTAGTAGATATGATAAATCTCAAGTACAGTTCACATTCGTAGTAGTTAGCTTAAGGAGGAGTGTTGGAATTTAATCTAAGTCCTCCTCATCCAACAGCCCTTCTTCCTTCTCTGATTTTTACTCTCTCAGATGAAACCTGCAGAAAATGAACTATTTTTTAATAGTCTGCATGTTTGAACTAATTGTCGCCATAGTCTGCATTTTTACTCAAGAGTTTTCACAGGCGAAAAATTCGACACCCGACATTGTTGCTTCTTTTTACATTAATTTGCAACTAAGTGTTTAGCGACACTTATCTAAGTTGTTTTTGGGCCAATTAGGCACTTCCAGAAAAGCGACACATTTTGCGAAAAATGCAAAAAATGCGACACTACATTTTTACATGCAGTTTTTGATAGGCGACAATTAGGACAAAATGCGACACTGCATTTTTACATGCAGTTTCTAACAGGCAACAATTAGGGCAAAAAGCGACACCGCATTTTTACAAGCAGTTTTTGACAGGCGACAAAAAGGCAAAAAACCTGATACTACCGTTTTACAAGATATACTACACAGGCGACACTTTGTAGAAATACACAATGTTCCAAGTACAATGGTCTACATCTTCATGCTCCAATAATAACTATTCTAATTAGGCAGCTAATCAGCTGTCAAGTGATCTTGTAAACGTAAAGCTAGAATAATGCAAGATCTTCTAGCTGCTATAAATGTAATTGAGCGATTGAAGATACATAGAGTAGTCATTGTAAGTGTCATGATAAGTCATCTGACACAGATCTAACGACTATAACGGGTCTTATAGTAGCTGACTCCTCAGAGTTAGTGAGAGAGAGAGAGAGAGAGAGAGAGAGAGAGAGAGATTCAGAATGTTTCAAAATTGCTTTGAATTTGTAAGTAGGATCACGCGCCTATCATGGCGATTGTATTGTGATTAGATCGTTGTTACTATAATTTCATTATACAGATTCACTATTGTTCTACATCCTTTTGCATTCTTGTTGAATAATAACTCTCACTCCTCTTATACAACACTATTATCAAAGAATTGTATGGATGTCTCTGACGTCATTTGTGCGAACACACTGTGTGTGATCTGTGATTGATTGTGATACTGTTCTGGTTGCGTCACACACATTTATACTGTTTCAGTTACTCTAACATGGATTTTCAGACGACACTTGCAAGTAATAATTCCCACTAATGTGCGCAGGGAATTAGCCGAAGCGGTTAGACATAACTTTTAGCATAAACTCCTTCAACTCTGAATGAGCTATGTGTTCAGATAATGGGATTGATTGAGGCTCTGTCTTGTTTGCTTCCTGCGATAAGAACTAATTCTCTGTGTTTGATTAAAAAGAACTTTTAGCTGATGTGATTCTGCTTGATGAATCTAATTGCTAGTTGCTGTCAGTTCTGACTGTTTTCCTGATGCCTGAAAAGCCTGAAAGATAAAGTCATTCTTACAATTACAGACCTTGACCAAATCGTTTCATCATTGGTGTTCCTAGATGCCAATTTACCCAAATATCTTTGGATAACCAGTTATTCACTGTAGTATTCATCGTGAACTTTATATACTCTAGTCTGTTTATCATCATACATACATTACCATGAAAAAGATGAGATTATTCTCTCTCTTGGGGAATGATCAAACCTTCTATACTACGTAATTCATTGATTTTGTGGAAATCTATAATGGCTGTTGTTCAGTGCCAAGGCTTTTCAATTGCTTTTGTAACCCATATGTAACATATGGCTCTTGGTTGTTGGCTTTTGTATATTCCACATTGGAAACAGTTGGCCTTTGGATTTCTCTATCTCTACTTGTATAAATAGGCGTCCTCAGGGGAGGAAGAGCCTGAATAGGCTAGAAGAGGTTGAATGCTTCTAATTTATACTTGATGAAGTATACAGTTGTTCTTCTAGAATATTCATTGATAAAGGTAATGAAAAATTTGGCATCTTTCAATGCCAAAGTTTGCATTGGGTTACATATATATGTATGTACACTATCTAAAAGATCTTTAGCTACATGCGGATGACCTGATCTAAATGGGTTCCTAGCCTACTTTCCTATCTGACATGGAGTTTTTGGCTGACATGGAACTCCTATCTGGCCAACATGGAGTTCGACTTTCCTATCTGGATAGTCAAGATCAAATACAATACAGTGTTTAGACATGTTTAATACAAATGCATAATATTAATGACCAAGTCTATAATGCCAACGTAATCCTTTATTGATGTGAACTGTGGTATCTGGAGCTTGATTGATAGTAGAATAACAATGAATCAGCCTATACAAATGTCCGTGCCTCTTTTTGAGTGAAAGGATATTGTCTGTTTTATCGATGACTCTGCATTGATTAGTTTCAAACTCTAGCTTATGTCCTAGATCTATAAATCTGCTAACAGATACTAGATTCATAGACAAATTTGGTACATGAAGGACCTTAGATAATAGCTTAAACTAATCATTTTGGAAGCTTAGTCTTACAGTACTTCACCTTCGATAGCATGTGTGCTATTGTCGCCAAAGTGAACATAGTTTTTGATACTATAAGGCATGTAGGACTGAAAAAATTTGACTGAATTGGTCATATGTTCATTGGCTCTAGAATCTAAGAACTTGTTGGCTGATTCTGTCGAATCCCCAAGATACTCAGACAGAGCAACTCAAGAGCATCTCTCACCTTAGAACGAGGAGGTCTCTGAGAAGACGAGACTAATGAAGACTAAGATTCGAGTATGAGAGCCAAGGAATACTAGTTAGTAATGACAAGTAAGAACTGTGTAAGCCTCATGGTGAATCCCAAAAGATGGAATGACCATGTAGGGACTAGTATTTCTAAGCAAATGTAATAAATGCAAGTAGACCCCTCTTAAAGAAAGTAGAGTGAGCCACCTTTTGATGGTGACCTCTAGCCACTTGTAATTTGTGAAATGTGGAAATTCCACTAGGATGCCACCTAAGTAGCTCTCTTGCTTATTTAAGAGACTCCCTCTTTGTGTAGAGGAGTTTTTTGTGATTTGTATCAACTCCATGCTGAAATGAGAAGAGCCTTCACGAGTTTGGTGCAACCATTGAGCTCCTTGATCATGTTTGTTTCTTGAGTGATGCATTTATGATCTTGCCCTTCCCTCCATTTGTGTGTGGTTGTGGACTATAGAGTGGATTAGATTTGCTGCTTTGTAGAGTGGATTAGCTTTCTTGCTTTCTTGTGAATTAATGTAGAAAGCAGCATTCAGGTAAACTAAATAGACTGGATCTGTGGTGTAATTCTTGCATATCTTTGTACAATCCAGTTCTTGATGTTTTTGGGATGTCCAAGAATGCATAGACTGGTTGGTTTCTTGATTTTTGGACTCCTAACATGCTGTAGATTAGTTTCTTGTTTCTTGTTTAGTGGATCTATGCAAGTTCAATAGTGTAGGATTTGATTCAGTTCGTTTTTTAAGGGTAGGTAGCTGTAGAAATTCATTGAACGTTCATTGGTTTTCATACTGATCTATGAATGAGCGTTCTTGGCTTACATCTCTATGTACAATGTAAGTGTGTTCAAGAGTGACGACCCTGAGTAGTCCTTTGACAGACAGGACAAAGAAAATCTATACTACAACGTCTACTTGTTTCCTTCTACCTGGTTTGGCATCGTAAATTCAAGAAACCATCTAACGAATGTCTTTGAGCCTAGTAACAGGCAAAAACGGTTCTAAAAAAGAGCCAAAAAGAATCAAAGAAACGACAGATCCTCTGGAGCAGGGGGTCTGTTAACATTTGGCACCATTGCTACTTGAACCCCAATGCATACTACATCCAACAACACAGCAACAAAGTCCACACTCAAATTACTGCACACACACTCCAATTTTTTCACCACATCTGAGTTTCCGCAACTGAACAGAGCCACTTCAATGGCTATCTCCTCGCCCACATCCACAGGCTGTTAGAATCACAAATTTGTTGTTCTTGCAAAGACACTAACGGATTTGGATTTGATTCTACTCAAGCTCACGCTCCTCCCATTTCCCACGCTTGAAATCTCAACCAAAGCCCCATCTTCGAATCTCAACCAACACACACTCTCCGATCTCAACCGACGGTCATCCGTTACATCTTGACCGACGGTGATCTATTGAGATCTCAACCAACGCACTACATCAGATCTCAACCAAAGCCATCCTCTCAGATCTCAACCGATGCGCTACACTCAGATCTCAACCGACGATTAGTATTAGATCTCAACCGATGGCCACTCTCAAATCTCAAGCGACGGCCTCAGTCAGATCTCAACCGATGCCCACTGTCTAATCTCAACCGATGGCCTTCAGTTAGATCTCAACCGACGGCATGTATCAGATCTCAACAGACGGTCTGCTTCAAATTTCAACCGACAGATAGTCTCAGATCTCAACCGACACACTCTGTCAATTCTCAACTGACAACCAATCTCAACAGACAACCAGTGTGAGATCCCAACCGATGCACTCTGCTAAACCTCACCCGGAGCCATAGCTCAATTTTCAACTAGAGCGCTCGTTCAAATCTCAGCCCAAGGGGTTCCTCACCATCGAAATGGACCACCTTTGCAACCAAAGCACCTTCCGCCTCCATCCCCAATCACCCGTCGCAACCATCGCATTCCATAGAAGGTCACAACCATCGCAACCATCGTAATTACCCTTCATCCGCATTCCATCGCACCATTCGCATACACCGTCACGATCGCCTTCCGTCGCACACAGCCGCATTCAACCACACACAACGCACCTTCAAACATCCTCCACATAGAGCCGCAAACAGACCACCTTCCACATTTCACCGCAATTCGCCCTTGAACGGTCACCCCGCATTCCACCGCATTCCATCACCACAACCACATCCCAACGCATACACCCGTTGCCACCAAACTCCATCCCGTTGCGACCGCATTCAATCGTAATCCCTATTTGTCCTAGACAAACCTCAACGCTCATCCCCTAAAGCCTCAATGAAATCTCAACCGATGGCCTGTATCAGATCTCAACCGACGGCAAGCTTTAGATCTCAACCGACGGCCTATGTCAGATCTCAACCGACGGTCCTGTATAAGATCTCAATCGATGGCAAGCTTCAGATCTTAATTGATGGCCCTGTATCAGATCTCAACCGACGGCCTGCTTCAGATCTAAACTGATGGCCTTGTATCAAATCTCAACCGATAGACTATATTCAATCTCGACCGACAAGGTCCCTCACAATCTCAACCGGACCACATCCACGCCAGCCACAGAACTTTCAAACGACCATCACAATCAATGAGTACAATAGACATCACATTCCACACCTTGCCAAAAAACCGCATTTTGTTTGCATCCGTCGCCCTCTATCTTTGTTTGCATCTGACTCCCTCTATCTCCATTTACATCTACTGCTATTTGACTCCGTTTACCTCTGCTATCTTTACACATGCTTTCAATAGACATCCATCTGCCTCCCAGTTCCATGCGATGGCCTAGAATTGATGCTACATCCAACAGTTTGAATCACTAATCTATATCAGACGCTGTTCGGAATCATATCTGATGACCTGCACTCAACCGCCCACACACCCCCTCATCTGACTGGACTGAGCCAACGCACTCCTCACTAGACCACCTTCCACCTCCATCGCCACCACCACCGTAGTGACCACATTCCATTGCCACGAGCCTCCAACTATCACATTCATCAGTAGCGACAACATTCACTCACCACCAGACAACCTACTAACTACTTCCGCCCTTGAACAGTAGCCACCTTACAGACCGCATTGCACTGACCGCATTACACTGTACCACACCACCCTCCGCACTCCATCGCAACCGCTCTGCAAACACTACAAACACCTGCACCCAGTCGTTGACACCGCCACCAGCCATTGAAACCACACCCAGCCGTTCAACCCGCACCCCATCGCAAGCCGATCTTCATCCACTAACAATTCACCTTCTAACCTCCGCAAACAACCCATATACCCTGTAGCAACCGTATTCCCATGAAGAGCAAGTCTTTCCCGTAGAGATCTCATTCTCCCGTAGTACCCGCATACACCGCAACCACACCTACCTTCGCCCATCACAACCGCATGGAACCATCAACAAATGACCCTACGATTATCCATGACCACCTTCAAGCGCCACAGGCAACCCTCTACCTAGATCCACAATCAATCGTAGATACCGCAACGAATCCCGACTGTCCACTAACCCATAACGGACCACATTTACACCACCACAGACCGCCTCATCCATAAAATAGCCCCCATTTAATTGCATCCCCATAGCACCACACTCACGATCGCATTTGCTTGCTACAACCGTAATAGACCTCTGACACCACAAACATCCACTGACACAACTACAACCGTCATCTAACGTAGCCACCGCAACCGCACTCAAATACAGCTAAACGTCATTGAACGCAGCTAACCGCAACCACCCATCAACTACATCAGCTCGCAATCACTCGCACCCTATCACCGTAAACCGTAGGGACTGCAAAACAAAAAAACAAAAAAACCAACACAAAAAATCACCAGTACCCAATGGACCAACAAAATGATCCTCAAGTCCCAGACGATTATCCATACGAGATCAGGTCCCCTATAGCTGAACAAATCAGACATCATAGGTTCTACCGAATGCGGGCCGAACTACAAGACCAATCAACAGACCCATACGAGGGACAAGAACCTGATAGAGCCGAGTCCTCACGCGCACAACCTCGTTTTTATGGCACTGACCCCTCCCAGGTCAGAACCAACACTAATGAAATTCCTACTACTCATGGAGCTCATCTTGAAAGACGTACACCCAAACTAGACCTACCAAAGTTTGACGGTACTTTGGACCCTCAAAGAATTTTATAAATCTTTGAGAATGCATGTGATGCATATGGTGAAACATCCCCCGATGCTATGGTCCAACTGTTTTCGATGACCATGATCGCTAAGGCATGTGATTGGTTTTTCAACCTTGATCGTGACGAAAAGACAGACTGGTCAATTTTAAAAGAGTCCTTTATCAAGCGTTTTAAGCCCTTTTCCCTGGTAGAGAGTCCTTTTGTCAAATTGAGTAACATCAAAATGACAAAAGACGAACGTGTACGAGACTATATTGAGTGTTTCAAATGACTCAAAAGTCAAGTACAAGAACAGCCCTCCGAACAGATGCTCATCATCTGGTTCTTAGTCGGCCTTCCAAGATGGATTAGACGTGAGCTTAAATCCAATGACAAATACACGAGTCTAAAGTTAGCTATGTCTGATGCCATCAAGGAAGAAGATGAAGGATCAGATGTTGATGAATCCAGGGAAAGGCGCACACCACGTGCTCCTGTCCATGAGTCAAAGCCGATCGAGGACACCCGAGATCAGATTTGGAAATCCCAGTTGGAGTTGCTTAATAAGCAAACATCAACTACATATGGAGAAACTCACCAATGAGTTTCAAGCTACCCTAAAGTCTATCCAAAGCAATATGCCTGGTCAGCAAAACCCTGCACAGGTACCTTATAGACGAAAAATAATATGGTGCCCACACTACTGGGCTACGCATGCTGTTGATGCTTGTCCTTCATATCGACCTATCCAAGCGCATAGAGTCCAACAATATGAAGAACACCCATCACAGTCTGGACATGCCTTGCCTTATCATGACTATCCATCAGAAAGTCCAGAACCATTAGCCCTACAAGATGGCTATGCCGTCATACAAGGGCCATTGCACACCAGATGTTTCATCTGTGGAGAAACTGGCCACTTCATGGTTGATTGTCCAGTGAAGACCAAGTACCATGCTGAGTGTCCTGACTGTATCAGAAAAAACAATTTTAAAGACTGTCCGAGACAACCGACCAAGATCCTACTTGCCCGTCACGTTAGTTATGAATCACAATAGGATCCTCACGACCACCATAGCAACACAACAGTTAAATCTGTTGCCCAACCGAGAAGTTTCTTGCAAACTTATACAACACCGCACAATACGCCAACGCCATAATGCAAAAAGACAATCTAAAATGAGTCCTTGTCGAAAGAAAGTGAAACCCATATTCTGTCATCTGCTACAATGTCCAACCAAGAACAATCTTCACAGGGAATTGACAGTTTTCCTCCTCTTCTGCAACTCAAATCTATTTGTCTTTCCACAAGTTGATAAGATTTCCAATGTGCCAATACACAATATTTTTCGGATTCGGAAATCCAGATAGAGATTCAGTTCTGAATCTCTTGTTCAAAGAGGTCCTTAGGACATAGTACCTCAACCATACCTGCATCTCAAGCTATATCTTACAACATCTGCTATCAATGATGGTAGATTTTTGTGTCACCAACCCTGCCTTGTTTTGACTAGGGCATGTCAGAGTAAGTCACATTACTCTACAACAAAAGGAATATTGCAACTGTCAAGGTACATTATCAATGTTGATGAATGTAAGTTTTGTTAGACAAGTGCACTACAGTTCTCACTCTCTGTACAGTTTGTTTATTTCCTTGTTGCTCTTCATTCCTAGTGTGTGATTGATTTTTGCATGAGAAATAGCTACTACACGAGAGTCTTCTATAGAGCATCTCCAGAACACATTTTCATTCATCTATCCATCTTCAGATTATCTTGTACAATAGTTTAGAAGTTTTTGAAAAATATCAGAAATCCATGGACAGTCGGAGTTGATTCCTGTATCTCATTGCCAACTACAACAAGATCGAAACAAATTTAGTTAAAATCTGTTCAATCTTTAGTATAGTCACATGTTCAACGAGTTTCAACTACGTGTTCCACATGCAGATCCAACCTTGAGCATGAACAGTCACCAGCAACAACATCCCCACCAACAGATTTTGAGAGGAGAGAGAGTGGATCTGCTTGGATCTACTGGAGCAGTTACGCTGCCAACAACAACACCAGCAAGATCGACAGCCAAGGTCACAAGTCAAATATGAAAACGACAAGGCTAAGAAGACAGATGGGCAATCCAAAGAGACTCAATCAGAAGGAGTACCCCAGTCACGACGAAGATCCTTCAGAAAGGAAAACACAAACATTGGAAAATCAGTCTCCTTCTTCAACCAATTTCTCGTCATACATATGCATCCATTCTCATGCCTATCGCCCAAAGCATCTACCGTTGTAACTACCACCCTTCCTTCCATCTGTTTGTTTATCATCAATTTACATTTCTTCTGAGAAATCCCTAGTTTTTTATAGTCTTATCGAAGCAGCTGATAGATCATTGCAAATGTCCAATGGAGACCAACTGCCACCTACAATGGATGATCAGCCAAACGAAGATCTAAGAAGCAGGCAAAGCAGCCAGAACAAATAGAGAGAAAGATCCAAGAATCTGAGGAAGAAAGGACAAAACTTAAGCAACAGATGAGTCAGATCAACCTTGATCAAAAGAAACTGTCTGAGCAATGATAGTTGAATCCTCTCTTATGAAGCCCAAAGAGATCCAAAAGTAACGGATCAAAAGAAAGAGCTACAGAAAAAAGAAAGATGAAGACAACGTGAACCTGCAAATAAAGTGAGCTCCTCACCGAACAAGTGGTGGTCAGAGCTCGACATTGCAAATGTCCAAGGCTGCAATTGTAGAACTATCAGTTCCTTCATCTTTTCACCAAGCCTTCATCACGTTTCCTTACCTTTATCGAACTGTCCATCCAAATCTGTTCCTACCACCAATTTTTTATGAATCCATCCCCTTGAGACTGATAACCAAAGTTGGTGCAACCTGCAGATCAAAGGTTCTCCTTGAGACTGGAACTTCAACTGAGGGAAGAACCACGAAAACACCCAGAAGCAAATGGAGGATACAGACCTCCCAAAAGATAGAGTCTGCCTAGAAACCAAAGATGAAACCGTCAATGGCAGATACAATTGACAAACAAAGAGACACATGGAAAGCACTCGAGCATACAAGTTGTGAAGTTGCTAAGAGCTCTCCAATTTTGAGAATGTCAACCACTTATAGCAATAAGACATTCTGGTTAAACTACGGCAATTCGTAAAAAACAGTTTTTGTGATAAAGACTGGCAACAATAAGCACTTGGTTTTATGTAAGCAAACGAGGATCTATGCTTTTCCAAGTGACGATCGAAGATGCCAATGCAAAGCGGAACGACATCATCCAGTATGATTTGCAGTGGGTCCTGCAACACATTAGGGGTGGAATGATGTTGGCTGATTCTATCGAATCCCCAAGATACTTGAACAGAACAACTTAAGATCACCTCTCGCCTTAGACCGAGGAGGTCTCTGAGAAGACGAGACTAATGAAGACTGAGAGCCCAGGAATACTAGTTAGTAATGACAAGTAAGAACTGTGTAAGCCTCATGGTGAATCCCTGAAGATGGAATGACCATGTAGGAGCTAGTATTTCTAGGCAAATGTAATAAATGCAAGTAGACCTCTCTTAAAGAAAGTAGAGTGAGCCACCTTTTGATGGTGACCTCTAGTGGAGAGCATTATTTCACTTGTAATTTGTGAAATGTGGAACTCCACTAGGATGCCACCTAAATAGCTCTCTTGCTTATTTAAGAGACTCCCTCTTTGTGTGGAGGAGCTTTTTGTGATTTGTATCAACTCCATGCTGAAATGAGAAGAGCCTTCACGAGTTTGGCGCAACCATTGAGCTCCTTGATCATGCTTGTTTCTTGAGTGATACATTTATGATCTTGCCCTTCCCTCCTTTTGTGTGTGGTTGTGGACTGTAGAGTGGATTAGATTTGCTGCTTTGTAGAGTGGATTAGCTTTCTTGCTTTCTTGTGGATTAATGTAGAAACCAGCATTCAAGTAAACTAAATAGGCTGGATCTATGGTGTGATTCTTGCATATCTCTGTACAATCCAGTTCTTGATGTTCTTGAGATGTCCAAGAATCAATAGACTGGTTGGTTTCTTGATTCTTGGACTTCTAACATGTTATAGATTAGTTTCTTGCTTCTTGTTCTGTGGATTTATGCAAGTTCAATAGTGTAGGATCTGATTCAGTTCATTTTTTAAGGGTACTGATTTGCATACTGATCTGTGAATGAGCATTCTTGGCTTGCATCTCTATGTAGAATGTAAGTGCGTTCAAGAGTGACGACCCTGAGTAGTCCTCTGACAGGCAGGACAAAGAAAAATTATACTACAACGTCTACTTGTACCCTTATGTCTGGTTTGGCATCGTAAAATCAAGAAACCATCTAACGAATGCCTTTGAGCCTGGTAACAGGCAGAAATGATTCTGAAAAAGAGCCAGAAAAAATCGAAGAAACAACAGATCCTCTGGAGCAGGGGATTTGTCAACAAAACTAGAAAATGTCATCTGATGCTTTGTGATGGTTGGTCATGAATGCATCTTCATCCACGTGATTCAAGACATGGGATGGTTCTGCAACTATGTATAGGCTCTGATACCATTTGGAAAAAAATTGAGCAAAGCGAAAATCCCTCGATGTAGTCAAATGACTCCGTTGATTCTACTCGATTTTGATTTCAAAGTTATCAGAATGCATATGGTCGATTATGTAAACAAACACAGAGTCTAATGACTATTAGTTGCAGAAATAAACGTTAGAAAATTCAGACAAAACAATAAGAGAGTAGCATCAGACAGAATGATAAGGCAGAGTAGTATAAAATACACACTGACATTATTCTAAATGTAATAAGACAATGAATTGATACAAAAATCAAAGAATACAAGTCAAATGATATGACGAGCACAAGACATACTCAAAACTAACTCTTAGTTCTATAATGGCTATGATGATTCGAAGATCGTTTAATATTCGTTTTCTTGACTCACTTTCTAAATCTAATCGATGTGATAACATCTACAGTGTCTATTTATTTGAATGCTCATTTTGCTTGATACAACATCATCAATCTCTAGTCTATTTGATGATTATAAACATATCTACAAATGTGAAGATGTTGAGCTTATGTTGTTTGAGGTGGATCTTGGTGGCGATCATGGTTGTCACTGTTCAGATAGGTGGTGATTGTGGCTACTATCATTTTTTAAAAAATTGCACAACATAGTAACTAGATAGTATAGGTGACTAGCTTTATTTAGAGTGGTACACATCAGCAAGACAGTTGACAATTTGTCAATTTGAGTCAGTGTTGCATTGGCTAGAGTTGAGGATAACAAGAGTTCAAATGTTTGATTCGATTGTTATTTTGAATATTCCAGCACCTATCGATAGTGGATAGATTCGATACTCCTTTGATAGTTGGACCTTCCTCGATAGTTTGACTGCCTTTGATACCTATCTTTAATTCTCGTGTATTTTTGCAGACTGTGCAACAATACAAGTAAATGTACAGCAACATGAATGAATCTTCATAGTTGAAACATCATTCTTGAAATTGAAATCAAAACCGTAGTGGGTTTTCCTATCCACTTTCAACCTTAGATATATGCACTTGCAAAGCATCAAGAACTGAAGATGATTCTAACATGTCACACAGAATTTCGTTCCCATGAGAGTGATATCACAGTCCAAATTCATTCACATGCTTATGATTCAACATCTAACACTATAATCCATTAACGCTAATCACCAAGATCAAGCTTCTCTTTCTCTCTCTCTCTCTCTCTCTCTCTCTCTCTCTCTCTCTCTCTCTCTCTCTCTCTCTCTCTCTCTCTCTCTCTCTCTCTCTCTCTCTCTCTCTCTCTCTCTCTCTCTCTCTCTCTCTCTCTCTCTCTCTCTCTCTCTCTCTCTCTCTCTCTCTCTCTCTCAAAAAAAAAAAGAAAAAAAAAGAAAAAGAAAAAAAGAAACATGATTCAATTCCAACAATTAAAAAATTTAATTAACATAAAGATAGCACATTAGAAAAAAAAAATGGACAAAAAAAGGGCCCTATAAGAAATGACACGTACGAGGGAGATAAATCAATAAAAGTAAGCAAATAACATTTTTATAGTTTCTATATGCATCTGCTTGCACTATTTTTAATGCAAACCATTCGAACTATTGTAGTCACATCAAAAATAATTTATGCTTAACCACAGTTCAAATGTTGAAATACTTCTCTCCCAAAATTTGGAGTATTTTAAAAAATAATATTTACAAACAGTAACTGTGAAAATTCTAAAAATCAACATCACTTCAAAGATGTGATTGCTACCATCTCCAAAGAGGAACATTTACTTGTCGCCATCTCCATCTCCAGATATGAACATTTGTTTATTTGTTTATCACCATTTCTAAATATGGCACGTCCATATATTCAGATGAGTTTTATACTATATTGGATCTTATTTAACTTTTTGAAAATCATATTTTATTGTCATCATCTTGTTTATTTATTTTTTCTCTATGACGCCCAAGCTTTATCATCTTCATGTGGATCTTCCTTCAAAATTGTCAAATTCTAAGATGATCCATTATAGGGAAGAAAAACTAAAACATTTGGATTTATGGTCATTGGGAATATTATACATTCATTAGAACATCTTGATTTCCATTAGGTTACTCAGTTGATAATTTATGTGTTCTTTTAGGTTATTGTGAGAACTTGAAAACATATGGTAATGCATATTCAATGCAAAGAATATATTTTCTACAGAAAAACTGAAGTAAATATCAATGGTGTATCATGATACACAGATGCGACGCTCATGCGCACAATAGACAATGAGCGAGATAGGATTTCTCCAACACGTCAAAGTACATTAAATAAGGCTTAATAAGGGCTAACTATCCCTCAAGACAGTTATGTTTAGTTAAGTTAGAGCATTGTCTATAAGTAGCCAAGAGACATCATTCTCAGGATCTTTTGGCTCATTTGCAAATGAGAGAGCTCCTAGCTTCCTCCTTGTGAATAAGAGCCATGGGATGGTCATTTGATAGGTCTCATGTGCCCTATCCACATAAATCCATATTCTACTCCATGCTTTGTAATCATTTCCTCATCCTTACTATTATTTCATGGAAAACAACTTGTTTTTAGCTTCTTATGGATATGCTATCTTGAATGCCTTGTACTTCTTTTGCTCTTAGCTTTGATTTCATTGTTATAGCTATTTGTTTGGATTTGGCACATGGCAACTCCTTCAAATTCTGGAACTATGGTTGTCTCAGACACCTATTGACACATTGTTTAATCAATTGGTTTTGTTGTGACATATGATTCTAACCAAGGTGCTCTTTTCTTAGTCTTCCATAGGGCTAATTTAACACGATAGTCTGATGGTGTCGTCTAAAACTTTGAACTATCGGCCTTTGCGAACTAGCGTGCACCACACTTTTCAACAATCCTTGGTTGGTCTTCAAGTGGTATCAGAGCAAGGCTTGCAGGGGGATCGAAAGGTGGAGTTTGGAGTTCTTCTTTCTAGCTTTTTGGTATAAAAATACAACTTTTTGGCTACAATTTTTTCTATTGATGTAGTAAGTCGATTGTATCTTTTATTTTATTTTTAGCCTCTAGAATTGAGATGATAACATCGAATTAGAAAGGAGACTTATATATTGTAAGTCGTTGGTCCATTGATTTGAAGCTATTATGAAGATATAGAAGTTTACTTAGATTTGGTTTAGTAATTGAATATACCTACTAACATTTCTTAGGAAATTTTCATTTGATAGTAGGTCACGATATGTAATTCACGTAGTTGATGAGATAGACATATCCGTCAACTGAATTTAATCCATTTCCTATGAATAGATAGTCCAATAATGTCAAGAGGTGCTCCTAGTGGTGGAATCAGATTTATCAACAATTAACTATGGCACTTAATGAGTTAACTAATCAAAATATTTTAAAGAATCAATTTTTTGCAAAAACGAAATCACTAGCCTCACACTTTCAGCTTGAGTTGTTCATTGGAACTAAGCATGATAACAAGTCGGAAGTAGTGGAAGATTGGCTAAAGCAGCTAATCTAACCTCCAAAATTTTACGGAAGATAATAGAATAAAATCCGTAGTTCTATTTCTTAGGACTAAAGCATCCTTGTGGTGGCGTGAGTTCTCTCCTAAACTATCCACTTGGGAGAAATTTTTGAAGTTCTTTCCAACAAAAGAAAATTAGTAGTTGATCGATCTGATAACTATCCAAAGTTTATACATTGTAAATGAAGAATAAAACCTTAGATACTGATATGCAAGAGCCTGTGAATCTGCTAACATAAATTTCCTTTGTTCGATTCGAAGTTAGCATTGTGGCAATTTATCCTAGGCTTGCCAATTAATTATCCAAATGAGTGCAAAAGTAACACACTTCATACTCTCTGTGATGTGATCCAGACCACCAAAGCCTACGATTCTACAGTTGTAGCATCAAGAAAGCAGTAGCAGTAAATTCCATGAACATCCAAGCCAAAGTAAGGGGAAGAAAAAATTTTGAAATTGAAATTGAATTTCGATGAGTTGGACAAACTCGTGTCGAAACATTAGGAGAAAAAAAAAACTTGTCTTGGAAGAAGGCTAAAACATCAAACATTTGCTATATTTGCAATAAGCTTGGACATGTGATGGAATGTTTAAGGAACAAATTGGCAACTCAGATGATTGAAATGTCAAGAGAAAAATGTATCAAATTGGAAATCAATTTGTTGAATTGTGAGTGTGGATGTACATTTAGTATTGTTTTTTTCTTGTCTAATGAATTCACATGGCACCCTTCAATTAGCATTGTGTTGTATATCCTTGGCACACAAAGTTCCATTTGTATATTCTTCATCACTCACTCATTTGATGCCTTCATGTGGCATTCTTGGTGCATTGAATTGGCATGGTATATCATTATATGTAACCCAATTCATATGGCACGTTTTGCAAAGTCCTAATGGTATTCTTTAGCAATAGAACTTAAATATGATGCTCAACATATGCTTCATCATCATATTTTCTATGGTGATCCTTTATTTATATAACCATGTGATACCCACAAAGCTTATTCAAGCAAGGTTCTAATTTTCACAAATTACTACATCCACAATTACATTTTGGTGACTTCGATATGTACATGTCAATCGGATTATGTTGATCCTTTTGTACTCTTCTTCCACAATTACATTTTGGTGACTTTAATATGTACATGTAGTCAATTGGATTATGCTCTTCCTTTTGTACTCTTCTTCCACATATACATTTTGGAGCAGCTTTTTCAATATGTTCATTTTTCCAGCAATTCCCATATTCTTGCATCAACATTTTCCTTAAACTAATATTAAACATTGAGTCTTTTCAAAGTGGGAGATTTCTAGGTCATATGCATCATGGTGGGAGATTTCTAGGTCATATACATCATGCACGAGTGACTCCGTACAAATTGGAGGTCAACATGTTATTATGTCATCTTGATCATACATTTTGGGGATCTGGGTTCACAAATTGTTATTTGGAAGCTATCAAATCCATTCATGAATCACATGGTTTTTGGGCTGTAAATCACATCCTTCAGGACCTTGGACAATATAAATTAATAAATCGGCCTTTGAACCTCAAAATTGTGGTCGAGATGGTTTAAAGATCAGCTACTTAGTTCATAGAGAATGGTTTTCCATTATTTATAACATGCTTCAGTACATTCAGATACTTCAATACTGTCATCCAGTAATTTCATGGATTATTATTTAGTTGTGTTATGCATTTTGTTGTTTGCTTTTCAAATTTACAGGATTCTCTCTACCCACATTCCATTGTGATGTTTTAGCCTGTAAATGGATACAACTGAATCACATATCTATTCATTCATAGTAAGGTCATATATAATGTCAACGGAGCAATTGATCGAAGGAAGGCTAGACTGTTAGCACGAAGAAAGGAAAGGGCAAGGCAAAAGGACATGAAAACCAATTCAAGCAAAAAATGCATGTGATATGCCACGAGTTTCTGCAGGCATATTAATGCTATTTCTAAGTCTATAATCTATATGCAAGTTGTATTCAACCAACTAGACATGATAAATTCATATAGCTCGAGTTCCATCCAGGCCAAATAGTTAGAATTAAGGTAGAATCATTGTGTTATTGTACTGTGGGTCCTATCAGTGGATAAGGATCAGTTGGCCTCGCCACGAGGCAAGTCGACGGGACACGTGTCCCGCCAACGACAACCTGGGTCATGCATGGGTTGCCTGAGTGAACAACTATATGTATAGTGTAATTTCATTTAGAGAAACACAGTTGCTATGTGAGCTTGCTGTGGGGAGTGTTTTCTATCTGTGTTATTGTGTAGCATGATCTGTGTTCCTGTGCAAAGCAAATTCTAAGTTGGTATTAGAGCCATACAGGGAGTGTACACAGTACAGTGTCGCCGTTGAAGAGAGCTTCGGGAGAACTGTCTTCTG
This sequence comes from Diphasiastrum complanatum, assembly GCA_029204225.1. Lineage (NCBI taxonomy): Eukaryota > Viridiplantae > Streptophyta > Lycopodiopsida > Lycopodiales > Lycopodiaceae > Diphasiastrum > Diphasiastrum complanatum. Next base: position 1,964,622 of record CM055110.1, read on the forward strand.
AGAGTTCGGGGTTTACGGTGGGTTGAAGACGGACAGAGAAACACTCGTGCAGAGAGTTTAGCACACAGAAGCTTGGTGAGCTTGAGACTGTGTGAGGATTAGCTCCTCTAGCAACCTTTTGATCCAAAGCACTTTCGTTGTTGTAGTAGTGAAAGCCTTATACTCAGTTTCACAAGATAATAGTGATACAATATCTTGCTTTTTGGAAAGCCAAGATATCAAGTTTCCTCCAAGATATATGACATAAGCACTTGTAGATTTTTGATATGCTTTATCACTTGCAAAATCTGAGTCAGAATAGCCAACTATAGAAAGATCTTCACTTTTATACAATAAACCGTAACCAAAAGTTGAAGATATGTATCTAATCACTCTCTTGGCCATTTTCCAATGATGAATAGTAGGATTTTGCATAGTTTGGCTTAACTTATGAACACTAAAACTTATGTCAGGCCTAGTTATTGTGAGCCAAATTAAGAAGCCTATAAGACTCCTAAAAAGAGTGATGTCCACGAAGGATCTTTCATCACCTTTGTTAGGGTCTTTTATAATTTGCTCCATAGGAGTTTCTATACTCTTACAATCTAGCATATTGAACTTTTGTAACATTGAAAGAGCATACTTGGATTGACATACAAAAGCTTTATCATTAAGAAAGTCAATCTCTAATCCTAATATGTAGTGAATTTTTCCAAGATCTTGCATCTTGAACTCTTTTCCAAGTGTAACCTTGGTCTCCTCAACTAACTTGATACAACTTCCTGTTAGAATGATATCATCAACATAAATGAGAAGTATGACAATATCTCTATCATAAAACTTGACATACAAGGAAGGATCATAGTTACTAAGATTAAATCCTAGTGACTCAAGAAAGGTGTTAAGTCAAGAATACCATGACCTTGTTTGCATAATAAATGTATGTATGATGATAAACAGACTAGAGTGTATAAAGTTCACGATGAATTCTACAGCGACATAACTGGTTATCCAAAGATATTTGGATAAATTGGCATCCAAGAACACCAATGATGAAACGATTTGGTCAAGGTCTGTAATTGTAAGAATAACTTTATCTTTCAGGCTCTTTAGACATCAAGAAAACAGTCAAAACTGACAGCAACTAGCAATTAGATTCATCAAGCAGAATCACATTAGCTAAAAGTTCTTCTTAATCAAACACAGAGAATTAGTTTTTATTGCAGGTTGCAAACAAGACAGAGCCTTAATCTATCCCATTATTTGAACACATAGCTCATTCGGAGTTGAAGGAGTTTCTGCTAAAAATTATGTTTAACCGCTTCGGCTGATTCCCTACGCACATTAGTCAGAATTATTACTTGCTGGTGTCATCTGAAAATCCGTGTTAGAGTAATTGAAATTCAGTATAACTTAAGAAATGAGTGTGATGCAAACAGAATAGTATCACAATCAATCACAGATCATACAGAGTGTGTTTGCACAAATGATAAGAAGTAATTCTATGAGAGATAACAGAAGGAAAGAATGTTCAGGCTATAAGAACTTGCTCTTTGCTCTCTATTGATACTCAACTCTGCGTAGAAATGCGTATGTACAGTGGCACATAATGCTATCCTTATAGGAATGTTCTACAGCATCAATGTCGCTTACGAACCGTCAAATGTCGGTGTTGAACTTCTATTGCGTCTCTTTGGAACGTCACACCTTCGACTCAAAATAAGAATTAACAAAGTGTGAAATAGGCATTTACATGTATTTAGGCCCTATAGCACATTTTATATATATGGAAATTGAGTTTTTTTAACAACATATGACAAAATTTGGATAATGTGAGATCATAAGACTCCACATATCCCCTTCCTCAGCTGTGTAGCAGCTCGCAAACAATCTGATTTATGTTCTTCTTTGTCGCTTTCGGCTAGCTGGCTTGCTGTGAAAAATAGCCTTGGCTTGGGCTTCATTCTCTTCATTTTCTTGTTCCAATGTCAGTCCTTTTGTTGCTAGGAAATAGTTGTTCTTCTGGTTGTAGTCTTCTTGTAATGACAAATTTGGATAACCACCCATTCCTTGATTGCCGATTGGTGCAAGGGGGTTATCAATTAGTGTATTATTAACAAGATGTGCATACCAACTATCCTCGGTCAGGATTTCAGACATCTCGGCAGAAGGGACAATTAGTGAAAGGGCAGCATATGTATATTCGGTAAATTTCCCTTTAATATATAGTTGTTGAACAAACAGGAGGGCATACGAAATGAGAGAAGCAATATTTACATGGTTGTAAGTATAATATGGTCTAGTTATTGGGTTAGTGGAGCGAAGTATATTATTTGCCTTTACTTCCTCCAAATAACGAGAATAGTTAGTTTCCCAATCTGTGTAGATTTCCCACAGATCAGGGAATAAGAACTGATGAGTAACTCAGGAAGAAACTGATTTAGAGTTAGAAACAACTTCTTTCACATCAAAAATGTTAATTGATTCTAACTTATTCAAATACTCATCCAATGCTGGAAAAATATTATTTTCAAATGTTCTTAGATATTCTAAGATGTATATATACAAGGATCCTGCGACCACATGAATATAGTTAGTTTGCACATTGAACTTGTTCTGAACAATGGCAAGGGCGAGGATTCTTTTTTGATGTATAGTTAGTCTAGACCATAAAGTATTTATGTTAGAAAAAGTCCAAGGGTTCTCCCATTGTTCTTTTGTGTAACCAAAAAGTTTAGGTAAAAAAAGGTTATCCATTCTCCATTGGAGTTCTGGACTACAAAAAGGTGAAATAACAAATGTTAGTTCCTGATGTCTGAAATTTTGACCTTAGTAGTGAGTAGACAATCTTGTTTTTCTTTACAGCTGCTCCACTTGGTGACGCCTGGGCTTGGTATGAAATGACACTTAACGCCTCAGTTGGTCTTCAGTAGCTTGTACCTCTGTAGCATCCTTGGTTTTAGTCTTTGTTTCTTGATCTCTTAGGATCTGCCTGCAGATGGTATCCATTTGGATGGCCTTTTCTGTGTCTAAGTTCTAATCCTAATTTTAAGTTATTTCATTATTTTAAGCTTCTACCCATGGACTTACATCTGTCTGCGTCTCCTGATCTTGTCCTTGCGCTGGTTCTTTTGCATCAGAAATCTGCATTTGGCCTGATTGGAATTTGGCCTCTTCTAATTCTTCCTTCAGCTTCTCATAAGCAATCATCTACAGCTGCAGATATTGCATCTAGAAGGTCTGGATCATCCTCTCCTAGATTCTCTTCCATGCTTTGATACCTGCCATGAGATACGCAAGCACCGAGTGTGACTTCGACGCTGATTCGCCACAGTATTGCCTTTTCGGCCTGTTTCTTGTATATATGATTACCTTTCTTTAACATTTCTGCAAAATTTTGCAGTTGGGCAATTGATTCCTGAGCACTGCTGAGTTCATTGCTCAGCTCCGCATTACTACTTTGAAGAGTAGTTGGCACTTGTCTCTCCTCCTACAAAAAAGCCTACAGGTTTTGAAGTTGTTGTTTAAGCAATATGTTCTCACTTTCGAAGGCGTTGGACTGCTCTTGCATTTCTTCCAACACTTCGAGCGTGGCATCCTGCCTTCTTTTTGCTTCTTCAAGCTTTGTATCTTTTCTGCTCAGCTCCGTATTAGCTGCTTCAAGCTCCTCATTTCTATAGGCCAACTCAGCCTTTGTTTCGCTTAGCTCTATATCTTTTTGGGTGAGGTCTACTCGGACTCTTTCATACTTGAACCCCAGCTTCCTGGATACCCTCTCCAAGCTAGCAAGATGCTGAATAGCTGCCCGAGTATCTGGCAGTAGTGTTCTAAAAATCTTTTGATATAACTCGACATCGAGGATTGGTTCCTCGACATCGCTTTCGCTACCCTGCTGGTCATCAGAAAGCTGCTCTGCTCCTTGTGGTTCTGGCTCTTGTGGTATTTCAGCCTGATTATGCTCCTGATCAATAGTGTCCTCCGCCTCCTCTTCCACATTACTATTTCCTTCTTTGCTGGATAGTGGTGTGTACTGGGATGATGGCGAAGTCATCCTCACCGTGCTCCCTTGATTGGATGATGATGATGTGGCTTCCTTTGATGTCTGCATCTAGGATTCCACCTCAATTGATGGTGCTAGCTCTGGCAGTACTGGTGCAATCCTGATATCCTCCTGTATTGTCAGCACACCAGCATGCATACATAAAATGCCCATCTGTTGACCCAGCCTGGAGAACTGATTAACTTTTATTAATTTACAGAATTGCTTGAAAGCAATCTGTCTGAAGGCAATTTGTTCTCCATTTAAAGCTCTCAACGAGTATCACATATTGGTACTTGAAATTGTGTACTCTTGTTCCGATAAAAAGATAGAAGCAAGAGAAAAGCGAACGAAGCTCTTGAGATTGGGGTCTTTTATGTAAGAGAGTTTGTATCCCCATTTCTCAAGATAAGCCTCTTCTTGAAAAACTCCACTCTTCGCAATGAAATCTGGTTTAGTAACTGGCATACTGTCGTCCATAGGCAATCCTAAGTCATGACAGTAAAATCCCTCGGTGATAACAATCTCTTGATTGCATACGGTTGTAGAAATATGTCCTTCTTCTGTTTCGTCCAAATTGCAGATCAGCTCATGACATAAATCGGTAAGAATTACTGATGGATTGAATTGAGAAAGACCTTCAATTGGCGCTCGAACAGCTAGTGGTTGTAATACTGGTATTACTGGCTTTGGGCGCGTTTTGAATACAATTGCCATAGTGCTTGCAGATGTAAACGCGCGATGACAGACAAGAGCTTGATCGCAACAATTCGCAATTCAGAGAGCAAGAGTGATGGAAAGTGGTAGCGACAACAACTAAAGTGTTTGAGGTTCTAGACGTATTGATAGTATTTCGGCGAATTAGACTAATATTGAATGGAAGCATGTACATACTCAATAATAAAGTGGCTAGTCCTAAAAACAAAAATAAATAAATAAATAAATAAACAAAATACACAAATGTTTCGCTTGGTATATCAAAGCGAAAATTATTATGCGAAAAATGCAAAGGTGTCGGAAGGTAGAAAATCCTGAAAAATGCGAAAGTAAGTGTCGCAATTTTCGTATTTCTACAATGGTAAATTTCAATGTAGTGTCAGGTTTTTCGCAAAGTATAAAATGTAGCGAAGGTCTCGGATTTTCTGCAATACAAACAATGCAACATGTTTCGGCATTTTCGCTAAAATGTAAACTAGTTTCAGTTCGCTAATACTTCGGTAAAATAAAAATAAAAATAATAATAATTGGACAAAAAATGACGGCCTTCAAAAACTCATGTATCGGACATTAGTCATGGTAGCGAACTGATAATACAACTGCTCTCTTCTCTTGGAAATTAAACCCGCATTTGTCTCCTTGGTGAATGACTAATTTCTATTTCATGATTATTCCTGCATGTTTATTGATCATTGATTTAAGGTCAGGTGAAACCTGTTAATAATTCGATATGCAACATCAAGCATTCACCATAAGCAATTACCACAAGAAGGTGGAAGAAGAACACGCATTGTCACTCTATCACCCTACATCATACAGAATGTAAAATGTACAAATAAGCCCTAAACCCTGATAGAGAGGGAAAACCTACAAGTAGACTAATAGACTAGCCTATGGCTATTGACAGCTGGTCACAGCTGTCAACATTAATGTGCATCGTAAACAGTAACAATGCAGTTTATCATTGAATTCTAACACTCTCCCTCAATGATAAAATTACATTTTTCTATCCCTAATAGAGCACAAAACCTCTCAAATTTACATCTACCTAATGACTTAGTAAAAATATCTGTCATTTGATCTTCAAATTTACAAAAAACAAGATCAATAGCTCCATCAAGAATTTTCTCTCAAATAAAATGGTAGTGTATTTCGATGTGCTTGGTTCGAATATGTAAAACTGGATTTTTGACAAGGTGAATGCAACTTTAATTATCGCAAGATATAGTAGTCGCGTCCACCTGTGGTTGACCAAAATCCACAAGCAATCTTCGTAACCATACCGCTTCTTGTGTAGCATTGCTGAGTGCTCGATATTCAGCTTCCGTCAATGATAAGTCTACTATAGGTTGCTTTTTGCTGCTCCATGAAATTGCAGTTGTACCAAAACTGAATGTATGACCACTAGTAGATCTTCTGCCATCAATATTACTTGCCCAATCGGCATCTGTATAACCTACCAACATTGGCTACTTCAAACCAAAATTCAATGTTCCTTGAATGTATATGAGAATACGTTTAACAGACTTCCAGTGTGCTTGACTAGGATCTTGCATAAATTGACTAACAACACCAACAACATAAGAAATATCAGATTGTGTGTGTGTCAAATAAATCAAACTACCCACCAGCTTTCTATACAAATAAACATCCACTTTTTCAGATTCATCATATGTCGTAAGCTTCATGTTGACATCCATAGGTGTACTCAAAGGCTTACAATCTTGCATATTGAACTTATAAAGCAAATCTCGTGCATATTTGCTTTGTGTAAGAAAGACCATGTCTTCCTTTTGCCATACTTCAATGCCAAGACAATAGTGCATCAATCCTAGATCACTCATGTCAAAAGCTTTGGAAAGATCTGATTTTATTTCATCAATTAAGCTCTCATTACTTCATGTAATAATCAAATCATCCATGTACAACACAATGAACACTATATCTGAATCTTGTCTTAGAATGTAAAGATTAGGACCAACATCACTCTTTATCATTTCCCTTCGCTTGAAGTGTTCATCAATGCAAGTGTACCACGCCCGTGGTGCTTGCTTCAATCCATAAATGGCTTTGTTGAGCTTACAAACGAGATGCTCTCTCCCTAGCTCAACAAGTCCTTGAGGTTGTAAGTACACCTCTTCATCCAGCACTCCATTAAGAAAAGCAGATTTAACGTCCATTTGCTGGATCTTCCAACCATAGAAAGCTGAAATAGCAATGATAGAATGTATAGTTACCATCTTAGCTACGGGTGCGAAGGTTTTTTCAAAATCAATACCTTCCTGCTGCTCAAATCCTCTCACAACCAACTGTGCTTTATACTTGTTCAGTTGCCCATCAGCTCCATATTTGAATTTGTATATCCATTTGCAAGTGATAGGCGTCTTACCATCAGGTAGCTCAACCAAGTTCCACGTCCTATTTTTTGATATAGCTTCCATTTCTGTTTCCATAGCTTCACGCCACTCCTTGTGCTCCTCTGGTGTATCAAAAGTTTTTGATTCTTGAGCCTTGAGCACAAAACCCATCAGGGCTAGATTCATCTCTAATCTTGCAAGAGGTTTTCAATTTCTACTTGATCTTATAAGCTCTCCCTGCTCACTTGATTCGGGAGTATCTCCCTTATTAGCATCACTTGTTACTGACAAGTACCACTTAGGCACTCTCCTAGGAATCTCATTATTGACTCTGTCTTTTTCCATTCTCTCTCCCATATCGACACCAACTTCTTTCTTCACTTGCACTTTAGCTTTATCATCAAAGGGATCAATTGTCAATTTTATTTGGCCATTTTGACCCATCTCATCGAAAGTAGCATCTCTAAAAACCGCGATCTTTTGTGCATCTATGTCATACATCCTATATGCCTTGGCTCTTTCATCATATCCAAGGAAAATACACTTAAAAGCTTTTGCATCCAGCTTCTTTTGTTTTTCATCAAGTACATGAGCGTAAGCATCACAACCAAATATTCGTAAATGAGAATGTTTCTTTCCAATAAAAGCTTCGTAAGGTGTCTTACCCTCCACAAACTTCGTAGGACATCGATTCAAGATATGAGTAGTTGTGTTACATGCTTTTACCCAAAAAGTATTTGGCAAACCCTTGCACTTAAGCATTGCCCTAGCCATCTCCGCAATGGATCTGTTTTTCCGTTTTGCAACTCCGTTCTGTTGTGGTGAATAGGGTGTAGTGGTTTGTCTCTTGATCCCCTGATCCTTGCAGAAATTTATAAACTCTGTTGAAAAATACTCACCGCCACCAAATGATCTGAGGGTCTTACTATAACAACCTGTTTGTTTTTCAACTAGAGCCTTGAACTCTCTAAACTTGGCAAAAGCATCAGATTTTTTGCTTATGAAATAAATCCAGATATGTCTACTATAGTCATCAATGAATGTAATGAAATAATAACAACCACTAATGGACCTAGTTTGTATTGGTCCACACTGATCACTATGAAAAATATCAAGAATGCCATTGGCTCTTCTTGTTCCATCTTTGGGAAATCTCTCTCTATGTTGTTTTCCCAAAATGCAACCCTCACAAATTTTTCCTTCAAAAGAGATATCAGACAATCCAACAACTAGATTACCTCTTTTAAGGATTTGCAAGCTTTGAGCACTGATATGACCAAACCTTTGATGCCAAAGATCACTTCGACTATCAACAGTTTTTACCATAGCTTGAGTAAAAGATCTCGCATTCAATTTGTAGAGTCGATTCCTGTTGACTCTAGCTCCTGTAGCAATCACTTTGTAGTGATTCTTGATGTCTTTGACAAGACATTTGTCATTGTCGAACTCAACCTTGAGTTGTTGATCAGCCATCGTTCCAACAAATAGTTTTATTGTTAGCTAAGCCAGGTACATATTGCACATTGCTTATATGCTTTATCTTCTTGTTGGCTAACTTCACTAGTACCACTCCAACTCCTTTAACAGATAGCGATTTGCCATCAGCTTGTCTAACTTCACCACCATTGTCAGTTTTCTTGAGTTCTGAAAACCACTCTTTCCTTGAAGTCATGTGCTTGGATGCACCACTATCAATGTGCCAGGTATCCTTGGCTTCATCACTTGTCATCAATGTTGTAATAAAAAATTTTAAACCCTCACCTGTATCATCTTCATATTGATCATCATCGTATTGATGTTGATCAGTATAATTGTCTTCATAATAATAGTCATCAAATTGATGTTAATCAGCATAATTTCATGCTCGCCATTTGTCTTTTCTTTGTTCCATCTCCTTCTGTTTTTTGAAGCATTCACGCTCCTAGTGACCAGGTTTGTTGCAGTACCTACAATTTCTAGGTTTATTTTATCTTCAATAGCCGCATCCTTGACCTCTGTCTTGATTCCTATTACCTCGATTTGGACTATCATTGAATTGCTCATGAAATTGTTGAAATGATCCTCGACTTGAGTTTTCTTCTCTCGATTGATACTTTCCATGGCCAAATCTTCCACCTCGTCCTCTAACTACAAGAGTTTGATCATAGCCCGTGTCATTATGATTCAAGTTCTCTTCATGTTGCTCTTCTTGCAAAAGCAATCCACCTAGTTCTTCATAGACTGGAAGATTTTCTCTCGTGGCTATACTCGTCACAAACATCTGATGTGACTCACTCAGACTATTCAATGTCAATTGCACGATCTCACGATCTTGTACTCGCTCTCCAACTGCTGCTCATTGATAACGGATCTCTTTGATCTTCAGTATGTGATCGGCAATAGTTGAACCATCATCCATCCGCAATGTATGCAACTTTGTCTTTAGAAATAGTATTCGAGATGTAGTCGTTTCAAACAATGACTTCAATGTATCCCATGTTTCTTTTGGTCCTTTTGAATCTAAAATATAGGAAATAATTGCATCTCTAACTAATAAGTTGATGACATTTTGGGCTTTTTGGCTTCTCCTATTAAATGCCCGCTGATCTTCTTTAATCACTGGCCTTGTCTCTTCACCTGTCACAATCTCCCATAGCTCCTTTTCCATCAAAATGTTCTTCAGTTTGAATTTCCAAACTGCATAGTTGCCGACACCTTCCAATTTGCTTGACTCATTAAGGACACTCTCGCTTAGAGTTGCCATTACTGGATAGATGAGTCTGGATCACAAAATTTATTCACACCACAGAACTGTGAATTTTTGGTTGTAACCTGATATTGGTACAACGTGCAAATGCACGACTGCTCGGGATTCTCTTTACCTCTGGTGCATCGTTCTGATATTGGTTTTGTTATGTGATATTGGTATGACGAGCGAATGTATGACTGCTCTTGGTTTTCTTTACCTCTGAGACGTCGATCCGATATTGGTACGAATATGCTAAATCTGTATGACGCACGGATGTACGACTGCTCAAGATTTTTTCTACCTTTGGTGCGTCGATCCAATGTTGGTATGGAAAAGATTAAAAATAGAGGGAATAAAAGAACTTTCAGAGAGAATATTCTAGATTTCCCACTTCGGCGCGGCTACTACGCCACCTCTTCTTTGCAAAGATTTCGAAATGTGTGATCGTTCAAAAGACAGAGATCAGTAATGTTAAAAGTATGAAGCCTTCTAACTCTGAATGGTAGTACTAGACATTGTCTAGTGTGATTTGCGGTACTCCAAACATACAAATGAGAGATTTCTTGACAAACCTCTCACACAAATAGCACTTTCCACAAAAACTAGGAAGTATTGTAAAAATCTCCCCCACTCAACATATTTTCAATTTGTCTGATGTTGCCCTGGCCTTTCTGATGCCTCCAAGACTGTGCTTTCGTTCCCCACTGATGATTTTGAGCTCTAACCCTACAAAATACACCAAAGAAGAATTTCTTCTAGTCATTTTTGTCTCTCAAAGCTTTCACCTCCCGTGAAGGAATTTCTCACTTCGTTGCGGAGCCTGTGACAAGCTATATCCACTGATCAGACACGCAGGACTATTGCTGCTCTGATACCATGTTAATAATTCACTACAAGAAGGCGGAAGAAGAACACGCACTGTCACTCTATCACCCTACATCATACAGAATGTAAAATGTACAAATAAACCCTGAACCCTGATAGAGAGAGAAAACCTACGAGTAGACTAATAGACTAGCCTACAACTATTGACAACTAGTCACAGTTGTCAACATTAATGTGCATCGTAAACAGTAACATCATTGATTTCTAACAAAACCAACTTTGGTTCTACATCTGCTCATCTGATACCTACAGGAGTCACAAACTTAGATAGCCAATTTATTTGAAGAACGTCTAAAACAGGCTTCCAGTTGATCTCCAGCAAAGGGTAACCAATCCTATCATAATTTCAAGTTCAGTAACTTGAAGTCATTGAAGACTTGGCCATCTTCAACAACTTCCATGAAATTAGCATTTAGAACAAATCTGCAAAAATACATTACTTTTTTGACAATCTACAGAAATACACTATGTTTTCAACAGCTTCAGTTTTTTCACATTTTTTCAAAATGCGACACTTGCATAGTTCAAAAGTTCAACTGTTTTCAACACCTTCGGCTTTTTCGCACTTTTCCAAAAAATGTGAAGAGAGAAAAAATTCTCAAAGGTCATCTACTTTCATGAGTTAAATCGTTTTAAAGACATCTTTGCCTTTTTAAGGGCACCTTCGTTTTTGCTAAAAATGCAAAAAATCTCGAAGGTTGTTTCAAATAAAAGAGGAACGTTCCAGCGGCGTCCTCGTCCGCATCAACGACACATCTAACTCTAACATCCATTAACCCTAAGCATTAGCACTAGAATCATTAACACTAAGATCCACAATGAAGATAACTTACTCTTTCTCTCTCTCCCTTTCTCTCTCATAAAAAGTATAAGAACATGCAATCCCAATAACAATCAGATCCAACAATTAGCAGATACAATAAAAGCATGAGAGATGGAGGAAAAGTGATAGAGAGCAAGGACATTCATACATCCATTTCACAAGAGAACCAATCTGCTTTATTGAAATGAAGATATGTACATGTGTAGGAAACTCGAGTTGGTCCTTTTTTATAGTAGAGAGGAGGACCCTGGCCTCTGAATTAGTTGGTCCATTTCTGCCTCCCTAATTATCAAAATCTAAAAAAGAGTGAGAACCCATTCAAATTGGAGAGAAACCCAACTTTATTCAATAACTTGACATTTAGGCCTTGCGACATTAAAACTCCCACAAAAAGACCTAAAGTCCTATTATTGACTTTCAACTAATCATATCTCTATGTGATCATCGGGTTGGACTTACACACGCAGGGTGCCAAATTTTTCTCAGTTATTTAGGGTTGTCTAGAGATTCACAAACCCTCCAACAATGGTACTGCGATGGGTGGCAGTGCCATGCATATTTAAAATTTATTTTGGCTCAAGCCCCCCCCCCCCCCCCCGCCCCCAAAAAAATATGTTCGGAGGAAGGGTCGGTGACAGAAGATTTTGATGGCATGGCAGTGCCACGCGTTCATTGCCACGCAGTTTGCCACACGAGGGCTGACGGGTCAAATCTGGTCCCCATCTTATGTGCGTGCAAAATTTCACTACAATACTCCCCCCCATCAGCATGGCCTTCCTTGTGGCCGTATCGAATCTCATGCCTTCAACAAGGAAAAAACAAGGGCTACACCCCTTCCTAGAATTGGGAATGTTGGCTATCTTTAACTCCACCAAAAACTCTCTCTCTTTATCTTTCTCAAACAACTTGCACACAAACTAACGAAGGCAACAATGGGTTCAATGATAGTGTTGAATTCCCACAGATAATGGCGATGATTAGTTTTATCATGCTCTAGTAGGCACGAAAATAGTGGCCTCAAGAGATGACATCATGTTCTTGTCTTTTAAGTAACGATAGCTATTTGACTTTTACCTTGCCATAATTCGGGTAGCAATGATGCTACTCCAATCATCCTTAGAAACAAAGACAACGATGATTTCTCATGTCTTCATAACTGGCACTCCGATCTTGCTCTTCCATATAAAGGAGCAGTGATGGCTCAGTTAGCTCTCTCCATTAACAGCAAAGATTTAACAGTAGGGATATTGTTGCAAGCTCTCAATAGCAACGAGGAATGTGCTCAACAGTAGAAAAATTTATTCTATGATCTGACAACTAGCTTAGGTAGCTTACTGATGGTTTTATTTAATGTCTGATACTCATAGCAGTGAAGGCAAAGTGGCAGCGTTGGCTCACTCTCAGTGAGGATTTTTAGATAGAAGGTTCATTGCCTCTGGCAAGTGAGATGAAAAGTTTCAATAGTAGGTTCCATAGGTAGCAACAATGGATCAGCTCCTTCGTGAGCAGCGATAGAGGGACCTTCTGGAAGAGCTATTGTTACAGCCCACGCTTGGCAAGCACGAGTTCAATACTTGGAGATGGATCCATTTGAGAAGGTTATGTTCAGGTTTCATGTCGATGGAAGAACCAAAATAGATCCTCCACTTCCCCGTGCTTTATTGGAAATGTTTTCATCATGGCGTCACATGCCTGCACTGCACTGTGAGCGACGTCCCTGATAGCTCACTTTCCTCTATCCTTAAACATGTCAGACTTCAATTCCGATGATCATGTCCTAGCTATGAGATGATACAAATAATCAAAGAACCATTATATCAACGTTTCCAGTTTGTGGTTCAAAATATTGGAGATATCAATATTTTTGAGCATGATAATGTAATCTACGAAAGATTTTTCGTGGAGACTTTGAGCGAAGGAGATATCATCACTCTATGCAAGCATTTCATTCACTCGATGTTTTTTGGAAATAAATGTCTAATCAGAACATCAATTGTTATTTCCAATGATGATCAATCAAAGCATATTAGTCCCTAAATTGGGAATTGATCATGACAATGATTTTTTCATATGGGATCTGAATACTTCAAATTCAAGATTAATGGTTATCATCGAAGCATTTGGATTGAGCAACAAAGTGACTATCAAATAGCATGACAAAATCTTCAGTCTAGCACAGCCAAATGCAATGCTAAAAAATGATCCTAAAGGAATTGGATAGATCATCCAATTGTCAAAGAAGAAGACAAACGAGGATATTGCAATTTGATTGTCAAAAAGCAATATGGTGTTTCATCCATCTCTTCTTTGGCCATCTTTTCTCCTTCATGGGAACAAGGATTACAATCTGAAGCTAACAAAATGGATTCAATTCGACAGCTTTGGGTTTGTAATGAGACAATAATTCTGTGGACGACACATCCTCATCAATCCTAACTACTTAACCAAGGCGATCCAGCTGATCAGACAAGTGTCTTCATTTTAGTGCTTATCAATGCATCAGAATATCCATTGTAAGCTTTGTAGGCCCAAAAGGAGCTATTAGCCTCAAGAAAAGGCGGTTCTCTCTTTAGGCCCTCCAAAGTAATTAATAAGGATAATAGGCCAACAAGGGCCCAATGTAGTTTAAATAATACTTAACAAGCGCTAATTATCTCTCAAGATAGTTAAGTTAAGTTAGTAATAGCATTGTCTATAACTAGGCAAGAGACATCATTTTGAAAATCTTTTGGCTCATTTGCAAGTGAGAGCTTCTAGCTTCCTTGTGAATGTGAGCCATAGGGATCTCCATTGCTAGGTCTCATGTGCCTTATCTACATGAATCCATGCTCATCTACATTACTTTGTACTCTTTATTTCATTTCTATTGTGATTCTATGGAAATCTTTGTGTTTCTAGCTTTCTATGGATATGCTATCTTGAATGCTTTGCACTTTTCTTGCTCTTAGCTTTTCTTCCATTGTGATTGCTATTTGCTTAGATTTGACACATGACACACGAACCCATGTTCATGGTGTTGAAGCATCACATGCCAAAACACATTTGAATGGAGCTTTTGCCACTCATGGAGCTCATCTTGAGAAGAGAACACCCAAGTTGGATCTACCTGTAGTTCGGACCCTCAAAGATTCTTGCAAATCTTTGAGAATGCGTGTGACATTTATGGCGAAACATCTCCTGACGCTATGGTCCAATTGTTTTCTATGATCATGATCGCTAAGGCACATGACTGGTTTTTTAACCTCGATCATGAAGATAAGACAGACTGGTCTAATTTAAAAGAATCTTTTATCTCACGTTTCAAGCCCTTTCATCTGATAGAGAGTCCTTTTTGTCAAATTGAGTAACATGAAGATGGCAAAAGATAAATGCATACGAGACTATATTGAGCATTTCAAGCGCTTAAAAAGTCAAGTACAAGAACAGCCCACCAAACAGATGCTCATCATCTTGTTTTTAGTTGGCCTTCCAAGATGGATTCAACACGAGCTTAAATCCAATGACGAATATACGAGCCTAAAGTTAGCTATGTATGATGCCATCAAGGAAGAAGATGAAGAATCTGATGTTGACAAACCTATGGAACACAAATCGCATCGTGCAACCCATGAGTTGAAGCTGATTGAGGATACCCAATATCAACTTTGGAAATCTCAGTTGGAGTTGTTTAATAAACAACACCAACTACAAATGGAGAAACTCACCAATGAGTTTCAAACTACCCTGAATTCTATCCAACGTAATATGCATAGTCAGCCAAACTCTGCACAAAAATTTTCTTGACTCATTTAGGACACTCTCGCTTAGACTTGCCATTATTGGATAGATGAGTCTGGATCACAAAATCTATCACACCACATAACTGTATATTTTTGGTTGTACACCTGATATTGGTCTGATGCGTGAGTGTACGATTGTTTGAGATTCTCTTTAGCTCACGCACGTGGATCCGATATTGTACTGATGCGATATCGGTATGACGTGTGAATGTACGACCTCTCTTGGTTTTCTTTACCTCTGGTGCATCGATCCGAACGGACAAGATAAAAAGTATGAAGCCTCCTAACTCTGAGTGGCAGTACTAGACACTGTCTAGTGTGATTTGTGGCACCCAAACAAACAAATGAGAGATTTCTTGGCAAACCTCTCACACAAATGGCACTTTTCACAACAACTAGAAAGTATTGTAAAAATCTCTCCCACTCAATAGAAATTCAATCTCTCTGATTCTGCCCTGGCCTTTCTGATGCCTCCGAGACTGTGCTTTTCACAATAACTAGGAAGTATTGTAAAAGTCTCTCCACAAAAACAGATTTTCAATCTGTTTGATGCTCCCCTGGCCTTTCTGATGCCTCCGAGACTATATCTTCGTTCCCCATCGATGATTTTGAGCTCCAAACCTGCAAAATGCACCAAATAAGGATTTCTTCCAGGCATTTTTGTCTCTCCAAGCTTTCACCTCCCGTAAAGGACTTTCTCACTTCATTGCGGAGCCTGTGACAAGCTGTATCTACTAATCAGGCACGCAAGACTATCGCAGCTCTGATACCATGTCAATAATCAGATATGCAACATCAAGCATTCACCATAAGCAATCACCAAAGAAGGCGGAATAAGAACACGCACTATCACTCTATCACACTATAGCATACTGAATGTGAAATGTACAAATGAACTCTGAACCATGATAGAGAGAGAAAACCTACGAGTAGACTAATAGACTAGCCTACGACTAATGACAGCTGGTAACAATTGTCAACATTAATGTACATCGTAAACAGTAACAATGAAGTTTATCATTGATTTCTAATATGGCTAAAGCAAAAACACTTGCAGGAATAGGAAAGCAGGACAAAGATGGAAAAATAACTAGAGGCTTTGCACGGTTGCACAAGTACAAGAGGTAAAATCCCTATAAGAATTTTTTTCTATTTGGGCAATTGATATCTTCTACAACACACTAAATGTTCAGAAATTGATGCTGCAATTATATTTGAGATATTCCAACTTACAACGATATAAAAAATACCATCTTCCTACCAACGATTCAGGTTCGACAAATTTAACTACTTGAGAAAAAAAGAAGAGTATAGAGCAAAAGAAAACAAATCTTACACGATCATTTATAGGATACAGCCTTATGGTCATTTATAACAGACAACCTATGTTGCAAGATTCAGACGTAGTCATGCTTGAGGAAAGAGTGAGATAGCTTATTCCGCTGCGCACGAACATTTTTCATTCGATTTTGTTTCTTTTCGAGTTTCAAGTTCGCTTCTTTTTGTGTTCATTTTCTTTTCTAGCTATCTTTGTTTCACGCCCCTCTTTCCAACATGGTATCAGAGCTATTTTTTGTAGCCTGATAAGCTTCCACAGTAACAAGACTCTACTAGCCGATAGAGTAACTGTCTTCTCGTTCTGTGATTTAGCACCAAATTTTCATACTTAAGTCATTAATAGTTATTCCTATCACCTAGACTAATCTTCCACATGGATTCTCAAGGGAAGGCTAGTCCTATCATGGACAAGCTTGATGGATCCAATTACCATCTGTGGAAATTTAAGATGAAAACTATGCTAATAGGAGTTGTATGACGTTGTTACAGGTGCAAAAGAGAAACCCGAAGTTGACGACACAACAATCTCCAGATGGAAGCCAAAGGATGGAAAGGCATTTGCGCTAATCATTCTAAACATTTTGGATACTCAGATCGGCCATGTATCCGAAGCCCAGACATCCAAAGAAGTCCGGGACATCTTGAGCACATTATACGAAGTGAGAGATATAGCTTCCAAGCTACATCTCAAGAAGAAATTTTACTCCCTCAAGATGGCGAATGGTGATTCCTTGTAGAATCACATCAACTAGTTCAAGAACCTGCTGAAGCAAATGGCTGTTGTTGGATCTGTCATAGACGATCAAGACGCAGTGATGCAACTGCTTACAAGCTTGCCAAGCTCATACGACAACTAGGTGATAATCATCATGACACATCCAGAACTGACTCTTTTGAGAGTCATTATAGTATTGTTTGTAGGGTCATCGATCTGCTGTTGTGTAGCCCTCATGCCTGTCAACAAGAGTTAGTTCATTGGATAGGCACCTAACTATGCATAGATGCTACTTCTAGTTAGTGCACTACTTCTCGTCTAACTCTACCACGACTAACACTACTTCCACTAGCTCTACTCCCCTAAAGTACCTTCATCATGATTGTAGGTGAAAGGATAGGGAAGATTAGAAGAGATTGAGAAGAGAAGAGAGAAAGAGAGAGATAGAGAGTGAGAGTGGAGGCTAGCTCAAATGCTCCTTATGCTTGCTAATGGAGAAACATTAACTAAGACAAACAATAAGCATGAAAATAGGAAGCAATAGAAAACATAATCAAAAGTATTAGCAAGTAGTGAATAGCAAATGAGGATGCTTCTCTTCAGAAAGTGGTAGAGTTTTCTCTTTCTCATTAAGCATGGAAATAGAGTACAAATGGTGTCTTTTTATAAATGGGGAAGGCCCTTGCCCCAAAATCCTATTGGCTAATACTTACATTGATCCTATCCATTCATCTTGGACCCAACTTGATCCAAGGGTCCACAAAAGTACATTGGAAATCACAAGGTTCATGTGAGTCCAAAATTGGACCCAACTCTAAAAAAGTAAACTCTAAGTTTACAATTGACTTTGGGCCTCAAGTTTTATTTTAATTACAAAGGGCCCAAAACTATTATTTCATTTACAACTTAACTCGCGTGCTCATTGAGCCATGGGCTTATACGCGCAGGATGCCATGCCCTCGCAACACATTTTATTGGTCGATTTTATTTATTTACAATGTGGTGGAAATACCCTTAATATTGTTGCAGGAAGACACGCGGAGGAATGAAGCCTCTAGTTCCTCAGTTGATCCTCACGCTTTGTACACCAACAAGAGCACGACTAAGCAGAAGAAGAAGAAAGACCCGAAGCAATCAAATCAAGACCAGAAACCAGCACATCACAAAGAACAATTGAATCCGCAGACGAAGAAGAAGCTGTTCTGCAGATACTGCAAACGAAACAACCACGAGATTCAAGACTGTCAAATATTACAAGCTAAAAACAACACCAAGGGACAGTCGAGTCAAGTGGCCAATGCAGCTACAGAAGCTCCACAGCCCATTCAAGAAGCGGATCATGATGCCTTCATGACCAGCCATCAAGGAGCATTTAACGACAGTTCTTGGTCCCTGGATTCCGGTGTCACTTAGCATATGACCAGGCTCATTGGCTGTTTCGAGTCCTATACACCCTAAAGTACCAACAACTACGCTCACTTTGGCGATAAGAGCCCTCAAGCTATTAAAGGTGAAGGTACTATAAGATTAAGCTTTGTAAATGATTAGTCTAAGCTACTTTTTAAAGTCCTATATGTACCTAATTTATCTACGAGTCTGCTCTCTGTAAGCAGAATCATAGATCTAGGACATAAAGTAGAATTCGAATGTGATCAGTGCGAAGTAGTTGATAGGACAGGCAAGATGCTAGCACTCAGAAAGAGACATGGATACTTGTATAGATTAAGTCATTGTTTTTCTGTCTCTAGTCAGGTGCTCAGTACTTCCATTCATGCAAATAAAAGTTTACTTTGGCATTATAAACTTGGTCACTTGAATCATGCTGCTGCACAACAAATGTCTAAACATGACCCTACAATTGTTGACCCACTATTCGACAACGAATCAGACGAAGACGTTGCTGCTACCCAACAACAAGTCCCAAGAGTGTTCATCAGTCGAATCCTCCCAGAAGATCAAGCCGAGTGCGCACACAGCCCACAAGGTATACTCCTGAGTTTGCATGTCTCTTGATATAGGAACCGACAACAGTCGAAGAGGCACTTGGCCAACCAGACTTTGATTTCTGGAGAGAAGCCATGGACAGAGAGTATTCCTCTCTGATCAAGAACTAGACGTGGTCTCTAGTTGAAGCTCCTATTGGCTGCAATATCATTGATTGCAAATGGATCTTCAAGATCAAGTACAATGCCAATGGATCAATTGATCAAAGGAAGGCAAGATTGGTAGCACAGGGATTCACTCAGATCTCCAACGTCGACTATAGTGAGACTTTCAGTCCAGGTATTCATCGATCCGAGCCCTCCTATCATATGCTGCAGCTGTCGACCTCGAAGTGCATTAACTTGATGTGCAAACAACTTATATGAATGGAGTTATACAAGAAGACATCTACATGATCCAACTCGAAGGATACGTTCTAGAAGGTATAAAAAATCATGTCTATAGATTTCATAAGACACTCTACGGCTTGAAACAGTCTACTAGAGCTTGGTTTTAGAGGATCAACACATTCCTCATCGAACAAGGTTTCCAACCAAGCACTGCTGATTGCAACGTCTATTCCAAGTCGGTGCAGCAATCATTCATTATCATCACCTTATACGTAAATGATACGTTGTTTTTTAGCAACAATACCAATTTGGTCGAGGATTCTAAGAAGATGCTATTTTCTGAGTTCGACATGACTGATCTGGGCGCTGTCTGGGCATTCAGATCCACAGAGACAGAGTGAGACGACTGATCTATATCACTCAACAAAGGTATCTTCACAATGTTCTTGATAGATACAATCTAATGAATTGTAAGTTAACTCACTCACCAATGGATCCAGGCCTACGTTTGTCAAAGGACCAATGTCCCCAGACCAAGCAGGAAGAGGAACAGATGAGAGAGTATCCTTATCGATCAATACTTGGATCTCTCATGTATGTAATGGTCTATACAAGACCTGACATATCTTTTGCAGTAAGCTCACTCAGCCAATGGCTAATCCTGACATTACCCATTGGAAGGCTCTCATAAGAGTCATGAGGTATATTTGAGCTACCATGGACCAGTGCATCTGGTATGGAGAAGGAAGTCAGCAACAACGGTCTTCATCAGCTCAATAGATATTCTAATGCAAGCTGGGGAGGAGATGTAGACAATTGTAAGTCCACAGCTTGATTTATATTCTTCTTCAATGGCGGTCCTATCTCATGGAACAGTTGTAAGCAAACCTCTATCGTTCTTTTTTCTACAAAAGCAGAATACATTGTTGCTTCTCAATCTATTAAAGAAGCGTTTTGGTCGAGAAATTTACTGTCAGACATTAGTTTGTATCAGTACAGCCCTACAATTATGTTTTGTGATAGTTAGAGTGCTATTGCCTTATCGACCAACCCTAGATCTCACTCTAGGAGTAAGTACATTGAAATCAGATATCACTACATGAGGGGCAAGGTTCTCAACAAGGAGGTAAGCTTAACGTACTGTAGAACGCACGATATGGTTGCAGATATATTCACGAAGACATTAACTGTTAATGCACACAACAAGTTTTGTGCATTGCTTAGTCTGAAGATCAAGGCATTCACGAATCCAGATTAAGGGAGGGGTGTTAGATTTATCTCCTTTACTCTCCTAAATCCTATTCTAATCTGCCTCCATTCGTGCTGCTGCATTTTACTTGTGTTGTCGCACAGTTTGCATATTTACATGTAAAATAAGATAGGTGAATAAAACACGACTGTCTGCATATATTCAAGTAAATTTTCACAGGCAAAAAAGGTGACACTATGTTTTTACACGTGATTTATGACAGGTGAAAAAGGCGACACTACCCTACAAATGCTAAATCTGCTCTTATAGAAAAGCGAAGGTACCCTACAAATAAGTTTTTAAGACATTCGTTAGAGTGTCGCATTTTTCGCATATTCATCAATGTTAATTTCAGCGAAGGCTGACATCGCGCCTTTTCACGCTCATCCCATGCACTGTGCAATCAGATTTGAAAACGACAACAACCACCCACGATCTCCCACAGACAACACATCCACTTTTGTAATTTCTTCATCTACACACATGTAGCATTATGTATATATTGAATACCATCTACGTATTAAAAAAAAATGTGAAGCATAATAGCATCAGAACGAAACATCACTGATAATTAGAGACAGACATTGTAGATGCTTTCGCGCATCGATTCTTTTCTTCCAGATGTATTGTCAGTAATAGGTTCATCACCTTTACAGATTGTGTGATTAGCTTTGTGAAGCACGCGGTTACGTCCGCTATTGTCTTGTGCTCACCTGCATTATTGACCTGTATATTTCGCTATACTTAATCTGATTACAGCTCTGTTTGTTCTGCGTTCAGATTTGTGTCAATATCGCAATAATTTTCTAAGATATGAGCACTCTGGTTGAGCACGATTGTTTCAAGAATGTCTATCTTTTTATGTATCCTAGCTCACAAGGATAATGGTTCTTGAATATTTGTCTTTTTCTTTGTTAAAAGACAAAAGAGAAGTGAGCAGATCCTTTGGTGGAGGCAAAACAACTCTGCTCAAGCTGGCTACCGGCCTCCTGGAGCCATTGATGCAAGAAGGCAACGTGCGTTCATCTCCCCATCTCTCACGACTCTACTATCACTTTTACCAGCTTTGATTTGTTGCTTTGGGACTTGGAGGATGTCACTTCATATTTCACAGCCATAGATCTTCTCATGTTTTTACCTAAATCTTTGCTCTTGTTATAGCAAGAAGCACCGACTATCATCTTGTTCTCTAAATTCATAAGTCAAGACCATGTCATAAGCCACATCAGGCCATCATCATTGTCAGCTCTGTGGTACGTGTTTCTAGACTACTGTCGTAGGTCGCATTGTATGCATCATTTTTAAACCAATAAGCTAAGGTGAAATTTCATATCTATAGCCTATCAATCCAAATTCGCAACAATCTTCTTGGGGTTTGGCTAAAGCAAAAACACTTGCAGGAATAGGAAAGCAGGACAAAGACGGAGAAATAACTAGAGGCTTTGCACGGTTGCACAGGTACAAGTGGTAAAATTTCCTATGAGAATTTTTTTTTCCATTTGGGCAATTGATATCTTCTACAACAAACTAAATGTTCAGAAACTGATGCTGCAATTGTATTTGAGATATTCTAGCTTACAATGATAAAAAAATACCATCCTCCTACCAACAATTCAGGTTCAACAAATTTAACGACTACATGAGAAAAACAGAAGAGTATAGAGCAAAAGAAAACAAATCTTACACGATCACTTATAGGATATAGCCTTATGGTCATTTACTGTAGACATCTTTTGCTACACGACATGCCAATGTTATGAAGGTGAGATAAGGGCAAGTCATGATTAGATGATTCATGGCTAATGTTGCTCTTAATCGGGAGGGCAGTTTCCATCCATTTCTCTCCCTAGGGGGGTTAACATCAACAAGGAGTTAGATTTGGAGCAGTTTTTGTCTCCTCACCCCTTGTTTACACTCCCCCCCCTTACATCATCTTTTGCCTCCTAACCAGCTTGAAACCTCAGTGTGCCTCCAAGCCCCCTCGGCGGCGGAGTGGATAACTAATAATGAAGGCATAACTTCTAAGGTCCTGCCTTTACAAGAGCAAAACGTATTGCCCTTTTATCCAACAATTTGATGACTTTTTCTCCCCGCCACCGTAGGAACGTCAATATTTTGCCACGTCTCCCTCATCGCGAATGAGTGGAACGCTTCCAGATGGCCGTTCCGCCTCGTGGCTATCAAGTGTGCGCGCTTCAAATGACGCCGTGTTCTCTGCCCTATCCAGCTTCAAATGGTCTGGGAGGCCACAAACCAGAGCACCATTTTCTCTGCTCTCTCTTGAAAGCGTGCCAGTCTTTCAAGCGCGCTACCATTGGCTTTCTTCAAAGGATATCAGATTTCGCCGCCTAGCTATCATCAACTGCTGATATTTTTCCATGTGCCAGTTTTGAGACGTGGCAACCATCGAGTGGGCGGTTGTAATATTTATCGTTTCATTAGCTGCCATTGAGGGTGTGAGCCCCATGCATCGGGGTTGATGCCTGTCTCTTGCTTTACTGGTAAGTTCAGCATAACCTGAATATTAGGGTTTACCAGATTTGCTGTACCCTATTTCAGTGCTATCCAAGCAGCATTGCCCCACTTATGTACCTAATCTACATCTAGGCTTTGTTACGGTACTTATTGTATAGGTCAATGGACTTTTAATTTTGTTAACAGCTAGTTTTTTTTTTGTAGGCCTAAAGAATCAAAGGAAGCTTTGGATGGTTTAGGGTTGTTTAGAGTTTAGGCCTAAAGACTCATAAAAGTAACCTTTGATGTGGTTTAGGGTTTAGGTTTCAGAGCTTAGACCCAAAAAATTACAAGCTTGGATGTTGTTTAGGGTTTAAGCGTAAAGATAAGTAAGCTTGATGTGGTTTAGAGTTTAGGATTAGGCCTAAGCATATAACTAGTAAGCTTGGCACAACTTGAATGTCAAGTCTCATGAGATTCGATCTATCTTATCCAGTGCTATCCAAACTACATTTGCTTATTTTTGTAGCTAGTTTAGGCATAGGTGTTATTTAGTGTACTTGCTTATGGACTTAGTAGATCAACTTAAATGTGGTTTATTTAGGGTTTAGGGTTTAGGCTTTAGGCCTAAATTTTTTTTCTAAATTCAAGTGCTTTTAAAGCTACATGCAACTTGTAGCTAATTTAGGCATTTAGATTTTAGCAATCAGCGGTCGACTTTTATGTGCTTTAGGGTAAGGGTTCAAGGTTTAGAGTTGAGGCGTAAAGAATCTGGAGTCGCATTGTGAACAAGCCTGCTTACAATTGCTGGATTGTTGGTTCATTGCATTATCTTGACAGATTTGTCCATTTTGTCGTCGCTTTTAGAGGCATAGTGCTGGATCTTTTGATGAGGGCTAGTGTACGCAATTAGTTACATTGCATCATATGATTTTTGGCGAGTTTGATTACGCCCGTCATAAGTTTGTTCTTAGAAAACAGAGATTGTTGTTTGATTGCATGAATTCTTCACGTTTCATCCTAAGGATATATTTTTGATGTTGAGCCCGTTTGATATCTCTATACACATCCAAGCTCATTATGTGAAGTCCTATTTGACATTGCCAATCAAAAGTCTTTTTTTGTCAATGATCTTCAAGGGTTAATATCTCACTGATAGAATGATTCTAGTTGGGAAAGATTGTATTTTAACATTGATTTTCGTGTTTACGGTCAAAATCCGTTCTACCTTATTTAGCTAATTTTGATCGCTTCCATATTTTGAAGAAAATACATTCCACGAGGAATTGCTCACTAAATTATCACCTGGTGTATAGATGCAATGATCATGAATCCTCGTTTGTACAATTCAACACAGACATCTTAGATTAGGTTTCTGCTCCAAGCACTTCATAGTGTGGAATATGTTCTATTGGCATCTACAGTGATAAGATAGTAATGACTTCAAGCAGCTATTGTGTAGTCGGTTGGGTCCAGTATGATCATTATAGTGGATCCAACTGTGCTATAATTTCATGCCACCTAAGACAGTCTCACAGGAGAGAACTCATGCATTTCCCATGAATGCCATGGCCTAAGCAAGTACATCAATTCCAATAGACTGGGTTAAAAACAAAAATAGCCAAGTCAAGGAAAAAACAAACAAAAAGAACCTCTTTTAAGGTAAAGCTCAAATTCATCATTTGAGGTGTACTTATTTACTAGGCATTTTGTAGATATTTGTAGAAGAATTTACAATTAATGCATGGCTCTTGAGCTCGTGGTGCCTTGACTAGCCTATATTGTCTCCCATCAACATTTTCTACATTGAGAAAACAATGCAATAATGATCCAATTTCCAAAATCCTAATTTTTTTCTCATACTCCATAAACTTTCCACTGCACGTCTTTGTTGATATTAAACAATTCCTCCTCACCTGAACAATAATGATTATAAAGCAAATAGGTACAGATGATTCAGCATCCTCCAACCAATAGACCTATCTTGAAAAATACACAATGAAAATGTAAAATCCAATTTCAACACTGAACCAAGGAATATCTTGGAGCAAGTATGAATTGGGTAACGTATCTTGGAGCAAGTATGAATTGGAGCAAGTATAAATTGTAAAATTTTCTTTTAGCTCTAATAAGTATCAAGGTAATGAATTTTTTGATGTTTTCTACTTCTATGAAGCTGGTTTGTAGTCAAATATAACTTTCTATTTTGGGGAAATAATCTATTGCTTGTCCCTTTTTTTTGCAACATTTTTTGGATGTAACTCTTTGGAAGGCAAGAAGGGTGGGCTGACAGAGCCATGTCATCCCCTTGATACAGTCTTCCAAGATTTCAAGTGGCAATTTTCCTGCTTGCAATCTTCAAGATTAGATATGTAAGCCTCATCTTGCCAAAAATTTGTTTTCCTACTTCGTGCATGCAAGACTTAACAAAGAAGAGTGAATGTAAGGGAAATATTTTTTATGAATTTGATTTTTCGCACAAACAACACAAATACATGAACCATATAAGTGTGAACATTTGATGTTGTAAGCTCCTAGTTTTCATATCATCCAAGGGAAGAACAAAATCCGATGCCTATTCATTATTGCAATGGTAATCTTAAGTGCACATAATGCAGGTTCATGAGTCACTGGTCAAGTCAACAGGCCCTTCAGTCTCAAGTTAGGTTTGGGACCCAAGGGATTTGGGTCCCTAACATTCCCTCCCCCTTAAAAGACTCCTCTTCTAATGAAGGAAATTTGGGAACCTCAGTCTAAGGTCACGTTCCTTTTCCCAAGTATCATCGTCTTCGGATCTTCCTTTCCAACGAACCAGGTACTCAGTTAGCCACTGGTTTTTGAGCCCGCGTTGACGTACATCAACAATGGCTTGTGGTTCCGAAGGTACAAAGGATGTCAGGTCTTCAAGCTGAACTAGATCCTCATGAAGTATTAAGTCATCCTTTCCACCAAGTCGTTCCTTTAAACGACTAATGTGAAAAACTGGATGAACCTTAACACCTTGAGGGACTTCTAGTTGATAGGCCTCCCTCCTCATAGACCCTAGGTTGTCACTTTTGATTAGCGTAAAACTGGGCTCTATCCCGAGTCGTTTTTTCGTTCTCGCGAGCAACAAGCAACATTTCTTGCATATCATGCAGGAAATCTTTTGCTGCTTTAACCTTGAGGCTTTTGAGGCCAACAGAAATGGGAGCCCTAGGCTGGAAACTGTTAGAAAACCGACTTGTATGAACAAGTAACCCAAGACAAGATTCCTATTGTTGTTAGACAATTGTCATACACATGAGAGAGAACAACAATGATGAAGAGACGTACTCCAACTATGTCGCATTACAAATGAGGTAGGGCTCCCATCATACTTATAGACTTTGGTCTATGTCAAAAAGCAAAAGCAAAAGCAAAAGTAGCCTAAAAGAAGTTGCCTAATTAATGTCTCTATATATGGTAAAAGCAACAACACCTATCTATAGCAAAACTTGTCTAACTATAGTCTAACTTGACTTTTACTAAATATAGGTAAGAGCCCCTAGAATTAGCATGCAGGCATGGCCCAACAATCCTTGTTAGCCTAGATGATAACATTGGGGTTACTAATGTAAACATTAACTCTAACACTCCCCCTTAATGTTTACATTATCTTGAACTATGCATAATAAAAGTATGCATGTGTATCTTCCATGAAGCCCATGTAATGAAGATCCTCAATTCTGATGTAGAATTCATGATCAACTCTGATCTCAATGTCTTCATTACTCGATGTAAAACTTTCTTTGTATGATGATGTAGAACTCCTTTGAATGTCGATCCTGCTTCATATGATTTCACAATGTCTTGCTGTAGTCGTCATGTCCCTTTAGTGTATATGTGTGACTACCATGAGTGCAACATATCACCTGATTCCTTGACTTCCTTTGAATCAAAGAACTTTGACTCCCCCTGAATCAAATAATGTAACTTTTGCCTTAACCTTGAGAACTTTGCTTGAAGATTGACTCCCTTGGTCTCTTTGGACATCCTTCAAGCTACCACAACATCCACTTTAGAAACCTATACTTCATAAGTAGTTAGCTCCACTTGTGTTGATTCCTTGAATTGAACCCATTTCAATTCTCCTGGTACTCTTGTAAGTTACCACTTGTGATGAACTTGATGGACTTTGGTTGAACTACTCCCCTTGGATGTACACTTCATGTTTTCAGTCCAACCACTCTCTCCAAATAGAATAGAGTATCATCCATGAACCAAACCAAATATGCAAGTAAAAGAGCATTCCCAATAGAAAGATAAATGTATACAATACTTCCCCACACAAATTAACTGATACTCCCCTTCAAATACTTTCTCAATCAAAGTACTTGACATGATCTTTTCCATGGAATCTCCTACCTTTATCTCACACACAGAGTTACTTGCACCAAACAACTATCCAACCTAGAAAGCATTTCATCATGATATTTATTCTGACACTTTGTCATATGCAAACTTGGTGTACGTCCATCTTCAACCATGTTGTTTTTCTTGAAGCTAAACAACAACCTCTACTGTTGATTTTCAACGGCTAATCAACAACCTTGGCTTCCCAATCTTTTCTCCAACTCTATAGAGAATTGATCTCACTTAGTACCACCACATGAAAAATCAACTATGACTTGGATGGTATCCAGGAATTACATGACAACCACAACAAGCAATCGCTTCAATTACTCATAAATATGAAGTGATACTAGTTCAGATAGACAAGAAAGTTTCTACAACATAACCAAGTTACTATGACTTGAATAGAAACCAAACTGACACAACATAGAATGTCGACCACACAACTTGCCACACTTGTCACTTGTAACAATGAACTTATCATTTGCCACCATGATAAGAAACTGTGAAAACATCTCCTTGAATATCGATTTACCTTTGTAGACTCATAGTCTATGCTTCTCATGCAACTCCCTCTTAAGGGTTTGCACCTTTGTCCATTCCAACCTCGACAAAACCTTGTCAATCTTAGAACGTCTGAAGTTGACCTTCCTTTAGTATGCTTGTTGGTAGCCGCTTTTTGCAGCTTCAGCATCACCTTGATCACTGATTGTCTTCCCCTACCATCTCTTTTGTTTCATGTAGAATTTCCTTTCCTTGTGAGTTAACCCTTCCATTTTGTGACGAACCTTGTTCTGATTACTCTTGTGAATCCCTTTTTCACCTTGCACATGATTGCAAACAACTCCTAGTTGTATTGTTGATCCTTACTCCTGAGAACTCCCTCAGCATGCATCAAAGTTCACCATTGCATCCTAGCAATCTGTGTATTTCCATGCTTCCTTGCATGTAATCATCCTCAACTTGCATGTGATTGTCTTGTTGTACTTTCACTTGCATGCAAATAGCTTCAATTTGGCCTTTATTTGGCCCCAAAAGCCCTCTTTTAGCCAAAATTAGGCCCTTCCAAAGTGGCCTTAGGAAATGAGTTAAAAATGAACTGTTTCCTCATTATGAAGAACTCCTGCCCTTCAATCCCAAATTCACCATCGGGTCCAATCTTGGATTTCTAAATGAAATTTTTTTAATGAAGTTGAAGGTTGCATTCCCTTTCAACTCTTTAGGGCCACCTTCAAAAGCTCTCTTCAAGCCATCTATTGGTTGTTTCCAAACCAACAGCCAAGATCCATTCTCATCAGCGCGATCTGGAGGGTCATTGCATTCAAGAGCTGATCCAACGGATCCATGAGACGTTGAACAATAATCCAAAGTATTGATACAAGTAGGATTTTTATGGATTAATGATACACTGGCCACCTCTACACACAATGCTCTCTCGCAACTGGATGTGCGCGAGCCTCACGTGCCTTATCTCAACTTTTTCTTCTTTGTTCTTTTGAAGACAACGTGGCTATGGCTGTCACCAAAGGATCCGATCTAGCACGCTTGTCTTTCCATGGCCGCCCACGGCCTCTTGGGTGCTGCTTCATGTTGCCAGGGCGCCCACCATCAACCTTTCACAGATCCGAAAAACATCTCATACAGCTGCAAATAAGTGATTTTCCTCTAGAAAACCCTAGCTCCAGTGCCATAGTTTGATAGCGGCAGTCCACAGCCCTATGGTGACCTTTCTTCCTTACCAGGGCGCCCACCTCTGGCTTTTCATAGCATGAAAATGAGCCTCCTACTGATAAAGTTCTCCAATATTTCCAGCAACAAACCCTACTCCAATAACGATCTTGTAGCATCTAGTAGTGGCTTTGCAACTAGCGACAAGCAACTAGCAGCAATCTCAGTAACAAGTGCAATCTCGGGCAACAAGAACGATTTCCAGTAGCTAGAATCCAACGGACAACAACAATGTCCTTGCTACGATTTCCAGCAACGAACTCCAGCAAGCACTACTCCTTCCGAACTGTCTTTGCTCTCCCTCAGCAAACGATCTTCTATCTTGCTCCAACTAGCGAACGATTTTACAGTTCCAGGAAACTGATTTAGATCAACGAATCAGACAAGAATAATGAATAGGTTCTGACTCAGATCAGCAAATTGATTTACAGTTTATCAGGCAATAATCAACATGCAAATAGCCGGTGAACACTCCTGCAGCCAACGAACAACCATGTATTGATTTGATTCCAGCGATCAGGCTTTTCTTCTAGTGATCTGACTTGTTGTCTTCCAGCGATCTAACCTGTCTTTCAATGATCTAACCTGCTGTCTTCCAACGATCTGATCTGTCTTTCAGCGATCTGACCCGCTGTTTTCCAGCAAATTATTCTAGCGATTTTCCTTCTGATCAGTAGCGAATAATTCAAGAAATGACCTGCAAATTTGCGACCTCCAACAACAACAAACTGATATGCAAACAACAATCAGATCTGATCCTGGAATCTGAGGGAGATTCCATAATCTCCTTCTTGCAGCTCAGCTCTTTTCTTTGTACACCGGATCTTCTCCCACAAAGCTGCCACTGTTGTAGTTGAAGATCAAACTTGAGAGCTGGCTCTGATACCATGTTAGAAAACCGACTTGTTTGAACAAGTAACCCAAGACAAGATTCCTATTGTTGTTAGACAATAGTCATACACATGAGAGAGAACAACAATGATGAAGAGACGTACTCCAACTATGTCCCATTACAATTGAGGTATGGTGCCCATCATACTTATAGACTTTGGTCTATTTCAAAAAGCAAAAGCAAAAGCAAAAGCAGCCTAAAAGCAATTGCCTAATTAATGTCTCTATATATGCTAAAAGCACCAACAGCTATCAATAGCAAAACTTGTCTAACTATAGTCTAACTCGATTTTGACTAAATATACGTAAGGGCCCCTAGAATTAGCACGCAGGCATGGCCCAACAATCCTAGGTAAACACTAACTCTAACAGAAACCATACATCAGATAAAATGGACTAAAACCCGTCGCTGAATGCTTTGCGTTATTATACGCAAATTCAATCATTGGAAGGTACCTTTCCCAATCCGACTGTCTTCTAGACACATATGCGCGAAGCAGTCTTCCATAGACTGGTTCGTCCTCTTTATCTGACCATCCGATTTAGGATGATTGGAAGACCCTAGAGTTAATGTGGTCTCTAATTTCTCGAAGACCGCCTGCCAGAAGTTGCCAGTGAACTTGGAATCTCGATCACTAACAATGTCATTCGACAAACCAAACAACCCCCTACGAAAAGCTGAGCAAGTTCAGAAGCTTTGACCATTTGCTTGGTTGGAATGAATTGCGCCATTTTGGTTAATCTGTCAACTATAACCCAAATAGCATCATTTTGCTTCCCCGTCCGAGGTAGCCCAACCACAAAGTCCATGGAAATACTTTCCCACTTTCTTTCGAGAATTTTCAAGTGCATTAATAAACTAGCTGCCTTAAGTCTTTCAACTTTATTAACCTGACATTGTCCACATATGCCTCCACTTGACTTTTTAAGTTTGGCCAATAAAAATTCCTTTGTCAATGAAATTCTTGGAGCATTTTTGACCATCTGGCCCTAAGGTCAACCTCGTCGTTAATATACTTAATGCTTGTCAGTGACTATGGTAAAATGGGAGCCATACAAATAATGTCTTCACACTTTCAGGGCATGAATTACAACAAAAAGCTCATTGTCGTAAGTGGGATACCGCCTTTCAGCAGGGTCTATTCAAAGCAACCGGTCTACCATCCTGATATAGGACTGCACCTATAGCATAGTCAAAGGCATCCGTCTCAAGTACATACGACTTCCACTATGTGTAAAATAGGTGCTGTAGTTACACAGTATTTGAGGTTCTCAAAACTTTGATTCATCTCTTCAGTCCAAGTAACTAGAGTACTGAATTTACTGTGTCGGCTTGTTCATTTAGCCCCTTTGAGGACATTTGTTAAAGGCAATGCAATTATTGCATAACCCATGATAAATCTATGAAAAAATCCCATAAAGCCCAAAAAGGACTAACCTCCCAGATGGTTTTAGAAATTGGCGATTCACGGTTTTGTCGGACCTTATTTGGGTCAATTTCCAACCCATGGTCCGAAATAATGTGACCGAGATAAAGCAATCTCTTCTGGAAGAAGATCATTCATCATCTGCTGGAAAGTCACTGGAGCATTAGTCAATCCAAAAGATAAACCAGAAACTCATATTCTATTTCACGTTCGATTGCATCAACTCGCTAGTACTTCCAAGGATTCACAAACATTCGAAATGAGTTTTTGATACCTTGGTTATAATATAATAGACTACATTGGTTAAGTGGGTTTTCTATATCTTGTTTATAGCATAATTGATTACATTGGCTAAGTCATTTTTGATACCATGATTATAACAAAATAGCTCGCATTTATGAAGTGAGACCTTATACTTTGATATATCACATTTGTTATAGGCTGTTTTGATACCATGCTTATAACATAATAGACTGCAATTGTTAAGCAGTTTTTGATACCTTGCTTGCTGCATTTGTTAAGTTGAGAAGCATGTGAAAAGAGAGTTTGTGTGGCAGGTTGCTGTTGTACAATGAAGGATATACCTGCTCAATTACAACATTGGAGTCACATACTTTTGAGCAGAACTTCCTTTAGGCACATCCTTCGTCGTGCATCCTTGATGAGGATTAGAGCTAACACACTTTCAGCGCACATAATTGTCACGAATGCCTCTTTGAATCATCATACCTTTGCAAGGTATATACTTAACAGCTTATGGAGTTTTCTTATTGCCTTTATAAGTGGCTTCTTATTCGAGGTCCTTAATATCTTCTTCCATTGTTTGTTGAACACGTGCGTATGTGTGTACCGTTTCTTTAATCTCAACTGACATCATGCCTTCTGCTCCAAATGCATGTTTTCTCTGGTTTCATTTATAATCTCATTGCCCTAAGGAACCTTAGATGTAGTAGAGAATCAAGAAATCAATGCTGTTTTCATAGGTGAAGGCTAGTTTTGGACACATGCATAGCTTTCTAGGTAGTTACAGAAACAATCACAAGAATGTACTATACAGTTAGAGCTTGACAACTCAATGTACAACACAAATGAAATGTTTTAAGTTGTTTCAAAAGAAAGCCCAAAGCCTTATGATGTCGCTCCTTTCTGAGGCAAATCTTAGCACGGCTACTAGATTGACCATAAACAATGAGGAGGAATGTTAGGGTTTGAGCAAGAGGAGAGCAAGAAAGAGAGGATGAAACATCTTTGTGTTTGTGGAGGGCCAAATGGTGAGTGGGATTAATCAAAAGTTATGACATGGAGATTAGTTAGCTATAGGTATTTTTTTTTTATTATAAATGCAATATAAAAGGATCAACTAAGGAGAAGTGCTATTTTAACCTAAAGTTGAGCATAATTCATCATAGATGTCAAATTAATGGCTTGAGAATTTGTTTTAGCTACCACAAGAAAAAAACGTAGTGCTACATACGGCCACTTGGGAATTGTTTGCACATCTTTAGTTATGGAATGAAGTTGGTATGGTAATAGGTTGACATACACTAGCATCAATTGTAATTGTTATGTAACATGGATACGGTAGACATTGGACAAGTAAATGAGTATCAGTGGCAGCATGTAGAGATACTTTTAACAAGTGGAGAGAAACAAAGCATTATTAATGTCTTTTGGTGCCAAAAGTTATCCCACAAGTTCGTGAGAACTAATTCCGATCCAAATCTTTATGTTCTTATAAATGATGATTGGATTGCCTTGGTTGTGTTGTATGTTGATGACATTATTAATAATGAAAATCTCGTTCATGCCATCAAAGCTAATCTAAGCAAGCAATTTGAAATGATCGATCTCAAGCAATTTGAAATGATCGATCTCTATCTCATGCATTACTATTTCGGTGTGGAAGTATGAAAAAATGCGAATGACATTAGGCTTTGTCAAAGCAAGTAGGTTCATGAAATTCTGAAAAGGTTTTGTATGACTGACTGTAAGCCATCTATCACACCATGTGAAGTTGGTAAAAAATTGTCTCTCATTGATGATAGTGGACAAGTTGACGCTACTTTATTTTGTCAACTAGTTGGGAGCTTGATATATCTTACTACCACAGGTCCTGACATTTGCTATGCTGTAAGCTTGGTTAGCCAATTCATGTCATCGCCTACTTTGGATCATTTTCAGTAGGTTTTTCGTCGCCGTTTGGAGGGCCAGCGCCCATTTTCAGTCGGCCACCGCCCATTTTTCAGCCAGTCTGTTGCCTATTTCTAGCAATTTCCAACACCCATTCCAGCCCATTTCCAGTGCCCATTTCCAGCCAGTAAATCACTTCTTTCTAGCTCTTATTCTCAGCAATTTCCAGTGCCCGTTTTAGCCAATTTCCAGCGCCCATCTCAGCCCATTTTCATTGCCCATTTACAACCATTTTCCTCCCATCATTTGCCTTCATTTTTAGACCTTTTTTGTTGTAGATCCAGCACCCACCTACATCTTCTGTTGGCGCCTATTTCTGGTCATGTCTTTCCAGCCATTACCTCTTCTATGTTGGTGACAATTTTCAGCGTTTCGGCAGGCTTTTTATTGGCAGCGTGGACACTTCTCTTCAGCCATCACTATCGTGCATGACTCACACATTCGGATGTATTTTTCCAGCATTGTTTTCTCGCTTGTTACGAGTCCTGTGTGTGTTCTTTTGGCTTACCTGTTGTGAGGACTTATGTCCTCTCCTTTAGTATGTCCAATGTCCATGCATCGTGTCTCATTTCTTATGAGTATATGCCCTTCTCCTCTTTCTTGGCTGTCTATATTCGTTGAGTTTTTGATTCTTCAGATAGATCACTTTTTTCCCTTATCACTATTTTGTTGATGGCTACCACCTCTCCATCTACTAGTGAGCCTCCTCAGGAAGCATTATATGATCATATTTAGGAGGCCATTGAGAGAGCTATTTCTGGGATTTCTTCTTGTTTAAATGTTGTCATGACTGGCTTAACCTCTCTACACACAAATTGATTCCTTGCAGCCTCATGGCTCTGGCAAGGCCCCCATGACACCTACCTTTGGAGCTTCTCCATTGCATACTCCTATTGGTAGTCCTTTTAGTAATCCTACTCTTTTTGCTACTCCACCTCTTGGGTTTTTCCCATTTTCAAGTCCTCCGGGTCCCAAGCCTCACTTTGCTTGTGACTTTCGTGATAGGATCCAACTTACTACCTATTCTGGCTCCTCTGATGGGAATTTGCTAGAAAATCGGTTTGCTAAGTTGGAAACATACTTTCTGATGTATCCCAAGACCGACGTCTAGAAGATCCAGTTAGTTGCCCTACACTTGGATGGACGAGCTGCTACTTGGCGGCGTGTCTTTCGTACTGAGCCTGATTGAGAGGGTATGCATGTGTGGACTGTTTTTTGCCGTGACCTCCGCTATGCTATGATTGATCCTCAGTGGTTGAGTCGTCAGCGCGATATTTTTCGTAGCCTTCCTTAGACTATTTAGCTCTCTACACACATCAATTTATGGAGTTATCTTATCTCTTTACAGATTTACAGCCTACTGAACTTATTTCTCGCTATATCGCTGGACTTCGGGGTTCACTACGCTATGACGTTGCGTCTTTTCGACCTCTCTCACTTTTTGATGCTATATCACTTGCTACTACATTACAACATAAGTATCCTGAGATTCTTTACTCGTTTTTCTCCGAATACTTGCCCTGCCCCTTCTACTTCTGTTATTTCTTCACCTACCTCTTCTTCTGTTATACCTTCTATACCTCGACCTGCTTTTGTTCGTCGCTACACGACTATAGAGTTCGCTGAGAAAGTGTCTATGTTCTCGTTGTAAGAGTCATGATCACCTTGATTGTCGTTAGCCTCCTTTTGCTCCTACTGCCGTTTTCTATCATGAGGGCATTGATGCCGATGAGTCTGATATTTATATTTAGATACTTGATGAGCCTGACCCTGCTTCTGAGACTCCTACTGAGACACTTCCTGCTACCTGCCATGTGCAGTTGCTTATGCGTATTTTTCTCGGTTTAGCCACTCATCTTCGTCGTCCTGTTTCACATTTTGCCATTGTGGCCGCTCCTCTTCATGTGATCTTGAAGAAACCCTGTTCTTTTTTATGGACTCCTGATTTTCAAACAACCTTTGATACCCTTCGTTGCGCTGTTAATGATCTGCTGTTATGTGTTTACCTCAATTTGATCAGAAGTTCATTGTCGAGATTGATGCTATAGTTCTGTTGGTTTAGGCGCCTTACTTAGTCAATCCCAGTGTGTTATTGCATATGAGTCGCGATGTCTTCGCTCTTATGAGAAACGTTACTCTCTACATGAGAAAGAGCTCCTAGCTATCATCTATGTTCTTAAGAAGTGGCATCATTATCTTTATCGTGTTTCTTTTGACATAGTTACTGATCATCAGTCTCTCCGATATCTTTTTACACAGCGTGATCTTAGTGATCATCAGTATCGTTGGTTGTAGTTTTTACAGTCTTTTCATTTTGCGATTCTATACCGCCTTGGTTGGTCAAATACTGCTGCTGACGCTTTGTCCCGTCTTTCTACTTTGTTACACAGTCTTGTCGCTAATACCCCTTCATGGTTTGATGATTTACCATCTGCTTATCTGTCATGTCCTGATTTTTGTGATGTTTATAGTTCGTCTCCACTTCCTTCCTCTCGTCCACATAAGGTGTATTCCATTGTTGATCGTTGTCTTTATCATTATGGTTCTCTTTGTATTCCAGTACCCTTGATGTTCATCCTAAGTTGTTGTCTGATGCCCATTCTTGTTTTCTTGTTGCCATTTTGGTTTTCAGAAGTCTTATGCTCGTTGGCCACATAGCCCACAGACGTTTTTTATCAGACACCATTGTTGGCGGATCACGCTCTTGCCCTTGCTGCACTTGTTCAGTCTTGTACATCTTCTACAGTTGCTGATCCACCTGGGCTTGCTTCTACCTGATTCTATACTACAATTTCATTTAGCTCGAGGGGCTTTGTTTTTTTGCAGGGGAGAGTTACCGACTCAGCTCATTACATTCGCCGCGTCCATTCTTTTATTTTTTATTATAAGCAGGCCTATGGGCCCTTTGTACTCATGTATTGGCCTTAGGCCCTATTTGGTCACATTTTTAGGACTTGGTCATATTGATTTGGAGTGGGGGTCCTCCTATTGGGGGGCCGCACTATTTTCCCTCCAAATCTTTTGCCTTCCTCTACTTTTGAATTCCTATTTTTCGGTTCATCGGTAGGGTATATATAGGGCAGCATTGAAGTGTTTTATTCAGCTTATGATATTTATCTCTCTCTCTCTAGTCTCTTTAAGCATTCTCTTTCCTGCTTTCTAGACTAGTTTCCTGCTTATGTGCTGCTTTTCTAGCTTAACCATAGATCTATTGTGGATCAGTTTAAAAGTTTAAAGCATCTATGCATAGCCTAGGTATACATGTGTATCCTCCATGACCATCCGTCCTAATGTCATGAGTATGCAACGAAGATTCTCAAATTTGGTGTAGGAACCATGATCATCTGATCCTAATATTGTCATTATTCAATATAGAGCTCCTTTGTATGTTGCTCCTTACATATGAACCTGCTTCATATAAGTTTCCAATGAGCGTGTCCCTCAGTGCATATGCCTGGCCTCCATGAGTGTAGCATATCACCTGACTCTTAGACTCCCTCTGGATCAAATAATATCAGCTTATGATATTTATCTCTCTCTCTCTCTAGTCTCTTTAAGCATTCTCTTTCCTGTTTTCTAGACCAGTTTCCTGCTTATGTGCTGCTTTTCTAGCTTAAACATAGATCTATTGTGGATCAGTTCAAAACTTTAAAGCATCTATGCATAGCCTAGGTATACATGTGTATCCTCCATGACCCTCTGTCCTTATGTCATGAGTATGCAACGAAGATTCTCAAATTTGGTGTAAGAAACATGATCATCTGATCCTAATATTGTCATTATTCAATAAAGAGCTCCTTTGTATGTTGCTCCTTACATATGAACCTGATTCATATAAGTTTCCAATGAGCGTGTCCCTCAGTGCATATGCTTGCCTCCATGAGTGTAGCATATCACCTGACTCTTAGACTCCCTCTGGATCAAATAATGTGGACATGATTACCTTTCCGTTGAATGTGAGAACTTTGGCACTTGAAGATTGGCACCTTTGATGTCTTTGAACATCTTCCATGTTAGATAAGTATGTAAAGATCTCACCCACGTGGTGAAAATGTAACTCTCTTAGATTACAATAGCATCATCACATATATAACCTGCCAACCTGTTTGTACCATGTATTGATTTTCCTCTGTCTTCATCTCTCTGACTTTGACACAAGCTTTGAATCTGAACTCAGCGAAGGAGGGGAACATCAAAATCCCAGCTACCCATCACCAATCACGTGAAGTTTTAGCAGTCCTCAATGGTGGCTCCGGTGTCAATATCATTTCCACATCCCTCATGCTAGAATGGTTTAGCAATTTCCGTGTCTCCAATCATGGAGCTTCCTTGAGCTTTCAAGGTCTTCCTGCAGCAATGCTGCAATCGAACTAGCCGTGAATGTCCTCAGTAGCCAGCCTGGATGACCACCTAGAAACGAACAATGTTATTGTTTAGCGATTATTTTCGGGCATAATCGGCAGGATCTTCCGAGCTATAGCGAGCATTCATATCCTGACAGCGACTGAGAATTGTGCTGCTGAACTGTGACCTACTTCCTCCAACTATTTGTAAGCAAAAATAGAACAACACTTGTTGTCCTTGTAGTGATTTTCAGAGCTGAGCAGCTAGTAGTAGTGATCTGTAACAAAAAGAATGAACAACAGACTTCTCTTTCCAGCAATGATCCAGTGGACAGCAGCAAATTTGGCCTCCTATAGCTGGCAGCTTTGCTGTTCACAACCCCCAACAATCTTGCTGTCCTTGCAATTTCCAACAGCCTGTCCAGTAGCAATATCTAACGGCCTGTCCAGGAGCAATTTTCAACAGCATGTCCAGTAGTGATCTCCAAATGCCTTTCCAGTAGCAATCTGATCTGAATCACTAGCGACGGTCTTCTTACAACAGCCCTGTCCAGTAGTGATACAGCGCCCATATCTAATGTGTGAACCTGTAGAAAATCACTCTCTGCATAAAACTGAGCTTGCCTGATGCTCGTACGAGAGAGAGAGAGAGAGAGAGAGAGAGAGAGAGAGAGAGAGAGAGAGAGAGAGATGGTGATGAGGGGGAGAGAGACAAAATTCAGAGGATAGGAAAGTGCTATGATACCATGTTATGATCATAATCACAGGGTATCAAATGAAATATAAGACAACAAGAAAACATTCACATTCTCCAACTAAGAAAATTGTATGAATATCAATGGCTGCCAATGGCTTACGCAAATCTCCAACAAAGATCTTCAGTACAAAGATGGAACTCGCCTACAAAGAGCTCAAGACTCCAAAACATAAACTGAATAATGGTTGAATGTTGGCCTCTATTTATAGTGGTTAGGCAATAATTCTAGGTCATCCAATTACGACATTTGGTCCATAGGTCAATTATTAGGCATTTGGCCCATTTACGTATCAAATATATTTTAATGAGGTTTTAAACATAATAAAAAGGCATTGTGGGACCCCAAATTCTTGCGGGTCAAATAAGTGTGTAATAGCGAAAGAACAAGTATGTTGTTTAGTTATGACAAATCTTACTTCAAAGAGTTTTGAACTTTGTCTCAATGATTTTGTATTAATAAAAGATTTAAATATATAACACCCTTCTAGATTTGTAGCTTGTAGAAAAAAGTTTTCAATCATTGTTATTTAATGTTGAAATTTTGAAAGTTATGGAGCGTATGAGAGAGCCAACCTTAAATATTTTTGATGGCAAATCTATGTTAAGCACACCATTGGTGCTACTTGTTTCAAAGAATACAATCTATGAACCTTAGTAGCAATCGTGTTCAAATTACCTCACTGTCAAACTAGTGGTGGCTATGGCATACAACACTACCAGATAAAAAGCAATGCAAGTCTTGGGTATGATAGTGTTTCAAAATTAATTTGGTCATGATTGAAGATGGGTAATTGAAGGGTTTGATCAAGAAGAATCGGATTGTCATCTAGTACAATGGCCATTGTATTGTCACCCCTTGGTGATACCATCCACAAGTTCTTTTATTTCCATGGTACCTCATAGATATTTCTCTAACTGTTGCTTTATGTTTCAACTTGTATTGTAAAACTAATCGGATGTTTGGTCAATCAAATAAATCCTATCCAAATGTATGGATAGTACTCCTCTTACACGTGTTACAATTCTCATTGTTAGCTATAGTTGAATCACTTCGCTTTTGATTGAAATTGCAATAGCTTTTACATGTGTTGATTCGGTTATGCAGACCAGGAGAGGTCAATACTTTGCAAGGAATGGCCATACGACATGTGTTACATCAAGCTGAAGTGCATAGTATGCCATTTACCCTTCATGTGGAGAGAGAGAGAGAGAGAGAGAGAGAGAGAGAGAGAGAGAGAGAGAGAGAGAGGCAAAGCTTTATTAATGTCTTTTCCATGCCAAAAGGCATAGAAGATTAGTATGTGGTAACCGTGGGAGCGTATGAAACGTCTCCGAAACAGTAATAAAAATACAAATCTAAATACTATGAATTGAAATAAATGTGAGGACATATGAAAAGTGAAACATGTGGGAGCATAGGTACGGCTAAATGCCATGAATGAGGTATGACATGCAATCCTGTCCTATTGATGCTATAGAAAGATGTAATACGAGTTGCAAAATGAAGGGCCACTGGTGGTGGCTGACGTCGTCTAGGGGGATGGGGTCTCCTCGTGATAGGAGGTTTATGTTTTACTTTATACGTTTATTTATTCTATTAACTTTGTTGTTTGGTGACTGTTTCTTTGTTTTAGATATTTAAAAAAAAAATGATTCCTGGATGTGAACTTCGTAGTATGCGCTAACTCTTGTTGAAGTACAGAGATAGATAAGATGATCCAGATACCAAACTGCACCCACCACCACACAATGCATCACTTTAGACATGGGATGTTTGAAAACTATGTTGCAAGTTCGATTGATTGCATCCATATCCCTGCATTATGCATCGGTTCTGAAACAAGTATGGGCATTTTTCTTGTATCGTTACCAGTGCATGTGTTTGATTGAATAGGAGCATGAACGAGATGGGCTTGAGAGGAGAGATTGGGATTGAGAAACAATGCACTGGGGTGGGAAGTAAACACAGTATTACATCTAATTGGATCTAACTGTATCTATTGAGCAAGTGGTATTATTTGATCCATCTCACTCCAACAATGGTCTAGTTGTTCGGATAGATTTGAGAGTTGAAAGACTTGATATGTCATCATCCGTCACAAGTTCTCAAACATCGGTGCTTCTGCATTACCTATTAGCCCATCAAGGCATTACTGTTGAGTGCATATAGCCAGAAAACATGATTGTCCTTATTACTAAGATAAATGGTTTTGATATAGTTTAGAGAAAGCAGTAGCCAAAGCATTGACATAGTTTTCTTCTATGTATTTGAGAGAGGATCCTGTCTAGAAAACAAGAGAATATATCATTTGCAAACCCTGCTTGAATGAACGTCCTGCAAAATGGCTAAGTACCGCCCTTGTGTTACGAGATCTAGACTTGAAGTAGATCAAACCAATGATAGAAAAAGTGTGACGAGCGCAATACAGGATGCATACACAACGCTTTGCACATTAGACACACTGTTGAAAATTTGCATCCATGTTAACAATTCTGAGATTTTGCATTTGCATATCCACTTGTGCATGGGACTGAGATAAGGGCATATTCTCATGATTTGCTAGGAAAAGGGTGCATATGCCAAAATAGGAGCACAAGATGGTTGTTTTGCAGATATGAAAGAACCAAGTTTAGAGACTGAAGTCGCAAAGAATATTCACCAACACTGGTGCACCTGTTATCACCAAAATGCGGATGGTTAGCATTCACCCCACTTAAGGGTGCTGATTCTAGAAAGGCAATCACATCAAAACCAAGCCACGAAACCAGAGGTGTCAGGTTCGCCGTATCGGGACCAAACTACCCAGTGGAGGTCGCCAATGTTAGCCGAATTTTTGACATAAAAAATCGGGCTAATTTGGGATAAAAAGCGATTGCGGAGTATTTGACGAAGCATCCAAAATACTATGAATTCTGCTTAAGTTGACGCAGAATATTGGACCAAAAAGAGGGGTCCCAGCCTGCCCTTAAAGTGGCTAGACACGTTAGTAGTTAGTAGGTAATAGACTTTGGTAACGGTCTCAAGAACCGTCGAAAATATGTGATATATACTAGTTTTTGTAGGACCGAGAAAAAATGCCGGTTCATGTAGAAATAGGTCCCACCCTGCCTAAATGTGGCTAGTCGAAACTTTTATGGCCTTAAAATTGGCTTGGATGTAAAAATGCCGGCAATGCCGAGCAAAATTTTGATGTACTCAAAAATATTTTTACTAATAGAAAAATCTCTTTGTTTTTCAGGGACGGTCAGTTCTTCCCAAAATTGCTCGTCTGTCATTTGAAACAACGTCAACAGTTTGAAGAAGAAAAACCGGATCAATTGAATCATCGTTAGAAAAATTGACATAATGGCATATACCAGTACTTGGGCACAATGGTTTTTTGGGTACATGGCAATATACGACATAAAAAACATAGTCACAGGAAAATTTCAGCAAGGCAAATGAGAACGACAAAATCAAATACCAGAGGAAGCCAACATGGCTAGCTGACTTGAAGGAAAAACGTTTTAATCACAAGTACATAACTTGCAAAAATATTGGGACTAAGTATCAATGGGTTAATGGAGGGGGGGGTGGTGAATCTTATATTCACAAAAATCTTTGAGTGACATCACCCTATTGCCAAGTGTCAAAAGGGCGGGCTGGATGTCTACATCACTATGGAAATCATAAGGGAATTTTTGATAAAATCTGCTTGGACACAAGTGTCCATAGCTGGTTGGGCAAGTACAAGGGGGAAAGGAAAAGAGAGAAGATTGGCTGATGTAATGGGTCTAGTTACATTTTTCACATGCTGAGAAGGGAGAAAGGAGTGAAGAATGACCAAATG
This sequence comes from Diphasiastrum complanatum, assembly GCA_029204225.1. Taxonomy (NCBI): domain Eukaryota; kingdom Viridiplantae; phylum Streptophyta; class Lycopodiopsida; order Lycopodiales; family Lycopodiaceae; genus Diphasiastrum; species Diphasiastrum complanatum. The sequence goes on from CM055110.1 coordinate 2,007,558, forward strand.
GCTGTTTGAAGGGTGGCTTCCTACCACCCTCTATAAGAAGACAACAAAACGTTGAGTTCAGAGACCTGAGGAAGAAAAAGAGTGTAGCGAATTAGTTCTTTGTTATGCTCTGCTATGCTGCTGTGTTATGCTATTCTGCTGTACTGATGTGCTAAAGGAGAAGGATGGCACCATCTGTGCTGCTACTGCATGCATTTTCACCGTTCTGATGAAATTGATCTATGAAACCTAGGTTCACCGTTGTTGAGCATTATCTGCATTAAGATATTTTAAGGCCAATGGGATAATTTAGTGAGCAACTTAGAACGGGTCCATAAAAAGTGTCGGGATTCCAGTTATTTCACGCAACATTTCGTCAAGGGATTCCTAGTACTGTTTAGTGGCAAGTTTAATGGGTGATTTTCCGTGACATTGGTTGATATACGCTGTAAGCAATATTCAGACTCTTATCCTTCAACTTTTTTTTTTTTTTGATATATATGGTTTTTGCAGTTTCACTAGCGTCCTTGCCGTGCTCATGGGATCGACACACCTTGGGTGTTAGGCGTTCGAGTGTTCGCCTCCCAAGGCCCGTATGTTTCAACGGGTAACCTGGGCGGGGTGGTCTAGGTACACACACATCAAAACATCTATCTTGCAGATTAGAAGCACTGAACCAACATCGTTAATGACATAGCAAGCCGTATAATACTACTTATAAATCATGTATACGCCCAGCTTTACACAAAGATTATCGTCATTCTAATTGCATACAGCTAGAATCGGTATAACAGACAACATATAATCTTTTCAGCACTTCGACTTTCGTTCGTATACAAAGGCCATGAGCAAACTACAATTACCATTTCAGACTGACGTAATATGCAGACAGTCTCAACGTCTACCATACTTGACAGAAATCCCATTATCCTATAATGCTTCTTGAATCAATTCAATATGCAGCAATTCCACTCATGCATGATAAGAGCATCAGTCCAAACAACTTTATCTATGAAACATGATCCTTGCATCCTCAACAGAGTGAATACGGACTTCATTCCGCACAGTACATAGTTCATGTTACACATATTAGCTCATAATATCAGAAATGAAAATTGTTGTAATATCAATCCACACTCTAGAGAGAACTATCAAACAGGGTGGATAGCTCAGTGGTAGAGCATCCCATCCGGTATGAGGGAGGTCCTGGGTTCGAATCCTAGTCTGTCCATCCATATTATGATTTATGGATTTCTAACATGGTATCGGAGCCAAGTTAGACAGTAGACCTACCAGTTCATGGTGTCAAAGCCATGGTTACGTGGCCCAAGTTGTGGGGCAAGTGACAGCTAGGACCCCAACCAAGTGTGGCTTGAGGGGGGGTGTTGGAATATCAATCCACACTCTAGAGAGAACTATCAAACAGGGCGGATAGCTCAGTGGTAGAGCATGCCATCTAGTATGAGGGAGGTCCTGGGTTCGAATCCTAGTCTGTCCATCCATATTATGATTTATGGATTTCTAACATGGTACGAAGTTTATCCGGAACAAAAGCATAAGCCGTACAAACAAAAATGCGAAAGTGAGAGATTGTAGGCTTCTTTCCATACCAAACTTCATAATGAGTAGATTTGGTTGTGGAAAGGCTCTCTTTCCTATCTACTACAAGCTGAAATTTTGTTGGAGGTAATGGCTAAAAAATCGGAAGCTATCGGTTCTTTGTTTAGTGAAGATCGGTTGGATGGCACAAACTACTCCTTGTGGAATTACGGTTGTTCTCGAGTTCGGCAACTCAATTTGAAAAAGGTGATGCTTCCTCTGTTGAAAAGGAACGAGTAGATGAATCAAGAAGTAAATTCCCCTCTTATTAATTATTCTTATAAAAACAGAAGAGATGATGGCATTGTGCAGACAGCAAACTTGATGAAGAATTTTCTCATAGCGAAAGGGCTGTGGGATTTGGTCAATGGTGATGAGGAAAGGTCCCGTCTTTGGCACCTCCTACACCTCGTGGATCATCATCATCAACATCATCTTCTCCATCTTCGGAAGAACAAAAGAAGTGGAATAGAAGGGATGCACAAGCACATTCTATGGTTGCTCTTGCTGTGAAAAGATCTATCTTACCTCATATTAGGTCTTGTAAGACATCTAAAAGTGCGTGGGATACACTTTATACTATGTATAGAGTCAAAAATCCAGCAAGAGTGGTGTATCTCAGAAATCAGCTTTCTTTGTTGAAGATGCAAGAAGGGGATCAAGTGACCAATCACTTGACAAAGATCAAGGATCTTCGTGAGGAGCTTCTCAATATTGATAAGATAATTGAGGATGCTCAATTTGTTTCCATTACTCTCAACTCATTACCTTCATCTTATCTTTCATTTGTTTCATCTTTGAGTATCTCTCTTAGGGGACAACAACTCTCCTTTGATGAACTTGTTGGGCTGCTTCTTCAAGAGGAGCAAACGAGGCAAAACTTTGCGGGTGACACTCAACAAGATCAAGCTTTCTTCACGAAAGGCAAGGGCAAAGGCAAGTCAAAAGGAAAGGGGAAGCCTCCTTCCAAGGATGAGCAAAAGCCCGTTGGAGGTCAAGATTGTCAACACTCAAAAGAAGAAAGGGAAGTGCCATTATTGCAAAAGGTATGGGCACTTCATCAAGGATTGTAAGAAGAAGCTTGCGAAAGAGGAGAGTAAAGGAATTGATACTAGTGCTTCACTTGTTACTTTGGAGCAAGAGCTTCAAGCTAGTGGTGATCTCTTCAACCAAGACTATGCTTTTGTGTCTAATATTGCTTCTACTAGTACTACTACGTTTATGAGGAATTCAGATTCTGTTTTGCAAGTTGCTGATTTTCAGCCCATTGAATGGGTGATTGATAAAGTACATTAAGAATGTGCTTTATGTTCCGGGAATTAAGAAGAATCTTCTTTCGGTTTCAACTATGTTGAAGCAAGGACTAGTTGTTGAGTTCCAAGAAGATAAGTGTCTTGTCAAGGATCCTAAAAGATCACTCTTGATTATTGTTTCGGGAACGATGCATGCTAGCTTATTCATTATGGATACCTATGAGCGACGATTTCCCTCTACATGTCTTGTTGCTTCTACATCACAATCATTGGAGTTGGTTGAATTGTGGCACACAAGGTTTGGGCATCTCAACTTTGCAAGTTTGAAGAAGCTGAAGACATTTGATATGGTAGAAGACATTCCTACTATTGAGCAGCCGGAAGGGCATGTATGCGAGGGGTGCATACTTGGAAAGTTTCAAAGGAAACCTTTTCCAATTGATGGAACTATAAGGGTTCTTGATAAATTTGATTTAGTTCATAGTGATGTTTGTGGTCCAATGAGGACCGAATCCATTGGAAAGTGCATCTATTTTGTGACTTTTATTGATGACTTTTCCCGTTTTACATGGATCTATCTTATGAAAGCTAAATCGAAAGTTTTTCAACGTTTCAAAGATTTTCTAGCAATGGTGTAGTTTGGGCATTCTTTGAAGACCTTACGCACCGATCGAGAAGGGGAATACATTAAGAATACGTTCGGTGCATTTTTTCGAGAAAAGGGAATTCTACATCAAATGGCAACTCCCTATACGCCTCAACAAAATCGTGTTGCCGAGCGAAAGAATCGCACACTAATGGAGATGGCCCGTTGCATGCTCAAAGCAAAGGGGCTGCCTCACAAGTTTTGGGATGAAGCGGTTATAACGGCAGCATACATAAGCAATCGTTGTCCTACTAAAGCATTGAAAGTATTAACTCCTTATGAAGTTTGGTATGGAAAGAAGCCTACAATCTCTCACTTTTGCATTTTTGGTTGTACGGCTTATGCTTTTGTTCCGGATAAACTTCGTACAAAGCTTGAAGATAAAGGAGTTGAATGCATTTTTGTTGGCTATAGTAGTGAAAGCAAAGGCTATAGGCTGTTCAATTTGAGCACTAATAAGATTATTGTTAGTCGTGATGTGCATTTTGATGAAAAGAATTCATTGGATGTGGCCCCAACTCATATCTTGAAGGGGGACAGCCCACATAGTGTGAATGTTGAAGTTTTTCCAGATTTGGTACCATCTTCTATTGTTGGAGATAAGGGGCAACAATCAACCAGTTTCGACCTGCCCAACACCTCATCAAGTTTAGAGCCTAATGTTCATCAAGAACCGCCCGTTGTTGCTCAAAATCAGCCTGCAGGAACTGTTGGACAACAAGGACCAGATTTGGAAGATCTTGGACAGCCAAGTGCGGTGTCGGAAGATCTTGGACAACAAATTGTAAGAAGAGACATGGCTGTTGGACAGCCCAAAACAGTCCCACGGTGGCTGTTGTCGACTTTGTGGGACAGCAAAGTAAGTTCATTTTATGATGGAAAGACACGTGCCTTTACAAAATCAGTGGACTATGCTGATTTTTCATATTTTGCTCTTACATCTCATGGAGATGTTGTAGAAGAACCTGTTTTCTATGAGCAGGCCAAGGGAGTAAAATGTTGAGAGGATGCGATGCAAGATGAGTATGACTCACTTATGAAGAACCAGATTTGGGTTCTTGTTGATCTTCCTCATGGGAAGAAGGCAATTGGTTCTAAATGGGTATACAAAATCAAGTATAAGGCAGATGGTACCATTGAAAGGTACAAGGCAAGGCTCGTTGCCAAAGGCTATGCTCAGCAAAAGGGGATTGATTATGAGGAGACTTTTTCTCCTACTGCTCGGATGACTACCGTGAGGGTAGTAACCTCTTTGGCTGCCCACTTTGGTTGGCATTTGTGGCAACTTGACATAAAGACATCATTCCTCAATGGTGATCTCAATGAGGAAGTGTACCTTCAACAACCTGCTGGTTTTTTGGTTGAAGGCCAAGAAGATAAAGTTTGTCTTCTCAAAAAGGCACTTTATGGACTGAAGCAAGCTCCGAGGATGTGGTATTAAAAGATACATGCCTACTTTTGTGATCGAGGGTTTACTAATAGTCCTAGCGAATCTACTCTTTATGTCAAGCATACTTCAGATTATATCATCATTATTTTGCTTTATGTTGATGATATTATTATTACGGGAAGTAATGAGCAGCAGATTGATGCCATAATACTTGATCTTGGTATGGTTTTTGAAACCTCAGATTTAGGCCTATTGCACTTTTATCTTGGTCTTCAATTTGTACAAGAAGGTGCTGGAATTTTCATCTCTCAAGAACGCTACATTGGGCAGATTTTGAAGCGGTTTAAGATGGAAGATTGCAAGCCGGTTGCTACACCTATGGAGACAGGTCTGAAATTAAGTAGTCAAGGTGATGGTGAATTATTTGACACTACTTTATATTGTCAAGCTATTGGCTGTCTCATTTACCTATGTAATTCAAGACCGAACATTTCTTATAGTGTCTAACTCATGAGTCAATTCATGCATGCCCCGATGACATCACATTGGAAAGCGTTGAAGAGGATCTTTCGATATCTTCAAGGAACAAGAAGTCATGGACTGGTTTTTCCTGCTTGTGGTGATGCATGTTTGGTTGGTTTTAGTGACTCGGATTGGGGTGGAGATCAAGACACTAGACGCTCTACAAGTGGACATTGCTTTTTTTATGGTAATTTTGCAATTTCGTGGTCAAGTAAAAAGCAGCCCACTGTTGCTACTTCTTCTAGTGAGGCAGAATATAGAGCGATATTTTCAGCCACAACAGAGTGTTTATGGCTGAGAAAACTACTTGTTGACATGAAGTTTGGCGAGCCCTCAGCCACTCTTATCTTGAGTGATAGTCAAAGTGCTATTGCCATTGCACGGAATCCTGTTTTTCATGCGAGGACGAAGCACATCGAGATCCATTATCACTTTGTTTGGGAGAGACTTCATGATAGCGACATTTTACTTGAATATTGTCCTACGGAGGATAATATTGCGGACCTCTTCACTAAGGCGTTGCCTAGAGTCAGATTTGAAGCTTTATGCAAAGCTTTAAATTTGATACCACGTGTTGGTTTTGTTACATAGTGAAGATTTCAGTTTTTGCATTGTCATTTAAGGAGGGTGTTAGAAATAAATGACTATGCTGAAGTTAATCCATAGGTTACTTTGACCCAAAAGGTCGAGATTTGTGTAACCATGGGTATTTAGTTATTTAGGCCATCTTAAGTTTGTCTTAAGTTCAGTTGGACCCAATTTTGGTCATGTACTGACTCGTGGGACCTTAGGGCCCTATCTTGACTTTTGGGGGTGTCCTACATCTAGTAAGTGGTTAACCTTAGGGTTTGGTGACATTTGGTCACATCCAGGTAGAGTACTTAGATGCTCATTGTGTATTCCATTTTATACAGTTTGGCTCTCCATTGCTCTTGTTGCTGTTTTCTCTCTCTCTCTCTCTCTCTCTCTCTTAGAGTTGGGCGCCCAGCCTCTTCTCTCTTGTTTCTTGTGGAGATTGATTGATAACTCGATCTTGGTGACTTGTCTCTTGTTTTCCTACAGAAATACCTCAATGTTTTGTTAAAAACGGCCACTTCCTCCCAAAGATCACTCTGTCTGTTATCTTGCAGGTCCTCTGTCTTTAGATCTCCTTCCTTGTGCGATTTTCGCTGTTTCAGAGTGTATGCTGGCTCTGGTTTCTCTTGGGTTCAGGGTTTAGGGTAACCTCTCTGAACAATCCATCGGGGCCAAGCAGGCTGCAGCCTCGGAGTCCACCACCAATATGTTACGGGAGCTGGAAACCAAGATTGAGAAACATCAAGTATGTAGGAATCCAGAATCAAGACTATTTATTAACACAAAGTATTCTCAAAGAGAAGAGAGAGATGGTTAGATGACCCTCTTGTAGAAACTTGTGGACAGCCAATATGAACAGTAGATTGCTTAACAAAAGTGTGTCTCATACAAATGAATGGCTACATATAAGTAGTCCAAGATGGTTATCTACCTTCATGACTGTTGGCTATCCAATAACTTGACTAATGGCTATCTAGCTACCATAAGTTACATAAAATAATTAAGTACCCCAAATAACAAGTTAGGTACTTAATTCACATGTATAGGCCCCTAGTGGACCCACGAGTCCCTACAAGTTAGTTTCATACTAACTTGGGCCTAAAATATAAATGACCATGGTTACACAGATCTCGACCTTTTGGGTCATAGTAACCTATGGCTTCTACATCATTTACATTTATTATTCTAACACCCTCCTTAAATGAAAATGACATGTAGAAATGACATGTATTCACTAAGTAAGAAAATCAGCATGTTGCTTTAAATTTAAAGCTTTACAAAGAGCTTTAAATCGAACTCTAGGCAATGCCTTAGTGAACACATTTTCAATATTAACCTCCGTGGGACAATATTCAAGCGTGATGTCGCCATTATGAAGCTTCTCCCGAACAAAGTGATAGTGGATCTCGATATGCTTTGTTCTTGCATGAAATACTGGATTTCGTGCAATGGCAGCCATTTAGGGACTGGTTTAGGCTGTCCAACAGCCTTACTTTGATCAACGCTTTGCTGTCCAAAGTGATCTGAACTGTCAACGCTTTGCTGTCCAAAGTGATCTGAACTGTCAACACTTTGCTGTCCAAAGTGCTCTGAAATTGGACTATGCTGTCCAAAGTTTTCAACTGGCCGTTCCTCTTCATAAATCTGCTCCTCTTGATGAATTATGGGCTATTCGCTTGAAGAACCAGTGGGCTATCCATTAGAGGATGATGGTCGTCCCTCCTCTTCAACATTAGATAGTGATACCAAATCTGGAAACACTTCAACATAGTCATCTTGGGGGATGTCCCCTTTCATGACATGAATGGGCGCAAGATCATAGGAGTTCTTCTCATCAAAATGAACATCACGACTCACTATGATTTTTTTAGTATCCACATTAAACAATCTATAGCCTTTACTTTCACTACTATAGCCCATAAAAATGCATTTTACTCCTTTATCATCTAGTTTGGATCTTAGCTTATCGGGAATAAACGCATAAGCCGTGCAACCAAAAGTGCGAAAGTGAGAAACCGATGGCTTCTTACCATACCAAACTTCATAAGGAGTCAAAATCTTCAAGGCTTTAGTCGGACACCGATTACATATGTATGCTACCGTAATAACCGCTTCAGCCCAAAACTTGTGGTGAACGCCCTTTGCCTTAAGCATGCAACGAGCCATCTCCATGATTGTGCGATTTTTCCTCTCGGCAACACCATTTTGTTGCGGTGTGTAAGGTGTAGTCATTTGATGTAGAATGCCTTTGCTTTGAAGAAACGTGCCGAACGTACTTTTAATGTATTCCCCTCGGTCGGTACGTAGTATCTTCAAAGTATGCCCAAATTGATTTTCTATTATACCTAGATTTTGGATCCTTGATCTTGGTTTCTACAAGAGGGTCATCTAACCATCTCTCTCTTCTCTTTGAGAATACTTTGTGTTAATAAATAGTCTTGATTCTGGATTCCTACATGGTATCAGAGCCATTTTTCAGAATTGATTGCTTGCTGGAGGGCACCCAATAGGCAGCCACATTTCTCCTCTTTTGGTTCATAAGAATCAAAATTTTTCTGATTTTTGTGGAGAGAACTGCTCGGCTCCTTCTTGTTTTTTGTGCAGGAAATTGCAGGGAAAAGCTTGGAACCTCCACTCATTTGGGAGCCAGCACTGGGGCGCCCATGCTTAACTAGTTTTCATGTGATTGAAATCAGATTACATGCTTCAAATTTCAAATTTTCTTGTTGGAGGAGGGCGCCCATCTACCTTGAAGACAAATGTGTTTTGGACACATTTTTAGTGGCTGAAATTTTTCTATTTTTGAGCCTGGAAGAAGGTCCTACCATCTGCTCCATTAGCACATTGAGTGCACACCATTTTACCACAAAAGTTTTGGTTGTGGTTTTGGCTTCATTGGAAGCCTGCATATTAGTTAGTATTCTGTTATTTCAGCAGAATACAGCCACCTATATCTTCTTGTGAATGAGCTATTGCATGTGGTGTATTGCAATCTATAGTGCTCATTAATTTAGCTTTAATCTTGCTGATTTTTTAGTAGATTTTGGCCTGGAATCTGTTTTTCCCATTTACTATTAGGTGAATTTTCAGAAATGGCTAAGGAATCTGAATCTATAGGTTCTTTGTTCAAGATAGGTTGGATGGAACTAATTTCTCCTTGTGGTGCTACATGATCAAAAACCTCCTTATTGCTAAAGGTTTGTTTGAAGTTGTAAGTGGTGATGAAGAGAGGCCACCTAGTTTGGCACCTACTACACCGTCAAGAGCTACTTCTTCAACATATGTGTGTCTTCCGAAGAACAAAAGAAGTGGGATCGACGTGACGCACAAGCACATTTGGTCATAGCGCTATCCATCAAGAGCTCAATCCTACCTCACATTCGATCATGCAAGACTTCCAAGAGTGCTTGGGAAGTACTTGCCAAGATGTTCCAAGTGAAGAATACGGCGAAAGTACTTTTTCTACGTAATCAACTCTCAACATTGAAGATGCAAGAGGGTGATACGCTTTCAAATCACTTAATGAAGATCAAGGATCTTCGTGAAGAGCTTCTTAGCATTGACGAAATGTCGAGAATTCCCAATTTGTTTCAATTACTCTTAATTCACCTTCCTCATTCCTATCTTCCATTTGTGTCTACTTTAAGCATATCTCTTAGGGGACAACAAATCTCTTTTGAAGAGCTTGTTGGCTTACTTCTCCAAGAAGAGCAAACAAGGATTAATTTTGGTGAACAAAAAGATCAAGCCTTCTTCACAAAGGCAAAGGCAAGGGCAAGTGGAAAGGTAAGCCTTCTTCTTCCAAGGATCAAAGGGACAGCCAATATGAACAGTAGATTGCTTAACAAAAGTGTGTCTCATACAAATGAATGGCTACATATAAGTAGTCCAAGATGGCTATCTACCTTCATGACTGTTGGCTGTCCAATAACTTGACTAATGGCTATCTAGCTACCATAAGTTACATAAAATAATTAAGTACCCCAAATAACAAGTTAGGTACTTAATTCACATGTATAGGCCCCTAGTGGACCCACGAGTCCCTACAAGTTAGTTTCATACTAACTTGGGCCTAAAATATAAATGACCATGGTTACACAAATCTCGACCTTTTGGGTCATAGTAACCTATGGCTTCTACATCATTTACATTTATTATTCTAACAAAACATGAATATAAAGTAGAGGTCCAAAGGTTCTCGCCTATTACCCTTGAGCAAGCTCTCAGATATGCTCAAATCTATGATGATTCAATGGGTAGGAAGAAGGCGAGACAACAGCCCCTTTCTAAGCAGCCTCCTCAGAAAGACTTTCAATTTAAAAAGAAATTTTAAAAAAGAAAGAAAGAAGATAAAATTAAAGGTGAAGCTCCTCAGAAACGCCCTTCACTCATACAGCCCTTAAAACCAGAAGATTTTGAGTGTGCTTTGTGTGTATGGAAGTTTCCCCAGTGACTCGGCAGCTTCCGAGATCAAAGTGTATCATGTAGATCATGAACACTGTTGCCAGCTGACCTCTGCAATGCTAGTGAGACCCTTCAGCTTTGGGCCGCATGACCTAGTACGTATGCATGGGAAAGTTGGTAACCAGTCAGTAAGAGTTATGGTTGATGATGGGGCAACCCATAATTTCATTAATTACACCTTGGTTAAAAAGCTTAAACTACCAGAAGTACCTAGTTAGCATAGGTATATAGTTTCACTAGCTAAGGGTGAAGATAAGAAAATCTGGGAAACTATGGTAAGTAACTTAAATCTTGGTATTCAGGGGTACTAAGATGAAATAAATTTTTAGATAATGCACCTAGATCGCACAGACATTGTTCTCGGAAGAGATTGGCTCTACAGTTTAGGACCTTCCCTCCACAGAAACTATCAGGAGAACACCCTCAGCTTTCAGCATAAAGGCCAAGAGATCCAGTTGCATGGGGAGCATGATGTTTGCAACAGTCCTATGGTCTGCAGTTCAGAGCTCTGTCAGCTAATCAGAGACGACAACCATCAGGTATTTTTATGTGACTTTTATTTTATTCCTGAAGTTTCTATTTCTAGTTCTATACAGCAGAAAATCAGTAAATTAGAAACTTTATTGTCTAAATTTAAAGATGTTTTTTCTAAAGATTTTCCACATGGTTTGCCACCTAGCAGAGAGGTAGATCATGTAATAAACCTAGTACCAGATACAACACTTGTTTCTAAACCTCCGTATCGGGTCAGCCGAATAGAGGATGAAGAAATAACTAGGCAGTTAACAGATTATCTTGGGAAAGGCCAAATTCAGACCAGTAGTTCACCATGGGCCTCACCAGTCCTATTGGTGAAAAAGAAAGAGGGATCTATGCGTCTTTGCGTAGATTACAGAGCCCTCAATAAAGTTACAATTAAGAATAAGTACCCTATGCCTAGGGCAGACGAGTTGTTTGATCAACTCGACGGGGCTAAATTTTTCCAATAAAATAGACCTCAGATCGGGAGATCATCAAGTCCGTATAAAATCGGAAGATGTCCCAAAAACAGCTTTTAGGACTCATCATGGTCATTATGAGTTTAAGGTGATGCCATTTGGGCTCACAAATGCTCCAACTACCTTTATGACCTTGATAAACAGTGTCCTCAGACCATACTTGGGTAAATTTGTAGTCGTATTTTTAGATGACATCCTCGTCTACAGCAAAACGAGGAAGGAGCATCTAAAACACCTCAGAAAGGTGTTTCGACTGCTCAGAAAGCATAAGCTTTATGCTAAACAATCCAAGTGTGACTTCTTCGTCGAAGAAGTAGCATATTTGGGTTTATTATCTCGTCAGATGGGATTAAAATGGTCCTGCATAAGGTTAAAGCCATACTCAGTTGGCTAAGACCTCAGAATATTTTGGAACTTCAGATCTTTCTTGGTTTGGTGGGATATTACAGACGATTTGTCAAGGAATATGCTCAGATAGCAGTTCCCATGACAAATCTTCTTAAGGGAAAGGGAAAGGAGTTCATTTGGGAGTCCGCACAACATGAGAGCTTTGATGCTCTCAAAACAGCCTTAGCTACAGCACCAGTTTTAAAAGTCGTCGACCCCAATCAGCCATTTGTGGTCGAAACAGATGCTAGCGACTTTGCAGTAGGTGTTGTGCTAACTTAGGGTGGACGACCAGTTGCGTTCGAGATTAAAAAACTCGAGCTAGCTCAGACTAGGTACAGTGCCTATGAAAAGGAACTCTTTTCTATAGTCCATGCCCTTAAGACTTGAGGCATTATTTGTATGGTGCCAACTTTGAGGTCCTGACAGACCATGAAAGTCTCAGATACCTTTGCAATCAACCCGAGCTTAGAGGTCGGAAAGCTCGTTGGGCAGAGTTGATGCAAGAGTTTGATATGTCTATCAGATATAGACGGGGGAAATTCAATACAGTAGCAGATGCCCTTAGCAAAATGCCTATGATAAACAAGCTGAGTTTTACTCAGATTCGTAATGAGTTACTCGAGTTCTGGAGAGGGAAGTGCCAGCATGATGCATTCTTCTGTACTATCTGGAACTCGGTCCAGAGCAGACAGTTACAGACTCTAGAACCAGTTCCCGGGGCTGGTGCCAGTTCATCCAAGAATACGGCAGCTTCCGTTGAGGATGATGATGAGTCCGAGTATACGTCGTCAGATGACGTTGAGGATTTTGAGCTTGTATTACCCAAGCAAAACCCAGCGGTTGAGGGTTAGTTCACTCAAGGATTTAAATGGAAACAGTATTCCATTCAGGATGAGTACTTGCTCTATAGAGATAGAGTATGTGTCCCCAATTCAGAGGATTATAGGCAGCAGGTCCTATATGAATGTCATGACAATCCTAGTGCGGGACACCAAGGCATACAGAGAAGACCTATGAGTTTCTTCGTAGGCAATTTTTTTGGCCCAGTATGAAAAAGGATGTTAAACAGCATGTAACCAGTTGCCAAAAATGTCAAGTGAACAAAGCAGAGCGTTTAAAGGCAGGAGGGTTGTTGCAGCCCTTAGAAATACCAGCTGGTAAATGGGAGAGTATCTCCATGGATTTTATAGTAGACCTGCCTAAAACCCAAACGGGTAATGACGCTATATGGGTCACAGTTGACCGTCTGACCAAAATGGCTCATTTTATTCCGACCAAAACAATGGTTAGAGCTCCAGAGTTAGCGAGGTTGTTTGTAGACGGGCTATTTAAATTGTACGGTCTACCTTCCGGCATAGTCAGCAACCGGGACAATAAGTTTAATGGAAATTTTTGGAGGGCAATATTCCATCATCTCCATACTAAACTTAATATGAGTACCACCGACCATCCACAGACGGACGGTCAAACAGAGAGGGTAAATCAGGTGCTGGAGGATATGCTTCGTGCATACGTCAGCAAGAAGCAGACTAATTGGGAGGAGTATCTCTCGATATTAGAGTTTGCTTATAACAGTACCAAACATTCAGCTACGAGATACAGCCCATTTATGCTGATGTACGGTTTTCAGCCACGCTCACCCACAGCTGTAGGGTTTAGACAATGAAAAAGTTGAAGTAGTCAGAAACTTTTTAGAGGACCTAAACCAGATGATAGAACATGCTAAGCGTAGCATTAGGCAGTCCTAGGATCGAGCCAGACATTATGCAGATCCACACAGACGGGATGTGCAGTTCTCCGCTGGTGAGAAAGTCTACTTGAGAGTCCCAGTTGACTCTAAAACCCTCAAATTAGGAGTGTCTGCTAAGCTGTCTCCAAGGTATTGTGGTCCCTTTACCATCAGTAGGAGAGACTAGGCGAGGTCACCTATGAACTAGAACTCCCACACAATAGTAAGGTTTTTCCAGTCTTTCATGTAAGTCAGTTACCAAAAGCCTTAACCAGATCAGAAAATCTGGTAGGGGATAGTGTTCTAGTTCTCCCATTGGATCCTCAGCAACCTCCACATGAACCAGAGGAGATTCTTGATAGTAGAGAGACGCAGACACGTCATACTCTATACCGAGAATATCTGGTCAAGTGGAATGATCAGCCTATTGAGAATGCCACTTGGGAAAGAGGCAGCGTCCTTTGCAAGATTTTTCCAGACTTTGTCTTAGAGGACCAAGACGGTTCTTAAGGGGGAGGGAGTGTTACGAGCTCGTGACCAGTGTTGAACCCTAGAGAACACAAATAGGTCAGATACCACAATCAGGGTCGTGTCCAGCGTACACGACCAATAGGGCAAGACAGTTCAGTATCGCTCCTATAGCATCCTCTCGGGCTTTATGTCTACAAGCTCCATCCACTGATAGTATGTACATGGTCTTTTCTGAGGAAATTCTATACAAGAAGGAGAAGTTATATACAGCTATAGGGGTTTTTTTTTGTTTTTTTCAAGGATATAGCCTCCCCCAATAGGTTCCTCCGAAAAAGTTCGTGATTCTTGGTGGCACTGTCCTCTTGGCAGGGGTGAAGTACATGTACACCATGTTCTTCGTGGGAATGGCAGTTGCCAGATCATCAAGGACCTGTTCATCAATAATGTCGATGTACATAAAAGGGCTGTCTATTTCGTAATGTGATCGACAAGGCTCCTCATATTCACAGTCTACTACAATGCGCTTGATTAATTTGGCTCCACAGAAAGGTCAGGTGGGACATGTCATTGGCGCTATCCCATAGCCATAGTTCTTTAAATTGTATCCGCAAGTCAGCAACTGTTTCGTCCCAGCTAAAACTCCGTGCATACAGATTCAACAACTGTGTTAGGGGGTGAAGTATTTCTTGCCCTCTGTCTCGAAGTCGTATACACTGCTGCAGTGAAGAAGAGCTGTTGTGCTGTTGATCCATTCTATCAACTGTTTCTTAACGAGGGGAGGGGTTACAATCTGTTGCCACTATTTCTATACAGAGATATGTACTAAAAGTTGCGAGATTAACAATAAAAACTATTCTACACTGGACAAGAAGGGCTCTTCCCTTCACATATGATAGGTCTTTAACTTGTTGATACTCAAACGGGGATTCTTCTATCATGAATAACTTTCATTCTTTTCTCAAACGTTTCCTGATGGATTAGGGAAGTCAATCTATACTCATCGAGTCCTTGGAGCATGTCCAGTCTTTGTTGTAGAGACTCATTCTTTCCTAGATCGTGGGCCATTGCAAACTGTAGTGTAGGTAACTTAATTTCTATTGGCAAAACGCATTCCTGACCATATACTAAGAAGAACGGGGTGTGATTGGTACTGGTCTTGTGAGTAACATTGTAGGCCCATAAGGCTGCATACAGTTTCGACGGTTGTCAAAGACCATTTTTCTAAGGATGTCCAATATTTGTTTGTTGGTACTTTCAACTTCTCCATTGGCTTGTGGGTTATAAGGCGTACTCTTTCTATGCTTGATCAGTAATTGTTAGAAAACAGTAATTGGTCTATCAACGCTTTGATGGTCTTGTTTAGGAAGTGCGTCCCCCTATCTGATACTAGTTCTTTTGGGGTTCCAAATCTCCCTATGACTTGTTCTAGCAGAAACCATGCGGTCTCTTTCGCGTTATCCTTGGCAACAGCCCTTGCTTCTGCCCACTTTGTGAAATAATTTGTGGCGATTATGATGTAATGTTTCTGTCTAGAGGACACAGGATGTACTAGTCCAATAAAGTCTAACCCCCACATTTCAAAGGGCAACAATGCTTGTATCGGGATCAGTGCTCGTGCTCTATTTACATTTGGTTCCACTCGTTGGCAAATATCACAGCTCTGCGGGAGAGGTTATGGCTAGTAATACTCTTACTTTCTCTAGTAGGCCTTGCATTATCTCTATTAATGGTTTCGATAACAATCCTGTCAATCTGGGTTGATAGGCTAACAAGTATTATTATGACATGTTTTGTTTTCAAGTTTTTTCAAATTTGCTAACAAAGGTGCTTGAATTGATATAAAACTTGGAAATTAATCTTGACACACACAATTATAGTTCTTCGCAAGCTAATCTTTAGATGTGTACATCCACATCCTTGATTTATTTCCTTCACAAAATACGATAGGTGTTTGTACATTGTTTTGTATAAGCAGAGTTGGATCCATTACACTTTTATCAATAAAATTAGCAAATAGCCAGCTCTTATTTTTTATTTGCAGGGATGCGACCAAATTTTCCAAGAAATTTGAAGCTAACAAAACTAGTTTGTGGCTCATCCAAAGAGGAAAGAGCTATTGGAGTATGGAGTACATCTACAAGCTACGACACCATAGTTGCAATTGCGACCCCTATGGGGAATCAACAAGGGTCAATTGCAATTGTTAGGATATCAGGTCCTCTAGCAGTTGCTGTTGTAGCTAAGTATTTTAATTCAAGTAAAAAGTCAACTTCCCAAAGACAAAACCGTTGGAAACCAAAAAGCCACTTTGTTGAACTTGGAACAATTGTTGATGATGCAGGGCTAATCGTTGATGAGGTAGTTTCTTTCACCTTGCATTTGCATTAGTTCTTCAATTGTTGTTGCTCTATGAAAAGCTTTCATTTATATAATTGCATTTCCATATATGTAGATTGGTCTTAGTCTTCTTTGATGTGGGGTGGAAAGAAGGGGATTCTTACATTTTTATGAGGTTTCAAAGATTTTAGCCGAAAAGCATTTGAATTACGTGTTCTAAGTAAAATGTTTGCAACAGAATTTTTGATGAAAGCATGTTCAATGCCTTTAAATCTTTCTATTTTAATAACAAATATACCTAGCCACGATATATTTATGAATTTTTGCAAAGGACAAGAAAATGTTATGATATGTCTCCATCCATGCATAGGTTCAATGATGTGTCAACCTCAATGTCATCATCTGAATAGATAAGAGGCACACATGCACAAATGTGAGTCTTTCTAGAAATTGCACATTGTTTTCTAATAACCTCTTTCTTTACATGCTTCTCAAGATTTAACGCTCAACTGCAGAATCAACTAAAGATTCATGCTCCACTTTTTGACAATATAGGTTTGGGTTTTTTGCTATAGGGAATATGACTAATTTCCATCCTAGAGTACCATATATCACCGATTCTCCTTTCAAAGAATGAGAGAGTTTGTATAAAACACATTAAAGGTTTGTCTCCTTGTGTTAAAATTAATGTTCACATTGTTACCCTTAATGTTGTTTTCTAGGATTGATTAGGATTATTGGGCCATGCCTGCGTGCTAATACTAGGGGCCTGCACCTATATTTAGTAAAGTCAAGTTAGACTTCAGTTACACACTCAAGTTTGAGATTCTAGTGCTTGATTTGGAGCACAAGTTTTTGCAAGAAACATTTTGGAATTCATAACAATTGAAAATGTTGATGATTGAGGAAATCAATAGTTGATGGGAAGAAATATTTTAACTTGGAGGAAACTTAATCCTAGAATACTCGCGTACAAATTTGACTATTATACTCGCGTACAAATTTGACTATTGAAGAGATAGGTAGCAAACCTAATTGATGTTTTGGAGTACATGTAACTTTGTCTTTAATACATTGCAAGACGAATGCATGAAAGGTGATTGATATTTTCTAGAATTTAGTAGCTGACTAACATTCATGTGTTTCGTCACCTACTACTATTTTTGAAAATTGGTTCCACGAATGCCAAATTGACAGAGACTACTGTGTGCGTGGTCCGTTTTCCAATTGACTGCCAGATTCAACAGTTATTTTGATCAGTTTTCGCAAAAATCTATCTGATTTTTCTGGACAGAGGGGACCATGGGTGCATCTTATTTGCTGCTCTTTGCTTTGTGATTTGTTGAGCTGCAATTCCTATATTAGAAACAGATAGAATGCTATTCTCAAAGGCAATGTTATACGAATATGAAAATGCTTATCTTGTGTACACTTTTTTGCCCCCAGGTTCTGGTTGTACCTATGTTGGCTCCTAGATCCTATACAAAAGAAGATGTGATTGAGATTCAATGCCATGGAGGTGATGTCTGTGTGCGTCGCATATTACATCTCTGCTTGGAAGGTGGAGCAAGGCTTGCTCAACCTGGTAAGCAAGTTGCTGAATTATTTTTCATGACTTATTCTTGATTTTCTATATTTACTGGAGCTTTTTTTTGCCTTACTTTATGTTTTCAATCTCATCATACACAAAGAATGAAAGCTTCATTATGTCATGATCATACAATATCACATTTTATGAGACTAACTACACTTGGAAAGGTGCACGTTGGTGAGAAGATTGGTTTATAGGCCTGTTTTTTGCCAGCACTTGTAGAACCAAAACAATGTAGCAATTCACAATTTCAAAATGAAATGGCTACTATTGGATGACAAATTGTGGTTGCTCATTTTATCCTTAATATTGGAATCAAATGTCAATTTCAAGGCTTTTTGACCTAATATACATTGTGTGTGTGCATGTGGACGCGCGTGCGTGTGTATCTTCTTAAATCGTTTATTGCATTAAGGTTACTTAGTCATTTATCAAAGAATCAGCAAGTAAACTTATATAAAATCGTATATATTAATTGTGTAAGTAAACAAAGGTAGAAATTTACCACAGGTCTTCACTGGTAGGCCCTGCCTTAACCTTCAAGGGGATGTCCCAAGTTTGAGGGTGACGGGGTTAAGTCTTCAGGTAGAGAACCGGCCTCTATCTTTAGGTTCTTCCGAAGATTGTTGGAACTTGGTGGGGATGTTACATTATTTCAACATTAGGGATCGATGTAGAAGACTCCCAGACAACAGGTCGTCTCTTTCTTAAGAAAGGTTGGTACAGTCGCGTTTGAGAAGTCATTGCAGTCGCATATTTGAACTGGACTATC
The DNA here is from genome assembly GCA_029204225.1 of Diphasiastrum complanatum. Lineage (NCBI taxonomy): Eukaryota > Viridiplantae > Streptophyta > Lycopodiopsida > Lycopodiales > Lycopodiaceae > Diphasiastrum > Diphasiastrum complanatum. The sequence goes on from CM055110.1 coordinate 2,026,275, forward strand.
GCATTTGTCAAGTGGCCAATCACGTTTTGCATTTTCTTTCTTCTCTCAATTGTAGATCACCGCCCATAGATAGTTCTTCCAAAAGATGAACTACCATCACATTTCAACCACAATTTACAGATAACTGTCCTAAATAATCTGGAATCCAGAGAGACTGATTACTCATCAATGAGTAAAGTTCAATCAAACAGGTTCACTCCAACAAAAACGAACTCCAGATGGATAGGTTGCCATCATGGCTAATCATTCTGACCAGAGCATCGCTCATAGAAAGACAACTTCCAGATAGCGAATTCAAATGATCGCTCTCAAGGAAACGAGTGTTAGTCAGTATAGCTCGTTAATTCCTCTTACTCTTCATGTTTAAAACAAAAGAGACAATGGTTTCTTGTTGGTAATGTATTTCAGAATATCATTTGTATTTATTCTTGGATTTTCAAGGCTTCCGACAATTTTTGAATGATTCTGACATTCACAAATAGATATCACTACAGTATCGCTTTATAGTGTATCCAAAGAACCCAGATTTCAGAATTCAGATAAGTAAACCGCATTCACATCAGTGATTCTCAGGTTGGTCTACCATCCACAAAACAAACAAGATGAAGTATCTTGTTATCCAAATAGCAAACTTCCAATGAATAGATAACACCTAATAGAAATGATGTCAGGCATGCAGAGCAGTCGTTTGTATAGGATATGCCAATGAAACTACAGAATTCTTTTACAGAATTAAAGTGATAATCCATTCATAACTTCATGAATAATTCATTAAAGTATTTAGTGTTTATCAAACAACACTAAAATCAGTGGAACATTTTGAATCCAAAGAGTGAACAAATAGATTTCTACGCTGGCATTTTCATTCAATACCGCTATGACTTCGCTCTATGCTCTTCTAAAGAAAACAAGAAATGGACTTATTTTTCTTGAAGAGTCACACCTTTCTCCTGTGAACCTTTGTGCAAGAAATTGCTTACTCATCATTCATGTATAATTGCATAGTTTTAATGCATCAAGAATCTATTCAGCCATTGATCACGTGGAGAACCTCATCAATTCTTTTTTTCATAGCTTCCTTTCAACTCATGATTTTTTGTTTATTGAATAACATGAGCTTGATTGAACCCCCATGGGGCCATAAAGATGAACGCCAGCCGATGTGACCATTTAATAAACTGGAACTCCAAAGGATAATTTCTTTCTATTTGGCCATTAATGCCTCAAATCCAGGTTGCCCTGGGTTAGTATTGTTGTGGAGCAGGGTTTTGCTTATCTATTTATACATTTCTTAACCTGAAAATCCTTTGACACTTATGAAAATCAATTCATAGCATCTAAAATATTTGATTTTAGAACCCAAAATGAAATACAAATAATAAAAACTACACAAAACATTAAAATACCAAAAAGAAAAAGAAAAATCCAAACTAGGCTCTAGAATCCCAGCTCTTCCAAGTTCCAATATTGCTGATTTCTCCTACCATTGCTATGAAGTGGGGCTGTTTCTCCATTACTGTACAAATGGATTATTTGGTCATTTTGTTGGATGTGGGAGATGACTCCTCCATTGGGGTCCAATATTAAGGTACTGATTCTGAGTTGAGGATTGTGGATCACACATTTCGCTGAGGCTTCTGATCGTAGAGATCCCTTTCTTTGTTTTTTGAGCTCGTTGTGATCATACGATGAAAGGTCACTTTTGACTTCTTGGTGAGTCATGTTTGACCAAATTGCCAATCAAGACCTTGCCAGCCCGATTTTCGGATTTTTTAGTGTATCTTTGGCATCAAAAATCTCCTTTGTGGGACCTCGCATTGACACACTGCATTTAGCGAAATGCTTGTTTTTTGGCGCTCTAGCCAATGGACCTTTCCTTGGTTAGTTGTGACCACTTCACAAATTTGGCTTACTTAGGCCCAGTTATGAAGTGATTCACAGCAGATCAATAGCTAAGCTAGGAAAGCAGAACATAAGCAGGCATGAACTAACTCTAGAAATGCTCAAGGAGACTAAAGAGAGAGAGATCAATATCATTAGTTGAATGACTATGTCTCTTACTTATAGTCATAGAGGAACCCTAAATGGATAAGATTGGGGAGACCAATCTCTAGGAGGGATAATAGTGTGCCCTCCCAATAGGTCTATGACCCACTAGGTGGGCCTCTTCATCAGTCATGTGACCAAAATAACAACTAGACTAATATATTGGGCCATATTCTATTACATGAATAAGAAGGGCCCAAGGGCTTACTTATGCATAACAGTAATGTAATAAAGAAGGAGGCAATAAATGTAACGAGTCGAGTCCTCCCCTGTAAAAAAACAAAGCCCCTTGAGCTAAATGAAAAGGCAGCATATAATCATGTAGCAACAGGCCCTAGTGGATCAGCAATTGTAGCAAATGTAGGGGATTGAGCAAGTGTAGCAAGGGCACAAGCGTGATCTGCAAGCAATGATGTATGATAAAAAACATCTATAGGCTCCCATGTGGCCTCCTCAATAGGACAACCATCCCACTGGACCAAAAACTGAGTCACTATGTTGAAGACGAACCTGAAGTATAGCGGCTTGTAATAAAGGACATAACTCTGGATCATCAGGAAAGACAATATCACCAGGAGCATGATCCTCAATAGTAGCACATATTAGACTAACATGAAAAATATCACATGTACGTGTAGAGGGCGGTAGTTGTAAACGATAAGTCATTGGATTGAGACACTCCAATATGCAGTAAGGCCCATGGTAGCATGGTGCAAGCTTCTTAGTAGAAGCGTGGCCCTAAACAAAATGAAGTCGTTTAAAGCGAAGCCGAAGATAAACCATATCACTAAGCTGAAATTGACCATAGCGACGATGGTGGTCTACAGAGGTTTGGTAATATTGCCGGACATGCTATAAATGGCACTAGCTTGAGTAATAAGCTCATGAGGAACTGATAAAAATGTAGCAGTGGTTAACAGGTGCATCATTAGTCGGAAGAACAACTCCTAGTAAAGGAGCATAACCATGAGCTAGTAAAAATAGAAGTGCCGCCAAATGTAGAGGAGATCCATTGGAACTGCCGCCAAAAAATTCGCTTGATTTTTTTTTTAAATTTTGGTGAAAGCGGCTGCTAAGTTTAGTGGAAGTGTTGTTGCTAAGCGCATAACAATAGAGCAATAAAGAAGGAAGTGGCCAATGTAATGAGCCGAGTCCATAATTGGCCCAATGTCCCCCTCATAACCAATTTTTATGAGTCTTCAACATTCATTATCTTGAACATTTGATATGGGATGGACTTGATGTAAAAAGAAAAATGGGTTTATCTGGTGCCAATAACCGTCCATCTTGACAGTTTTCCAGATGGTCCCCTCTTATCAAGCCCTATATTGAACACGTAATTAATCATAACTCCATCCGATTGAATTTTGTTACACTACTTGATAAATTAAAATCCAGTCAGCGAGTCGCCTATGGTGAAGACACGGGCTTAGTCGTACAAGCACGGTCTAACTTATGATCAATGTCAATGGTGGGTGCATGTAAGCTTTGTATGTGCATTTGCGTCATTTTCATTGTTGGTCTTCCTCAATGAGTGTGCAATCATGTCTAGCTAAAATGGATGTGCAATCTGTAAATCCCACCTTGATGGCCTTGCACAGGAGTTTATGATCTTGTACTTGAAGAACTGGAAATAGATAGCCTTGCATCTTTGAAATCTGTCTTGGATGACCCAACAAATGGATGAATGACATGACTTGGACTTTTTGTTTTAAAAAGCTGACGAATCTGTTACAATATGTCAAAGTAAGCTTCAGACTCTTTTTGAAATTGTCTCCATTTAGTCATTGCAAATATTTATTTTTCCCAAAATAACATCACCTGAGAGAATTAAAGTGAATCCATCAATCATTTTGCAGGAGAGTTCACCCTTCGTGCTTTTTTGAATGGGCGCATGGATCTGAGTCAGGCGGAAAGTGTGGCACAGTTGATTACAGCAAAATCTATCGTTGCTGCGGAGGCAGCTTTGGCTGCACTGCAGGTATTCTACTCATGCTCAGCTTTGATTCTCTGCTGTTTTGACAAAATTATAATCTAAGGAATTCTATGTTTTACTGCTTGCTATAGATTAACCAAAGAAGTGACTTGGTAATGAACATGTAGTGTATGTTGTCTTCCTGTGGCTAGGATGGTCATAGAGTACATCCAAGGCTAAGGTTCCATTGTTGTTTACTGTGCGTCTATTGTTAGAGCAAGATCTTGCAGATTTTTGGCAAACTATTTGGATATTGTTTCCTGATTTTCTGCAATTTCCATACTCGATTTTTAATTGAATCGTATGAAGAAGATTCCATATGACAGGGAGGTTTATCATCATTTGTGCAAGCTATGCGAAAGGATTGTCTGGAATTATTGGCAGAGATGGATGCCCATCTGGATTTTGAGGATGACATCCCTCCGTTAGAGACAGCTGATGTGATTGAAAGAATAAACTCTTTGTGTTTCCGAGTACAAGATTCTCTGAAGACTAGCAATCGAGGACGACTCCTACAATCAGGGATGCAGGTGAAATGGGTCCTTCTTAGGAACATAGTTTGTAGTTTGTGTAGAGTGTATGAGTCAATGTGTTCTGGTTTGTGCAGAAATTTACAAGCAGCACAGCTCATACTGTGATCAGGTGTTGTGGTACAAATATTTGCTTGCATGTTATCTAGGACTTTCTTTTTTGAGAGGGTGCAATGATCCTGTGGTCAACATAGTCTGTTACTTTCAGAGTCCTGAATGGAAGTCCATGAGACTGCAGACATGATAAGCAGTTTCCATGTTTCATAATCAGAAGTTCGTCATGCAGTTTCGTCATATGATTATTTTCCAAAAAGAAATAGCCATACAGAATGGTGTTGTACCATACATGCGGAATGCTATAATCAATCAAGTATTATAACAATAGTTGTATGGTAGAAAAAAGGGAATATTCTGTATGTGACATGGAAAAATTTCCCATTATCCATACAAATAGCCAGACGAGCTCGTTCCGTAAAGCTGGGAACTATGAGATTAGCATAATCAAACTATGGTTGGTTGACGCTAAGTAAAAACAAAAGAAGATCCATTTTTCTTCAGAACTAGCCAATTAGCAATCAGAAAATTCTTATATATAAATCATCATGGCACAGGTCCCAATGGGGCCTGCTGTACCTCTTGGTCACTGGATGAAACATTTAAGTTTATGGTGTTGCAACATAAGAATAAGGACCATGGTTCCAACTGAATAATATTCGTGCAAATAATAATATCCAAGTGGTCAACCGACTAACTAATGTCTATAAGGTTCCTAAAACATCATGTCGGAATAATGATTTTCATGCCTAGATGTAATGACATAATCACTCCCTAAGTATTTCTAGAGTTTGGTGGACAAAGAGTGAGAAGATGGTTGAAGTGCTTAGAAACAACAGATCGAATCACATTAGAGGGTCGAATTACAACCAAGAAGGACAAATCGACCCAGACAGCCTCCATCCCGGTTTATGGATGATCCAGCCTGCTACTTTGTGCAGGAATAAAATACAAATTTTGAGGCAAAGTCAATTACTGATGCTGACTAATGCGAAGCTGAAAAAGACACCAAATCTGCATTAGTAAACGAGAATGTTTTCTATCCAAACTCGGCAGATTTGAATTTTCATTTCAACTCTGTATCGGATTATAGATACGTCTAATCTAGGGGAAAAAGTAGTGGAGCTCTTGGAATTGGAGAAAAGTCACAATGAGCTAATGTCTATGGAACTTGCTCCTTATGATTTCATGACTGCCTAGATTATTTGCCTTTGCCTTTAAGCTTTAAATAAGGTATATTAAGCTTTCAAGGCTGTTTACGGATTGTTGTATGTTAATACATCTAAAAAACAAACATTACCATTATAGATACATCTAAAAAGTTCAAAAAAGAATTAGAGTTACTTGGTTCTTAGTTTCAGAACTTTGGGTTCTTCGAATCTGTTTAGATGTAACTAAGTAGCGTTTATTTCTTTCAATTTTTCACTAAAACTAACAAGTATGAATCCTTGTATCAACATCAGTTGTTTGCTCTATTCATTTTGATGGCTATTATGGTCTGGTAGGCAAAAGTTTTTTGCATTCATATGTATCTATGGTCTCAAGAATATGGTTGGCGGAAATTTTAAATAACAAGCACTTTGCTGTAATTTCTGTTACATTTCCTTACATGTTTTTAATAGTAACCATGAAAAGACATTTTTATTGCAGATTGCAATTGTTGGGAGGCCTAATGTTGGCAAGTCGAGCTTGTTGAATGCTTGGAGCCAAGTAGGTGAGGCTGTCTGTCAAATTTTTCCATAATGTTCAATAGACCCTACTATTATCCAATAACATCCAGATGAGACTTGTACAATAATATATCATGGTCTGCATCTTCGCAATCCCAGATGCATGCATATTATGAATCTACCCTTCACCTTCAGAGACATTATAGAATCTTAGTATGTTGGTCTTTGTACAAATGTTTGGAAACTAATGTGGATGTATGCTTGTGCTTGTGACCTAACCTACTCTTGGGCATTGACATAGTGAGTAGAGATGTCATAGCATTTGTTTGCCAATTTTTATGATTGCATGAATGTCCCTCTTTAATTTCAAGTCTTCATCATTTGCATTCTTGAAAATCTCCTGTTTGATTTTTGCATTAATTTTTAACTAGCCAAGGGAACATGTGATAATGTTGATCTTTTTTGAATTTTAATTCCTTTGAATCATCATGGGTCTCATTCTATGATCTCATCAAAGAAAGAGCATTCAAGCAACCAGGCATTAATGTTGGTAACAAAGTAAGAAAATATGGGGTGTGATTTTGAAAACGCTTTGTTTTGCTTTTGTATTATTTTTAGTCTCACATTTTTGAATCAAAGCCATAGTTCCAACAAATAGGGATTCTCCATCTTTCGAATCTATTCAATCGATCTATCTCTCTTCTAGTTTTAAATCTCGATTCTAGTGTGCAAAGTTTTTGATTCTCCCTTTCTCCCACATGGTTTTCAAAATTCCAAAAAAATTATAGGGGTTCTTTGAAATGTTTGGCAAGAGCTTGATTCAAACCTCTTAAAGAAGATGAATTAGTTTGAATCTTGGAAAAACTATATAATAGTCCATTTTTTCCCTCCTGGATATCTAGTTTATGGATAATCCAACATTAACTTCTCCCAATATTGACAATTCAAATCCTACCACCTCATTTGAACCTTCGCATTGTGATTTCAAAATCCCTTTTTGAATTGGCACTTCCATGATCGCATTGTTTCTTTCCATGTTTATTTTCATAGGATATAGTTTTTACTTTCTATTAGCTTCATCATAGGTTTCAAGAAAATTCATGAGGAACTTTCTTAGTAACCCATCTCTTGTTATGTTTATTGCATTCTTCCTTCTGCAAGCTAGATTCTTGTTCGTCTTTTGAGATATGTCAAAAAGATTAAGCTACTCTTTGGTTAAATTCCTAAGAATATGGAAAGCTTTTTATTTTTAGTTACTAGGAAAAATGGAAGAGTGCAGCAAGTTGACATGACAAGTGTGAGTTTAGGAAGCTGCAAGTGATATGTAATATGGTTAAGCTTTTCTAGAATTTTGAAGGGGCCATAATAACGTGTGAATAGTTTTTAGCAAGAAATTGAACTTATGGCATGCAAAAGATAGCTGGAGATAAACAACTTGACCTTTCATCAAATTCTAGGAAAGAACTATGGCGATTGGCTAAATATTTGTATTGAGTCTGTATACATGCCAAGTTGTGTTTTGCCTGCAAAATACAATCATGCAAATCAGCAAGAAAGGACGAAAAAGTCATTGTCATCAATGGACGGTGGAATGTCTAGGAGAGTTCTTGAATAAACTTGGGCCAACGGAAATGGAGAGATGCATGTGCTGCTAGGAATAGAGCTGTTATAGCTTTATTCTGCAACACAAAACCAAAAGGTGAGACAGAAACTAAGACACAAAATTATAGAGACTGGTCGAAGTACAAAAGACAATTTTGTATTCATCACTGGGATGGATACAGATTTGTTGGTAACCAGAACACAGGTCAATCTTCGAAATTTTTTAAGCTTTAGCCTTTACCCACTCATCAAATTAGTCATTCGCATGGATAATATGATATGGATTATGAATAATCAATTGTTTGAGGGCAGGATAATCAATACATAAGCATTTAGTGCCATCCTTTTTATTGACAAGTAAAACAAGAGCATCAATAGGACACTAGCTGGGAACAACGAGGCCACACTGTAAAAGATCAGAAACCTGACACTGGACCTTATCTTTTTCAGGATGAAACAATTGATAAGGAGCTCAAGAAGGTAGGAGGTAGGAGGTAGGATGAGCACAGGGAATGAGATCAATATGACAATTGATAGAATGTAAAGGGGGTAAGGTGGAAGGCTCATCAAAAATAGATTGATAATTTCAAGCAAAGTTGAATAACAAAAGGAATGGACGAGGGTACAGCAGGCTTGTCTGAATGAGTTGTACAGAACAATAACATAGTGGGCCTTGGGTAAGCTACATTAAAATAAGATTATAATTATAAGTGGAATTGATGCTAATGAGAGTAAAACAAAGTACGTCAGACTGTGTGGCAAGGTTGACGGTCACATCCCCTAAAAAGCAAATCAATCGGCTGCCAGAATCATATCATAATGCTTGGGAGGAATAATATGTAGATCAGCCTGTCCAGTGAAATCTCCAATCTGATTAGAAAGGTCTTGAAACATGCTAGTACTTTGAAAAGAATGGGAACTAGCCACTTCAAAATGTAAAGGGTGTGGAGCAGGAATGACAGTAGCATGGATATGTGAAATTACCTTGATACTGATAAAGGATTGAGTGTTGCCAGAATCAATGAGTAATAAATTTACGTCCAGTAATACGAACTCGTATACGTATGTGACTCCTGGCAGCATAGGGGAGCTGGGCTAAACACTCAGCAGGTTGATTAGGTATAGAGTCAAAGATTTCCTGAACAATGTAAAGAGTGGAATCGTCAACTTCAAAAACCTCATGGATATGCAATGTAGCACGAGGTTGAGGATGTGGCCAATTATAATTAAGATGATCAAGACCATGGCAATCGAAGCAAACCTTCTTAGCACAGATTTCAGCCTTTTCCTGTTGAGAATTTACGTGGGACAAATGGAGGGCAGCTAGGAAGAACAGGAGGAGAAATAGGCGATGACTTGCCTTGCTGAAATTCAGCAATGGTTAGTGTGCCCTGGTATAGTACAGATTTAGGCCTTGTAAAGGGTATGATGGCAGCAGTGATTATGAAAGCCATTAGGTCAAGCCTAGAAGAGAGAGAAGTGGTTGTGTCCATTTGGTAGTGATTCCTACTTTGTAGGATCTAGACCATGATTGATGATGAGATTTGTACCTACCATGCACCTACCAAACATGACTCTTGGATCTAGGCTAGGGTTTTCACTTTAGGGCAAGAGAGTTGAGTCTACTTCCTTATTACATGCTGGATTTTTTGCAAAGGAAGTGTCTTATACTATGTATTTTCATTCGCCAGCTTGAGATTCAGCTCTTGATAATGGTTTGTTTTTCATTTAAACTGCCATTTGGGATTTGGGATTGTCTGCTGCCAGCTGTGGTTGAACTTAAATAGCTCATCTCATTATGAAAGTCACTTCTTTGGGGCCAAATAATAATGCAAGTTGCTTCTTAATACATTTTCTTTGTGAAATAAAAGAATCCAATATCTGCTGATGAAGGATATGCCAATCAGCCAACATATATTTGAGTTGGAATTTTAGCAAGCTTAGAGTTCAGTGATCTGAGTTATGAACATTGGTTTTGTGTTTGTTGGTTGTAGAGCCATAGAGCTATTGTGACAGACATTGCTGGGACAACCAGAGACATCGTGGAAGCAGAAGTCGTCGTTGGTGGCATACCTGTAAAACTTCTGGATACTGCTGGAATTCGTGAAACAGACAACGTAGTTGAACAGATGGGTAAGATAGACATTGTTTTTGCATTGATATCCATCAAGTGTTTGCTACGAATTTTTTCTGTGCTGCTATGTTACAATTAGCAAAAATGGGCCCTTCTCTGTTGCTTAATGCTCTGCAGTGAATGCTTGTAATTAATGACTATACCACTGCTTTATTCAGGGGTGCAAAGGTCTGAAGCTGCTGCATTGGGTGCTGATGTTGTGGTAATGGTGATTAGTGCCTGTGATGGGTGGACCACTGGTGATCATCATATCTTTCACAAGATTTTTTCTGTCAAGAATTCTGAATGTGCTGCTGGAGTATCGGTGACAAATTTTACGACACCTTGGGTTTTGGTCCAGAACAAAATTGATCAAGCTGCAGAAGCATTGGTTCCTATACCTGATGATGTCAAAACCCATTTCAGCAAATTTGTACCCACTTGTGCCATCAAGGGTATCGGTTTGCACGATTTGGAGGCAGCTGTGGTAGAGTTGGTGGGGCTTGGTAAAGCATGTTCGGATGGTCGCCAATGGGCAGTCAACCAGGTACGTGTCAACTATTCTGTAATTACCGGCACTATTAAGCAATTGCAATCTTCTCATACGAAGTCTCTTTCTGCAAAGCTGCACAAGGGGCGCGACTTCACCCTGCCCTTGGTTTCGTACGAGAAGTGTTGAATCGGCACTCCAAGGGGCGCAGCTTCATCTGCTCTCGGCTTTCACATGTCGAAAGTCGTTGTGCACTGAACTGGTGCTCCAAGGAGTGCGGCTTTGCTCTGCTCAGGCATCCATCCTTCTGGTGAGCTCCTTGTTGGCTTGATTTTGCTTGTGACCTTTGAGCTGCTGGATCTGGCTGTCGGGTCTTCTGCTCCACCTTTGGTCCATATCGAGGGTTCTTGATGGGACATCTTGGACTCGGATGATTTTCAAAGCAGTATGTACATTCGTCCTTCTCAAGAAAATTGACCGTGCAAGCATCGGCTTGAGGACATCCTGAACTTGAAGTGCAAGGTTCTTGGTCTTCTGCTGCACTTGATTTGCCTGACTTTGCTACACTTAGTTGCCTTGCATAGGGTTCCATTCTTGCTGGATCATCGCTCATTATCGACTCTTATTCCTCTGATTTTCCATCTGATAATTCATCAGAACGATAGGGAAAATCCTTCATCCCGTGTGTAGGTGCTGAATCGGAGCTCAAAGGGGCTCAGCTTCACCTTGCCCTCGGCTTTCGCATGTCGAAACTCGTCGTGCAGGTGTTGAGTCAATGCTCCAAGGGGCATGGCTTCACCAGCCCTTGTTTTTGCACATTGAAGCTCAGGAATGGCTGTGACTTGTGAGCCACCTTTCTGCACCTGGTTCTGGTCAGGTTTTTAGTTTGATTGCAAAAAATGCACTTCCATATGTGACACCCGACTTGGTACCGGATTTCACAAATGGTTTTGCAGTTTAGGTTTAGGGCCTAGGATAAAAGCTAAGGTCTGCTTGGTTTTGATTAGACAATACTTGTGTTGGGTAGCCAAGGTTAAGATGACTTTTATGGGATTGGAAGTTCCTGTATACTGACGGTGGCATTTTGGTGCATGATCAGAGACAAGCTGAGCAGCTGTTAAGGGCAAGAGATGCGCTTGAGAGACTTAAAGAATCTATCAAACAAGATCTGCCAATTGATTTTTGGACCATTGACTTGAGAGAAGCCGTGATTGCCTTAGGTCAAATATCAGGGGATGATGTTTCTGAAGAAGTATTGTCGAATATCTTTTCCCGTTTTTGTATTGGAAAGTGAATTTGAGGTTTGTTAAAGATTTTATGCTCCTTAATTATTCATCAACTACATGTTTGCAGAGAAGCCAATAAATTGCATGTTTTGAATGGCAATTAAAGTTATAGTCTGTGTAATTATGATTTTTTGTCATTTGTGAATACAGATTCTATATAGCCTTCAAAAGTCATCCCTCTTAATAGGATTCAAATTGCTAAACCAAGTTTCAAGAGCAAAACGAATTTGCAATATGAAATGAAGACAGACCCAGTGTGGCAGTGACACAATGAGGGAGAAATTTCTAGACGTAAATCAAAAAATAAGTGACACCCAAGATTGCTAAGATCTCAGGCTTCAAATTTTATCTTCTCTTGACTATGTGGAAACACATAATTTGAAACAGCTTTTTCTAATGAGGCAATTATTAAGCCGTCATTGGATTGTTATTTTTCAAAATCAAGTTCTAGAAAATGGATTTTGAAGAATTGGAAGAATGAAAGTTCATATGAGTTAAAAATTTGAATTTTTAGTGGTGGCTCATGAGGTGTGACGTAGTCATTAGTGAGGGGCAAGGGAGGTGGAGTTAGCAGGGTTAGTGAGTTAATTCTTGGTTGAAAATTTGATTTTAACCATTGGATGTGCCATATCATATGGACCATAGTTGTCAATCTTTTGATAGTACAATTGTCGTGATTAACACTAATCATGAAATAGTAAAATGAATAAATTTCAGTTCAAGAAGGGCCCTATACTAGCCATGAAAAGTGGAGATCACCCTTAGTGAAAATAGTGCAAAAAAATATTATCTCTATCATGAGCTCACTTATAACAAGAGCAAGCATTTGAAATGTAATGACACATTATGACCGAGAAATTTAAAAACTTAATAAAATCATCATAAAAAACAAAACAACATCTGAAGGCACCAGATGATTTTTGAGGAGCTAAATGCCACAAAAATATAAAAGGGTCATGATATGTACACATTTTTTGTTGATAATGTATTTTTCACTAATGCTTCCCAATTTGATCCTTGATATATTATCAATGCTCTATTTTTCAGTTGATGAAATTGAAGACAAGTCTTTATCAGATTCAACTTGATATCATCTTCTAATATTGATAAGAAACTTCGTAACTCCACCTTTCTTTCACTGATGACGAATTGAGAATGATGATTGTCCAATTAATCCAAGTTATTTTTAAAAATAAATGTAAATTATCAGTCATTTTCAACTCTTTCATCTATTAAACTCTTAGTTGATAAGAATAAACATAATAATAATTTTAAATCTTAAAAGTTTAAATTTTCAACGAAAATACAAAATAAAATAAAAATTGAAACATATTATAAATAGTTTCTTAAGAAGACATGAGTTGAAAATGTTGCAAGAAGGTTCAGAAGTCAAGACGGAACATTCGGCAAAAAAAGTATGTCATATTCCAGATTACCTAATCTTGAATCTATTTATTTTCATATTATAGCTTAGAAGTGCTCATAGAGTGATCATTGATCGACAATTAAATACACAAATCAGACTATAATTTTTTTTTCTAGCATCTTTGTAACAAAAATAGTAAACATCTCAAAATGGCACACGTTGTAGAATTTTTTCAAGTCAGATGCAGTAAAATATTTACAATTTTTCAATTGATGAAAATTTACAATTTTCTTAGTTTTATTTTGTGTGTAATTTTTTTAAACATAATCGATTTGAAACATTAGTATTCTAGTAAATTTTAGCTACTCTTAAATAGGTCAAAAATATATTTTTTTGAAATTTTTTTTAACAAGTGAATCTTAGAATTATTAAATCGTTTAATTAACTTAATATCGTAATTTAATAATTCAAAGTTTGAATACTTTAAATTTTTTGGAAAGTTTTATTTTTATAAGTTATTCACATTCGAATTTCTTTTTATTGAAACAAATTTGGAAAAGAAAAACACTAGTAGCTTATGATTGTCCATATTTGTAAATTTCAATGAAATCAATTTCTTTTATTTAAGAATATTTTTTTAATCTAATATTCAAAATTTCTACGTCTTTCAAAAAATAATAACTTTTTGAAAAAAGGATGTCTAATTTTATATGATTTTTGTCACTATGTTTTGGCAATAATGTATGGATATGATCCATGGAAGTGAGACCTACTAATTGTAAGGTAGAGAGTGCAAAGACTTGATTGGAAGGTAGAGAGTGCACAGACTTAATTGGAAAATATACAAGAAAATTTACTTCTTATCAAATAAACATGGAGTGAGCGCAAGATTATGCCAAAATCCGTGTGGATAAAAAATAGAAGACCTCTTTTCAAAATCAAGTTTTAGAAAATGGATTTTAAAGAATTGGAAGAATGAAAGTTCATATGAATTAAAAATTTGAATTTTTAGTGGTGGGAGTCATGAGTGTGACACAGTCATTGGGCTAGGGAGAAGTTAGTGGGGTTAGGGAGTGTTCTGCAAAGACCACACTAGTGTCTTTAGAGGCACATATATAGAAAAACTACTCAAATCTCCAAGTATTTAAACCGCTCCACCAACATGACGAGGGAGAGATAGTGACAGCTAGATTATAGATATCACTATTATGAAACTGAATAGCGGTCACACCAAACTCTAGAGCGAGCAGTTCGTTTAGGGTACAAGGATAAAATGACAGACTTCAAATCACTTCCTGCTAATGTAGATAGCTTAGTTTGTAAATGTTTTATGATTGACTTAATCTTTTACAATAATGATTTATCATTGCTAAATAATGCATCATCCACATAAAGTGCAATGATTACTAATTTAGTATTAAACTGATGGAAACACATTTGATACTCTGGAAGTCGAACTTCTTCCTGAGATCATGAGGAATCAGCGCATAAGCAGTACATCCGAAAACTCTTAAGTTCGATAAAGAAGGTTTGGTACCTGTCCAAACTTCGAATGGTGTTTTGTCTGAGAGACCTTTAGTAGGACATCTGTTCTGAATATAGGTTGCTGTTGAAATAGCTTCAGCCCAGAAGGACTTCGGAAGTGACACATGTGATAACATGCACTTTGCCGATTTGACTAAGGTTCTGTTCTTTCTCTCAACAAGGCCATTTGATTGAGGCGAATAGGAGGTAATGTATTGTTGGTCAATGTCGTTGTCAAGGCAGTACTCCTTGAATTTGGTGGAGATGTATGTTAAAAATTCACAATTCTAGCTTGACTAGTTTTGGTCATATGACTTGTAAATAGCTAGATGGTCATGATGTGGCTTGTCACATGTGCCAAATAGCATAGGATTCCATTCATAAGGATGTTCTCAAGTAGACCTAAGTGTTAGAACCTTTGGAATGAGTCCAAATTATGCTTAGATACAAGGGAGAAAAAATAGGAGCTATTTTTGGTAATTTTTGCATTGTTGAGGGATCTCCAAGATTCCAACCCTAACTTGGTAGGGATGAAAGATCCACCAAAATTAGCATTAGGGATAGGTTTTGGGCTACTCATACCTGCCCAAAACCGTGATGGATCATGTATATATAGGTGATGATATCTCACCAAAATCAATCAAGCAATTTCATGTTTTTTCTCTCATAATGGTGCAATTGCTCTCTATGTTCATAATTGTTTGAGTACTTGTGATTACTAATGATTATAGGATTGAATGTAGGTCTGGTGTACAGTACTCAGACTGTGGGAGGCCGTACTTTCACACGTGTGAAGCCTTCTTCAAGGATTTGGGCCATTTAGTGAGGCTCAAGCATAAATTTTTGATGGATTTTGATGGTTCAACTTGTGCTAATCTTATGAAATCATAATCTATTGTTTCCCTCATCATTTCAAGTGTTTTAGGATCCTTATTTGCTGTAATTTTCACATGGTATCAGAGCCTAAAGGCTGAAATGAGCTAAATCCTTGGTTTTCATTCAATTTGATCACAATTTTTTATCTAAATCTTGTGTAGATTGGATCTTAGCATCTAGTATTGATTCTAGAACTCAAAGTGAGTCAAATACATTGGAGATTGGTGTTGTGTGACTTCATTTGCAGGTGTTTAGGTGTCTAAAACCAGAGGCAAAGTTGAATTCAATTCACATTACCAAGATAGCAAGTTTTGTTTGCTCCAAGCATTGATTTCTAAGCGAGTTTTGGAGGTGATTTCATAGAGGAGGCTTTCTAGCATTCAAGGAGAGGGAAGATCAGAGTTTTGGGGACTCTTCAAGGCTGTTCTAAGGTGTAGTAGACACCTCCTAAAGTGATTTAGGTTCAGTCCAACCATTGCTTGACTTATGCACCAAATTAGATCAATTTTTCATCAATTTTGATCATTTTTTGCTTGTGATTGGATAGTAGATTGTGTTGCATCCTCATTAAGTTCCATTTAGATATTTTACAGGTGATTTTGGAAGTATATTAGGTTGCTGAAATTCACTCTTGATCAGATCATTTGGAAGCTTTAATGTTCTTTATAGAAAGAGAGGCAATTCTACTAGTATTGTCTACTTCAATCAAGCAAGTGCATTGTTTCTAGTATTCTATGATTTGATTTTGTTAGAGATCATTCTTAGATCTTTATAGGAAGTCTATTACTGATCTTTTCAGGTCCCTAAGAAGTGGGATAAGGTAGACCTTCAATCAAATCAATAGAAGTAACCTTCATTTGTGTCAAGTCCTTGATTAGGAGACTAGATGGCATCTATAAATGCATATCTTTTGGATACTAATGAAAGGCTCAACAAAACTAACTATTCCATATGGAAAGTTAGAATGGAATCTATCATGATCATGCAAGATCTGATGGAAATTGTAAATGGTAAGGAGGGTGAATCTATTCATCCTCAAGAAAAAGCCAAATACATCAAGAGGTGCAATGTTGCACTACATTGCATAAAAATGAATGTTGCAAATGAACTCTTAAGAGAGGTAGGAGATTGCACTTCAGCTCAAGATGCTTGGGAGACTTTGCAAAAGGTCTATGAATCCAAGAACCAAACTAGAATGTTAGCTTTGAAGAATCAAATCTATAGAAGCTATCAAAAGAAAGGAGAGAGTGCACATACTTTTGTCCTAAGAATAAAGGAATTGAACAAAGAGCTAGCCTTTATAGGTGACCCTATCAAGGATGAAGAGCTTGTTCAACTCATATTGAATGGACTAAGTTTTGAATTTGACAATTTGGTTCAGGGATATGCAATTATGGGTAAGCTACCCATACTTGAAGAACTCCAAGGCACACTCATGGCCGAGGAATCAAGAAGGAGCCAAATGCAAGAGAGGATGGATAGGCTTTCCATCCAAGGTGGAGATGACCAAGCTCTCTTCACCAAAGGCAAAGGCAAGTCCAAAGGCAAAGGATCAACATTCAAGAAGTCTACAAAGCTTGAGGATCAAGAAGGACCCCCAAAGGCATCTCCATCAACCACCAAAGTCAAGAAGGACAAATCAAAGGTGAAGTGCTACTATTGTAGCAAGATGGGGCATTATGCCTCAGAATGCTTCAAGAGGAAGCAAGATCAAAGCCAAGCCAACATGAGCAAAGATGAGGAGGATGAGAGTTCACATGAGGACTCTCTCATGATGTCCATATTTTCTTCAACAAGCTTCAAAGGAGAAGATCCTTGGTGGATTGACTCGGGTGCTAGTTCACACATGACTAGTAAAAGAGAGTTTTTCTCTTCTCTCTTATCTTATGATGGACCTATAAAGTCTATCTATACAGCAAATGATGAAGCTTGTAAGATTGAAGGAGTTGGTAGCATTCCCCTTTGCTTAGGATCTTCCAAAAAGATCAATATAGAAGGTGTTTTGTACATTCCTACAATAACAAAGAATCTACTAAGTGTTGGCCAAATGGTAGACAATGGTTTCAATGTTGATTTTGTTTCAAATGAATGTTTCATCAAGAAGAAGGGTAAGACTTTATGTCACAAAAGACTTGGACATGTCAACTCGGGTTTCATGGAGGCTATGATCAAGGAGGAGTATGCTTTAGGCCTACCAAGGTCTATTGGGAAGGAAGACAAGGTTTGTGAAGCTTGTGCCTTATCCAAGGCACATAAGAAGGTGTTTCCTAACTCCATCACAAAGTCATCTCATCCTCTTGAACTCATACACTCGGATGTGCACATTGCTAGCACCAAATCTAATGGAGGTTCATCCATGTTTTTAACCTTCATTGATGACTACTCAAGATATTGTTGGGTGTTCTTACTTTCCTTCAAGTCTCAAGTATTTGATACTTTTGTAAAGTTCAAGTTGTTTGTGGAAAAGCATCATAATCATAGCATCAAGATTCTTAGAAGTGACAATGGTGGAGAATTCATCTCCAATGAGTTCAAGGCCTTTTGTGAGGAGGAAGGGATCAAGAAAGAGACTTCTTGTCCTTACACTCCTCAACAAAATGGAGTTGCTGAAAGAAGGAATAGAACATTATGTGAATGTTCTAAGGCTTTAAGATTAGATGCTTGTTTGCCCAAATCCTTTTGGGGTGAGTCTCTTGTATGTGCAAACTACTTGATGAATAGGGTGTCTTGCAAAGCAATTGAAGACAAAACTCCTTATGAGATATTTTATGGAAAGAAACCCAATCTTAATCACTTGAAAGTTTTTGGGTGTATATGTTATGTGCATGTGCCATTGGAAACAAGAACCAAGGAGGATCCATCTTCCACAAGAGGGATCATGCTTGGATATGCAAGCTCAAGCAAGGGCTACAAAGTCTATCTCCCATCCTTAAACAAATTTGTTGTTTCAAGGGATGTCATCTTTGATGAACATCATATGCATATGCTTGAAGAAGGCTCAAGTGCTCCAACAATCAAGAAGAAGATGGCCGAGGAGCAAGATCTTGGTTTTGAGGAGGAGCTCATGGAGGAGCAAGCACCAAACCCACCTATCACACCAAGGAGATCTTCAAGGGCAAAAGTGGAGCCATCAAGGCTCACATATCAAGGCAAAGGACAGCAAGTTGAGGGTATCTCATCCACTTCTTATGCTTTATCTAGTTTTGAAGAACCGTCTAATGTTGAAGATGCATTGAACTCCAAAGAATGGTATAAAGCTATGTTGGATGAGTATGATGCCTTGATTGAGAATGAAACTTGGTTGCTTGTTGAGAGACCTCAAAGGAATGTAATAGGATGCAAGTGGGTCTTCAAGCTTAAGTTGAATGCAAATGGGAGTGTTAACAAACATAAAGCAAGATTAGTTGCAAAAGGTTATGCTCAAGAGAGAGGGATAGACTATGAGGAAACTTTTGCACCCGTGGCCAAGATGGTCACAATAAGACTAATCATTGCACTTGCATCACATTTTGGATGGATTCTATGTCAAATGGATGTCTCTAATGCTTTCTTGAATGGTTTTTTGGAAGAGGATATCTATATGGAGCAGCCACAAGAGTTCATCAAGCATGGAATGGAGAACAAAGTATGCCATCTCCAAAAAAGCATCTATGGCTTGAAGCAAGCCTCGAGATCTTGGAATTCAAGACTACATTTTTATCTTATTTCACTTTCTTTTGTTCAAAGTGAATATGATCCTACTCTTTACATCAAGTTTGATGATGTTGGTATTGTACTTTTACTCATTTATGTAGATGACATCATCATTAGTGGAAATAGTGTTGATGGTATTGAAAAAATCAAGATAGATCTATCTTTAGAGTTCAAGATGGTAGATCTAGGGTGTCTTCACTTCATCTTAGGCATAGAAGTACTTAGAGGGTCTGATTTTATCTTTATAAGTCAAGTAAACTATGCTCAAAGTCTTTTGAAGAAGTTTAAGATGGAAGTATGCAAAAGTGTTGACACACCAATGGAGCAAGATGTAAAAGTGCCAAATGAAGATGATGAAAGATCCTTCATGGACATCACTTTGTTTAGGCAACTTATAGGTTCCTTAATGTGGATCACTATAACTAGACCAGATCTTAGCTTTAGTGTATGTAGGTTGAGCCAATCCATGCAAAAGCCATTGAATATCCATTGGAAAAAGGCTAAGAGGATTCTAAGATACATCTCGGGTACATTGGATTTTGGGATTCTATATAGAGGAGATGTGATTAACCTTCATGCATTTAGTGATTCAGATTTTGCAGGGGACAAGAGGGATAGGAAATCAACAACTGCCTATTCAACTTTCATAGGAGAAGGTGTGGTTTCATGGCTTTCAAAAAAGCAAGAAACTATATCTCTATCTTCAACCGAGGCCGAGTACAAAGCTTTGACAACCACTACAAAGGAGGTACTTTGGATCAAGAGATTATTGGTGGAACTAAAGATCATGGATTCAGAGGAGGCACCAATCATCTACAATGACAATATATCAGCCCAACACCTTGCATCTAACCCAATCTTCCATGCAAGATCTAAGCACATTGAGATATGCCATCACTTTGTGAGAGAAATGGTGCAAGCCAAGGAGATTGCTTTGGAGCATGTTCCAAGCAATGAATGTGTAGCTGATCTACTTACTAAACCACTTCAAAAGACACTTTTTATGAAGTTCAGATCATCACTTGGAGTGATTAGTAAAACAATGATTGAACCAAGCTAGATAGTGAGGAGGAGTGTTAAAAATTCACAATTCTAGCTTGACTAGTTTTGGTCATATGACTTGTAAATAGCTAGATGGTCATGATGTGGCTTGTCACATGTGCCAAATAGCATAGGATTCCATTCATAAGGATGTTCTCAAGTAGACCTAAGTGTTAGAACCTTTGGAATGAGTCCAAATTATGCTTAGATACAAGGGAGAAAAAATAGGAGCTATTTTTGGTAATTTTTGCATTGTTGAGGGATCTCCAAGATTCCAACCCTAACTTGGTAGGGATGAAAGATCCACCAAAATTAGCATTAGGGATAGGTTTAGGGCTACTCATACCTGCCCAAAACCGTGATGGATCATGTATATATAGGTGATGATATCTCACCAAAATCAATCAAGCAATTTCATGTTTTTTCTCTCATAATGGTGCAATTGCTCTCTATGTTCATAATTGTTTGAGTACTTGTGATTACTAATGATTATAGGATTGAATGTAGGTCTGGTGTACAATACTCAGACTGTGGGAGGCCGTACTTTCACACGTGTGAAGCCTTCTTCAAGGATTTGGGCCATTTAGTGAGGTTCAAGCATAGATTTTTGATGGATTTTGATGGTTCAACTTGTGCTAATCTTATGAAATCATAATCTATTGTTTCCCTCATCATTTCAAGTGTTTTAGGATCCTTATTTGCTGTAATTTTTACAATGTATTCTCCCCCATTGTCGGACCTCAGTGCTTTGATTCGTTTACCAGTTTGATTTTTTGCATACCCTTTGAATTGTCTTAACTTGATGAAATTGGCGAACACAAGCACATAATAATTTTCGAGACACGAATCTGAACGCAAAACCAAACAGAGTTGTAAATGTCCTCCAAGCAACCTGCAAGCTCCAAGAGCTTCTCCAACTCCAAGCTAAGATGCCTCCACCTGCAAGTAAGGATCTGCAAGCCTCCAAGGATCTCTCATCCACCTGTGTCCCTACTCTTAAACACAAAGGAAGATAACAAACTTCCCTAAAGTATTCACCACCCAACCATAGCTAGATCCAAGCTCCAAGCAAGACCTATCTAGCACCCCGTTGCTAACCATAAACAGATCACAAGCATATCACAACAAACCATAATTTACTCAAGATCCAAACCCTACTTATGTCCAATACCATAAGCAAGATCTAAACCTTTAGCATACTACACACAAGAATTATTCTACACACTACTAGCCTCACTAGAGCATAATCAAGGTAAGCAAAAGATCTCTCTCTCTCTCTCTCTCTCTCTCTCTCTCTCTCTCTCTCTCTCTCTCTCTCTCTCTCTCTCTCTCTCTCTCTCTCTCTCTCTCTCTCTCTCTCTCTCTCTCTCTCTCTCTCTCCCCCAATGGGAGCCCTACTCAGATGGCATTTAGTTCTCTCCAATACATTACGGAGTTCCATGCACATCCAATGAAAAAGAGAGCGGCCTAGAGGAGTTCACGAGCCTTCATTGTATGTGACTTTGTTTATCACTTGGATAACCTTAAAAGGACCGCAATACCTAGGCGCCAACTTTGCACACTTCCCAATTTTCAAGCCCCTAGAGTGACTAGGGACTCTCAAAAACACCTAGTCGTTGACCATGAATACCTTGTGCTTCAGAGATAGATCAGCATAGTGCTTTGCCCTGTCTTGGGTACTTCTTATGCTATCTTTAGCCAGCTGTAACATTTCTTGCATATTCGCAATGAAATCAGCTGCGACTTTCACTCATAGGTTTTTCATATCAACCAATCAATAACCCTCTGGATACGATCTGGCTCAATCTCCACTCCTCATTCAGAGATCTTATGCCCCAAGTAGGACAATTCCTTAGAAAAACAATCACATTTAGACTCCTTGGCAAAGAGCTTTTCTCTTCTTAGTATGTCCAAGACAATCCTAAGATGCTCTTTATGTTCCGTCAAAGTCTTACTAAACACTAGGATATCATCTAAGAATACCACTACGAATCTTCCCAAATTTGGTCTGAACAAATCGTTCATCATCTGTTGGAAAGTTGCCGGTGTATTGGTCAAATCAAAAGGCAACACCATAAATTCGTAGTGACCAAAGCGAGTTCGAAACCCGGTTTTTGGTATATCTTCTGCCTTAATGTGTATCTGATGGTAATCTGATCTTAGATCTATCTTGGAAAAGTACCCAGCACCACCAAGATAGTCTATTAGATCATCCATTCGCAGTAGTAGATATTTATTCTTAACGGTTACCTTGTTCAATTTCTTATAGTCCACGCAAAATCTTATAGTCCCATCCTTCTTGGCAACCAAAACCACTGGTGATGCCCAAGGAGACTTACTAGGTTGTACCCATCCCTTTTTCAGGTAATCATGTAATTGTTTACTTACCTCAGTCTCTTCTGATGCACTCATCCTATAAGGACGTTGTGCAATTGGAATTGCTCCAGGTATTAGTTCAATTTTATGATCAACTGTCCTTTCTGGTGGTAAACTTACAGGAAGGTCTAAAAAAACATCATTGAATTCCTGCATAAGTTCATTATAGATTTCAAATTCTGTAGTGTTCTCCTTGGGCATACTCATGGCATCTATGTTAAGTTCTTCGTCATTGAGACAAATCATATCATTATGAAAACATAAATAAATTTTAAAATCTGAATTCTTCATGATAGAATTAAGCTCCTGTTTAGAATAAGGGTTAACATTTTTAGTGTCAACACTTGAACTAGCCATGATCTTAATTAAAGAATTCTCATGCATAAAAGATAAAGATTTTTCAACAAAATCGATTTTTAAAGACTTATTCTTATCAAAATGCCATTGCTGCCGGAGAACAATATCCACATTTGCTAATGCAACAACATGGAATTCTATTTTTTTGGAGTAGTCTTGTATGTGCAATTCTAAATCAGGAACAACATAATTCATAAACGCAGAATTCATTCCTGATGCCAGTGTCACACAATATTTTTTCTCACTTTTTCTGGTGGGAAGGTTTAGCGTCTGCACCAAATTTACATTTATAAAGTTATGAGTGGATCCTGTGTCAAAAAGGACATTAACAACTTGATCTTTAACTTTACCTTTAATGCAAATAAGGTCATTAGGACCAAAGACTAAAGAACTAAGAAAATAAACATCCATCTCATTACTTCGAGATAGATTACCTGAGGTAGAAGCTGATTTTTTAACGCAATCTCGTGCAAGGTGACCCTCGCCATTGCACTTGAAGCACAGGTTCTTCTTACGAGCTTCAGTTTTATCAATGCTACCCTGATTGTTTTTAAAAATTTTCTTTGTTTTCTTAGGATTATTGGAATTGGAATGCGTTTCACTAACATTTTCCCTATCCTTCCTCTTAGATTGAAAAACTTTTTTCTGCTCATTAGGTTGTTGACCCCTAGGTGGCTTAGGTGTGTCATTAAAAATCTTTGCAGCCCTAATAGCATCCTCAAGGGCTTTGGATGGAATATCCTTTTGATAATCTTTTGGTAACCCATCAATAAACTGTTGAAAATTGTCACTTCTCACTTGACATTGGTTCATGTAAATATTGATCAAACATTAGAATATGTTGATGATCTGATTTCACACATGTGGAGCCTGTTCCCACATGTGAAAGGATGTACTTTTCATGTTTGTATATATCCAAATTGATTTTGTATCATTCTAGTTAGTGTGAACATGAAATGACTAGTTTTTAGTCAAGTTGACTAGTCACCTACAAATTAGCTTTTTCTTGCATGTGCATGAGTAAATGCTCCCACATGGCAAGTGGATGTTCACACGTGTGTATAGAGTACTAGAAGATAAGAGTTGATCATTTTCCTTAGATCCTAATTTGTAGGAAATATTCCTATATTCTAGGAGACTTGCTTTTTGGATTAGTCATATTCTAGAAGGTCAACTTTTGGATAAGGATCAAGGATGGATCAAATGGATAGATCTGAGTGATGTGGCACTCTTCACACGTGTGAAGGCCTGTTGGACTGTACCAGACTCATGGATGTACTTGATCCATAAAAGGATCATCATTTTGCTAAGAAGATTGATGAGACTTTTGTACTCTACACTTTTGTGAAATTTCTAGTCATTTGTCTTGTGATTTTTATGTATGATTGCTATCTAGTATCATTGTACTTGTTGTTTCAGGTGCAGGTTATACAGTGGACATTACTCCACACGTGTGAGGCCGCTCTCACTAAAAAATGATGTGTTGATCCATTACTCTTGCTTAAATCCAAGTGTAGTGAATCTAGATCAAGATCTAATGTGTAGAACTTGATAGATTCATTGATTAAGCAAGCAATAACTCTCTATGATTGGAAAGTACAATCATTATTGTCCTAAAAATTGTAAAATTTATCATGGTATCAGAGCTAAGTAACAGAGTGATCATTGAATCATAAATCTTGTAAAGATCATTGGCAAAATTTGTTTTTGGCCAATACTAGTGAGGGCGAGTTCTTCTAGAGTGATAGCTTGTAACCATTTGGATCAAAACGACTTGGAGGCTGTGTATGTACTTTTCACACGTGTGAAACCATACAACAACTTTCAATTCAAGTTACTTTGTGTTTGTTGGTCCCAAAATCACAATACTAGTTCATTTTTGGTGCTTTTTGAAGCATAGTATTGATCTAGATTCATTCTAACTAATGCCTATGACCAAATAATGTTTTGGATCATTGAAGCATTTCTTTTTAGAGGCTAAGATCAGATCTTAGAGGCTGATTTGTTCAGATCCTTAGTTGAAGTGAAATCTCTAAGAAAAGTGTAAAGCAATTTTTTTTGTGAGAGTGAAAGCTAGGAATTTTTGTTAAGATCTTTGAGTATCATTCAAGCTTGTGTGCTAGTTTGATAGAGACAACCCTATAGGCATTCTAGTAAGCTTTAGGCCTTTTCATAGATCTTTTAAAATTCAAAAATCTTTGTGATTTTTTTTTAAAAGAGCATTCATTCTAAAATGTCATCCATGGGTGGATATTTGATGGAATCAAGTGAGAGACTCACTTCCACAAATTATTCCATTTGGAAAGTGAGAATGGAATCACTCCTAGTGATCCATGATCTATATGACATAGTTCAAGGAGTAGAGGAAGAGCCTCAAACTCCCCAAGAACAAGCCAAATACAAGAAGAGAGCAAGATTAGCTCTACATTGCATAAAGTTAAATGTATGCAATGACCTCTTGAAAGAGGTGTCTTCTTGTACCTCATCCAAAGAGTCTTGGGATTCATTAAAGAGCACTTATGAATCCAACAATACTTCAAGAATCCTCATGCTAAGAAATCAAGTTTTTCAAAGCATGAAAGGAAGTGGAGAGAGTGGACAAGAGTATGTCCTTAGGATCAAATATCTTAACAAGGAGTTAAGTGCAATAGGAGAGAAGATCCAAGATCAAGAACTAGTACAAATCATCTTGAATGGTCTAGGTGATGAGTTTACCAACTTAGTCCAATCATTTGCCATTCAAGATCTCTTCCATCCATTGAAAAGTTGCACAATGTTCTTGTGGCCGAGGAGAGTAGGCTTCTACACCTCAAGACAAGAATGGATAGCATGTCACTTAATGGAGGAGAGGAGAAAGCTAACTTTACATCTAAAGGCAAGAAGAAGCAAAATCCATTCAAGAAAAATCAAGGCAAGGAGGCCAAGATGAAGAATGGAGGATCTACCTCCAAGAACAAGGCAAAACTAAAGTATTTCTTTTGTGGAAAGAAAGGACACTTTGCCTCATAATGCTACTTGAAAAAGAATCAACAAGCCAAAGGAGATCAAGGGAACATTGCTCAAGAGGAAGAAGATGAGGATGGATTCAACACATCCTTAATGGTTGCATCTACACCAACTTGAAGTCAAGACACATGGTGGATAGATAGCGGGGCTAGTTCCCACATGTCCTTTAACAAGCATTATTTTTCTACTCTTTTATCTCGTAATGACTCTAAGAAGTCAATATACACTGCTAGTGATCAAGCATGCAAGATAGATGGCATAGGATCTATACCTCTTTGCTTAGGCACATCTAAAAGGATAGATCTAGATAATGTATTGTATGTTCCTACCATTTCAAGAAACTTGCTTAGTGTAGGACAATTAATGGACAATGGACTAGATGTACATTTCAAGAATGGAGTTTGTTCCATCTTGAAAAATGATAAGTGCATAGCTAGTGGCATTAAGCAAGGTAGACTTTTCAAGTTGGATGCTAATGTTGCAAGTGAAAGTGTGAACTTGGCTAGGGAGGAGCTAACTCAAGTGGAGCTTTGGCATAAGAGATTAGGCCATCCTAATCTTCAATCTATGGAGTCAATGGCAAGCAAGGAACTAGCTCTCGGCCTACCAAGAGCTTTCAAGAAGTGTGGAAAAATGTGTGAGGCATGTGGCCTTGCAAAGTCACACAAGTCTTCTTACAAGAGATCTTCATCAAGATCTCTCTCTCCCTTGGATCTCATACATTCTGATGTACATAGTTTTTCACATGAAAGTAATGGAGGTGCCTTGATGTATGTAACTTTTATAGATGATTGTACTAGATTCACATGGATTGAGTTACTATCAAAGAAAAGTCTTGTTTATGAAGCTTTCATTAAGTTCAAGTCTCTAGTAGAGAAACAACTTAGTACTTCTATCAAAGCACTAAGATGTGATAATGGAGGAGAGTACACCTCCAATAAAATGAAAGACTTTTGTGAGATCAATGGTATTAAGTTACAATACACTTGTTCCTACACCCCTCAACAAAATGGGGTGGTCGAGAGGAAAAATAGGAGTCTATGTGAGTGTGCAAAGTCCTTGAGGCTTGATGCATCACTTCCCATCTCATTTTGGGGAGAAGCCATAACATGTGCTAATTATTTGTGTAATAGACTTCCTAGTAGTGCTATAGATGGGATCTCACCTTATCAAGCCTTGTTTGATAAGAAACCCAATGTAAAAGATTTTAAGATCTTTGGATGTACTTGTTATGTACACATTCCTTTGGAGACTAGAAGGAAAGAAGATGTTACCTCCTTCAAAGGAATCTTTGTTGGCTATGGAGAAAATAACAAGGGATATAGGATATATGATCCTACATCCAAGAAAGTAAAGGTAAGCAAGGATGTACTTTTTGATGAGTCACAATTTGCTAAGAGCTTGTCAATGGATCTAACCCATTGTGCATTGAAGATCTTGACAAACCCGAGGAGGATCATGACAAACCCAAGGATGGAGATTTGGATCCGAGTCAGGCCGATCCCTCAAGGGTTACCTATGTGGACAAGGGAAAGCAAAAGGAAGGCTCTACATCTTCTACCTCTTACTCTTTTTTAGCTACATTGCTTGAAGAACCATCATCTTTTGAATAAGCATGTAAATCTAAAGTTTGGAGAGATGCAATGCAAGTAGAGTATGATGCATTAGAAGAGAATCATACTTGGAATCTTGTAAATCTTCCAAGAGGAAAGAAACCACCTGCATGTAATTGGATTTATAGAATTAAGTACAATCAAGATGGATCTATTAGTAAGTACAAAGCTAGGCTTGTTGCTAAGGGATTTCTTCAAATAAAAGGATTGGATTATGAAGAAACATTTGCACCTGTAGCTAAGCTTGTAACTATTAGATTAATCATTTGCATTGCTACTTTGTTCAAATGGGATCTCTCCCGAGAACAATGTCTGTGCGATCCAGGTGCATTATCTGAAAGTTTATTTCGTCTTGGTACTCCTGAATACCAAGATTTAAGCTACTTACCATAGTTTCCCAAATTTTCTTATCTTCACCATTAGCTAGTGAAACTATATACCTATGCTGACTAGATACTTCTGGTAGTCTAAGCTTTTTAACCAGAGTGTAGTTGATGAGATTATGGGTTGCCCCATCATCAACCATAACTCTTACTGACTGGTTACGAACTTTCTCGTGCATACGTTCTAGGTCATGTGGCCCAAAGCTGAAGGGTCTCGCTAGCATTGCAGAGGTTAGCTGGCAACAATGCTCATGGTCTTCATGATACACTTTGATTTCGAAAGCTGCCGAGTCATTGGAAAAACTTACAATCTAAACAAGATGAACTTGTTTCTTATCTTTTTTTTTTGGCTTTCTCAAAATCTTTTAGTTTTAAGGGCTGTATGAGTGAAGGGCGTTTCTAAGGAGCTTCACCTTTAATTTTATCTTCTTTCTTTCTTTCTTTTTAAAAAAAATTAAATTGAAAGTCTTTTTGAGGAGGCTGCTCAGAAAGGGACTACTGTCTCACCCTCTTTCTACCCACTGAATCATCATAGATTTGAGCATATTTGAGAGCTTGCTCAAGGGTAGTAGGCAAGTTTCTCTGGACCTTTACTTTATATTCATCTTTAAGGCCTCGAACAAATCCTTTGATTTTCTGATAATCATCCATATTTTTTATTTTTTAAATTGCTTCTCGATACTGCGAGATATATTGGATTAGAGACTTGTCCATTACTGTTCTTTCCCAGGCTCTATCAAGTTCATTCTCTAGTAGGAATTCTCTTAGGAAAGCTTCTTCAAAGGCTTTCCATGACCAGGGAGTCGGCCCAGTCTCCTGGAGATTTAACCACCACTTATAGGCCATGGGCCCTAAGGAAAGACTGGCCTCGGTTGCTTGCAAATGGTCAGGGGTCTGTTTAAGAGCATGAATGTTCTTCCATTTGCTGAGAAAGGTTTGTAGAATATCTGGGGTGAGACCGTAGAGTCTCACCTGAAACTGATGGAAGTGGAGAAGGGAACAACTGAGAAGTGGAGGGAAGGCTTCCTTTTGCAGAACTCAGAATCAAACCTTTGAGTTCAACGAACGAGTCATCCACACTGAACTTGAAATTGGCTAATGCAAACTTCAGTTCATCCACTTTTGTCAGCAAATGGAGGAACTGCTCCTTGGTAACCAATTCGTCGAGTTCTTCGACGAATTGTTCCTGTTCTTTCATTTCCATGGGTTCTTTCTCTTTACTGTAAGCCAAGGCTTCTGTTTCAAGTTCATCGATGCCTCTCTCCAGGGGTTGATCAGATCCTTGAGGAGTGGTCATTTTCGGAATTGAAAGAGAGGTACCTTAACTTCTGATAAAAAAAAGTCAGAAAGACTAATTTACAACTATACAAGGGAAAGGAAAGATGACTTAGTTGTTTTTGAGGACTGTACTTCCAAAGAAAATACGAAGAGGAACCCTCTCAACCCTTACCCAAGATTGCAGACCTGTTGTCCCGAAAAATTCCAGTTTGAAGCTCCAAAACGACGTCAAAATTTTCAGTTCCTTGAGTAGAATAGCTCGCTGATCTAATTTCAAATGTGGGGCTCCAACAAACCGAGAAAAAACTAGAAAAATACAGGAAGAAATCCAAAATTTTGATGTCCCTGCCCTCTCTTGATTGGACAGCAACCTGTCTGGCCTAATTTGTCCAAAATTAGACTTAAAAATCCATCTGAATCTCTGATTTGACCTCAGTTGGTAGGTCGCTGGTCTGTAGCAAACAAGTTTGAAGCTCAAACTCCTGAGAAATCTTTAAAACAAGGATGAAATTCCACTTTTTCACTACCCTGTCCAGCGCTGGCCCTGCTAGAAAAATTTGCTTTGGAATCCCCTCAAATTTCGTCAGATTTCTTTGGAGAATCAGGAGTAGATTGCTAATTCTACAGCGATGGACCTGCTCGCTGGTTTCTACAATAATTCCTTCTGAAATCTTCAATCAGATCTCTGAAATCAGAGATAGATTGATGTCTTTCCAACGATTTACCTACATAATAAATTCTACTTCCTACAACTGTAAATTCTCAGTGAAATTCAGAAGTTTGAAGGCTGCACCTACAGCAATTCTCCTCCTCTAATTCTTTCTGAGAAACTGAGAGATTTTTCCTATCCTCTGATAGCTTTCTCTACTGCTGTTACTAAGCTCGCCAAGATGGAGATGGCTTCGATACCATTGTAGTAGATCCTAACACCACAGTAGGGCAAACACTAACTAATCCACCCAACCTTGTCCACTCCCTGATACCCCTCCTAGCCCAGTGTGAGGACTAGTAGCATGCAACTGCCAAGTGTCGACCATGTATTGCTGACGTGGCCGACTGCAAGTTG
This sequence comes from Diphasiastrum complanatum, assembly GCA_029204225.1. Classification (NCBI taxonomy): domain Eukaryota; kingdom Viridiplantae; phylum Streptophyta; class Lycopodiopsida; order Lycopodiales; family Lycopodiaceae; genus Diphasiastrum; species Diphasiastrum complanatum. The sequence goes on from CM055110.1 coordinate 2,056,620, forward strand.
GGACCCAACTGGGGGCCCTGTCCTGCGGACAGGGTTCCTAGACTGTGTTAGGCCCGCCATGGCTATCGATCGTGCTGGGGCACACTACTCACATTGTCTTGCCCTATTGGTCGTGTACGCTGTTGGACATGACCCTGACTGTGGTATTCGACCTATCCGTGTTCTCTAGGGTTCGGCACTGGTCACGAGCTCATAACGATTGGGCTCTTTAAAAAATCTAGCAAGTGAAGATCCTTGATCATCCTCTTGATCCATAACTTCTCCTTTGGGCAATGTGTAAGAGCTTTGTACTCGGCCTCACTAGATGACAATGAGATAGTGGCTTGTTTCTTTGACATCCATGATATAGCTCCATCACCTATGAAAATACAATAAGCATTGATGGATTTTCTATCCATTACATCTCCAGCATAGTCCGAATCTGAAAGTCCAAAAAGATTAGGTGATAATCCCACATACAATATGCCAAAATCTCGAGTTCCAATGATGTACCTCAAAACTCGCTTTCCTAGCTTCCAATGCTCCTCACTAGGATCTTGCATGAATTGACTCAATCTTCCAACACAATAGCTTAGATTTGGTCTAGTAATGGTTAGATAGATGAGTGAACCAACTAGTTTCCTATAGAGAGTAATGTCCTTGAAGGATCTTTCATTACCTCTTATAGTTAGCTTTACATGAGACTCCATAGGTATATCAATAGCTTTTGCATCTACCATATGAAATCTTTCTAGAATAGAATTAGAATAGAGTAGATTGAGAAGATCTAATGACTTCTATTCCCAAAATGTAATGCAAATTACCAAGATCATGCACCTCAAACTCCTTCTTAAGAGCATTCTTGATATCCTCCACATCTCGATTGTCTCCACCACTCAAGATGATTTCATCCACATAGATTAGCAAGATGGTAACATCATTTCCAGCAAACCTATAATAAAGTAAGTGATCATACTCACTCATAACAAATCCTTGAGAGAGTTAAAAAGTGTTAAGCTTAGCATACCAACTCCTTGGTGCTTGCTTAAGGCCATACAAGCTCTTTTGTAGAAGACGCACCATTTGAAATGTCCATTTGTCATAGATCCCATCCATAAAGTGTAGCAAGTGAAATGATAACTCGAATGCTTGCCATCTTTGCCATGGGTGCAAAGTTCTCATCGTAGTCAATCCCTTGTTGTTGAGCATATCCTTTTGCCACTAACCTTGCCTTCTTGTACTTGTTGATAGATCCATCTTGGTTTGTCTTCACCTTGAAAATCCATTTGCATCCAATAGCTTTCTTGTTCTTAGGCAACTCCACCAATCTCCATGTTCCATTCTTCATAAGAGATCGATACTCGAGATCCATTGCTTGGATCCACTCCTTTTCTTTCCTTGCTTGATCTACACTTGTAGGCTCATCCAAAGAGGTTAGAAAAACAACATAATTTCCAGAAACTACTTGCTTACCCTTTTGATCATATGTGAGCCTTGGAGGTACTCGTCTTTCTCTTGATGTTCTCCTTGGCTTTTGACTTGATGAAGGTCCATCATCACCACCATCCAAAGTAGGATCGTTCTCATCAACATCAAGAATGTTAGATCCATCCACTCTACCATCAATCATGCTTGAAGACACCTTTGGAATGTTCCCCTCATAAAAAATAACATCTCTACCAACAATCACTTTGTTAGTAGAAGGAATGTAAACCTTGTAGGTTCTACTCACCTCACTATATCCAACAAAAATACCTCTTCTTGAAGATGGATCCTTCTTGGTCCTATCATCAAGAGTAATGTTGACATAGCATGTGCATCCAAAGGTTCTTAGAAAGTTGACACTCGGCTTCCTCTTGAATAGCATCTCAAAAGGTGTCCTTCCATCCAAAATAGCACTCGGCCACCTATTGCACAAGAAATTGGCACACAACAAAGCTTGATCCCAAAATGGTTTGTCAAGATTAGCACTTAACCTCATAGCTTTAGCACTTTCACATAAAGTCCTATTCTTCCTTTCAACCACTCCATTTTGTTGTGGGGTCCTTGATGTTGTATACTCCCTCTTGATCCCATGCTCATCACAAAAGGCCTTGAACTTGTTAGATATGTACTCACCACCATTGTCACCTCTCAAGCACTTGATCTTTGTGGAAAATTGGTTCTCCCTTGCATTCTTGAACTTGACAAAGACATCACAAACTTCATCCTTGCTCTTTAGCAGATAGATCCAACAAAATCTACTAAGATCATCAATGAATGTTACATACATCTTAGCTCCACTATTGCTAATTGTAGTAAATCCATGAATATCCAAATGTACAAGTTGAAAAGGCTTTGTAGATCTAGAAATAGATCTAGTATAAGGTAGTCTATGTGACTTAGACAAAGCACAAGACTCACAAACATGCTTGTCATTACTTAGAAATTACATGTGGAATTTGCCCTTCCACTAAAGGTCACCATCAAAAGGTGGCTCACTCTAACTAATTTAAGGGGGGTCTACATTTATTTACAATGCCTAAGAAGTATTACTAGCTCCTACATGGTCGTTCCTTCTTTGGGATACACCATGTAGGCTCACATAGATAATCCAATGTTGTCCTAGCTAGTAATTTCTCGGCTCTCATGCTCGGCTCTCAACTTCTTCTGCTCTCCTTCTTCTGAGACCTCCTCGGTCATGGGTGAGAGATATTCTGTGTCTTCAGCATGACTCGACATCTGGAGATTCTCTGGAATCTGCCAACATTATTCACCCCTAATCTGTTGCAGGACCACTACAACACGAGTGATGTCATTCCGCTCGGCACCTAGAAAAACGTGGATCTTTGTTCGCTTTCGTAAAACCAGGTGCTTATTAGCCGCAAAACTTGTTTCTCAAAAATGGAAGTCTCTCAATGGCTGCTACATTCCAGCCCTCTTGAGAATCTCTTGCGACCCCTGCTCGCCTCGCCGTCGTGACGTTTGTTTTCTCTCGCTCATCTTTCATCCCAGGGCTTCGAATACTTGGAAGCGGAGCTTACTTCCGAAGTTGAGTGGCCCCATGTATTCTCTTACCTTTTCAACAAAGCCCATTTCCTGCCAGTCTTCCATCCAAAATAGCACTCGGCCACCTATTGCACAATAAATTGGCACACAACAAAGCTTGATCCCAAAATGGTTTGTCAAGATTAGCACTTAACCTCATAGCTTTAGCACTTTCACATAAAGTCCTATTCTTCCTTTCAGCCACTCCATTTTGTTGTGGAGTCCTTGATGTTGTATACTCCCTCTTGATCCCATGCTCATCACAAAAGGCCTTGAACTTGTTATATATGTACTCACCACCATTGTCACCTCTCAAGCACTTGATCTTTGTAGAAAATTGGTTCTCCCTTGCATTCTTGAACTTGACAAAGACATCATACACTTCATCCTTGCTCTTTAGTAGATAGATCCAACAAAACCTACTAAGATCATCAATGAATGCTACATACATCTTAGCTCCACTATTGCTAATTGTAGTAAATCCATGAATATTCGAATGTACAAGTTGAAAAGGCTTTGTAGATCTAGAAATAGATCTAGTATAAGGTAGTCTATGTGACTTAGACAAAGCACAAGACTCACAAACATTCTTGTCATTACTTAGGGAACTTGGAAGACCAATCACAACCTTCTTCCTTGCCATTACCTCCAATGACTTGAAGTTGAGGTGTCCCATCATTTTGTGCCAAATCTCTTGAATAGAAATTTGCTCCCTTGCAACACATCCAACTTGGTTAGCAATAACACAAGCATCTAGTTTGAACAACTTCCCTTGCCTTTTACCTTTTCCAACCAAAACATCCTTCCTTTTGATCAAACAAGCATCTCCATCAGACTCCACCTTGAGGCCTTTACTTAGCATTTAAACTTGGAACAAAGATCAAAGAAGGTCACCTAGCTGGTCATATGTAGTTCTTGGACACTTCAAAACAACAATAGATGCTAATGATTAGTCATCCCAAGAAGATTGCCGATGAACAAAAACTTTGTATGAGTTGTCAACCTTTGTAGACACTCTTGCCATTAGAAGGAAATAAGGGACATCTTCAGATACAAATTATGTATGACATATATGACGAGTGATCTCTAGGAGAAGGGAATGCACACCTTCTAGAACCATCGACATTTATGGGACGTGAAAGATCAGTAGTAAAGACTTTTGGTTAGAAAGAATTCTTGAATCTTTGATAGCCATTAGGGAAAAAATGGGCTCAAAGTGGGCCCTTTAAGAAATTTGACATTAGAGAGAAGCTACGTAGAGAGAGAATGCGAACCATTCACTTTTGGTTGTTGTTTTTCAAGTTTCCGACCGTGCTCGATGCTTAACTGCTATGGTAAACTTCCGACATTAGTTAGTTAGGCATGAAATCTAATAACTTCTCTGCATGCTCGTTTCAAAATTTGGGGCTGAGAGTTTTAAGAGCATCGTTGTAAATCTTGGGGTGCTCACTACAAAAATTGAAGCGGGAGTACAATGAGCACTTTTCAAATCTTTGTATGCTTATAGTAAAATATGAGGCAGGACGATTTTCAACACGACATAGACATTACAAAAGTAATGTATGCAAAATCTATTCAGTTTGACATATTGTAGTTTGAAGCTTTCACGAAACACGTGTCATATGCTCACTGGGACACTTGGTCGAGTGAGGGAGTGACACATGCCAATATTGACCGGTCAAATATGGCATCTGTCACATCCTCACTGAGACACTTGGTCCGTGTATGAGTGACACATGTCAGCCTACTCGCTTGTGTATGTGTCAAGGTACCACCAAGTGGCAAGTGTCGAATCTGCATGGAATTGGCCATGTGTCGATGTTAGTAAGGGTCAAAGTTAAGGGGTGTTTGAGGATTATGCATAAGTGAGCCTAGAGAGAGGCATTCCTCATCATAATGTACGCAGCAAAGGTAGGGAGTAGAGAAGGCAACCAGCTCCATTGTGTTTCATGCTTCTTGATGCTATGTACTTATTCTGAATTCAATAAAATTTGAGTTTGAGATCTATCTGTAGATGCTTTATTGTGGTTTGTGTATGAGTGTCGTTTATAGAGAGCTTGACATTTGTTGACTTTGGAAATGGCATGAGAAATGCGAATTTTCAATAGTATAGAAGTAGGGATGCAAGTTTCCTTCTTGTAAGTACATGTAATTCGTCCTAGTGTTATAATGCGAAGGCCTTCAATCTTGATGTACATACACATGATGGCAACCTGACCACTTATCTATATTATTAAAACTATGTTAGAGAGAGACTGTAGACATATCTATGTCACACCTACTATAACGATCGCCAAGTGAAGATCTTCAATAAAATTGTCACATGCAAATCAAAAGGACACTTGTGGAGCAAAACCACCCAACCAACATGAAATGTCTAGTTAATACCCTAGCCACTTCACCCCCCAAGCCAAGGTGAATGAATACAAGAGAGGAGGGGCCTGGCTCATAGAATCAAAAAAACTAATGTGTAGATGGGCGAGTTTCCATTGGTATATATAACCCTCAATGAGAAGAGAATATTTTTCTTAGGACCCTCATACCAACCTAGTCTACAACTCATGACTCCTCATATTGATACCTCACTGGTATTAAATTTGTGATTGAGTTGTTTTACAATCTCTTTTTCTCACAACATCAAATTTTGTGTCCTCGTACCAAGAGAAAAAGTGACCACATACAAGAAGAAACAAGCATATCAATTTGCCCTGTTGATTAGAACTAGGGAAGAAGAAGCCCAAAATTTTGGCTTATGCAACTTTTGGCCTATTGAAATCAATAATACGTCCAAATTGAATAGCTAATTAGCCTTTGATTTAGAAAGAGAGACAAGGCCTATAGTAGAAGAACTTTCTTTTCATGAAGTCCTTTGCCCAAGACCTTTGCCCAAGAGCGAAGCTCAAACACAAAGGAAGGCCCGAAAGCATGGGCATTCCTTCATATAATCCCAACTAAGGGTGTTTACTAGACAAAATACCTCATATGGCACATATACAAGTGGGAAAACTTACACAATCAAAACTTTACATGTGTCTTAGAGAGACCTTCCACTGAAAGGTATATGTGCCCTATATGATCATTGAAGGTTTTTGTGATTGTGTGTCACTCTCAAAATTCCAAGAGGTCAAGGGATCATTCTGAGGCCTCGATGAGGCGAATAGGGCTAAGTGTGGTAGAATGAGCCCCCATTGTCTCAGAGGTGTCAAAGGGCCTTGAGAACTTGCCCTTCAACCACACAATGCTAATGTTGTGTTTTTTGAAAGGCTTTGCAATTTGTTCAAAAAATTACTTCATAGACACACATAATTATCAACGAGTTAAAAAACAAGTTTTTTTCTAGGCTAGGCCAATGTAGCAGTTTCGAGAAGTGATATCGAACACATGGCATCATCCGGTTGGTTAAGAACAGGAAGATTCTGAGTTACGATAGGGTTTCTAAAACATTTTTAATCTCCATCGTAGATCTACAACTAGTATGTATGGTATTCGCCATTCAACAGTGGGCTGTTTGACTATAACCACCCTCGTTTCTCCAACGGCTCGGGGGTGTTACACCATAACATGTGATTTGAGAAGCACGACCAAACTTCACATTAATCGCAGGTGTCAGCCTTCAAATCGTCAAAGAAAAGTATGGTAGTACGTCAGCGCCACAGGTGGCCTGTGCCACGCGTCACAGCCTGAAATTCCCTTCTCCAGAACAACAATTAACGCCTGCCATAACTAACAATTTCCCAGCTTATTAAATTCTGAAAAAAATAGTATTTAATACTAAAAAACAATATTTAATGCCTGCTAATAATATTTGGCAGCAATATTTAATGTATTTATTATTATTATTATTATATTCACACTAGACATCAAAAATCCCTTGACCAGAGTCGGGTCTCCTAAACCCGGGGTCGACGTAACCCTAGTTAATAGGACCCCCCTATGGAGCTGACTATGGTTAGTTTGACCCCGGTTAGGGAGATGGCGGGAAACGGCTGACACTGAGCTCGAGGGGTGGTACAAAGAAATAAAATGGGGCAATTAATAAAAAAGCATTATTTTGAGAGATAATGCAACAAAATATTTAAATAGAGAAAGGATTTATGGGGAAAATAATTGTGAGACATCAAAAGGGGTATCCTATGCCTTATCTATTTTTTATTATTCTAAATTCTTGGAAGAAATATGCTTCATTTAATACTTGCTTTTAATAGTGTTAAGCTTGAAAGCCCATTTGGAGGCTCAAAATGGCAACATTAAAAACCAATTGGGCTCTTCAATATTTGAATTCATATGCATAGCATGATCTTTGCTCCTAACCAACTATATTTCTTATTAAATAGGGGGGCAAAGAAAACTAGAATCAAATTTTATTGCCACTTAACATTATGTACTTTATCTCACTTTGATGATCATTTTTAATTGACATTAATATGGACCTGTCACGTGACGATGTGAAAGTGAACATTATGTTGCTTTTGGCACTTTTGGCACAGGAGTCCATTCTACTCAAATTGTTCTCCATTGTTCAACCTCGTGATTGTGTAGAAGGTGAAATAAGGCGTATCTGAGGTCAATCTTGTAGTTGTACTATATTGTTTTTTCTCCTCTTACATTAAACTTTATGTGGAAATTTCCATTTAATAAATGGACAATTCCTCAATCCTCATCCATGCTAGAGCACCAACCTACTTTATCATGCAAAACAACTGACACAACCCACGAGCATGTATGACAACTTCTGTCACTCAACTAACCAAAATAAGCTTAGTTTTGCAAATTTTCTTAATGCATGTGGCATTGATGTTTATAGTTCATAACATCTAACACACACAAACTATACTATACACATAAGTGAGTGAGTTTACATGATAAAAGAACGACATTTACTTGTGTGATAGGTAATTTCTTAACATTTTGATTATACTATACACCATATAAATCAAAGTCATAAAAAGTCTACTTAAAATGTACATCACCTAGTACGCTAATGAAATGTTAACACGGGAATTTGTTCCTACTTTGAATACACATATACCAAAGATATCCATGCAACATTAAGAAACTAATTAAACTTGATTATCTTTGTTGTCAACTAGCAAGAAATTACTTACATAGTCTACATATGCACTAAAGTTAAATCAAGTTTAAAGATATTTCATTGAATTTAATCATTGCACTTAGGACACGAGATATTTGTTTTGATTGAAAATGTCAAATGTATTTCATCGATGAATCCTAAATGCATTTATATATGCTAAACCATATATATCATATGCATTCTAAATGCATTGATATATGTTTAAACATGTACGTCAAATGCATCCTAAGTGCATTGATTTATGCTTAACCATGTATTTCAAATGTGTGTGTGTGTGTGTGTTTGTGTTGGAACGGTTGGAAGGGGGGGAGGGGGGACGCTTTTGATATCATGTGTAGAGAATATTTGCATCTAGGTGTATGATTTGTTGTATATCAGCATTTACCTATTTGACGTATGCACTTTAAAAAAAATCAATGATGACCCAATAGGTGCAAGTCAAAAATAATAGTATATAAACAAGTGTTATCACAAAAAGTGCCACATAGAGAACTAGACAATTTTAAACTTGCTCCCCAACATCGCCCTCTTCATGTTTTCAAGATATATATTCTATTAAGTTTGAGACTTTTCTTTTCTTTTCTTTTTTTCTTTTTTTCTCTCAAAGAAAATAACCTTAGAGACTTTTCTTTATCATGTGATACACGATATGAAGATAAATTTATATCTATTTATTTATTTGTGCATATATATATATATATATATATATCTTTTGTTTATCATGGTATATTCCATATACATGACAAGTGATTAGAGAAATGGTCTGGACCTTATCTATTTGATGTCAGCTAAGAAAACTGTCATGTGTACAAAAAACATTATCGTCAATAGGTTTTACCTCAAAAAGTGCCACATAGAGTAGTAAATTAATCATTTTAATCTTGCCCCCAAACATTTTGAAACTAACTTCTCTCATATTTTTTGAGTTTGTATATCCACCTTGTCAACCATCTTCACCTTCAAAAGTGAAATTCGGCATTAGTAAAATTTGTCAAAAACTAAAATTCAATATAGCAATCCAAAAAAGAACTTGGCATCAAAGATTTCTATGAATGACATGGGAAGTAAGGAGTAATGTTACGGATTCAAAACAATTGTTGGAGGGAATAGTGATGAAATCTACAAAAAAAGGTCGTTCCAACCAGAATGGTTGGACTTCATTCTTTTTGCCCAAAGAAACACCCATTTCTTGATGCTTAAATTGCCCAAGAACAATTAATAACTGGAATGTAAGAGAATATGCAAGATCTACACCACAATTCCAACCTATTTACTTTACTTGAATGTTGATTCCTACCTTATTCCACAAACAAGAAATAAATTCTAATCCACAACTAAGCAAGAGAGAAAACAAGAACCTAGTTATTCCACAACACAAAGGAAAAGATGGCTGAGGCCTGTGGGGCTTGAAATTGTATATCCTCATTGACTAGAGGAGCATTGATTGTCATTTCCCTCGATGATCCGTCTTGTACTTGGTCGATTTGGACCATCTAGTGCTTCAGTTGCTGCTGGACCTCTTCCAGAGTGGTCTTCTACCCGGCCATCACGGATTTGATTTTCACTGTCTCTCTTTCTTTTTCTTTGGCCAGCCTCTGATGATGTGTAATTTCTTGGGCATGCAGTCGTGAATCTGCCATCATGTGAAACAGGGACATGGGTACCCTCTGCAACTTGGTTCTTGGTTGTTGTGTGCACTTTGTCAAGTACGCACATGCTGCTTGTAGTTGTGGGTTATTGATTGCTTCAACTCTGTACCCATTCTTGTTTTTCCACTTGTCCACGAAGGGATCAATGAATTTGAAATATGTTGTCTGTTCAATTTTTTGAAGTGTTCTAGTGACAGCATTTGGTCCTCGTGGTAACTCAAAAGGTTGCAAGTCGGCCAGTGCAAATGATATGTTATAAACATAGTTCCTCACAGGAGGAACTATTAGTTGGCATGACCTTGCTATAGCATTGTAATTAACATATATCATATGCATGAGGTACGAGCTTTGATACCCCATCAAGACAGGCATCTGGAACTCAATGGCTTTAAAGAAGGATGTTGCCTTTGGTACCAGTGTTGCATTTCAGTAATATCCAATTTGGACAATTGGATGTCGAGCTTATTGGCATCAGGGTCATCAGAATTGGAGGCAGGGTTGGTAGACATGATGAAAAAACTGAGAAACTGGGTTCTAAAAAAAGGTGTCGGTCGAGATTTTAGACAGGGTTAACGGGCGTCGGTTGAGATTTGATCGGAGGGTGTCCGTTGAGATGTGAGCGGAGGGCGTCGGTTGAGATGGAAGAGGAAGGTGTCGGTTGAGATGTGAGCTGAGGACATCGATTGAGATGGGAGAGGAAGGTGTTGGTTGAGATGTGAGCGGAAGGCATCGGTTGAGATGGGAGAGAAAGGTGTCGGTTGAGATGTGAGCGGAGGGCATCGGTTGAGATGTGAACGGAGGCGTCGGTTGAGATGGGAGAGGAAGGTGACGGCTGAGATGTGATGGAAAATCTGTGTGAAGGGAGTTATGGTGCGAAAGGAAAGGACTGTGAAGAACTGAGGTTGGGAAGGCAGGTGTGTGGATAGAACGGTGTGGAGGATGTGTGGAAAATGAAGTATGGTGTGAACTAAAAGTGGGAAAACAGAATGAGGTGGGATAAGAATGATGGAAGGTAGAAGTTCAAAAAAAGAAGATGTCAGTATATGTTTGTGAAGAAGTGGAAGGGGTAAAAATATTGGGAGATGTAAGGAAAGTAGCTTTTGGTGGGAATAGATGTATGGAGATGATGAAACAAAAGTGTTTATGATTATAATGTGATATTCAATAGTGTAACGGAAGCGTGTGGAATGCTTGCGTGACACTATTTCTCAGCATGCAAAAGTTTCAAATGGTTTGTCTTCCACTGGCGCTATTAGGTTTGGAGAGGGTTTGTGATGGCGCTCTCAATGGGAAACACACTAGGATGGCTGATAGTCGGTGGAGATGGTGTGGAATCAATGACAGATGCACAGAACAAGAGAGCGCCAGGATTGTGTACAAGAGCAAGAAAACTGCCAGTAGATCATCGACAGAGAACTCCAGAATTTGCACTTCACTGGGGTGCGAATGGCATCGAGGCGATGACATTTATGGATGCCGTCGACTGGGTTCGGACGTGATGGGACTATCTGCTCGTTGAATTTTAAATTTGAAGCGTCGATTGAGATGTGATGGAGTCGCATCGGTCGAGATCTGATAGAAATCCATCGGCTAAGATCGGACAAAAATCGTCAGTTGAGATATGAGCAAATCTTGTTGGTTGAGATTTGACAAAACTCGTCGGTTGAGATTTGACAAAACCCGTCAGTTGAGATTTGACAAAACTCGTCGGTTGAGATTTGAGCGAATCCCATCGGTTGAGATTTGACAAACCCCATGAGGAATTAATGGTTTTGGTGCGCTCCAAACACTCTCTCCGTAGCAATCCCTCTGTTTTTAGGTACCGTACTTGTAGGGTATAGTCCTTTTCTGCCCTTAATTTGGAGGATTTTGGCTCTTGGACGGCCTTAAACGGAGCTTTAGACCAAAAGTTAAAGGCTCTTGAAGAAAACACACTGTTTCTTCACTTTGAAGTAAATCCTTTTTTCGAACAAATTTGCACTTCAGGATCCCTCTCAACTTGAAAATTTTTAATGAAATTGAAGGTGTGCATGACCCTTCAGTGCCCTTCGGATCCATATCAAGTTCATCCAATGATTGATTTCCAATCCACGGTCCACATCTTATCATGGAGACTCAATTTCCATCAACTATTAACCAGATTCTCTATCCGACGGCTCTTGGCGAACTTGGACAATAACTCTTCCTCCTCCGTGCGCTAAACACCTCTAGTTGCTCAGGTCTCCCTCAAGCTGGCCGCGTGGATGATCCGCGACCTTCTCTCTTCCTTATGGAGCTTTCAAGCTCCCTTGGCTATGGCAGAAGGGTTTTTTCCTTGAAGAAAAAACAAGTCTTTCTCTCTTACTATCACGCGGCTGTCTATGGCCTTTGGAACCAACCTTCCTTGTCCTAGGGCGCCCCTCTGTAGCCACTCACAGCCATGAAAAAGACTATGTTTAGAGAGAGATCTACGGTCTTACACTCAAAAACCCTAGCTGTATAAAGGATGGAGCTTTCTTGAGATTTACTCAATCCTTTTTTGAGATTTTTCTGATAGTCTCCTACACCACTAAGGTCGCCCTACTGCAAGAACTCTCTTCGAATTTTCGGCTTCACAATTGATGCACAATTGAATGCAAACAAGTTGTTCTTCTCAACAACCCTTTGCTTGCTCCAATCTACTTGAAAATTTGGTAATTTTCAGTTTTGGTCATGGATTAAGCCAATAGCTTATATTGAAGCCTTAAATTCAACTGCACTTGCAAATGATTGCTTGCTTGACTAATCGTACACGGTCCTTCAAATTTTCCCAAAATTTGGCTTCCAGATAACATCGAACTGCGCCACTTCCAGGCTCTGATTCCATGTCAAGGATCTTATTGGCAGTATAGTTAGCTAATTTGCAAGCAACCTAACATTAATCAGATAAACAGTAAAGAGAGATCACACACCGACCCAAGAGAACACTTTTCAACTGTATTTACTAACCCAAAAAATACCACTAGATGCCTATTGCTTATAGAGTTCAATTTTAAATATCATAGGCACTCATGATTTTGTGATAGGAGAATGAAAATCTGACTTTTCAAAGTGAAAAAGATTCTTATTGAGAATCAATACTTTTTTTTGCATGAATCTTAACATCCTAAGGGTGTGTAGTGTGAGGCGATTCCATTTTGACCTTATTAGTGATTGAGGTGTTACATTTTCAAAGTCAATTATGGTATGGTTTTTCAACCACAACAAGAAGATCTTCATTATTTATCATTCAAGGTATACCTTTTTCCAATCATGTGCTCTCGTGAGCCTAATTGGGCATAAAACCCTATCTTTAGTATCATCGATAAGAGAAGTGGTGTTTTCATTTGAAATCATATATGCATGCATATATATGTCTTGATCAAAAATCAATAAAAACATGAAATGAAGTTGTTATTTGTACAAAAACAGTAAGCTACTGTATTTCACATGTGTGGAACTGAAATTAGCATTTAATGAGCATTCTACACACAAAATTGCAAGATATCACAAATATAGTACACCAATGGATAATAGAACCCAAGAGAAAAGAGAGAGAGAAAAGCTTCTATTCCCACGAGTTACATCCTTTTATAGTAGGTCCAAACCTAACTTCAAACTTTAATTTCCCTCCATAATGAAAAATCCTACTATTATTATGACTAGATTCAATGTCTCTACTACTCAAACTGAATCTACCAAAAATTCATGTTCTATAGTTTTTCACACTTTCCAAAAGTGTTTATTCAAATGCTTTTAGACCACTATAATTTTGAAGAGTCAAACTCTAAGTCTAATATGAAATTGGCCTCAATTGCCATATAAACAAATGTAGTAAATTTGAGTAAACTTGTTGAAATCTCTCACATAAGTCATCACCGTTGAACTATTTGATCAAGCAGATTTATGAAAATGTACCTTCATGATGAATGATCTAAGAAATCGTAAAATAGTCTTGAATACTAATAACACTTTGGCACGATGGCTCTGATACCACTCAATTGGGTTATTTGTTTGAATGATGCGAAATGATTGTGTTTGAATATTGTATTTATCAGCTCTGATACCACCCTTGCAAGATACAAGATTCAATCAAGAGAAAACTCAACATATGAATAATAACAAGATCTTGTCCAAACAGTAGATTCAGACTATTACTTAGATCGACAAGATGAATATCTTAGTAGGTGTCAATGACAACCATGAAGGGAGTGAAACAATTAGGCGTCTATGGCAACCATGCTTCCTTCGAGATTAGATATTCATTTGAGTCGAGGAACGAGTATCAATGTAAGAGAAAAGAGAGATCACCATCATGTGCTCGATCAGGATGTCGACAAAGTCGAGTCGATGGAGTCAATAAAGTACTCGTCGAAGTCAATCCTGCTTTTACTTTAAGTCATTATAATGCACAAACTGTTTGACTTGTGCGAGTAAGACTCCATGCTATTGTAGAGGGAGAATATCTACATAGTTTACTAGTTCTCAAGAATTGAATTCGGGTGAGTCAGAGTGAAGATATATTCCAACATGGCCTACAAGTGGCGTAGCAACACAAGCAATAAAAAAAAGCTTAGGTCCTGAAGCTGCAAAAGAACGAGACAAGACTACATCAAGGCCCTATATAAATCAGTAACGGACGCGAGTGGCCGAAACAAAGAACCAACACCTCAGATGGAGGTACAAGCCCTCCATCATGAGAAAACGGAGTGGCTCGCCCAGCTAGTGCCGATGATCACAAGACTGCTCACTTAGCATGAGACAGATTTTCCAGACCCAACAGGACCTCACTTCTTTCGTAAGAAAGATGAAGGATCTGTTTCTGTCAGTACATAACTCTGGAGTAGAGAACGTTGTGTCAGCTGAGAAGCAGGTCACATACTTGTTGAGAGTCTTACCCAGATCATTCCAGACGACAAGAACCTTGCTCGTGAAAGATCCTGCCATGAACCTTGAAAGAGCGATTGTCGAGATTTGAGAAGAAGTCAAGACCAGAGAACATCTTGATCACAAAGATGGTTCTGTGTGCAGCATCAACATCTGTGAAGATGTGTGTGCAGCATCAACATCTGACACACATGAGGTGATCCTAGACTCAGGAGCCACCTCACACTTCGTGAAATCAAGATGAATAATGTCTGATTTCAAAAGTGCAGATTCCTCAAGATTCATAGTTCTTGGAGATGAATCTAGACATCAAGTGAATGGTATTGGTTCACTATGGCTCAACACCAACAACAGAGATAGACGACTCGAAGATGTTCTATTTGTGCCTATTCTACAACAAGACTTGCTCTCTGTAGCAAGAATCCCACTGCAAATTCATCAACTGATCTTCAAGCATCATGATTTGTGTAAGAACCACCAAGTGAAGATCTACAGGATTCCAATCACATGCAAACCAAAAGGACACCTGTGGAGCATGAAACACCCAACCAATATGGAGAGGCTAGTCAATACCCTAACCAATCCACCCCCAAGCCACAATGAAGATCACAAGAGAGGAGAGGAAGAACTGGCTCAAGAATCACAATTCACAATAGGAGGATGGGCAAGTTTCCACTAGACTTATTCTTCTCACGAGAGAGAATATTTCCTTTAGGACCCCCATGCAACCTAAATTGAGCTACTGATCTCCTATTCTTGCATTGAAGCAGTCTTCACCATGCATGTGCTCCTATGTCCAATTATAGGTATGGGCCCTCATATGATTATCAGTTATTTAATACGACCACGTCCGAAATGACGTAGCATAACTAATAACCACATACAACTGGAGTGACCGGCTATTCACGTCAAGAATAGTTCCGATTCCCTTATATAGGACATGGACATAACATTCTTCCCCCCTTAAACCATTTCTATCGCTAGAAATGAAACCTGATCAAGCACTCAGATATAGAACAATTTCTCAATTGTTTATCTCTGGTTCTAAGTACCTTTTCAGGTTCCAAAAGAACACTAAGCGATGAGTCCTCCAAATGGGTAAGATCTTCCTCTGAACCAACTATTGCACCTTCATGCAAACTCAATTTCAATGCAGGCTTGGATCCATTGGTGAGTAAGCTAATTTACAATTCATCAAATTGTATCTGTTAAGAACATTATGAAGATACCTTTGTTGAGTGATGTAAATCAGTCGATTTGCTCTGTCTCTGTGGATTTGAATTTCAAGACAGAAGTGAGCTTTGCCCAGATCAGTCATGTCGAATTCTGAGAATAGCATCTGTTTTGAATTCTTCACCATATTGGCATTGTTGCTGAACAGCAACGTATTATCAACATACAAGGTGATGATAATGAAGGATTGCTACACTGACTTTGAATAAACGTTACAATCAGCAGTGCTTGGTTTAAATCCTTTTCAATGAGGAATGTGTTGATCCTCTCAAACCAAGCTCTGGCAGACTATTTCAAGCCGTACAGTGCTTTATGGAGTTTACAGACATGATTCTTCATGCCTTCCAAAACGTATCCTTCGGGCTGGATCATGTAGATATCTTATTGTATAACTCCATTCAGATAGGCTGTTTGTACATCGAGTTGATGTACTTTGAGGTCAGCAGCTACAACATAAGACAGGACATTTGGATTGACGAATGTTTGAAAACTGGACTAAAAGTCTCACTATAGTCGACATTCGAGATCTGGGTGAATCCTCGTGCTACCAGTCTAGCCTTCCTTCGATCAATCATTCCTGTTGGCATTATATTTGATCTTAAAGATCCATTTGTAATCAATAATATTGCAGCCAATAGGAGCTTCGACTAGTGACCATGTCTGATTCTTAATCAGAGAGGAATACTCTCTGTCCATAGCTTCTCTCTAGAGATCAGAGTCTAGTTGGCTAAGTGCCTCTTTGATTGTTGTCGGTTCCTGCATTAAAAGATAGACAAACTCAGGAGTATACCTTGTGGGCTGTGTACACACTTGGCCTGATCTTCTGGGAGGATTCGACTGATGAACCGCTCATAGAATATGTTGACGGGTAGCAACAACATCTTTTTCTGATTCGTTGTCTCGAAGTGGGTCGACAATAGATGTTCCTGGGCCAGAAGCTCAGATTTTTGTGTCAATGGCAGGTGATGAAGGTTCTTCTTGAGCAATATCCTTGTCTTTGAGGTCGACAAATTGATCCTCGATAAAGACTGTATCCCGGCTATACAAGATTTGCTGGGTATCAGGATCGTACAGCTTGTAGGTGTTATCAAACGAAGAATATCCGATCAGGATGGTCTTTAGACCTTGGAAGTCCAATTTCTTCCTTGTGTCCTTTGGGATCTGCACGTAGGTAATGCAGCCAATATGAAGAAAACTATAAAACCAAGAAAAGATTTATTGGACCTCTTAAGCTTCATCAAACAAAAGCATGACACTTGTCTACACTCTAATTGGCACAAGTTTGGCTCTATTTTGGCTCAATAGTGGCATTACAAGTGGAACGGTATCGGCCAATCAAGCGCTCTCTTGACCTTACTCTCATCAATCTCCAACCCACTACGGGTGACCTTATGACCGAGGTACAACAACTCATGCTTAAAAAACTCACATTTAGATTCCTTAGCGTAGAGTTTCTCTCGTATGAGAATACCTAAGACAGTCTTAAGATGACTCAAATGCTCCTTAAGTGTTCTACTGTAGATGAGAATATCATCTAAGAATACAACGACAAACTTCCCTAGATATGGACGAAAAAAATCGTTCATCATCTGTTGGAACGTAGCTAGAGCATTTGTCAACCCAAAAGGAAGCACAAGAAATTCATAGGTTCCGAATCTCGTCCAAAAACCAGTCTTCTGCATGTCATCCAAAAGAATCCTAATCTGATGATATCTAGTTCTAAGATCTATCTTTGTGAAGTATTTAGCTCCACCTAATCGATCTACCAGATCATCCATACGAGGCAAAGGATATATATTTTTAATAGCTACTTTATTTGACCCTTTGTAGTCCATACACATCCTGAAGCTTCCATCTTTCTTCGCTTTCAGAAGAACAGGAGCATCCCAAGGCGACTTACTTGGCTGAATATGACCCATCTTCAGATAATTTTCAATTTGCTTAGTAATCTCTACCTCTTCTTTCTGAGAAAACCTATAAGGTTGTCTAGAGATAGGGTGACTACCTAGAATTAACTCAATCTTATGGTCTACCAATCTGGACAGCGGTATTCCATGAGGCAATTCTTCTGGAAATACATCTTTGAATTCAGATGGTAACTTATTCTTCTCAATTTGCTCCTGATCTAAGTCTACCGAGTTAAGAATTTTTGACAATTCACAACTACTTAGATACATTTCAGATAAATTCAAAATTGGCTTAGCAAATAAAGAATAAGCTTCATACTGTGAATCAAAAATTTCCATTATATTAGCAAATGAACTCATCCCAGATGGATGTACAAAATTGTCCAAACAACGTAACTATTTCTTTACCCACCTGAAAAGAGAGAACATGTTTCTCACAATCTATTTCATGATGCTTATTAAATAACCACTCGTATCCTGGAATAATATCCGTACGTGCTAAATCTAAAACATGGAAATCAATTAACTCTCTATAGTCCTGGATCCAGACAGGGAGCCTTGGAACTTTCACATCCCACGTCTCCAACTCCGCTCCTGAAGCTAGATATACTCGATATCTATGGTTACTAGCTTCAGTTTTGAGTCCGAGTTTCTACACAAGACCAGAGTTAATGAAATTATGAGTAGATCCACTGTCCACTAAAATACTTACTTCATGTCCCTTCACAGTGCCTTTTAAACAAAAAAAATCATTTGGCAAGAATGAAGTAGTACTGAAAGAACAATCACACTCACAATTAATTTTATTAATTTTCAGCTTAAGATTCTCTTTACCTGGCATCTCAATCACTTGAGCTACGCCTTTCTTTCGTTTCAGGTAGAATTTTTATAACATGTCTAGGCTGACCACAATGGAAACAAACATTGGTCCTTCTAGTCTTTTTCCGGGACAGCTTTTTCTTTTGTCTAAATTCAAATGCAGCTTGATCCAGTTCGTCGAAATATTTTTTATTCTTATTTCCACAAATTCTTTTCTTCTCTTTTTTTTGGTTGGGTCCGGATGATCCAGATGGATTAGCCTATAACTGCTTCCTAGATGCCACAACCGTGGAGTCATACGCTTTTGCGACACATCAAAAGTTTGAAGCATGTTACGCTTACACTCATTCTGATAATCTGCAGGTAGACCTAGGATAAACTGCCACAGTGCCAATTTTGCATCGAATGAGGGGACTTTATTCCACAAATCCATAAAATCTTGTAGATACGAGTCCAAACTCCGAGTACCCATTTTGCAATTCACAAATCTTTGGTAAAAATCCGAGTCGTCCACAACCACAAACGACTTTTTAAATATCTCAAACTCGTCCCATGTGGTAGGTTTAGGTTGTAAGTCACGCCACCACGACGAAGCTTTACCACGGAACAAAAGAATACTCTCTATTTTTTTCTCCTCAGGAATTCCATGTAAATTAAAATAACCGGTCCACTTGATTAATTAGTCATCCACAATTTCAAGTTTCTTCTCTTTCTTCTCCCCCGAAAATGTTTCAGGCTGAAAGCCCAAATTTGGAGCAGACAAAACTCTCACTTGATTTAACAGTACTTCCATTTGTTGATCACGTAAAGTGTTCTTGTTGTTTATGTCATTAAGCACTTGGCTTAATGACTGGCAAATTTGCAGACAGGTAGGCATTGGCACCTGATCATCGAGAGCTGCATTTGCATTATCTTCTGTCATATCAATTTTTTGACATGCAAAATTTGCTTAAATTAGTCGAGATCCAATCATCAACTAATAAGTGAAACATTCAAAACCTTCATAACAGGCTGATATCACTCAACAAGGTCTTTCACTCATCTGAGCAACCTTTTGCAAAATCAATATCAGAACAAATTAAGCAACAACAACTTTTTATGACCAAGTACTGACTTTTACGAAAAAAAAAATTGAGATTCTCGAAATCTGTTTGAAATGGACCAACTGTGAAAATCGATTATTCAGATCGATTTTGCCAAAACACAGGCACTATCTCAAATCGATATCATTTCAAAAGATCCTGCATGGAACTAACTCGACATGCACTAACTTTAGCTTTCTTCATCCGCACACCTGTAACATTATGTATATATACTGAATACTATTTGAACATTCAGTTTGACAATTGAAGATAAGAAGAGGAGAGTGTATGTAAATTAGCATCAGAAGCTTATCAGAGACATAGACAAAGTAGACGCCCCCTGCATTGATTCTTTATTTGTCAGTAATAAGGTTTCATTCATTTACATATTGAATTAGCTTTGTAGAGCACGCGGTTTCGCCCGCTATTGTCTTGTGCTCTACCGCATTATTGACATGTATACTTGATATACTTAATCTGATAACAATTCTTTGTTTTGCATTCAGATATGTGTTAATATTGCTATGTTTATTATTTATTCTGTCTAATTTTTATAGTTGCTCATTTTGTTCTGATAATCGTAGTCATGCTTACGGAGAGAGTCGTATAGCTCGTTCCACTGCGAACGTACACTTAACGTTCGTGTTTCATTTCTTGTTCGTGTTTTGTTTCTTATTCGTGTTTCGTTTCTCCTTCGTGTTCGTCTTACCTTTTAGAGCTAATTTTCGTTTCTCACACACGACACCCTCTTTTCTCTCTCTCTCTCTCTCTCCAACAAGAGGGAGTCAGATCGCAAGCAAGATCAAGACCAACAATCAGAAGGAGGCAACAAAGGCAGTTGAAAGAACAAAGAAAAGCCGAAGCAGCAGAATGGTGACAAGAAAACATGTGTGAGATGTAGACACAAAGGACATAATGTCGATTTGTGTTGGCTCAAATTGAGTGTATCCATTGCCACAAGAAGGGTCACACAGCCATGGACTGCTACCAGAACCCGAGGAACAAGCAGCCTCAAGGCAAACGGGAGAACAATAATAGTTCTTCCTATGTTGAAGAGCCAGAAAGCTTGAAGATGGGTGAAGAAAGATCGAACAATAGAAATTTGACAGCCTATCTATGTACAAACGTGTGTGCAGCATCAACGTTTGACACACAAGAGATAATCCTTGATTCAGGAGCTACTTCACACTTTGTTACATTGAGAGAGATAATGTCTGACTTTCGGAGTGTAGATCCATCAAGATTTATATGAAGGAACAAAACATTTCTATATACAAAACTTTGCTAGCTTTCAGCCCTTTGCCTGACGAAAATGTTTGCGAACATAAAAGTCAAGAGACACAAAGCACGAAAGATTCGCGAACACTTGACAAAAAGACATGAACACGAAAGATTCGCAAATGAGAATCTTTTGCGGTCCAACACAAGAAAGTCAGATCACAAAAATGAAACCAAGGATGCGACATGAAAAACGTCACGAAACTTTTTTCTGCCCTCACGCTCCATGAAGGACCAGCAAGGTCATACAAGTACCCAGAAGTATAGATGTCTGATCTGATGGCATGACATCAGCAGATACACTCCAGGTTGTGGCTAATCTGCCACTCTTGTAATTTTCTGATTAGTTGTAGATTTAGTTACTCTAATCTAAAAGGTTACACAGAGCGACTATATACTTACTAGATGATACTTGATAGATATACATATATAGAGATGAATGTAGCAGTCTGATGCTAGTAAGCAATCAAGACGAGAATATATAACAGAGGCCCGCTTGTGAGCGAGACAATTCTCTGTAAACAGGATCCACAAGGCCGCTAGTAAGTGAGACATCCACTCGTGAGAGAACTGTATTTCTCTCATGCCAATGCACTGCATGGATATGCATGCAGTGCTTGAAGAATAAGAGAGAACCAATAGATAATCTTGTAGCCATTGTGCACATCTCACTTTTTATGATGTGTGATCTTGAATATAAATGTGTCTACTGTCATTTGTGCATCTGATTCTCCCATTCATTTAATTCCGCACATCGGTTGAATTTTTTGAATGCTACATTAATTTACAAACATAGATCAACAGTGCCTGACTACATTCTGGAGGACTGTAGGAGTGATTCGGCTGGCAGTGGCCAGCGATCACATCTGAACTCCATCCGAATTGTATTGAATCGTTTGCATCGCATTTGAGACTGTTTAGCGACTGCGACAACCCAGCGTTCTCATCAGTGGTATCAAAGCCATGTTATATTGTCATAATCTAACATAGCCAAGAAGCTATCAGATCCAGGAGGCCAAGCGTTCAGACGAACAACCATCAACAAAAGAACATATTTCAAGAAGCAATGGCTTCAATCAGTAGCATGCAGAGTAAGATTTGCACGGTTTTTGATTCTTCAGGATCTAACTTTCTAGCCTGAAAAGTTAAGACATCACTGATACTCAAGGGCGAAGGTTTATTCCCCTGGGTGGATGGCACAAAGGAGATGCCTACGGCATGAAGCAAGGAGCTACGCGAGTGGAGGGAGAAAAATGACAAGGCAGTAGCCTTGCTATCATCTTCCATCGAAGATGGTCTCACACTTGACCAAGCTACACTCTCCAAAGCTAAGGAAATGTGGGATGCACTGGTCACGGGATTTTAGACGAAATCAAGAGTCAAATCATGATGCTGGAAGATCAACTAACAAATCTACAGTGGCATGGAAAAGACCTCACTTCTTTTGTGAGAAAGATGAAGGATCTATTTCTATCACTACACAACTCTGGAGCAGAGAACACAATATCAACTGAGAAGCAGCTCACGTACCTATTGAGAACCTTACCCAGATCATTCCAAATGACAAGGACCCTGCTCACGAAAGATCTCAACATGAACCTCAAGAAGGCAATTGTCGAGATTCGAGAGGAAGTTGAGGCACATCTTGATCACAAAGATGGTTTTGACCAGGCCCTCTACGACAACAAACAAAAATCCAAGAAACAATTTAAGCCTAAGATGAAGACGAATCAGAGGCAAGATCATGATCAACAAGCGGAGTGGACCGAGAAAGGCAACTGGAAGAGCAAAGAGACGTCCAAACAACAAGGTGGAGAAAAGAAAACTTGCGTGAGATGCAGATGAGACGGGCACACGGTTGATACATGTTGGCTCAATCCAAAGATTGAGTGTATCACTGTCACAAGAAGGGTCATGCAACCGTGGATTGCCACCAGAACCCAAGAAACCAATCAGCACAGAACAGACATGAGAACAACAACAATTCATCTTATGTCGAGGAGCTTGAGAGCTCAAAAATTGGTGAAGAAAGATCGAACAGAAACTGTTCGACCGCCTATATCTGTGAAGATGTGTGTGCAGCCTCAACATCTGACACACATGAGGTGATCCTAGATTCAAGTGCCACCTCACACTTCGTGACATCAAGACGAATAATGTCTAATTTTAGAAGTGTTGATCCTTCAAGATTCATAGTTCTTGGAGATGGATCTAAACATCAAGTGAACGGTATTGGTTCACTATGGCTCGACACCAATGGCAAAGACAGAAGACTCGAAAACGTTTTGTTTGTGCCTACGCTGTAGCAAGAATTGCTTTATGTAGCAAGAATAGCAGATGTAGAAATGCGTGTGGCATTTTCTGATGAAGCATGCAACGTGGTTGATGCCAGTACCAGTACTCTGATCGCTCAAGGCAAAAAGAAAGAAAATCTATACCATAAAGGTACGCCAACCTGTAGATCAAGTGCATCATACTCATGATGATCGCCAGACACTCTGTGGCACAGAAGACTATGCCACATGAACTCAATGGCACTTTACCGAGCAAGCCATCATGGAGCAATAACAGGTCAACATCTTGAATGCAACCAGTTCGACCACTTGTGATCCATGTTTGAAGGGTAAGATGTTGCGCACTCCATTCATCAAAGACTCCTACAAAACGACTAAGATTATGGAGTTAGTGGATTCTGACATCTATAGGCCTTTCAATGCGATTTCAATAGGATGCTCCAAATATTATATAACCTTCATTGATGATTATAGCAAATTTGCTAGAGTGTATTTTATTCAGAATAAATCTGAAGCACTTGATAGATTCACAGAATACGTGAATTGGACTGAGAGATGTACAAGCAACAAAGTGAAGTAGATCAGGACAAATCGAGGTGGCAAATATATCTGAATCGCTTCACTGACTTCTGCAATGAATGTGGCATCATTCACAGAAGGACTGCAGCCTACACACCACAGCACAATGGTGTTGTAGAACGAAAGAACATGACCTTGATAGAAGCTGTCAGATGCATTATGGCCTACTCGAAGGCTCCAAGGGTACCGTGGGCTGAAGCAGTAGCTACAGTCGCATACATCCATAACAGGACATGTAAGTCTGGTGTTCCTCACACGACACCACACAAGTTATGGTGGGGTAGAAAGCCCAACTTGTCTCAAATCAGAATCTTTGGCTATGCAGCTTATGCATGATTAGTATCTCGAGCTCCATTTGTAAAATTAAGATTGGCTCCTGGAGTTATAGATAGATCTATGCTAGATTTACCAAGCTAGATTTTTGAGGAGTGTGAAAAATGAAAGAATTATGCTTGGTCAAGGCCAAATCCTTGTATATAGGATGATTACACATGTGTGGAGCCTGTTCCCACGTGTGAAAATAGTGTACTTGTCATGTACCATAATCATATAGGTTGTACATATGATTGAATTCAAGTTCTAGTGGCCAAAAAGGCAAAAACTAGTTTTCTAGTCATATGAGACATGGCATCAATCTATTGATTGCATGAGCCACATCCTTAGGTTAGCTGTTGAAGAAACAAAATGTTTCTAACTACAAAGACTTGCTAGCTTTCAACCCTCAACCTGACCAAGCTGTTCGCGAACACAAAAGTCAGGAGACACGAAGCACGAAAAGTTTCACGAACACAAAAGTCAAAGGAAACGAAGACGAATGGTTCGCGAACTCGAAAGTCAAAGCAGATGAAGACAAACGGTTCGCGAACATGAAAGATTCACGAATGAGAATCTTTTTGCGTCTGGCACGAGAATCTTTTGCGGTCCAGTACGAGAGAAGGCAAACGACCAAAATGAAACCAACGACGGAAACGAAACCTTCTTCTGCCCTCCACACTCCAAAGAGTACCAGCGAGATCATGCAAGTACCCAGAAGTACAGATATATGATCTGATGGCATGATGTCAGCAGATACATTTTAGGTCATAGCTACTCTGCCACTCTTGTATTTCCTTGATTAGTTGTAGATGCTTAATCACTCTAATCTTAGATTTACATGGAGCGACTATACTTACTGGATGATACTTGACATATAAAAAAAACAGAGTACACATATAGTGTAATGTAGTAGTCTGATGCAAGTAAGCAATCAAGACGAAATACAGAATACATGTCCACCTATGTGCAAAAACAATTTTGTCCAGGATCTGTAGATCCAACTGTCCGCTAGTAAAGCAAGATGATTGCTCGTGAGAGAACCGTGTTTCTCCCACACCAACGCACTGCGTGGATTTGCATGCAGTGCTTGAAGAAATCAGAGAAAGATCAATATAGATGATTTTCTTGTTGTGTCTGGTCTCGAATGCAAATGCATTGGCTGTTTATTAGTGTGTCTAAGTTTTCTTGTTCATTCGAATTTCGCACCTTGGTTGAAACTTTGTTGAATGCTGTATTTATTTTATAAACGTAGATCAGTAGTGCTTGACTACACTCTGGAGGACTATAGGAGTGATTCAGTTGTCAGTGTCCAATGATCGCATCTGAACTCCATCCAAGGGCAAGAGAGTCATGGTTACTTTTCGAAAGCTTTGCGACTGCGATCCTGATTCATTCTCATCTTCAGTGGTATCAGAGCATATCACACTCTTCATTGGTATCAGAGCCGATCATCCTGTCATATTCTGACATAGCCAAGAAGCTAGCAGATCCAGGAGACCAAGCATTCAAACAAACAACCATCAACAAGGGAACAGACTCCAAGAAACAATGGCTTCAATTAGCAGCATGCAGAGCAAGATCTGCACAAATACTTGATTCTTCAGGATCTAACTTTCTAGCCTGGAAAGTTAAGACATCACTGATACTCAAGGGCGAAGGACTATTCCCCTGGGTGGATGTCACAAAAGAAATGCCTACGACAACAAACAATGAGCTATGCAACTGGAGGGAGAAAAATGACAAGGCAATAGCCTTGTTATCATCTTCCATCGAAGATAGTCTCACACTTGACCTGGCACTCTCTCCAAAGCTAAGGAGACGTGGGATGCATTACTCACCATATTTCAGATGAAATCAAGAAGTCAAATTGTTATGTCCATGTCCTATATAAGGGAATCAAAATTATTCTTGACGTGGATAGCCGGTCATTCTAGTTGTATTTGGTCATTAGTTATGCTACGTCATTTCGGACGTGGTCGTATTAAATAGCTAATAATCATATGAGGGCCCAGACCTATAATTGGACATAGGAGCACATGCATGGTGAAGACTGCTTTAATGCAAGAATAGGAGATCAATAGCTCGATTTAGGTTGCATGGGGGTCCTAAAGAGAATATTTTCTCTCTCTTGAGAAGAATAAGTCTAGTGGAAACTTGCCCATCCTCCTATTGTGAATTGTGATTCTTGGCTGCGTGATTGCGTTTTCCCTTGGATCTTGTGCTGAATTGCCTTCAAGTCGCTCCATTGGCACAGGTTCCATTTGTAATTCATCACTAAGAAATCTGTGCATTGATTGCACCAATAGTCCTAATAGAACCTGCCGAACTTCCTCGGTTGCCAATTTCTTGACTTCCTCAGCTATCAATGGCTTGATAGATTGTACTAGCTCTGTCTTTTGTGATGGTGTTACTTGTTTGCCCGAGGGTATCTCTGCGTACTTTGGGACTTTTGTCAGATTCTCTTCTTCCTCACTCGTTTCATAACTCGGTGGCACTAGGATTTTTTGTTTATAGTGCATTCTATCAACAGGTGGAATGGTCACCATAGGTGCATGTTGGTCTACATAAGCCAAATGCCTCCTAGCTAATTGTGGATTGCGCATTGGACAATCTCGGCATGGATGGTTAACTCCACATTGTGAACATCCGGGCTCGAATGTTGATGGACCCCCTCGATGTGGACATTTGGCTCGACGATGTTTTCCTCCGCATCCATAGCATCTTACCAAGTGCAATACACCATTGCCTCTAAGTTGATAGGCATACACTGGTGATAGATTCCCCTTAGGATCTTCCACAAAATAGATTGGGAGGCTATTGTGGTCCTCCATTGAGTTCAGTGACATGCAAGATGATATGACCAATACTTCCACCTTGCCACTGGTTGTTGAAGAAACTTGCAATTTAGATGGATCAATCTGACATCCATCCCTTTGGTGAGCTCCTTGTCAGCTTGATTCTGCTTGTGACCTTTGAACCTCTAGATCTTGCCGTCGAACTTGCTGCTCTGCATTTTGCCTTTGTAAGAAGTGCGGATTCTTGATTGGACATCTTGTAATTGGATGACCGCCAAAGCAGTATATACATTTATCCTTCTCAAGAAACTGAATTGCGCGAGCATAATCTTGTTGACAGCTTGAAGTGCAAGGTCTTTTGTCTTCTACTACACTCGATCTGTTTGACTCTGTTGCACTCCTTGATGATTCGTAGCCTTCTGCCCTTGTTTGCTCGACTAGCATGAACTCTTCAGACTTTTCTGATTCCCCATCCGATATTTCCGCGTTTGGATAGGAGTGATCTACTCTCTTCTTCAAGATAAGATTCTCCATAAAAACAACATCTTGACAGATTTGTGGCAATGAAGTGTAGGATGCAAACTTCTTCATACCAGATTTGATCTTGTCAAGTAATCCGATATAGTAGTTTTGCATTATGGTCTATGGGCTCAGTAGATCAATACCTTTTACTAGATCGAACATTTTTCTGGTGTATTGGTTTTCTCTCAGATCCTATAGAGAGAACGTTCACCGAGCTGATAGTAGCCTTATCTAATACATATTTCGCTAGATCCAGGTGGGCAAAGGTTAATTTCCAGGGAATGGAGAGAAAATACAGTTTTTATGGGTTTTTTTCACTATTTTTGCCGGTTTTCTCTTAGATCCTAAAAAGAGAACCTTTTTTCCGAACTAAGAGTAGCTTTCTCTGATACAAATTTAGCTAAATCCAGGTGGGCAAAGGTTATTTCCCTTGGGATGGAGAGAAAATACAATTTATATGGGTTTTTTTTCACTATTTTTGGCGGTTTTCTCTCAGATCCTAGAGAGAGAACCTTTGCCGAGTTGAGAGTAGCTTCCTCTGATACAGATTTAGCTAAATACAGGTGGGCGAAGGTTATTTTCCAGGTGATGGAGAGAAAATACAAATTTTATGGCTTTTTTTTGCTATTTTTGGCACTTTTCTCTCAGATCCTAGAGAGAGAACATTCACCGAGCTGATACTAGCCTTCTCTGATACAGATTTAGCTAAATCCAGGTGGTCAAAGGTTATTTCTCAGGGGATAGGGAGAAAATACAATTTTTATGGATTTTTGCACTATTTTTGGCGGGTTTCTCTCAGATCCTAGAGAGAGAACCTTCGCAGAGTTGAGAGTAGCTTCCTCTGATACAAATTTAGCTAAATCTAGGTGGGCGAAGGTTATTTCCCAGGGGATGGAGAGAAAATACAATTTTTATGGGTTTTTTGGCAATGTTTTGTGGTTTTGCATTTTCTATGGCTATCACCAAAGAGCTCCAAAATGCATGTGGATTGGCCTCACAAAAGACATCTACAATTCTCATTGGCATTCATCCATTGCATATTGACAACTATTACATTGAATGCACAATGTTAATAAATGCACATTTGTGTGATTTGTGGGCCACAAAAAAACTAAATCTCAAGATATTGTGGGTCAAATGCATTGGTGGCGAAGTCACAACTCCCAAGCAAGCCTTCAATCAATCATCCAATTATAGGTTTGAATTTACAGGTCTCCTAGTACAACCTAAAAGCCATCCTTGATGCCTAAGTGATAACAATTCCTGAAAATTAGCTCACATAATGATGTGGAATTTTGTTGCATTGTTTTCATCGTTGTGCGAATGAGCAAAGTTGAACTTCAAACCTAAAGGAGAGGAGACGAGGCTTTTGCTAGAACGTCATTTATTGTAGGACTATAGCCTAACAGCACTCAATTTTCATATAAGAAGCTACATTTATTGTAGGACTATAGCCCTAACATATTGTACAACATCCATTTACTATCATAGAGGAACACGTGTGTCAAATATGCATGCTTCCAAATACAATTTGTAATCCCCTCATGTTAAATCCTCATATTGCAAAAATGTGAGCCAAATATTTTGATGCCATTTACATGTGAACTCTCCACTAGAATGAAGTATAGCACCTATAGGTTTGTTTGCGAAATGGTCTTCACTTGTCACAATCACCAACCATTGTTGGTTGGTACTTAGAATTTGCATCAAGTATCAATTGGATTTCAAACAATTGGCCCTTAAAATCCCAGAATTTATCAACCATTATACATAATTGGTAGATATAAAAATTTAGGAAATATACTTGATAGTAGGGTTGGCCCCAAAATCAATAACTTGACATGTTTATATGCTCCATTTATTCAAAATTAAAATAATTATATGCATTATAGAACAAATGCGGCTAGCCCATTGCAATGACAAGTAGGAATGGGCTCGGCCATTTGACATATTATTAGGCCACCGTTTTGCTCAAAACTCAATTTTTTTATTGCACTATGGCATGGGTAAGGGTATGACTTGTTATGTAATGCATATAATTATTTGAGTTCTGAAGAAATGGTGGATACGTAGCAATTGTCAAGGGCAATGATAGACACTTGGCATGTTGTGGTTGGTCAAGAGGAGCCTAATTTTAGGCCATAGCAGGGCCTCAGAATAAGGGTTTAATCTCTAACCATCCATCTGCAACTGCTACGTCAGGTATCCTTCGTCTGACGGCTGGCTCCTGTAGCAGGTTTCACCACTTTTGCGTGCTACTGCCGATAGTTAGCTAGCTCGCCTCCTATGAAGGATACCTACTAGTACGAACATGTCAATTGGCAAGGCCCATGTATGCATCTAGTTATTTATTTTGGGGCTTTGCGCACATCAATTGGGTACCAAACTTCTTTTTGTTGTTGTTTCATAAGTATCAAATATCTATAAAGTTTAGTATGTGATTTTTTCCAATGTGCTTGGCTCATTCTTTGATACCCTAGCCTATACCCAATGCGATGCAAAAAACTTTAACCCGCCCAAGAATGATTGTAACCATATTGATCGTACTAATAGTGGCAAACAAAGCATTAGTGCTCTGTGGAGCGGAACCGAGATCTTTCTCCAAAAACCGACTTCTCGAAAAAGAAAAAGCTAAAATAGCAAATAAAAAAAGAAGAGTATAGTAGATAAGACTTGTTAGCTTTTAACTATCATTTTCTGATGCTGCTTAGATTCCATACACAGACGGGGACGGGGCATTCGGATTTAGAGCACCTGAGGATTGGCTAATGGCTTGGGGCCGCCCTGCCAAATTTAGCAACGTTTGTCAGGCCCGACAATTGTAGCGGCCTTCCCGGCCTCGAGTCTCGAGGCATTTTGTCCCTCCGCTGACGTGGCGCCCCCAACTACCTCTAGCTTTGTCCGGAGGCCGCCTCCAGCTAATTATAGAGGCCCAATTCTGGGACCTGCCCACTGGCCGTCCGTCCCCCTGTCGGTCCTGCAGCCTGCTACATTTGGCGGTGAGATGACTCGTGCGGGCGCCGCCAGGGCCTCTTCGTAAAGTCCGAGGACCAAGTGGAAAAGCGAGCGGATCTGGGATGATGAGTCCTCTGCCGGGATTGGTACGCTCTCACTCCGACTCAGCGTACGTAGGACTGTAGGTTGACTCATTTCTGTGGAAGTAGTGTTTTCTCTGCACCCATCGCGTCCGTTGCGATGCGCTACACGTCAGCAATCTGTTCCCAAGATGCCGATCGGACGGACCAGATTCCCTGACGGCGGTGTGTTTTCTTGACGGAAGGCCATCGCGGCGTGGTAAGAGAGAGTTAACCGCCGTTTAATTAAGGCAAATGGGGGGCGATTACGGCGCCTAATCCTGGATTAAGCGGCCGTTAACTCGTACTTAACGGGCGTTAACGAGTTTGGGAGAAGCGACGCCGAAGCTCGCCTTGGCGGGAAAGCTCGCCGCCCGCCACGTGTCGGTGGCCTTCGTCTTCCTCACCGGAACAGCAGGTTGCCCTTCTACACTTTTTTGTATAGGAAAAATATACTACGGTATATACTCTTTCGTCCTCCCTCCCCCTCTCTCTCTCTCTCTCTCTCTCTCTCTCGCTCTCGTGCATCCGTTTTGCTCTGTCTTTGTTTTTCTTCTGCATCGGTGTCTTGTCTCGCTGCCTCGTTTTCGCCTTCTGGGCACTTCCTCATCTTTCGCAGCATCATCTCAGCCTCCTTCCGTTTGTCCTACCCCCTCTCTATTTTCAGCAATTCCTCGCTTTTGCAGCTCATTTTTCTGTTGATCACACGCAGAGCTAGCGTATCTTGCTCCTGGATGTGATATTCCCCTTGTTTTTTCGCTTTCACCACCCTTTCTGCACTCAGTGTTCGTCTTCATCAGCTGCTGCCCCCTCTTCCATCTGCATTCTGTTTTTCAAGCCCTCCATGGCTTTATTCTGGTAGAGTTTTCCTTGCGATGGCTGTCCTATTCCACCTCAGGAGCTTTTCACCAATTGATCCTCAAGCTTTTTAGCCATGTTCAATTGCGTGTAATTCTACCGCTCATCCCTATCCTTGAGCAAGTCGAGCTCTTAGAGCAACGGTGGAGTGTAAAGTTCACAGTGCTTTGGCTTTCCAGTTATAATTCATAATGGGGAAGTATATGCGCAAAGGGAAGCGAGTTGGGGAAGTGGCTGTGGAAGTGACTCATGCTTCCATGGGCGTAAGGACGCGGGCAAGAACACTAGCACTGGAGCAAGCCATATCTGCTTCCACCAAGCTGGAAGCTCCACCAAGACTGGAAGCGCCACCGCGGATTGATTACTGCTACCTAGAACTGAGAAGCCGGAAGCTGGAGAAAGTAGGCAGGTTCATCAGCAGAAGCGGTGGCGTTGGCAATGGACTAAACAGCGAGAAGCTTTCCGTTGGAAAATCACATGGGCATTCAGCTTCTGCCACTACCGTGGAAGCATACAGATCAAAGGCCTCCGATAATGCTGGAAGCAATTATTCGTATTGTCAGAATAATTATGAGGCTTCCCATTGCTCCGGAAGCGCTTCCGGAAGGGAGTCCTTGAATGCGGGGTTCCTCCGGGATGCGCCTCTGGCCATGGAGATGGGGGTGGTGTCGGTTGGGAAAGTGATGCTGAGAAGCAGTTCTCTTTCTTCGCACAGGTTGAAAATTAGGAAGAGCTTCGACATGAGCGACGGAAGCAAACTTCCTTTGCAAGTGGACGCAGAAACGGATGCCAGCGGTGGCGCTGCTATGGACCTAGGCTTTGAGGTAATTTTTAGAACCCAAACCATGAAAATTTGGCTGGGTTCTTCTGTGGATGCAAGACGGTACATTGGCACATGCTATGCATTATTCCTGCACTTGAATCCCGGCTAGGCTGTACGTCACCAGCTCATTTTAGTCAATCAGAATCCTTCCAAACCTTCTATAATCCTTCAGCTATGTATTTTTTTCTTGGATGCTCCATTGTGTAGTTCATTTTATACGAATCCCCAACTTATTACACCGAAAATAAGGCCTTCACTAAAAGGCCACCTTGTGGGCGACATGTGAATGGAAGAGCTTTTAAGTTCAGAAGCTAGAAATAGCTGCATTTCTGAAGCATCTTTCATGATATAAATTTATCCTGTTCTTTTTTGAACCTGATCAGACTTGCTAAGAACAAGTCATCCCAAATTTTTACCCCCCAGAATCACTTGCAATTTTCTCTCCTTGTATAACCTGACTTGCATGGTAGAAAATTGGTTTCTTTCATTGTATTTATTTTAGTGGTTTGGCTGATATCAATAAAAACAATTTCATTGAATATGGATTGTGAATATTGCAGATGGAGGCCTCTTTTGGTGATAATACAATGGACTATGAGTGCCTCTCAGGTCATGAAAAGTGAGTTTTACCTTCCTTTCATGTAGTTTCTTTTTATATAGTGATGTATAGGGTATTGCCCCCTCAGGTATGTTGGGCTGAGTCATGGTAGCGGTGAGGCGTAAGGGTCATTGCCAAATCATGTGGGGAGTCGTGTTATCGTCCATTTATGAACCATAGACAAAGCTGTGGTAATGTATGATGAGGCACAAATCTCTTAGCCCAACTGTGTGCCCTGTCGCCTTTGCGGCGAAGCATATGGTGGCATATCATACCACCGTAATGCGGATTTTTGTTCTTGAGAGTCTTCATATGAGACAATCCAACAGGGTTGTCTCAGTTGGTTAAGCTTGGCATCCAAAGTTTCTTTGTGCCCCCCTTGGACGCCAAGATGCATATGAGGCTCTTAGTTTGCTCCATAGGCTTTTCTTTTCTCACTTTGGAGATTTTAGCAAATAAGCCGTCTTCTGCAATCATGGGTGTTTTTTGCGCGTACCTTGTACAGCATACAATCATGCAGATATTTTGATTCAAGTGCCGCCTCTCAACTGTCTATTTGGCAGAATTTGCAAGCTCATTACATGTCTATATAGTTGATTTGATTACATTGCATTTTACTTTATCTGTGTGTAGCCCACAATTATTTGTATCTCCTCATTTGCGCGACTGAATGGAATTGAATTGTTGACCTTGTGACTCTTTTCTGACAATTTTTATTCTTTTCTTTGTATTAGCAGTCAATCAATTCCTGTGAGAGATTTGAGAGAAGGCACTCCCACCTCCAATTTCAGTCATATGGAAGTGGCTATGGAAGCGCCAGGTTCGACATCCAGGGTACGAGCCAATCAGAGCTTCACAATGGCGGCACGACGAACTGCAAGTGAGGGCCTAGTTGTTCCAGCATCCCAAGAAATAGAGGAGTTTTTTTCTCATACAGAAATTCAACAGGTTCAAAGAAGGCTATCGGAAAGGTGCCTGTTCTTTCACAATGTTTGCAATTAGACATACATATTAATACATGTATGTTATCTTTCATTTCTTCAAGAATCTCAACAAGGAACTAATTCCAGAGATGAAAGAATTAAAGTTTTAGATTACCGGCTGATTTGTTGGCCAAATTATTCATTTTTTCTTGGGTCGATGTTTTAGCTGCCTTTTGGAGTGATTACTGATTTGTTGAGATTGACCAATTTACTTACTGATCATGAAGAATTTGTGGTCTGATTTTATTCTGCAGATACAACTTTGATTTTGATAACGATGTTCCCTTGGAAGGCCGTTTTGAATGGTGTAATCTGCACCACATATGAAGTTTGTGTTGTGACATCTTCTGTGCAGTTCGAAGGGTTCTCTATGAAGTTGGATCAAACTTAGGTCTTCAGTTCTACATGTGCATTGTTAAGCTCCATTTCTATGGAGTAACACATGTAAAAGTACATACTTTGTATTCTGGGGCTATCTGTACAGTACCAATGCTCATTCGGTTACGCAGGGCATGAAATGAGGAATTTAATTCAATCATCTTTTTGAAGAAAGCTTTACATTTGCGTTCCAAAGTCTATCAGGAAGAAGTACAATGTCGTAGTTACTTTTGCTACTATTTCTGCTTGGCTTAGTGAATTGAATTTTCTTTCTGGGTTTGTGAAATGATTAACCTTTCTGTATTTTCTTAAGAATCTTTTATATATAATCTCTACTTCCTTTGCAATCAGTAAGTACAATCTGTTCTATTTTTGCATCAGCTATCCCATCCATCTCTTGGTACTCTACATCGAATATCTTGGATTACATATAATCACAAGCTTAGTCTGGTATGGACTGTTTTAATATTTGTAAGCATCACGCTTGTTAGGCAACTGGGTTTCTATAACTCAAACCAGTTCCCCAGCAAGTATACATTCAACCTCTGTCATTTGTTTGACCACTCACAACACTATTCATTTCCTCCTTTATCCTTTGTTCTTTGTTGTTTGAGGCAACCACATAAAAGCTTTCTGAAGATGACAATAAGATAGGGTAATTAGAAATGTCATGGAAGAAAAGGCCTTTTGAAGAGCACTCGTAACACTATTATTTCCCTATGCTTTCCCCTTTGATTCTTTTTGTTTTAGGCATCGTCACATAGTACATAAGAACCTAAATGAAATGATGTAAGGTAGATTTCTATCAAGGGAACTCTCATTTGCTAGAGATCAAATTATAATTGGGAACTCTGAACCATGAAAACAAAAACTTTATTAGCACGTAATATTTGGCCCCTCGTATGTTGTTTGAGACTTGGAATTGAGATCACAATCTGGACTACTAAGCTTGATATTTTCAACTAGTACCAAGATAACAAATTAGACTTGGTACTTCATTTTTGGCTATGATTTGCAACATGAATCAAAAGCATTGTCATCTAATTGGTAATTTTAGTGTCCTTGGCAATTGGCAAAAATGGCAACATAGTTATGGAGGTCATTAGGCTGAGTCGGGTAGGGCCTAGAAGTAGACCAACTACGAAATCAAATCTCATTCACGTAAAATTGATTGATGCGATAAGAGCGTTATGGAGGGCTTTAGTAATTATGTGCAATTTGTTAGTAAGATCAATTTCCAAATCAAATGTCATTCACATAAATTTGATGCCAGAGGAGCAATATGGAAGGGACTTAGTAACTATATGCAATATGCAAGTAAGATCAACTACCAAATCAATAGAATTTGATGCAATAAGAGCAATAGTAAGCGTAGTATTGTTGTTAATAAGTTTAATTTGGTAAGTTGTTTCATTTTTGGCTTTAAGTCTTCTATCATGGGTTGAAGAAATATCTATTTCCTTAAACCAAGGGAGTTAAGCTTGTTTTTTAATTAGAGATCACTTGAAGGTGATACAATTATTAAAAATGTCTAGTTAGAGGGACATTTTTTCTTCATCATACCAAGAAACATATTAAGTTCAAGAAGCTTAATTTGAGAGAAGTTGGTGATTATGCACATGATTGACCTAGTTTAACCACCAAATGGATATGACTCTTAGACTAGGGACTTAGGGTAAAGGTCTTCACCTATCGATTGATAATCCGAGGGCTTAGATTCGGGATGATCTAAGATTCGGGATGATCTATCATTATTTTGATGAGAATCATTTGCACTTTCATTTGTTGAGATGCAATTTCAAATTGGGAGAGACATTGTTTTCCAAGGCCAAGTTGAAGCATCTATTGATGTTTGACTTTGATGATCTATGTGCGTAATCAAATGCAAACACATCAAATGTATTTCGTGTTGCATTGAATGCATTGTATTTGATCATCACATTAAATTTAGGAGCAAGTACCAATTCATTAATCTAGATGAAATTGTAGTCAAAATCTAAGACTAGTCCTCATAGATTTGAGCTTTTGAGCAAATTCAAATTAGTGCTCGAGAAACCTCTTTTGAGTTATCCTCAAAAAACTTGCATTCGAAAGAATTTCTCATTAAGGATGAAAGACCTTCCAAGTGATGAATATGAGGATACATCTCAAGATACTACTACTCAACCTCAAGAGACAGGTTGGAGAGGTAGAGACAAACCTTTTGATGCAAGAAGGATTGAGAAGAGAGGTGTCTTTCACAACATAGCACTTAGGACATGATATGTTTTGTGAATTCTAATTGGCAAGTTTGGTCTTCATATACAAATCAATCTACTTTTTTCTGAAGTCTACCAATGATTTACTTGAGTTTTTAAGGCACATTCTTTATACTCAACTTCATACCAATAAAAACATATAATCACAAGACATTGGTATTCTCATTGTAGAATTTTGTAATTGGATTAAAAGTCCATTGAAGTTTAGTTTCTATGAGCTCATGTACATGTGAGGGGAGCATGCTTTCCAATATATATTGAATTCCTAGCTTGTGAAATGATAAAAAAACAAAGCAGTACAATGGTTTGCCAATCTTGGAATTTTAAGTTCCCCAAATACAATAATGTATTCACAATCAGTGATTTTCCTCCCCTTAAAGTAATGCAACAAATAAATTGTTTCCAAGTTTGAAGGGGATAGCAAAAAAGTAGTTTCATATGAGCTCCTTATATGGGAGTTTCAATTTTAAGAAGAAGATGGAAATTGTTGCAAATCATATTTTCTTCAGTGGAAAAATATGCCAATTTCTTTGCTTGAAGAGATGCATTCGCATTACTTGATATGATTCTTTTGCCTCAATATTTTATCAAGTGTATTTGAGTGGTCAAAAATTGGACAAGGTCTCTATCAGCAGGATGAGTCAGGTATAGTTATTCACAATGGTTAGGAAGGTGTGTTCTCAAACCTT
Source organism: Diphasiastrum complanatum (assembly GCA_029204225.1). Classification (NCBI taxonomy): domain Eukaryota; kingdom Viridiplantae; phylum Streptophyta; class Lycopodiopsida; order Lycopodiales; family Lycopodiaceae; genus Diphasiastrum; species Diphasiastrum complanatum. The sequence goes on from CM055110.1 coordinate 2,093,736, forward strand.
GGTCACTATATAATGACATTTCAGAACCTTGTCAAACTCCAAGTAAGTTGGCTTGCCAATTTCGTAAACATCGTATAAATTAATTTTGTACACTTGTTGGTAACCTTAAGTATGAAGTAGGTCATATGTCGTTGCACTAGCATGGGTGAGTGTTGGCAGATTCCAGAGAATCCCCAGATGCCAAGTCAAGCTGAAGACACAAAACATCTCTCACCCATGACCGAGGAGGTCTCGGAAGGAGGAGAGCAGAAGAAGTTGAGAGCCAAGCATGAGAGCCGAGAAATTACTAGCTAGGACAACATTGGATTATCTATGTGAGCCTACATGGTGTATCCCAAAGAAGGAACGACCCTGTAGGAGCTAGTAATACTTCCTAGGCATTGTAAATAAATGTAGACCCCCCTTAAATTAGTTAGAGTGGGCCACCTTTTGATGGTGACCTTTAGTGGAAGGGCAAATTTCTAATTTGATGGAATTGCCACTTGGGCTCCACATGGGCAGCCTTCTTGCTTATTTAAGGGCCCCCCTATGTAGCGCAGGCATCCCAAAGGGAGCCGGGAACCACGACTTAGCTTCTCAGCCTTCAACTCTTGCCATCCAAGCCCACTTGACATACAAGCAGCCAACTCGCCAACAACGATCAGACTTAACCAACTTGAAATTCCGAAAACCAACATTGAGATCCAACTTGGCGCCATGCTAGATCGGGGGTCCCGATGTGGGTGACTTCCCTCCAACCAAGTCTCAGCCTCCCTTGCTGGAATGTTGTCTTGGCACTCGTCGTGGCATGCCAGCTCCCCGGAGACTAGGGTCGGTCACACACTTGAAATGTAACCTTCTCAGATTTATCAATAAAGTGGGATTTTCCTCAAACTGACTTTGATTACCTTCTGGATTTCAGTGTTTGGTAAAAGCGCTAGTTGTAAGGCCGCTTCAAAATTTTTAAGTTGGCACATAGCTGAGGGTCGTATCCCGAGATGCCAACGGTATGCCATCGGGACCATTCGGTCCGTGGCGCCAACGATATGCTGTCGGGACCATTTGGTCCAGGAACTGGTTGTCTCCATATCTGTCGCGACTTGTGGTTCTGAGTGTTCCTTGCATGAACTTGAATGGGTTAAGCTCTTGGGGAACGGGCTCTAACATGTCGGCTGAGTTGGATGGCTTGCTTGGGTGGAAGTTATCTGTTTATGGCTGTCCAGTCTAGCGTGGCGCCAGGTTGGCTTCCAGCGCTCGTGACGAAGCTTTCAGTTGGTTAAGTCTGATGTAACTCAGACTGCTTGCTTGGAATGGATGTTACTCGTTTGTAATGAAGCTTCGAGTTGGTTAAGTTTGATGTATGTCGGGCGGCTTGCTTGAAGGGAAGTCACCCACATCGGGACCCCCGATCTGGCATGGCGCCAGGTTGGATCTCAATGTTGGTTTTCAGAACTTCAAGTTGGTTAAGTCTGATCGTTGTTGGCGAGTTGGCTGCTTGTATGTCAAGTGGGTTTGGATGGCAAGAGTTGAAGGTTGGAAAGCTAAGTCGTGGTTCCCGGCTCCCTTTGGGATGCCAGCGCTACATGTGGTATCAGAGCCGACTGGCCGGTTAGCTATGCGGATCTCACGGAAATGGCCACTGTTTGGAGTTCATCAAGACAACTGTTGTGCAAGGTGCTGCCCACAGTGTAAGCTACCTTCACAAGCTTTACTTCCGGCGCCACTGGCGCCAGCAGCGCCCCTGCTGCTCCCGACACCAACGACTCCGGCGCCGCTCATGACGCCACTGTGACTAGAATCCAGCCAGCGCCAAGTTCCTATGGCTGAAAATCTTTGATCGGTTCTAGCGAAGTTCAGAGAGCTCAGATCGATGTGCAATCACCTCACACGATCTAGGCATGATTAAAGGAAGCATGGGGATCAATAAAATCTAGAGAGATAAAATGACTTTCTAGAGAGAGAGAATCCTAGAGAGAGAAAAATGTGCTTTACCAGTTTGGGTAGAGTGCTTGGTATGAGGGGGGGTGCCGAATCCCACCAATACTATAGGGGAGTGCGGGTTGCGACTTAGGGCAAGCTCCAACCAAGTCTCAGCCTCCCTTGCTGGAATGTTGTCCTGGCACTCGCGTTGGCATGCCAGCTCCCTGGAGACTAGGGTCGGTCACACACTTGAAATGTAACCTTCTCAGATTTATCAATAAAGTGAGATTTTTCTCAAACTGACTCTGATTACCTTCTGGGTTTTAGTGGCGTCGGGAGCAGCAGGGGCGCTGCTGGCGCCGGGGACAATGCTGGCGCCAGTGGTGCCAGAAGTAAATCTTGTAAAGGTAGCTTTACAACACCCTCTCTTGTGAGGGAGCTTTTTGAATGTATTGTCAAGTTATCTTGAGCAGATAACGAAGATCCTCCACGAGTTCTTGATGATTGCTAAGCTCCTTATTCAGGGCAATGTTCTTGAGTGAAGTTTCTATGAGCATGCTTGTTTTCCTTTGTGTTGTGGAATAACTAGGATCTTGTTTTCTCTCTTGCTTAGTTGTGGATTAGATTTCATTTCTTGTTTGTGGATTAATGTATGAATCAACATTCAAGTAAACTAAATATGTTGGATTTGTGGTGTAGATCTTGCATATTCTTTTACATTCCAGTTCTTGATTGTTCTTGGGAATTCCAAACATCAAGAAATGGGTGTTTCTTGATCCATGGGCTGCTAGAGTGCTGTTAGGAATCTAGTTTTCTTGTTTCTTGTTTTCTTGATTGAGTAGCTTAATCTTTTCTTTGTTTGTTTTCTGATTTTGGTAGATAGTTTGTAGAACCGCTCCTTGATCCAGAACGCTGATCCTCTTGAGCTAGGACTGGTTGCATGGCTTGTTTATGCATGTAGTTGAGTATCGAATCTGACTCTCCCCTCTGACAGGCTGGGGAATACTCACTGTGATCTGAGAAGACACTTCTGCTGGAAACCATTATAATAAGAAGTTCAGAACCATAAGAACCGTAACTAACAGAAGAACAAAGAAAGAACGAAAAAGAAGAAAAGAGAAAGCCGTGTTCACAGATTCAGTGGAATTTGTGAACATTTGGCGCCATTCCACAACTACACAGACACTAAACCGAGCCACACCATTCCAATCTGTGCGGCAAAACCATCGCTCTGAGGACTCCCACACATTCATTACAGCGCTCACCACTTTGGTCCTGACCAACGTGCAGCTCAGTTCTCCACCAACGCTTCACGCTCCTTGCCAAGCCGAGCCAACCCTCGTCTGGACCAAACCGCTACACACAAACTCTCGACTGAGCCGCTACACAAAAAATCCTGCCATGTTTTGAGTTACACCTCAACCAACGCATTTGCTCCCATCTCAACTGAAACTATTGTTCAGCTCTCAACCGAAACACTTACTCAATGTCTCAACCGGAGCCCACTGCTCACATCTCAACTAATGCATTTTTTTTCGAATCTCGACTGACAGCTTTTAGTTGAATCTCGACCGACAGCTTTCAGTCGAATCTCGACCGATAGCTTTCAATTACATCTCGATCGACGGCCTCTGTCACATCTCGACCGACGACCTCCTTTACATCTCGACCGACGGCCTCCGTTACATCTCAATTGACGACCTCCGTTAAATCTCGATCGACGAGATTTGCTCATCTCTCGATCAGAGGATCTGCATCCAATCTCGACAGAAGGGTTTACTCACAATTTCAACAGGACCAGATCCGCGATAGACTACAGAATTTTCCAACGACGATCAGAACTAACGAGCACGACATACATCCGATCCAAAGCTTGAATCGACTATCTATCTGACAATCCACACGATCCACAAGCTGCACTGCCATAACCGACAACAACTACACAAGTCTCCATCTGCCTTGGGTCGTAATGACTGCATTACAATCTTAGCGATCACGTTCCCAACGAGTCCAAGAGGCCTATTTCAAAACTCCTAAAGTTCTCTAAACTTGTTATGGATAGACCTTACGATCCGAATTCCAGAGAGGACTATCCACCAGAGATGGTCTTCCCATCCACCAAACAGGATCGATTTAATATATATTCCAGGATGAAGTCCCAAGTCCAAGAGCCATCCACAAACCCATTCGACAGATGGAAACCCATGCGTTATGAAGCTCCATATAAATGACCACATTTTCATGCTGCCGAATCTTCACATGCACGAGCTCACTTAAACGGAGCTTTTGCAAAATAATGTTCCACGTACTGAAAAACGTACCCCAAAGCTAGATTTACCTAAGTACGATGGTAACACTGATCCTCAAAGATTTCTTCAAGTCTTTGAGAATGCATGTGATGTCTATAGCGAGACATCACCAGATGCCATGGTACAGCTCTTCTCGATGATCATGATCGATCGCGCACGAGAATGGTTTTTTAACCTTGATCGTGAAGATAAACGTGACTGGTCACTCTTGAAGGAGGCCTTTATCAAACGTTTCAAGCCATTTTGCTTGATAGAAAGTCCTTTTGTCAAACTAAGTAGCATCAAAATGACAAAAGACGAAAAAGTCCGTGACTACATTGAACGATTTAAAAGACTAAAAAGTCAGGTACAAGAGCAACCCATTGAGTCTTTGCTCATAATTTGGTTCCTCATAGGCCTCCCACGATGGATATGATGTGAACTTTGTTCCAATGATGAATATACATCTTTGAAACAAGCCATGTCTGATGCCATTTGGGAAGAAGACGAGGGCTCAGATGTTGATGAACCACGTGAACGGAGAGCACATCGTGATGTCCAAGAAGCTCGACCAAACGACAAAACTCGAGAACAGTTTTGAAAAACCGAGATGGAGTTGCTTAACCAGCAACACCAACAATAGATGGAGAAACTCACGAAAGAGTTTCAAAATACTCTTAAGTCTATCCAGAGTTTGATGCCAGGTCAATTACCCATTGGCCGAATCCATCATAGACGAGAAAACACTTGGTGTCCTCATTGTCGAGGTGCCCACACTGGCAATGAATGCCCTTCATACCAACCAGTCCCAGATACTTCATTAATCAAATGTGACATCTGCGACTTTATGGGGCATACATCTCTTTATTGCTATTATAACTGGAGGAACCAGCCTCACAACAAGTCAGGGGGACACTATCAACCTCCTTGACAGCCGTTTGTTTCACAGCCCCACCACACGCACCACCAACCACGAAACAACCAGGTCCATATACAAGAGTTGCCCAGACAACCTAGACATGAACCTCAACCACAGTTGGCGCACTTAGGACCACCACCAAGAGGACAACAAGATCTAGGAGCACAAAAACATAGACACCCTCGAGAGTTTGCACAAGCACATATGGTAGAAAACTCCTACGATCACTCATATCATCACGATGGAACACTTCCATCATCTATTCCTCACCAATATCAAACCGACAACTCCTGCTCGTGCAAACGAGATGAGTATTCCACACCACTAGAAAACCCAGCACAACTAGCCATCCAAGATGGTTATGCTATTGCCACAAGCCCAATGAGCAACCACTGCTTTATTTGTGGGGAAACAGGACACTTCATGGTTGATTGTAAAGTTAAGAACCAATACCATGCGGAGTGTCCAGACTGTGTTCGCAAACACAGTTTCAAGGACTGTCCAAACAACCTAACAGGATTCTACCAGCACGTCATATATCATCCGAACCTGTTAGAGTTCTAGCTAGAGCACAACGCCAACAACACGTACAACAGCAAAATAATATCAAATCAGCTGACCCCTAGGGTAGCCACTGGGCGACTTCCACATTACCAAAAGATTACCCAGACCCACAAGTCGAACAAAAGCAATAAAATGAATTTTGAGATGAGTTTTTGCGAGAGGAAGAACATCCGGAAAGTCTATTATTAGCTCAAATCTTCAAAAAAGAGCAGTCCCTATAGGGACCTGAAGTATTTTCTGACCTCCTGCAAGCTCAACTCACCATGCCGTTCCATAGCGCAATAAACCTGCAACAGTGAAGGAAGTATATGTCTTTATCGGTCATACCAATAATTATCGCATCTTTATAATCGACTATGCCGGCAAGGCACGCCTCGTTTATTTAGTTGTGGTAGATCCTCGTTGGACCAAAGAACAAATTAAAGCCTTTGAGGAATTGAAAACAGCCCTTACCACGGCTCCCACACTCCGCTCGCCAGATTAAACGAAAGAATTCCATGTGCATACTAATGCAAGTAAGTATGCCATTGGAGGTCTTTTTGCACAACTGGACGAGTATGGCAAAGACTTCCCAATACGTTTCTTGAGCAGGCAACTGGTGCCTGCTAAAGTAAACTATACAACCACCGAGAGAGAAGCATTGGCGATGGTCTATGCTGTGCAACAACTAAGAGATTATTTAGACCAGACCTTTGCATTCTACACTGACCATCAAGCCCTATTATATATTGTTAATAAGTCCTATAAAACGGGACGTATCACTCAATGGCTATTGATTTTAGAGGAATTTAATTTCCGCATAGTCGTTCGGAAAGGGACCCAACATTTTATGGCAGATCACCTTTCCCGACTACCAAACGCTGAAAAAGCAACTGCACTAGTCAACGATGATCTCCCTGATGCATGCCTTTTTCAGATTGATGCTACACCCTTATGGGCTGAGGAGATCACTTAGTTCCTAACAACAGACAAACTCAAAGAAGGCTTGAGTACGACGACAATTTTTTTTTTTTTTTTTGCTAAAAGCAGCGCCCTTTCAATTAATAGCGGGACAACTTTTACAAAAGGGGCATTGACAGTATAATTCGACGATGTGCTTACAAATCTGAGATATGGCCTATCATATCTTAGGCTCATGAGGGTATTGGCGGAGGCCACTTTTCTGCTGAAGCCACAACTAAGCTGTTTGATGCAAGTGAAGAACTTCAAGGAAAAAATATGATTGTGGCTCTAGGATAGTACAGTGTACTTTTTTTGTGAACAACAAGGTAATGGCGTAGGAGGTTATCAATGACAACATTTGAAACATGCATGTCGTGATCACTAACTAGCTCTATAGGACAGCCAAAACGTGTAATAATGTTTTCATAAAGAAAACGCGTGACAGTTTTGGCGTTGGCGTCCTTCGTTGCTCGAGCCTCAACCCACTTAGTGGCGTAATCTGTGGCTATGAGGATGTAACGAGCTTGGGTATGTTTTGCGGCTGGACTGATTGGTCCAACAAAGTCAATTCCCCACTTATGGAAGGCTTCGCCTTCTATAATGGGAGTCAGTGGTGTGAAGTCTGCTTTGGTATTTTTCTTGGCTCGTTAACAGACATCACATGCTTTAATGATAGCAGACGTGTCTTTAAACAAAGATAGCCACCACAATCCTGCAAGAGCCTTCACGAGTTTGGTGCAACCATTGAGCTCCTTGATCATGCTTGTTTTTTGAGTGATGCATTTATGATCTTGCCCTTCCCTCCTTTTGTGTGTGGTTGTGGATTGTAGAGTGGATTAGATTTGCTGCTTTGTAGAGTGGATTAGCTTTCTTGCTTTCTTGTGGATTAATGTAGAAACCAGCATTCAGGTAAACTAAATAGGCTGGATCTGTGGTGTGATTCTTGCATATCTTTGTACAATTCAGTTCTTGATGTTCTTGGGATGTTCAAGAATCAAGAGACTGGCTGGTTTCTTGATTCTTGGACTTCTAACATGCTGTAGATTAGTTTCTGGCTTCTTGTTTTGTGGATTTATGCAAGTTCAGTAGTGTAGGATCTGATTCAGTTCATTTTTTAAGGGTAGGTAGCTGTAGAAATTCATTGAATGTTCATTGGTTTGCATGATGATATGTGAATGAGTGTTCTTGGCTTGCATCTCTATGTAGAATGTAAGTGCATTCAAGAGTGACGACCTTGAGTAGTCCTCTGACAGACAGGACAAAGAAAATCTATACTATAACATCTAACGAATGCCTTTGAGCTTGGTAATAGGCAGAAACAGTTCTGAAAAAGAGCCAGAAAGAGTCGAAGAAGCAACAGATCCTCTGGAGCAGGGGATTTGTCAACATGCAGCTGTATCATAACTGAATGTATGACCACTAGTAGATCTTCTTTCATCAATATTACCTGCCCAATCGGCATCTGTATAACCTACCAACATTGGCGTTTCAGGCTGATCATACTTCAAACCAAAATTCAATGTCCCTCAAATGTATCTGAGAATACGTTTAGCAGACTACCAATGTGCTTGACTAGGATCTTGCATAAATTGACTAACAACACCAACAACATAAGAAATATCAGGTCATGTGTGTGTCAAATAAATCAAACTACCCACTAGCTGTCTATACAAATAAGCATCCACTTTCTCAGATTCATCATATCCAGTAAGCTTCATGATGATATCCATAGGTGCTACTCAAAGCCTTACAATCCTGCATATTGAACTTATAAAACAAATCTCATGCATATTTGCTTTGTGTAAGAAAGACCATGTCTTCCTTTTGCCATACTTCAATGTGAAGACAATAGTGCATCAATCCTAGATCACTCATGTCAAAAGCATTGGAAAGATCTGATTTTATTTTATCAATTAAGCTCTCATTACTTCATGTAATAATCAAATCATCCATGTACAACACAATGAACACTATATCTGAATCTTGTCTTAGAATGTAAAGATTAGGACCAACATCACTCTTTATCATTCCCCTTCGCTTGAAGTGTTCATCAATGCAAGTGTACCATGCCTGTGGTGCTTGCTTCAATCCATAAATGGCTTTGTTGAGCTTACAAACGAGATGCTCTCTCCCTGGCTCAACAAATCCTTGAGGTTGTACTAAGTACACCTCTTCATCCAACACTCCATTAAGAAAAGCAGATTTAACGTCCATTTGCTGGATCTTCCAACCATAGAAAACAGAAATAGCAATGATAGAACGTATAGCTATGGGTGCAAAGGTTTCCTCAAAATCAATACCTTCATGCTGCTCAAATCCTCTCGCAACCAACCGTGCTTTGTACTTGTTGAGTTGCCCATCAGCTCCATATTTGATCTTGTATATCCATTTGCAAGTGATAGGCGTCTTACCATCAAGTAGCTCAACCAAGTTCCCCGTCCTATTTTTTGTTATAGCCTTCATTTCTGTTTCCATAGCTTCATGCCACTCCTTGTGCTCCTTTGCTTTATCAAAAGTTTTTGGTTCTTGAGCCTTGAGCACAGAACCCATTATGGCTAGATTCATCTCAAATCTTGCAGGAGGTTTTCGATTTCTACTTGATCTTCTAAGCTCTCCATGCTCACTTGATTCGCGAGTATCTCCCTTATTAGCATCATTTGTTACTGACAAGTACCACTTAGGCACTCTCCTAGGAATCTCATTATTGACCCTGTCTTTTTCCATTGGCTCTTCCATATCGACACCAACTTCTTCCTTCACTTGCACTTTAGCTTTATCATCGAAGAGATCAATTGTCAATTTTATTTGGTCATTTTGACCCATCTCATCAAAAGTAGCATCTCTAGAAATCACGATATTTTGTGCATCTGTGTCATACATCCTAACAATAAGAGGATATCCGAATTAACTCACCTTCTAAAAAGTGAACTTTATTCATATAAAGTTGTTTTCCATGGTTCTGCAATCTTTCACAATATCCTAGTAATCCACTATGTCCATTGCATATCCATGTAACTAAATGAGTTATTGAAGAGAACGTGGGATGTGTCAAAGTGCTTGGATCTTGTGGATATAATGTTTCATCTATCCACAAATCCAAGTTTTTTTTTCCTTCTGCCCTGTAACGAGAACGATCCTCAGCAGATATTTGAATTCCTTTGCCTCCTCTTCTCTACAAAGGTGCCAAATCAATAGGGATATCCACATGTAGATGATACAATGTCATCATAAAAAAAATAATAGAGTAATCAGTTGCATCAAAGTACTATGACCAGATTCTATGAAGCAAAGCAAAGTACTCATCTTTGATTATACTATATACTATGTACAATCAATCCAAACTCCATGCTTGTATGCTTTTTTCAAATTTGGAAATGCCGCTCATTTTTTCATTCCAATAGGTAGTTGGCGCTCATATTTCCATTACAAAGTGATGATGGCGTTCATAATTGGAGATGGCACCCATATTTCCATTCTCGTGGACGGAATGCATATGTAAACATTTTGCAATTTTTTTTGATTCGAATTTGGGGATGGCGGTCATATTCTAGATCTATTGAGAATATTGCCCTTTTCGTAACCAATGGAGGAAATATTTTTGAATTAAGTAAGTTATACTGCGAACTGTTAACAATTTTTAACTGTGACTATAGACATTGTGGTTAGATCATTGGGAGTTGGGGAGGCCTTGGGAGTGGTGTGGGCAAGCAAATAAACAATATTGTTTTTTTTATTTTGATATTTTTCTATATCCTACATGGCATTCCTTAAAGGGTCTTTTTGATATTGAGGACTCCTCTAATGGACATTCCAATGGACACATGGATTTTGAACTTTGAAGATTGACATCATTGAAATTTGATTATCTAAGATCAATTTCAAATTTTCAAATTTTGATTTTATGTATTTATGATTGTGATGATTTAAATTTTGAGTCTTGAGTCGACTCGTGACTAGTGACTGTTGAGCATTCAACATTGGAACTTCTAATTTTGTGTTTCTGTTTGAAGTTTTAACTTTCGACCTTGAAGTTTCGAGTATTGCCAATTTAATTGTGCAATGTGCTAAGTTTAAGTATTGCTAGTTTAATTGTGCAATTTCAAGTATTTGCGCTAAGTTGAAAGTCAAAGTTCTAATGTGAGAGAGAGAGAGAGAGAGAGAGAGAGAGAGAGAGAGAGAGAGAGAGAGAGAGAGAGAGAGAGAGAGAGAGAGAGAGAGAGAGAGAGAGAGAGAGAGAGAGAGAGAGAGAGAGAGAGAGAGAGAGAGAGAGAGAGAGAGAGAGAGAGAGAGAGAGAGAGAGTAAAACATTTCACATAGTAAGCAAGACCAAACATTTTGAACCGTTTGTTTTAGAGCATAACAGGTGATAAAAAAACTACATGAAATCTTCAAGTTTTAAGATGCCCAGCTCCCACAACACAAAACTGTGCGAGTTAGTATGTGAGGAAGACAAGTGTCGTAACTGAACATTAGTTGTTATCCATGTTTGAAACAAGATCCACTACATGCCAACTTGGATATCAAAGTATAACATTTAGTCCAATCTTCTCTACCAACAATATCAAGATAGCAATACATTCTGTCCTAACACAACCGTATTAGGGCACACGCCATATTGATCAGTATGAGGGCAACCAACCATATTAGAACAACAAATTATAGTGAAGTACATGAGCAAATACTGTAATCATTCACTAATAGCAAAGAGGGTGTGATTCATTCATAGCCAAAAGTATCAGGGCAAATCTGTGCCATGCTAACCTTTTAGGCTTCATGTACAAGCATGACCATCTATGAACTTTGGTAATTAGTTAGGGAAAAATCATGCCGTGCCAACTACCCATAATTCACAACCTAGTCATACATTTAACAACTACAATTCTAGCATATTCTATTAAAAAATAGATTTATAACATCTCTTGTTTTTATAGAATAATAAAACATAAAGAGTTTACATCAAGTGATAAGCTACTACTAGTAGGATATGATTCTTTCATGGCCAAAAGTATTAGGATAACATATCCGTGCCATATTGACCTTTTAGACCTCATGTGGAAGCATGAACGTTTATGACCTACGGTAGGTAGTTAGGGGAAATCCATGCCGTACCAACTACGTAGAATCAACAACCTATTCATATCTATAGTAGTTACATTACTATTATAGTTTATTGAGATTTATAGCATCTCATTTTTATAACAAAATTTAAAGGGTATACGTCAAATGGTCACCGAATAATGCCCATAGAATTGCTTTCTTATAATGAAGCTATGACATGCTATCTTGGCAATGTTCAAATAGTTCAAATTTGAAAATATGAGTTTTAGTATGAACTCTGAAGAAAAGAGAGTGTGGTTAGTGCAATACCTGAATCCTTGGTGAAGCAATGTCCTGAGCATTAGCCATCTCTCACTTAGTAGAAACACTCGTCCATAATTAGAATCATTCCAAAAAAGTAAAGTCAAAAGATTCGTTACTAGTATTCATATTACTAAGTATTATGCCATCCAAGAAGTATCAAGTTAGCTATTGACAATGTGTACTTCTTATTCATCAATCATAAATGCAATGTTTACCCAAAGTAAAAGTGTATATGTCTGAAAAGATGTCATATTATTTCTTTTCACAACCGTGAAAGCTATGAAAAAGATAGCAAATGACAACCATTAAGCATGGTAGTACGTTACAAATCTTCCCCACTGAAAGTCTAATATGCTACATAGTATTTCGCATCTCATATATGCAACAAATCTACCTCTGAAATAGGCACTGAGAGACTATTACACTCCTACGTAGTATAGGCGCCCAATACATAATGTATATGTTGTCTAGAATGGAACAAATAAGAGTGTTCTTCCTAAGAACAAATTCATAGCCCGATTCAATCAACCTACATAGCATTCTATAGCAAATCCACACAAAGAAACTGATGCGAAACAATTGCGAAGTGAAACGAATCGAAACGAAATGAAGCGAGATCTGCTCTACTGATGGGAGGAAGAAACAACACGAAACAAAACGAAACCAAGACGAAATGAAACAAAATGCTAACGAAGGCCGGATAGAGCCGACTTGGCAGGAGTAGCTACTGCTACTGACTGCGGTCTAATTCTCTTCCAAGCCCCAGATTGCTACTGCAGATCTGTTGTAAAAATCAAACTTGTAAACAACAAATAATGTTGAGTAATAACATCAGCGAAAATTTATCTACTGATAGCATGCATTCCAATATTGCAGATCATACACATCACAGAACATAGCATTGAGAAAGATCACTTATATTATCAAAAACTGAATTTACAATATTTTCTTAAGCGTTGTCTGTTTCCCAGATCAGTGCATTGGCGCAAGAAAGATGTTCTCTCTCACGAAAATATGACTAGCTACTACTAATCTATAAAACACTTTGTGTCCATCTTGATGCGTCTAGCAATACATATATTTAGAGTAAACATTTATGATTAGAGAGATTAAACAATCTACAACTAATCTCAGATTACAAGAGTGGTGGATTAGGCATGTCCTAACGCTCTTTTACTGATGGCATCATATCTGATTGGAAAGCTGTACTACATGGTGCTTGTTTGATCTTCCTGGTCCTTTGGAGCGCGACGAGTTTTGTGTCGCGAGCAATTTCGGTTGTGTCGTGTCGTCTCGTCTGACTTTCTCTTGTTGTTCGTGCATTAGCTGCCTTCTGCCCGTTGGACAATGCCTTCACGCTGCAGGCCTTCGTCTTTTGCCTAAAGACCTTTCAAGATTTTAAGGGCAGTGTCGCCTTTTAAGGGCACCTTCGCTTTTTTCCGAAAAAGGCGAAGGTAGACCTGAAAATATTTTTAAGGCATTTTAGAAACACTCCTTTTTCCTGAAGGGCAAAAAATGCGAAGGTTGGCCAGAAAATTTTTCTAAGGCATTTTAAAGACAGTCTCCTTTTTCGCAAAAAAGCGAAAAATGCGACAGTGTTGGGAAAAGTTGCCAGAGTTATTTTCTAAGTGTTTTAGGCCTAGAAATTAATTTTTCTCATGATTCAAAAACCGTGAACTCTGCGACAAAACATTTCAAAATGCAGACTGTGCGAAACATAGTTCAAAATGCATAGTCGCGAAAAACAACAAAGGAAAAACTAAGGAAAAATGCTAAGGCTTTCAAAGATAGAAACTGTTGGTTTCTTTAGCTCCCTCTCAAAGTTGGTATTTTTCTGATTCCTAAGCTTGCACGCTGCTTCTCAAAGATTGCCTTGTCAAGAGGCTTTGTGAATGGACTCGTTGACCAGGTGGGACAATAGCACTTGAAAGACGATGACCTTATCTTGTTGTTCGTGCAATACCTGCCTTCTGCCCGTTGGACAGTGCCTTCACACTGCAGGCCTTCGCCTTTTGCTTAAAGACCCTTTCAAGATTTTAAGGACAGTGTCGCCTTTTAAGGGCACTTTCACTTTTTCAAGGGCACCTTCGCTTTTTCCCAAAAAAGGCGAAGGTAGACTTGAAAATATTTTTAAGGCATTTTAGAAACAGTCTTGTTTTTCCCGAAGGGTGAAAAATACGAAGGTTGGCCAGAAAATTTTTCTAAGGCATTTTAAAGACAATGTCTCCGTTTTTGCAAAAAATGCGACAATGTCGGGAAAAGTTGCCAGAGTTATTTTCTAAGTGTTTTAGGCCTAGGGTCTCATGACCCAAAAATCATGAACTATGCGACAAAATGGTTCGAAAATGCAGACTGTGCGAAACATAGTTCAAAATGCACAATCGCGAAAAACATCAAAGGAAAAATGCTAAGGCTTTGAAGATAGAAACTGTTAGTTTCTTCAAAAACAATACTACACATGTCTAGTGATCTAGGCATCATTCATGCATAATGGAAAAGCAAGCATAAACACTCACCTCACAACTCTCTCTCTCTCTCTCTCTCTCTCTCTCTCTCTCTCTCTCTCTCTCTCTCTCTCTCTCTCTCTCTCAAAACATTCACAAGACATAAAATTAAGAGGGAACATAACTCTTTGATATTACAATTGAAATTTGAAAACATAAAATACAAAGGATTTGGCCCTTATATAGTTGGGTCCAAAAGAGTTGATGTGACAACTTTCTCATTGGCTCATTTCCAAACTTGATAGTCTAAGTTAACTTGTTTTTTCTTTATATGGCAAGTAGCTTGAATTTACAATGGTAATAAACTATTTGAGCCATGCCACATAACTTCCTACTGTTGGGGATGCATGAATGTGTGGGCGGGTCGCGACAGAGAGAAGCGAGTGCCGAATCCCTCGGTGCATGAAACCATGTCTATAGGATTCAGGCCGACTTCAACAAATCGAAGTATGCCCTACTTGATCATGGCTTTGAAGTCACCGGATCGATACAATCGATGATTAGATTGGTTTATGATTTAGGTTTGTGGAAGCATATTAGGTGCGAAAATTAGAGCGACATGATCGACTCAGACTATCAGTAAGACAAAACGATCTAACCTACAAATAAGTTTATCTACAAGCAATAATCGATCAGAACATGAATAAGATGAGCATTCAATCACTATATACATGGCCTAGATTACTGGAACATTGATAGATACTGTCTGAATGCAGTCAGAGTCACGTTCTTCCTGAAACAATACTTTGTGATAATAGAGAGAAATAACGAAACAATTGCGCTCTGGATGTTCGATTGATCGAATAGATAGATTACTGAGTTAACCGAGCAATTGATAAGTTGCTGGATACATGCACATGGCTAACTAATTAAAAGAATACTTAGTTTGTACTTTACAAATAGGATTAAGGCACTACATGCTATTAGAAGTCGCCTTTGGACAATATCTTATTCTATTGGAGATTCTGTCTGGACGTGATGAAGGCATTGTTGAGCCGCTGAATTTTCGTGTCAACTATTTGAGTTGATATTGACATACGACTAGTCGGTGGAGCCGAATAGTCAGTGTCGGATTGTGGCCAAATAGTCGATGAACGGTGAACATGGCCGAACAATTGGTGTCGTCTAACTTCACAAAACACTGTCGTCGATTTCTTTGTATTTTTGTAGACTGTTAAAAAACAAGCATATTTTTGCAAACTGTGCGATTGTACATGTATTTACATACAACCAATGAATGGATCTAGATTAGCAATGAGATAACAGATGGAGAGGATAGAAATCCAACACTTCCCCATAATCTGGATCCTTGAATGCCTTGATTTGGAGATTCAAGATAGCTGAAAAATTCATGGGTGCTTCTTGATTTAACCCTTTTGTAAATATATCAATTGCCACGTACTGGGTTCTACAAAATTTCAGACTTACCTCCTTGTTGAGTATTTTGCTCCTGATGTAGTGGTACTTAATCTCGATGTGCTTGCTCCTAGAGTGAAATCTGGGATTGATTGATAATGCAGTTGCACTCTGATTTTTGCACTCAATGATCGTTGGAGCAAATTGTCTGAGACCAATATTAGACAATAAATTTTTTCAACCAAATTGTCTCTTTAGTAGCTTGAGAGGCTGCAATGTATTTATGATTTTGTTGATGTCATGCAAACGACATTCAAAGAGTACTTGCAGAAGTAATTTCTGGAGATTTTCTTGGATGATCTGTGCATGCACGGGCCGAACTCAAAATATCTATCCAATTTGGAGAAAGTGTTGAAGCAATGCCGCAAATATTATATATCCTTGAATCTAGAAAAGTGTCAATTTTGGGTGACACATGGCCTGACATTGGGTCACATAGTATCAAGACATGGAATCGCCACAGATCTATCAAAGATCAGGGTCATTGTTGACCTGCCACCAACAGGGACGATTCATGGAGTCCATGTTTTTATGGGTTATGCTAACTACTATCGGATCTTCATTCTAAATTTTGCGGAGTTAGCAAGACCAATTTACAAGCTCATGACAAAACCTCATTAGATGGAAGAAGCCTTACAGTTTTTTTCCAAAAACTAAAAGATGCATTGGTCTCAACGCCAATCTTATGACCGGCCAATTGGACCATAGAGTTTCATGTGCATACTGATGCATCAAAGTATGTGGTCAGAGCCATCTTGACCCAACCAAAAGGACTCTTTAATCCGATTTGCCAACCGACAGCTTAGTGATTCAGAATTAAACTATTCAACCATAGAGCGGGAAGCACTGGCCATAATTTACGTAGTCAAGAAGTTTAGGCATTATTTGAAGGCCACTCATTTCACATTTTATACGGACCATCAACCCTTGCTCTATCTCGTTGGTGTTTGAGCTAGAACCGGATGGAATAGATCATAGTTCAGTCTTGTTGGTCTCCTAGCTCGCTAGCACACATCACATTTTCTTAGATATTCTGTATCCTTATGAATTGTCGGCCACCAACATCTTGATTGCAAGATTCTGAATTGTAATGTCAAATGCAAAATGATCTCCACCCGTGCCTTCATGTGGAAGCGATATAATTTGGGTGAGCTATATGGGAAGCTCCCTCAAGATCCTGCTTCCAAGACAAAACACAATGGAAAACACACTATTGAGCAACCACCCAACCAAGTAGAAGCAACCAATCAACTATAGAAGCTTCACCCCCAAGCCAAGGAATAAGAAGCAATGAGGCTTACATGAAATTAATCTGTATTCCTAGCTAATATTTCTCGGCTCTCATCATCATCCTTCTCTCTTCCTTCTGGGACCTCCTCGGTCTAGGGTGAGGTGCTCTTTTATGACAGCTCAGCTTAGAATTTTGGAGATTCTTCGGATTTTGCCAACACTTCTTGTATGAGAGAGATCTGTAGATCGATGGTTAGTGATTACTATAATGATTATGCTAACGGGTGAATCCATTGGTTATGTTTTTCTAAGGTAGTTTGGGAAATTATGAGATATAGATTAGATCCCAAATGATATCTTATTATTTACAAAATCTACAGGCCCTTAAATTTATTTTTCCTTTATTTGAAGCCATGTTTATTAGAAACTTCTTGTATACGAGACAATTGGATAAAGATTCATATAATTTGTCAATCATAATTTCCTGAAATCCAACCCATAATAATTTACAGGATACTGGAGTATATGTCTAACATAACTCAGGAAAAGTAAAAGTCATTCCAAAAAATTTTCCATTAAGAAAATACTGGATTTAAAAATACTTTCAAAACATGATTCTTTTAATTGAAGTGCAAGATTCAAGTTCTATAAACATCTGATAATTAAAGACTGAACGCATACCAAAATGACAATCATCTTCAACTACAAATATTCTTGGATTCATTATGATTCGTTATCCAATTGACCTCTCTGGGATACAATCACTAATGAGTTGAGTCCCTTCCTCAACAAAGAAATACTCTATCCCAAGAATAATGTATATCCAATGCACATAATTTCAACTGATGAACCCAAATGATTCACTAATCATGCGTCTTACAAGCAATATAACTCAAAACCATCAGTTTCTGGTGAATCCACATCACATTGATCATTTTTACCAATTAACTTCATCCTGGAGTAATCAACTACTCAAGTTAATTGCCAATGATTCAAAAATCTCAAATGTCTAGGTGAAAAACTATTGTAACACCACATTTAGATCCTTACCCAAATCATTTATAAGTTAATCCATAAATCTCCCATACAGAGATTTGTTAACTCTACAAGTATTTGTCAAAACAATACTTGATCATATGCTTATGTTCACCGACTAGGTTAAGTGCACCAGATAACCTTAGTAACTAGGATTACACACGATTCATACAAGATTAATCGTGCACATATGAGAATAATATCACTCTGACCCAGTACATAGACACATTCTTACCTGACAGATTCCTCCAAAACCCACATATGTTATTCACATATCTCACTAAGATCTTGTAACTCAGCTACAAAATATTTTCTATTTCTCATGAGTAAATAACATATCCGAGAAATCTTTGAGACGAATAACATTCACTCTCAATAGTTTTTCAATCCAAGTTACTTCTAATTACATAATTTCTTCCACTCAATCAACCTCTCTCTGATTCTAGTACTTAAACTAAGATTAGGTTGATTCAATATAGAACTCTCAGACTTGAATTCTGATCAAACTTACTTCTATTCCAATCAAAATGGAATTAGTGACCTTTGACCTTTTATTGTACTACTTATAGATAATGATTCAAATTCCAAGCCTGTTCTAGTTTCAGATTGTCCACACAATCCCTAGAGAATTTCTTCTTATTCGAAAAGTTCCAATTAGGCATCTTACTCTGAATCTATCCGAAATTCCTTTCAGATCAAATCTCATTTCTATACCCTAGTGGTTCTTTTCCAAAAACTATGCAACCAACAGATTTCCAAATAGAATTTTATCCCATCTTCACCCTTCCTTTTAAAGAAATTATAAATTTCAATAAAAGCTAACTGGAAAGATGATATATAAAAATATCCAAATCCAAAAAAAATCAGTAATAAGTGCTTCCACTAAAAGATTCACTTCATTACAAACATGAATTTTCTTTCAAATATTTCCAATCTGAGTGATAGAAACTACTATTTCATCGAAACCCATTTATGTAACAGAGATATTCTAGGTTTAAGAAATTAAAACAATTTAACCTTAGAATTTATCTGAATTCCAAGTCTATTCACACAAGTAGTAATTTATATGACATAACAGTCTTTCAAAAGAATAACTTCATGCTGGAAAGAATTATATAAATCAGTATGATATCTTATATTCAAAAAATTACTAAGAAGTAAAGGATTAATTACGAAAACGAGAAATAGATTTGAGGGCCTCTGATTTTGTAAATAATGAGATACCACATTGGGATCTAGATTAAAACTCAAAATTTTTCAAGATACCCCACATTTGACCGAATGGTTTTCTTCTTTCCCATATCGCGACTAGGTACTAAAACACACCATTGATCATCAAATCTTTACAGTCCTAGAATTCCCTTTCCAACATTATTGATGTCCCATACCATCAGCTTTTTCTTCCAAAAAACCCTTAACCACCTTATCTTATATTCTAAAGATCCATTGATCATCTAGCTATCCTATAATCACTATAAGATATTATCTCTTGTTTCCAAACACTGGAGAATCCATTTATTCGGATGACTGGCATGCTTATTAGATGGATACTACGAATCCACATCTGATTATCTGACTTAAACAGAAGAATTAACATGGTTCACTATTACACTCTAAACTTTTATGGTTATTGACAAGCTTCGAAACCCTACTGATGCATCAAATCTAGGGACAAGCTTTTGTCAATTAACAGATCCAATGTAATCCACATATCAGATTCCACTTTTAACCTCACAATTGACATCCAAAACTGCGGATAACTCAATGGTTACAAAGATATCAGTTATCAATTCACTGAATGAATTCTATCTAGGAAATTAATAACCAGTATTAAACAATTATTTACAGGGATAAATTTTCCAATAAAATTGGACTATTTTTTCTTTTTTATTGGCTGGTTTGGCATTACTTCGTTAATATTGACAAAACCTATCCAAACATAGAATATGAAATTACATGAATGGAAATTCCACCAATAGGATTTCAGTAATTCTTAAACCAATCCTATCAGATTTACTGTCTAGACAAATAATACTATTGCCACTCATTCAATCTGGTCATTTCATATTGTTTGACGATTTTAATCAAATTTAACGAGTATCTTGCACAAACGATCACTTGACTGATTTCTAGCGATCAATATCGATTAGAAAACTATCAGACAAGTAACTAATTTCAAATTTTTACCAAATTGAAATTCAACAAAAAAAAAAGAAAAAAAAATTCAAATTTTAACTTTCAATCTGGGAGTTCCAACTCCAAAAGTTAAAAGAATGACATACTGTAAAACTTGTGGTCAATTTCATTTCGGTACCTTCTGTCAATTTTAACTTATCTATCACCGGAAAAAATTTAGACTTAGTGAAAACACTGTGGCCAATTTTGACTGATAAACTCAGTTTAATCAATTCACTAATCTATACTGATTCCATAGATAACGATTAAATGACCGAATATTCGATTGTTTGGAAAACTCAATTTTTGGTTTTAAATTACGTAATTCAAAAATTTTGACGAAAATACTCTTAGTACAAAAGACAATCAAAATCGAAAAAATCGAAACACGGTCCGATTCCTAATGTTCCTAACCCAATGTCAAACTGGCATGCAAAGCACACTACATCAGCCACAAACGTCATTACGAAATTTTTTACGTAAACTTCAGTTTTACGGAATTTGTCAGCCATTAACACTGATTTGTGACCCAACTGTCAGAGCACATGCGTATGACCACTCAAATCGATTGTAAATCCCTCATGCATGTCAGAATCACTCTGAGAATTAGCATGCAACCAATCCATGAAAACACAATACTACAAATTAGGGAATGACTGGCATGCAATCAGAACAATTTCAAATTTTGCCAATTTTACTCACAAAATTGCAAAACTTCAGATGATCATAACTTTGGCTATAGGACACCAAATTGGGTGTTGTAAAGCTCAATACAGAGGGAAACCAAGTGAACAAGATGCTTGCCACATCAGCCTGCCACCTAAGCTTCACACATGCAAGATCAGAGTGTTAGAAAAACTGTAGTAGAGCGCATTTCCATAAGAGAAAATAATGCAAACACCCATTCTAGCCCAAAATTGTTGGTACCACAGTCTTAAACAACCAATTAGACTTCCATGAAGCATTCATACTGATCCTAAGATGCTGACAGGCTTCGTAGAACTCAATATCGGGTCTTGATATCTTTAGACTTGTGACTATGTCTTTCTTTCACATGTCATACAGACTCCTCATGTTCAGATGATACATTCTTCTGTGCCACAGCTAATCTTCATTCTCTGATGCATTTAATATGATATCCGAGTTGCTGATTATTTGGCTTATTAGAGATTACCTTCTCTGCATCCAACCGTCAGCAATTTGTTTGTATTTTTCTCGATCATGCGGCACGTATTGCCATCGAACAAAACTCGAATTTCAAGATCTGCTATCTTGGAGACTGACAATACATCTTTTCTCAGTGAAGGCACGTAGAGTACTCCTGGCAGCTCTACTTGGCCTAACAATGTTCGCAACTGTAGAGTACCGATGCCTTTGACATCATGTCTGCTCCCATCACCTAGAATCATTGCTCTGTTATTTTCGAGTTCTCTGAAGTCGATCAAGTTTTTCTTGTTGCAGGTGATGTGTGATGTTGCCCCTAAATCAATGACTACATCGTAGTCGTGTTCAGTGTAGCTCGTTGAAGCTTCATCAAGTATTGTGAAGGCTTCATCACCTCTATCTACATCCTTGGATGACTCTGCAACATTTGTCTTCTGAGTCTTGTTCTTTCTTTTTGGGTTGAATCTGCAATCATATGTAGAGTGTCCCTTCTTCTTGCAGTGCATGTAAGGTATTGTTGGATTGAACCAGTATTTGTTGGCTGTATGGCCTGGTTTGTGAAAGTGATCACAGGAAGAAGATTGTTGATTCGAGGACTTCGTCTTCTCGAATCTGGGTTTGTTCTTGTTTTTCTTCCTTCCTTCCGTGAAGAGGGCCTTCTCCTGATCACTACTTCCTTCTCTTTCGTCCCTCATTAGTCTCTCATCAGCGACAAGATTGATTGCTTTGTCGAATGTCATATCTGGTAGACTTAGTATGAGCATTCTCAACGGCTGATAGGATGTTGATAGAGACCTCATGAAGTACATCAATTGTTGTGGTGCTGGGACCTGGTGCTCCTGTCCTGATGCAGCAGGTTGAGCGAAGATCGTTATGATCTTCTCAATGTGCTGATCTAACTGGTTAGCTAATCTACTCTACTGGCTAACCTAGCATTCTATCTGGGCTACCTAACTATCTACCTTAGTTTATGTCTACCCTAGAGGTTGGTCCATTCTAAGATCTTCTTGACTAACTATCTGTTTTGACCTAATGTAAATGTTACCTAGACTAACGAAGCTAACTACTCTTGACTACCTAGACTAAACTAAGATTAACTAACTAAGAGAATTGAACTTGATCTAACTTACATTTCTAGATCTATTTAAGAGTCCCGGTCGGTAACTACTTTAATCTAAGGATCTCGATCTGTTACTTTAAAACTAACTAATCTAAAAGATATGCTAATAGGGGGGGTCTTCTAGGTCTAACCGGATTTCCTAGATTTACTCTAGCTATCTGAATGGAGTCATTTAATGGAAACACTATCTTTGTAGGACATTTTAACAAATTTAACCAAACATAGACTATCTAAGTGAGCTAGCCTGCCTACTCGATCTTTCTAAATTAGAATCACCTTGTAAATGGCTGATCTAACTGGCTAACTAGTACTCGTCTTATCTAAGTTTCTAATCTAGCTATCTGATTTATCTAACTATTCTAAACCGAAGTAGAATACTAAGGATCTAACTTCTAACTCCTATGGATCCAGATCTAAACTACCACCAAGATTTAACTAAAATTTCTACCACCTATCTAATCGACGGAGTGTAGCAAAGAATCTACAGGCTACTCCTACCTAGGCTATCTAACTGGGTGTTGACGGTTCATCTTGATAAAGATGACGTGGATGGTGGCTCCGGCACATCTCTGAGTTCAACATCAGCAGAATAGTAGTGATGCAACCTGCTGCCACTAATAGGCATGTCTAGCAGGTCAACAAGTATCACTGCGCCATTAGGTCAGATCTCTACTACTCTATATGGTCCTTCTCCCTGAAACTTAAGCTTTCCTTTGTGACTTGGCATTGTGTAACAATGCCAATGCTCCCTTGACGAGATCCTTGGTCTTGATATTGTGATCTTGTTTCAAACATGGATAACAACTAATGCTCAGTTACGACATATGTCTTCCTCACATACTAACTCGCACAGTTTTTGTTGTGGGAGCTGGGCATCTTAAAACTTGAAGATTTCATGCAGTTTTTTTTATCACCTGTTATGCTCTAAAACAAACGGTTCAAAATGTTTGGTCTTGCTTTATCAAGGGAGACTATGTGAAATGTTTTAATGTCTCTCTCTCTCTCTCTCTCTCTCTCTCTCTCTCTCTCTCTCTCTCTCTCTCTCTCTCTCTCTCTCTCTCTCTCTCTCTCTCTCTCACATTAGAACTTTGACTTTCAACTTAGCGCAAATACTTGAAATTGCACAATTAAACTAGCAATACTTAAAACTTAGCACATTACACAATTAAACTGGCAATACTCGAAACTTCATGGTTGAAAGTTTAAACTTCAAACAGAAACACAAAATTAGAAGTTCCAATGTTGAATGCTCAACAGTCACTAGTCACGAGTCAAGACTCAAGACTCAAAATTTAAATCATCACAATCATAAATACATAAAATCAAAATTTGAAAATTTGAAATTGATCTTAGATAATCAAATTTCAATGATGTCAATCTTCAAAGTTCAAAATCCATGTGTCCATTGGAATGTCTGATGGTATGTAAACAGTAATATGTATAATGTCATGACTTATCAATATTGTCTACTATCCACTAATCTAGACTCTAAGCTCTCTTGGCTCTGATCCTCCTTCGAGTAGTTGCTCTCGAGCCTATTGTAGTCTCCTCTTGAACATTAGGGACGAAGTCCTCATCGGAGGCCAAAGTAGGATGCCCCTCATTCTCATCTCATCCTCACTCTCCTCTACACACTCCTCCTCTGAGGACTCTGACCCCGACGATGCCTCAGGCTCAAATTCATTATCAGGGCCGTAGGCACGAGACCTCGTACCCTCTCCTTCCCTCCTCTTATGCATTGCTCGAGTGACAGGTCCTGCGCACAAGGATTGACAAACGTATTATTGTCTACAAATTATAATAATTAGTTAAAAAATGTATTTCAAGTGACAAGTATGAAGCATCAACTAAGTAGCAAGTACTAACTTCTTATTTTTCACTTGCCCTCTACATAGCCTCCTCATAGAGAAATGCGTACACATCCTCGTCATCTTGTGATCTTGGTGGCAAGTTTGGAACCTTTGTCACATTGATCTCATCCAGATTGATCTATTGAAATCAAGATAGATCAACAGTTGTATAGGTAAGTCGTATTACATAATACTTCTAACTTTAAAATTGAAAAATTCAAACTTCAAATACACTGTAGAAATAGAAAGGCAAGGTCTTTTACAATATCTCTAACAGGTATGTGTTGCCAAAGGAAAAAAAGCATTGAGATTATGCTAAATATTTTGTTATTTTGACATACTAATGTGCGAATCGAAGAGATTATGGCAGATCATGTTCGCCATGAAGTAACACGAAATCGGATCTTGATTCTTGTCAAACTATTTTTGTTCAATAATCATCAAATATGTTTTTGTGTTCTTTGTTTCTCAAACGAATTCAATACCATCTGAGAGTTTTGATGGTGCCATGAAGTAAAAGTAGGCACGTCTTTCCCTTTGATTTTAAAGAGAGGCATGGGAAAGAACTTATTGAGATTATTCATCATAAAGTAGATGGCATGATCGAACCAGATAATGAAGGATTATTTTTACACTTGTCACTGCATGTACATTTAAAGAATGGTCTTTTTCAATTCCAAATTCTATCTTGGTGAAGGTTCATCCTATTAAAACTAGCTTCAAAATGGCCTGCATTGATCAATAAGCATCATAAGACGTAGTTTAATATGATGACAGTGTCCCAAACAGCCAAAGAGGCTGATCGTGGCCCAACATAGAAGAGAATACATGTTAGTAGTGTAGCGCAAGCTAGAAGAACAAAGGGTGATAATGCGTGCGTGCGTGCGTGAGAGAGAGAGAGAGAGAGAGAGAGAGAGAGAGAGAGAGAGAGAGAGAGAGAGAGAGAGATGAAAAAAGTAAAAAATAGCAATGGGAAAGAGGTGTGATCCACCATCAGCCCATTTATACAATCGAAGGTTCACGTGAGGGGAAGATGAGGCTTGTTTCCAACCTTTGGATAATATGGCAAAAGCTTATCCTTCCATGAGTAACTTGTGGAACAATTTTTCATTAAAAACAAAAAGGCTCCTCATGTAAAAGTTTATTTCTAATTACTAACAAAATGTAGAGTCGTGCTAACCTGGTTCATTATTTGTAAAAACCAACACCTTAGGGAGAGAACAACGTACATTCATGGAGAGGGAAATATAACAACATGGCCTTGCATCCTCATGGGGATTCTTTTGTTGATGAGATAGAGACATGATAGCTACCAAAAGCCTAACCCTTCAAATCATGTGAAAACAGTTGGATTTGATCAACCTTGATTGGTCTTAGTTTAAAACAACGATCCAAAATATTGACAATGAGAAGGTCAAATAAGAAGTATCACAAATTTCTTGTGAAAGTTGGTAAAAATTTGAGGTTAGACCAAAGAATACAACAGCTATTCACTCTCATGGATTCAATTTTACAAAAAAATGTGGCATGTGCAAAAAGATGAATATCAATGAGAACTTATGCCGCTCATCTCAATGACTTCCAACGTAACCTGTTTAATAGAACTTACTAAGTTACTAGTCTCCATAGGCCACAAAATTCAAATGATATCTCCCCAATAGAAAAACAAACAAGAAAAAAAAAATTTAGAACCTTTCCCTGATTCAAACCGAGCAAACCAATTCAAATGCCAATTTGAATCGGCTGGTAACCTGACCATGAGATAAAAACCTTTTTTATATTTTATTTTTGAAACGGCCAAGGCCCAACTTTTACTATTTGGTCTTAAAGTGGGGATTCTATTGGGAGGGTGCACTACTTTCCCATTTGTGCCCTATTTTGGATAACGTTAATTACTTGACGTAGAAGCTTTTGTATCTAAGGTCTGTTGAGTCTTATGATTTGGTATTGCTTGGGCTCTTCGTGACAAAACTCTTGCGTTTGCCATTCTTGTAGAGCTTTAAGCATTGATGCTATGTATTGCTATTTGCCATTCTTTGAGGAAGACTATTAGATTGTCCCATACATTGACCCAGAATGTCTCACGTGTTCATCTGCCACGCAAAAGCATAAGTGCCAACTTTAGGTTCGTTGTGAAATTTATGCCTTCATTTTGAATGTTTTCAAAACATCAATATAAGAATTATCCACATTAAAATTACAATTCAAGTTGGTTTTAACAAGGTTTAGTTCACCCCTCATCTTAACGAGGATAAGTATGATAAGTGGTCTTTCCATTCTCTATGCATCTGCATGAAGCCATTGCTATATATGGTTAGTGATGCTAATTTGATCACCATAGCAGAAACATTGCACTTTGTTTTGAACAAAAGATGGTGTTTGAAATCAATTCTAAATCTCCTTTCTGATCACAATGTGGTCAACCACCTGTTCCTAAATCTCATCCCAATTCTAACTTTGGCCAATCAAAAACCACAAAAGCAAAGAAACAAATTGAGACTGACATCTTCATAGCCTTTTAAAAAGGCATGTGCCATTTACATAATACAACACCTGATTGATTCTCTCACCTGGAGTAAGTTTTTCCTCGAGTGAATTGCAATCTGGCAAGAGACTGGTTTAGGCTCAGTTACACTATTTTGAAATCTTCTTACGCACCATCACTATGTCACCGAAGTTGAAAAACTTAGAATATGCATAGACTAGCATTCCAACTTGCATTTATCTATCTTCAGCACAAATTGTTCCTATATGTATTTGCAGATAGTGCTATTCAACCTTATGCTGAGACTCTATAATGCTACTGCCAAACGTGTTAGTGAATTTAAGGTTTAGGGTAGGTGTACAGCAGCCACTATCCAAAGGTAAAAAAGCAAATGAATACAACTAGATAGCTGCCTGAAGCCCAATCACACCTGCACCAGGAAATAAGACTTCTTGTTACTAGTGAGCATTCACGTTAAATAACAACTAGATATGCTGAGTTCTGCTATATATATAGGAGAAACTTGTATCAATAAAAAATGTTTCAGCACATAGCAACCATAATCTGCATTATTGCACATATCAGATGATTGTAAACATTCACATTACTGGCAACTCGAAGCTGCACATGTACAATGATCAAATGGCTCACCACAAGCAAGCCTGCCGCCTGCATTTCCTGTGGATTTGCTCAGTTCATGGCCGCCTGCAGTAAATTGGACAATAATTTAGAAAATTAAGAAAGCAATATCTGCATCCACACAAGTCTGATACACTGTTATGCATTGAGCACAAAGACCTTTTCCAAGATCATCGGGATCAGCATGAACAACAACAGCCCGCCCTAAAATCGAATTCGGTCCCATAAGTGGAATCTGGCAATGCAAAATGCAGCAAGTAAGAAGAATAGATCCTTACTGTTATTTTTTCAAAGCATGCTTTAACAATCACGTAAAAGAATTCCAAAGAACTGCTGCATACTACATTGCCAAATAACAAAATTAAAGAAGTCCGCATTGAAGGAATCAGGATATCACATGAGTATCAGCAATTGAAATTTCTGCAATGCCTGCGATGAGACAAATGACTGTGTCATTATAAAAAGGCTGGGCGTAAAAAGAAAATGTGACCATTTATATTGTTATCTAGGCCTCATGGATATAAATCCTATATCCAAAACCCTACTTGCCAAGTCAAATGCAAATCAAGACGGTGCAGAAAATATATAGAGAACCTATCCTTAAATAAAACTGACCGAAAGTTCAAGTTTCATGGAAGCTATTTTGGGTGTTTCATTTTGGGTACACTCCATTCTGTACGGAACATATTCCATACATAGGGAACATGTTACAAAAATAGATAATTTTTCCAAATTTCTAGCAAAAAAAATAGTGTCTGTATGGAGCATGTGATATTTTCCATGTTCCAAACGTGATACTG
Organism: Diphasiastrum complanatum; assembly: GCA_029204225.1. Lineage (NCBI taxonomy): Eukaryota > Viridiplantae > Streptophyta > Lycopodiopsida > Lycopodiales > Lycopodiaceae > Diphasiastrum > Diphasiastrum complanatum. The sequence goes on from CM055110.1 coordinate 2,122,127, forward strand.
AACGACCTCATTTTGTGCAGCTGGGAAACATGGGACTCAAAATGACCCTGAAGAACTTTAGGTATAAAATTCTGTCCAGCAGCTCAACTTGTGTGATGCAATTACTTACATTTCAGCTTTCAGCATTAGCAAGTTGATATGCTAGACAAAACTGGAAGATAGGAATACCGTACCATCTTCTCCGGCTACAATGTTGCCAAGATCCCCAGCATGTCGGTTTTCATCCTCAGGGGCACCATGCTCCTTGATAAAAGGATTGAAATGAGCACCTGCAAAATATATCCCTAACTCAGATGACTGATCCTCAACCATGGAGAAAGGAGAAATAATCAAGAGATTCGGAAAAATTGAATGATCTATAGTATAGATCACATAACCAATATAATTTTTTACCGGAACTGATAGCAGTTAAAAATTGGTACTAGAATTGATATAAGCCCAGCCTGATTGCCACCCAATATGTAATGATAGGGAACGCGTGCAACTTACAACCTTCAAAAAGAGAGAGGCTGCCGCTAATATTCTTATATAAAGACAAACAAATAGCCAGAGAACATAATTCACATTGTGTTAGGTGCAAATATAGCTTCGTGATACATGACATAGTACTAAGGTTGTCGACAATTGGCTGGTCAAGTGGAAAGCAGTGCATAGTATTTGACGATTATATGAATGGTGAGGGGTATCAATAGTAACTCTAGTTGAGTTTAGCAGGGTACTAGGGTTGCATGACATATGCACAAGCATCTTGTAGGCTATAAGTACCCTACAGAAACTCGCCCTCCTACACTTCCAAATTCCAATTGTTTGTTACTAGAATCCTCTCCTCAAGTATATTCACTCACCGTGTTGATCTTTAGCTTCTAGTTGGTTGGGTGGCTTGGATCCACGGTCTATCTTTTTGGTTCTTTGCAACACGATCTTCAAGATGTACAAGAGGTGATCTTCACATTTACTCATTAAAGGACAGTGCTTGGATGTAGAAAATAATATAACTGAGCTTTATAGCAACCCTAAACCCTCAATTGAAATCAAACAAAACTTCAATTGCAAGCAAGTTATCAAAACATTTGTTAAACACAAAGGTATGTGCATGGACCTTTTTCACCAATTCCTTCTGTTGTAAGTGAATTTCATTTCGTAATAAACACTATTTCACAAAATTGGGAAAATATGACTTGATCTTGAACGTTAAACAAGATTAGCATGATAAAAAGAGGGCTTTTGATAACAACATTGAAAAAAACAAATCTTCAATCAATTATAAAACATAAACACAATGAATAAAGTAGGTGTGTCAATACCAGTTGAAAGGCAACCGTTGGTTGTATCACCTAAAGCATGGACATGAAAGCCATGTAGCCCGGGTTTCAATCCTCTAACCTGTCCAACAATAGTTGTATGTTCTGCAACAAAAGATATGCCCACACATTAACAAGCATAAATGCTCCCAACATGGGTAAATTCTTGCCATCTTCCAATATACTTGAACCTTAATCTCATACATTGCTACAAATCGTCTTGCAATATGCATGAAGCAACTAGATTACTAATCAATGTTCAATAGAAGTTGAAACTTTCAGAACCAATATTTATTATCTACCAACTTCCAAGCTATCACAAACTAACATGATCAACACACTGACTGTCAACGACCAATCTTATCATTGTATAGAGGCCTAAATCAAATCAATTCCGAGTGGCTTACTTCTTACCAGACTAAAACGCATGAGTAAAATTTGCTATTGCTTAGGTATAAATGTGAGAGTGGAATAAATCCATATTCACAAATGGAAATCAATAATGTCATTAAGCAATGCTAAAATGAAGTATACATAAATCCATGTCAGACCAACCACATAAAAAGAAGCAACCTTTGCCAACAAGCATTACTTATAAACTCATTAATACCCAAGCATTATTTGTTATCTTGGTACTAAGCAAAAATTAACTTTGCTAAGAACCACTCTCCAATCCATCAACAACTATGAAATAAAGAGGCCTTTGGCTTATTTATAGTCAAATAGGAGTTCCAACTAGTTAGGGCTATGATCCCAACAAGATTGGCCAAGTCGGTCCTCATGAGACTAAGCATCCTTATCATACTACTAAAGGGCCTCACGGGCCTAATCACACAGCCTAGTGGCAAGCAATATTTTACAGTATTCTAGAGAAGAGGCTTACTTGACCAATTCTCCATAGAAGTTCTAAAACCAACGCACAAAACAAACTAGTAGAACAGAGACTTGTTCACCAACCTGCCACAAGTGTCACATTGACAAGAGAAGCTCCACCTAGTGTTAGGGACCCAACTCCCTTGGGTCCCAAACCCAGACTTGAGACCAGACGATGACGGGCCTGTAGACTTGACCGGTGACTCGTGAACCTGCATGGTTGCCACATGTCATGATCCAGGAGTGCACATGGCTTGGAGTCTCTCTCCTTGGAGGTATACAAGGGGAGGAGGACTCATTTGCCATCCATTTTATCTACCTAGGAAGAGGTGGATGGAGAGCGTGTGCACGGCCAGGATGTATTGCTAGCGTGAGGTAGGAGATGGCTGAGAGCCTAGGCGGTAGTATGGGACGCCGTCTGGGATGGAGGTCGGATCCAACTTGATACGGTCACAGGCCAGGGCACGGTGGGTGGACCCGGATTAGGTCCTATGGTGGGGTGGAACATGAATCGTTCAGTCTCTTGTGGTTAACCGGCACCTGGAGGTTTGCAGTAAGTAAGTTTGTAACATATGGTATCTGGATGTCTTAATGCCTCAGGAGGACTTAGTTCGGCTGGAGGACCTATCATCCTTTGTACCTACTGAACCACAGGCCATTGTTGATGTACGTCAACGTGGACTCAGGAACCGGCATGTAACTGAGTACTTGCTTCGTTGGAAAGGAAGTTCTGAGGATGATGACACTTGGGAGAAGGAACTTGACCTTAAACTGAGATTCCCTGGATTCCTTCCTTAGATAAGGAATTTTTTAAGGAAGAGGGAATGTTAGGGACCCAACTCCCTTGGGTCCCAAACCCAGACTTGAGACCAGAAGATGACTGGGCCTGTAGACTTGACCGGTGACTCGTGAACCTGCATGGTTGCCACGTGTCATGATCCAGGAGTGCACATGGCTTGGAGTCTCTCTCCTTGGAGGTATACAAGGGGAGGAGGACTCATTTGCCATCCATTCTATCCACCTAGGAAGAGGTGGATGGAGAGCGTGTGCACGGCCAGGAATGTATTGCTAGCGTGAGGCAGGAGATGGCTGAGAGCCTAGGTGGTGGTATGGGACGCCGTCTGGGATGGAGGTCGGATCCAGCTTGATACGGCACAAGCCAGGGCACGGTGGGTGGACCCGGATTAGGTCCTATGGTGGGGTGGAACGTGAATCGTTTGGTCTCTTGTGGTTAACCGGCACCTGGAGGTTTGCAGTAAGTAAGTTTGTAACATATGGTATCTGGATGTCTTAATGCCTCAGGAGGACTTAGTTCGGCTGGAGGACCTATCATCCTTTGTACCTACTGAACCACAGGCCATTGTTGATGTACGTCAACGTGGACTCAGGAACCGGCAGGTAACAGAGTACTTGGTTCGTTGGAAAGGAAGTTCCGAGGGTGATGACACTTGGGAGAAGAAACTTGACCTTAAACTGAGATTCCTTGGATTCCTTCCTTAGATAAGGAATTTTTTAAGGAAGAGGGAATGTTAGGGACCCAACTCCCTTGGGTCCCAAACCTAGACTTGAGACCAGACGATGACTGGGCCTGTAGACTTGACCGGTGACTCGTGAACCTGCATGGTTGCCACGTGTCATGATCCAGGAGTGCACATGGCTTGGAGTCTCTCTCCTTGAAGGTATACAAGGGGAGGAGGACTCATTTGCCATCCATTCTATTTACCTAGGAAGAGGTGGATGGAGAGCATGTGCACAGCCAGGATGTCTTGCTAGCATGAGGCAGGAGATGGCTGAGAGCCTAGGGGGTGGTATGGGACGCCGTCTGGGATGGAGGTCGGATCCAGCTTGATACGGTCACAGGCCAGGGCACGATGGGTGGACCCGGATTAGGTCCTATGGCGGGGTGGAACGTGAATCGTTTGGTCTCTTGTGGTTAACCGGCACCTGGAGGTTTGCAGTAAGTAAGTTTGTAACACCTAGAATGTATGAAATACTTCTGGAATAAGGGGCAAGTATGATCTACTACACAAGTTCATTGCTAAGCCTCTTCGGCAAATAGAGCAACCCCCACACCAATCGCCAAAAGCAAGCCGATCGCCTCTGACAGCTTGGCATCGTATGATTGTCTCCAACCTTTCTTGAAAGTTTTTGTCGACCTCCAGCCAAATAGTTGGATATAGGGCTGTTAACGTTAGCTATTCCCCTAGCCTTAAAGTCCGCTTATTTTTTAGGCCCTTCTTATGAATTCCAAAGCCCTTAGCCAAAACAACCTTTTCTCCTTTTTGAATTTTGCATTGTGCTTCAGCCTCACGTCTCCTAGGCCTGATTAAGCTATACCTAAATGACCCATCTTGTTAATCCTTCTAAAAGGAAATACCTAGTCAACAAATTTTGACCCTATGTTATGAACTAAATCATAGATATTGGCATCAAATGAAGTACAAAAGCAACAAATAGCATTCACAAAGCAAACTCCAACTAAGAAATCTCGAATGAAAATCATAGACCTTTGATAGCTCAAGCAGATCTCCTGCAAAGATCTCCAACGTGGAACTCCCTTACATCACTTCGCTAACTAAAAGGCTCTTCAACACCTAGAACAATCCAAAGAACATAAAAGAGAAAGGTAGCACCCTTCAACACCTAGAACAATCCAAAGAGCAGAAAAGAGAAAGGTAACACCCCTTTTTAGGCCCAAAAACTAGTTAACACTGTAATACCATTGTTTGAACCAACCACCCGCCTATATATAGCCACTCAAAAATGTAATATATGCCCATGGGGAAGAATTTCAGGTGATCTATAGACCAGCTGCCATGTGGGTTGCATTTCAGGTGATGTATAGACCAGCTGCAGCCATGACAGAACCATAACAAGGGCCTCCGCATAACTATACAATCGTTTCACCTGGTGGAAAGATCACTACAAAATCCATTCCCCAATAAAATCCATTCTCCAAAACATTTTATATACAATCTAAATAGCGAAGTGCTCACATAGATTCTCTGATTTCTAAGGGCTACTCAATGCAAAAACCAATGAAAATTAAAAGACAACCAGATAGCAGTACCATGGGGAAGGTTCTGAGAGAAATGAAGGACACCGCTGACGCCCACACTCCCAGCAAGCACCGCTACTGCCTTCAATGGAGCCATAGCCATAGCCCAACAACAACAACAACAACAACACCACCACCACCACTACTAATTAGTCACTCTGAGATATGGCCCTTAAATGCTTTTCGGCCTGCCCACTTGACAGACACTTGGATGTCAGCCACGTGTCGAAACTTGCCACGTGTCGATTGTTCCATGGGTTCTAGATTTTTTAAGGACTGTTACTTATAATAGGGTTTACTTGCCTATATTATAAAGTTTTCATGATGTCAATTTTTGAGAAAAGATGTCGATTTTATTTTTATGCTTTGTTGGCTTTCCGGAACGAACACTGCAAAAGAGGAGATGTGAGTGGGCAAGTAGTCACATAATAGTTACACGATGTTTGAGGGCCCCTTAAAAACTTGGGGGATATTTTACATATTCTATTTTATGATAATTATAAAATCTTGGGACATTTATATGGAGGTTTTCAAAGCGTAATACCTTAATTCCCTTTCTTAAGAACTAGATTTTTTAATTTCTTTAGTAAAACTTATAAGGCCTTAGATTTTACACTCGGCCCAGCCCCAAGAGAGAAAACTTTACATGGCCCTCAATCTCTCACCCTCATGTAAGGGACCTTGAACCCTTCTCAAGACTTTTCGCTAGACCCTTTTTTGTACACCCTAGGGTGGTTTCAAACTCGGGTGCTCACCAATCTGCTCATTCAAATGTTTCAAAGGGGACAAAAAGGGATTTCGCGTCTTTTGACTAAGCTTCAATTGCCATCATGTGCAACATGAGGTCACAGGGATCTTTTGGCACATAGGGGCAACTCGAGCCTCTTATTTTTTGTCTGGGTGCAACTCAATAGAAATGGACTAATCCAATTGTAAGAATTTAATTGGGCCAATCAAGTTGCAGTGGTATATTTATTTTTACAACGCGAAGTTTGCAAAAGGAGTGGCCCTTTGCCCATCATCTTACTTGCCAAGACATAAAAATGGGCATTAAGAGAAAGTGCCTAGGCAATTGAACTAGAAGTTACTTGAAACCATTCTGTAGTCCACATGCATTTGTATGGATGCAAGAAAAATTCTTGCTCTTGTGGTTGTGGGGCTCTACATTGTTGTACATCAAGAGTTGATGCTATTAGCAAAGGTGTGATAATTGTATATTAATTCAACAAGTCATCTTATTGTGCACCAAGATATGTGTGGCAAGTAAAGGAAACACATCAACTTTCAAGATTCATTTCACCAGTCCATCGTAGCTTGGTGTATGGGTAGAGTGGTTGACTGTGATGGGCAAGGTGTGGGCTCGAATCCTAGCCACTGTGTAGTGACATTTTTGGAGCTTGCTCCTCACTTGGCATTGCCCAGATGCCATCACCACTAACCAAACTTTCCATATGGACCTCATATGCCACCACATTAATGACCAGACAATAGTGAATTCCCAATTATCATCTCTCCAAGCATCTCCAATATTCTCCCTTTGCACATATACGATGGTACCTTAGACCATCAAAAAACTAAGGACAAATCCATTTCATGACATGGAACCCCTCAAGGATGAGCTCCTTATTTATATGATGAATACCTTCACTCTCCTACTTGTCGACCACTTAAACATGCATGCTGTATCTAGTTTTCCCTAATCATGATACAATAATATCATCCATCCCATCCACAAAATTGGTGATCCCATGAAACTAGACAACGACCACATCAATATGATGGGCCATGTGTTGAATTGGACTATTTTGGAGAAAACCATGAGTAGAGTCAAAAGTACAATTTGTGCTATATGACAAGCAAGCTTTAGGATAGCATGCCACTCCACCATCGACCAAGTTTTAAGTTGTAATTGAGTGTTGTGTAAATGCTTAGCTTTCTTAACTACATAATGACAAGCATGTCACATTTTCTTCAACATTGAACATACATGCTGCTGAATTTTCAATGTGCCATGTAGGGGCTTGAGGCTATAGCTTCAACGCCTTTTATTTTAAAAAATATACGTATTTCATAATCTATGAAATACTACTTTGTCAAAAAACTGCAATTAAAAGTAGCAAAAAATATTGCTTGTAAAGATGTAGCCCAAGTAACTATAAATGTGTAGTCAAATGTATCGAGCATCATGTCAATCTATACATTGTGGTAGCCCAATGCTGAATGTCAAAGGCCTTACACAAGCAAAAAGTAGCCTTTTGACAGTAGCAATTTAGAGACTCAGTAACTGAACAGTTTAAGAGGACTGTAACAAAAAACATTGCATGTGAAAAGGTGACCTGGACATAAACCAATGATTGGTCAAAAGTGCAATAAAAGGAACACATCTAGCAGCAATTATCTAAAAATTGATGAATATATCACATATTTCTAAAAATGAGAAAAAGCCGAAGGTCCATGGAAATATGTTCTAAGTCATATTTTGGCCATTTGTCAATTTTTCGGAAAATGCGACAAAAAGGTGAATTGTGCAAAACTTAGCTCAAATATGTAGACAGTTCAAAAACAAAGCAAGGAACAAAAATGCAAACACTTTGACACTTAGAAACTTTAAGTTTCTTCAGCTCCCTCTCAAAGCGGGTATTTTTGTGATTCCCAAGCTTGCCCTTTGTCTTTCAAACATTGCCTTGTCCAAAGGCTTTGTAAAAATGCCAGCCACTATCTGCTTAGTTGGAACGAATAGCATCTTCAGCTTGTCTTTCTCAACTAGATCCCTGATCAGGTGATACTTGATGGCAATGTGTTTCCTGGAATGAAACACTGGATCCTTCATCATATGTATAGCGGATGTATTATCCATGAAGAGAATCAGCGGCTCATCACTGTTCTCTCCCAGTCCATCTAGGAATTGTTTGAGCCATGTTAGCTCATTAGTCATCTTGGCCACAACAACGTATTCTGCCTCATAGGATGATTGGACAGTAATGGTCTGCTTCTTGCTGACCCAAAGAACAGCTACATCAGCTGAATTAGTTTCCTGCATTGGATCTTCCATACTAGGAATTTTCTCTTGATCACTACCATTTTGATTTCCAAGACATGATTTTAGTGGGTTCCCAATATTGACTGTTCCTTCTGGATCAGTATCAATGTGCTCTCCTTGATTCGAGTCCTAACTTCCACTATATGATTGTTTCTCATCTCCAAAATGTTGGATCCTTGAAGCTTCAACTCTTTGTTGGACATTTTGAACATTCGTTGGCACACCTTTGGCTGCTACAGATTGTTGTGCAGTGAATCTGATGATTCTTCATCAACATTATCAGAGGATGAAGTAGAAGAGCAAAACCCATGATGGAAAAGCCTATTCAATAGGTGGATCAGCAAACTTTATCAACAACTCTTGATTTTCCATTGAATTAACAGGAAATGGCCAATCAATATTTATGCATTGCTATGGAGTGTACACAAGATATTTGGCAACATCAATGTAATTCCCAATTTGAATCGACCCAGAAAATTCCAGTCGTGAGCACAATGTCAATGCAAGGACATAGAAAATCAGCTGAGGATCACGAAGACGATGAAAATCAACTGAGGATCATGAAGACGATGCGGAGGATTATGAGGACAATATTTTTGTTTTCAATATGAGCAATATAAAGGCCAATTCAGGCAATGAAGTTGTCAATGAGGTAAATCACTCAAGGGCCCCATCTTCCTTGAGATCACAAGAACTATCCAATCACATTCAACTAGAATACTTGTCTAGAACATCTCGTGAAATGGGATTAATAGACAAGGATACAACTGATCTATACCAATGTTTCACATTCAGTATAGAGTGCACAACAGAATGTGATGAAACTTGTATTATACAAGCTGGAAATTGTCCTAACTATGAGATGGGACAAACAATCAAACATCCAGTATATCACAATTTTCCGTTTGTGGTTCAAAATATTGGAAATATCAATATTTTCGAACATGATGATGTAATCTACAAAAAGTTTTTCATAGAGACTTTGAGTGAAAGAGATACCATCACTCTTTGCAAGCATCTCATTCACTCGATATTATTGAAAATGAATGTCCATTCAGAATATCATTTGTCATTTTCAGAGATGATCAATCACAATGTATTGGTCCCTATATTGGAAATTGATTATGATAATGATTCCTTCATGTGGGGTCTCCACAATTCAAATGCAAGATTCATGGTTATCGTCAAAGCATTTGGATGGAATGACAAAGTGACTATCAAACAACATGACAAAATCTTCAGGTTAGCACAGCCAGATGCAATGCTAAAACATGATCCTAAAGGAATTGGATAGATCATCAAATTTGTCATGATGTCGAGGAAGCAGACAAAAGAGGATATTGCGGTGATACACTCTGTCCATTCCATATAGATTGGTTGCCAACAAGCAATATGGTGCTTCATCAACCTCTTCTTCGACCATCAGTTTTTTCTCCATGGGAACAAAGATTACAGTCTGAAGCCAACAAAATGACTTCAACTCGACAAATTTGGATCTGTAAAGAGACAATAATCTTTTGGATGACACATCCTATGTTATGACTACTTAACTGAGGCGATCAAGTTGATCAAACAAGCGTCTTCATTTTTGAGGACAAAAATGTTTAAGTAGGGGGAGTGTCATGTACTTTTAGTACATCAGTGCTTTTCCACGCATTAGGTAGGCCCAAAAGGAGCTATTAGCCTTAAGAACAAGCGGTTCTCTCTTTAGGCCCTCCAAAGTAATTAATAAGGATAATAGGCCAACAAGGGCCCAATCTAGCTTAAATAATACTTAACAAGGACTAACTATCCCTCAAGATAGTTAAGGTAAGTTAAGTAAGAGCATTGTCTATAACTAGACAGGAGACATCAAGTTTTGAATCTTTCGGCTCATTTGCAAGTGAGAGCTTCTAGTTTCCTTGTGAATGTGAGCCATAGGGATCTCCATTGCTAGGTCTCATTAGCCCTATCCACATGAATCAATGCTCCATATCCATTGATTGTACTCTTTCTTTCATTGCTAATGTGATTCCATTGAGATCTCCATGTCTCTAGTTTTCTATTGGTATGCTATCATGATTGTCTTGTTATTTTCTTGCTATTAGCTTTACTTTTATTGTAATTGCTATTATTGAAGATCTTCTTGAAATCATATGAAGAAGAAACTCTTCCTCACACCTTGGCCCCATCATAACTTGAATACCTTCAAAAAATATAACTTTTGATGCTTCTTGAGAAGCCTTGGTCTCGGCCACTTCCAAGATTGAATCTTCATGCCACATGACATCTCTATTCACAATTGAGATAGAGAGTGTAAAGACACTAAAGTCCTCCTTGATGGATGCATATCCAATCATGATCCATGAGCTTGGATCATCCTTCCTCCTTGTTTTTAAGGGAATATGTGCAAAGCAAGCACTACCAAGTTCACTAAGGTGATCAACCTTAGGCTTCATCTTGAATAAAACTTCATATGGTGCTATTCCTTCAAGAGATCCAATACTCCTCAAAGCTTTGATCTTCAATGAGAATTTCTTCTCAACATATGCTTTGAATAATAAGCAATAATCATACACCATAATACTTGAAGAGAGAAGATATGCGCATCTTTTGTGATCATCCTCCTTTGAAATATTGGACATATAAGAAACATCAAGAGAGTTTGCACTCTCACTTGGATCCAATTTGTAGATGCCTTCAAATCTTGATCCATATGCAAGGATCTCACCATCCTTCTTGATCACACAATTGTCAGTATTGAAATTGACATCAAAGCCACTATCAAGAAGTTATCCAACACTTAAGATGTTCTTTGTAAGCTTTGGGACAAAAAGAACATTGTTGAGAAAGAGATCTTTGGAAGATGCAAGCTTCAAGGGAATAATCCCTACTCCTTCAATATTGCACTCATGCTTACTTTCAATGTATATGGTCTTCTTGACTCCATCATAAGGCATAATAGATGAAAAAGAGTGCTTGGAGCCACACATATGTGAAGATGCTCCACTATCAATATACCATGAGTCATCCTTGTTGAAGGTGGAAGAGGAGAGAGCCTTCTCCATCACTTGCAATATAGTCTTCTTTCCCATTGGTGATGTTGGCTTGATTGAGTTAATTCTTCTTCTTGAAGCAATTGGTGGCATCATGGCCTTTCTTGCCACAATAAAAGCACTTGATCTTCTTCTTCTTGAGATTTGAATTAGAAGCATGAGAGGTATCCTCCTCCTCTCCATCTTGGTCTTTAGCTTTGTCATTAGAGAAGTGATGGTGTTGCTTCTTACTCCTCTCTTTGTGCTTGGCAAATAGAACTTTGCCATGATCATGATTGAGTGATAGCTTGCCCATCCTCAAGAGTTTGTACTCTTGTCTTGATTCTTCAGAAATAAGCACACTTTGAAGGGCCTCCAAACTTGGTAGTTCCTCCTTAATGGCATAAGATTGGACAAGGTTGTCATATTCATCTCTCAAGCCATTGAGAATGACTTGGACTAGCTTACTTTGATTGATTGAGTCACCAATACATGCAAGCTCCCTATGAATATCCTTGACTCTCAAAACATAATTAGATGCACTATCATCACTCTTTTGACTACTTTGAAAGATTTGATTTCTAAGAGTGATGAGCCTAGAGGTGTTCTTAGCCTCATAGATGGACTTGAGACAATCCAAGCTTCCTTGGATGTAGAACAATCACCAATCTCCCTCAATATCTCATTAGAGACATTCATCTTAATGTAGTGGAGAGCCATCCTAGCTCTCTTCTTGTATTTTTGTACTTCTTGAAGGACTTGAGGCTCCTCCACAATCCCAAGTACAATGTCCATCACATCTTGGAGTATCAAGATGGACTCCATCCTCAACTTCCATATTGAATAATTGGAAGTAGACAATCTCTCACGTGGTTGCAACAAGTATGAACTCATTGAAGTCATGTAAAGTGGAGATAAATAAAAGTGATGAACAAATAATGTTGCTTCTCACTCACTATAGGATCCAATAATGGTGTGCTACCATCTCCTATGTAAGATCTTGCAACAAACTGTGAGATGATTCTCACTAGCTATCTCAATCTCTCCAAAACTAGATCTACTTCACATCAGATGATGGAGTATGGGCAAAGTTAGGATCAAACACTCTTAGCACGTGTGAAATACACTAAGAAACCAAATTTGACTCAAATACAATGATATTGTTTGAAACAAAATGGCTAAGATCTCAAAACAGTGCCTAGATCACATATAGATGAGATTGGTAAGCATTCAACTATGATTTTGGATCAAACAAGCAATCTCTTGACCAAACCAAATGTGTCCACCCAGGTCTAGGTGCCCTATCTAACCCTCTTCAAAAGCTTATAACTTTTGATTGGCACAACCTAATGGAATGAAACTGATTGCATCAGAAACTAGGCAAAAATACTTCAAAACAAGCTATCTAGCAAGATTTTTGAATCAAACATGAAAGAAAACTCCCAAACTGAAATTGGATGTTCCTCACACGTGTCTGAGCACTTGATTCTGTATAGTACTAGGTCAGACCCAATCAATGCCCTATTGATCTCTTTTGATCCAAAATTGGACAAGATAGCTAGGAAAATGGATCTTGACAATTTCTAGCTCAAGATTGATGAATAGTTTTCACTCAAATGATCAAAATGCATGGTAACCTTAGGTAGGCTCTGATACCATTTTGATTTCACACGTGTGGACTGTCCACAACATGTACTTGTGATCTCCTAAGGCGTGTAGATGAACCAAGATCAAGACTAGACTGAGATTCAAGATCTATCTTTGATTCTATGGCAAAAACACACTACTACATGCATTCAATCACTTCGAACTCTCACTCACACGTGTGGGAAGTATTCAAGAGTAATCTAAGTAAAAACAAGCTGCTCTCCTTGGGTAGAGAGAGAAAATCATCATGAGCTCTCGGGTAGAAAGAGAGGGCTAGAAATCCAATAACACTCAAAATCCACACAATCTCCAAATCAAGTAGATCCAAATGAGGAGTACAATGATACTAGTAGATCCACGAGCTACCACTATGCTTAACTATGATTGGACCACACTTTGTCACCTCTTAATTCTATTGGACCATTGATCCATGTACCTCTAAATTCTATTGGACCATTTTCAAGCAAATCTCAAATTCTATTGGATCACTCATGGTTCCACCTCTAAATCATATTGGACCTCTTAAACTTCATCAAACAAAAGCATTACACTTGTCTACACTCTAATTGGCACGAGTTTGGCCTCCTACTCTATTTTGGATCAATAGTGGCATTACAAGTGAAAATGGATAATTTGCCATCTATGCCAAATTTGACCCTATCAACATCCTACACCTAAATGCTTGACTATGAGATTCTATGAGACCCCTATATCAAACATTTTTTATTTACTTTACAATTCTCCACACGTGGGAACATCCTCCACACATGTGAGATTCACTTGCAATTTTTTATCATAAAAAATACCAAGCTAGATTTTTGCCAATTTCTCACATCAAACTTTTCTTCATCACCTTTCAAGAAAGATGGAGCTTGGTACATAGATAGTGGAGCTTCTTCACATATGTGTTGTTCACATGAGTCTTTTGACTCAATTGTACCTTATAAAGAACTTAAAAGATCTATTTATACTGCAAATAATCATGAGTACTCTATTGAAGGAATTGGCAACATTCCATTGAAATTTGCTTCTTCTAAAGTTCTTGCAATTTCCAATGTTCTTTTTGTTCCTAAGCTTACAAAGAACTTGATTAGTGTTGGAAAGTTGCTTGATAGTGGTTGTAATGTAAAGTTCAATTCCAATATTTGCTTTATCAAGAAAAATGATGAGGTCCTAGCTAATGGATCTAGATATGGTGGAATTTTCAAGTTGAACTCTTATGAGAATGCAAAATTTTGTGAAGTTGCTCTTTTATCTAAAGAGGAGTTGTGGCATAGAAGGCTGGGGTATTCTAACTTTAAGTCTATGTCTTCTATGTTCAAGAAAGATAAGGCTATTGGCCTTCCAAGATCATTTTCCAAAGATTTCAAGCCTTGTGAGGCTTGTGCTATTGCAAAATCACATAGAAAGCCATATCAAAAGTCTTTTATTAAGACTACTCATCCTTTGGAGCTTATACACTCAGATGTTCATTTTTCTTCATCTAAAAATATTGGTGGTGCAACATGTTTTGTCGTCTTTATTGATGACTTTACAAGATATACTTGGTTGTATCTACTTTCTTCAAAAGCTATGGTATTTGATCACTTCCTAATCTTCAAAGCTTATGTTGAGAAACAATTTTCTTTCAAAGTTAAAGCTTTAAGATGTGATGGAGGAGGTGAATACATCTCCAACAAGTTTTATGAATATTGTGAAGGTGAAGGAATAAAGAGAGAGTTTTCTTGTGCTTATTCTCCATCTCAAAATGGAGTTGCTGAGAGGAAAAATTGATCTTTATGTGAATGTGCTAAAGCAATCCGAGTTGAAGCTTCTTGCCTATTGAATATTGGGGTGAAGCAATAAATTGTGCAAACTATTTGTGCAATAGATTACCTCACAATGCATTTGCTAGAAAATCACCATATAAAGTCTTGTTTAAGAAGAAACTTAAGGTAGATCACCTTAGAGTTTTTGGATGTGCTTGCTTTTTTCACGTACCCTTGGAAACAAGGAAAAGAGATGATCCTAATTCTATCAAAGGGATGTGGTTGGATATTCATCCAATAAGAAGGCTTACAGGAACCATGTTCCCTCTACCTCAATAACAATTGAGAATAGGGATGTTATATTCCATGAGAATCAAAAGTACATCCTTGAGGAGGCCGAGTTCAAAGATTCTTAAAAAGATACCCCAATCATCACCCTTGAAGACTATCATGGAGAGATTGGGCCAAGAAGTGAGGAGGAGTCACCTCGAATCTTTTCACCAAGGAGGTCTCAAAGAGAAAGATCCAAGCCTAGGAGGCTTACGTATGAAAATAAAGGCAAGCAAGTGGAACTCAACTCCACTAATTGTGCTTATTTTATTTCACATGAGGAGCCAAAGGATGTATATGATGCACTCAACTCGAACGAATGGTTTCTTGCCATGAGGAGGAATATGATGCTTTGATGGCGAATAAGACATGGGAGCTTGTGGATCTTCCATCCAACAAGCATGCCTTTGGTTGCAAGTGGGTTTTTTCAAGTCAAGTATAATCAAGATGGCACAATCAAAAAGTACAAGGCAAGGCTTTGTGCAAAGGGTTTTGATCAAGTTTATGGACTTGATTATGGGGAGATTTTTGCTCCAGTTGCAAAGATGGTATGAATTAGAATCATAATTTCTATTGCTTATTTTTTCAATTGGCAAGTTTTTCAACTAGATGTCTCTAATGCTTTTTAAAATGGATATGTAGAAGAAGAAATTTATATGGATCAGCCTATTGGGTTCATCCATGACAAAAACAAAGTTTGCTTGCTCTTCAAAAGCCTCTATGGACTAAAGCAAGCTCCAAGGTCATGGTATTCTCGACTTAACACCTTCCTTGAGTCACTAGAATTTAATCTTAGTAACTATGATCATTCCTTGTATGTCAAGTTTTACGATAGAGATATTGTCATACTTCTCATTTATGTTGATGATATCATTCTAACAGGCAGTTGTATCAAGTTAGTTGGGGAGACCAACATTGCACTTGGAAAAGAGTTCAAGATGCAAGATCTTGGAAAAATTCAGTACATATTAGGATTACAGATTGACTTTCTTAATGATAAAGCTTTTGTATGTCAATCCAAGTATGCTCTTTCAATGTTAAAAAAGTTCAATATGCTAGATTGTAAGAGTATAGAAATTCCTATGGAGCAAATTGTAAAAGACCCTAACAAAGGTGATGAAAGATCCTTCGTGGACATCACTCTTTTTAGGAGTCTTATAGGCTTCTTGATTTGGCTCACAATAACTAGGCCTGACATAAGTTTTAGTGTTCATAAGTTGAGCCAAGCTATGTAAAATCCTACTATTCATCATTGGAAAATGGCCAAGAGAGTGCTTAGATACATATCTTCAACTTTTGATTATGGTTTATTGTATTGAAGTGAAGATCTTTCTATAGTTGGCTATTCTGACTCGAATTTTGCAAGTGATAAAGCAGATCGAAAATCTACAAGTGCTTATGTCATATATCTTGGAGGAAACTTGATATCTTGGCTTTCCAAAAAGCAAGACACTGTATCACTCTCATCTTGTGAAGCTGAGTATAAGGCACTCACTGCTATGACAAAGGAAGTGCTTTGGATCAAAAGGTTGCTAGTGGAGCTAAAGATATTCGTGGAAGATGATCTACCTATGATCATTTGTGACAACATTCCAGCACAAGTCGTTGCCAACAATCTGATATTCCATGCAAGGAGCAAACACATCGAGGTTGCACATCACTTCATGAGAGAGAAGCTCATTGGAGGGGAAATCTACTTGGAGCACATCGACACATCATCTTGTATTGTAGATTTGCTCACCAAACCTTTGAGCAAGAGCCAATCTTGGTATAATACCAAGATCCATGTTCAAGTCAACATAGATTGTTTTTAGGAGTGTTGAATTTGAAAAATCATCTATCTTGACTTTAGACTTGCTATAATCATTTTTACTATGCAAGTATGTTGTTTCATAAATGTAAATGCCAAATTTGGCCTAGATGGAACTCGCGCTATATGAATTTATCATGTCTAGTTGGTTGAATACAACTTGCATATAGATTGTAGATTTAGAAATAGCGTTAATATGCTTGTAGAAACTCGTGGCATATCACATGCATTTATTGTAAGTGATCCGTAGTGACATACAAGGCATGCACACATGCATGATGATTTGTACAATTCTAGCTAGAAATAGGACACTTGGTAAAAATAGGTAGAGATGCATACATGAGATATGACAAATGTCACTTAGAGTCTAGTTTCCACTTTAGATGTGATTGAAAGGTAGATGGATGTGGTTCTACCTCGAGCTACCTCAAATTCTCTATCTAACTCGTGTTGAGGCTAATTCTCATACACTAAATTCTTGTGCTCATTTGTAATTCAAAGCAACCTTTCTCTTAAAAGTGTTTGGATCAAATTGGATTGAAACTGAATTTTCAGGTCTGAATAGTGATAGTATGGAATTTAGGAACTCCGCACGTGTGAAAATCAGAGATTTTTAGTCCCTTCTATTTCCTTGCTAGTTGATCCAAAGATAATGGTGTTATCGCTTGATGGAAAGCTTATGAAGGTACCTTCCATAGAAATTGATACCAAATCAATATGAAGTGTCTATCTAGAGTTATAAGCTCTTAAAGAGGGTAGGGAGAGGTCTAAAATCCCACTTTTTGATTTGATTCAATATTTCCTTGTTCTGAATCCATTGTTTTGAGCATCCTACACAAGAAATTGAAGATCAAGACTAAGGTTGATGTAATTGAACACCTTTGAGGCTTCTGAGTATCAATAGTGTTTTCTTTGAAGCATCTAACACGTGACAAAAGTAGGATTCAAACTTGTCCAAGTGTCTCAATCCATGTTGAGTATCTGATCTAGAAAATCTTGTTTTGTGGAATATTTGAGATTCATCTCAAATACAGTTGCAAGTTTTTCACATAGGAAGGTAGCACGTCTTTGAAAATACCTATAGTGAAAGAGAGCAGCAACATTAAGTCTGATTGGAACAAGCTCAAACATATTATTGTCCAATAACTAAGAAGTCTTCACATAATGGCATCTGTGGAAGGATATCTCCTAGAAGCAGGTGAAAGACTAAGTACCTCTAATTACTCAATCTGGAAGGTTAGAATGGAGTCTTTTTTGATACTCCAGGATTTTATGGACATTGTGCTGGGTATTGAGGAGGAGCCTCAAGCACAGCTTGAAATACCAAAGTACAAGAAGAGAGCTAGAATGGCTCTACATTTCATTAAGATGAATGTATCTAATGAAATTTTGAGAGACATAGGATCTTGCACCACAACTAAAGATGCCTGGGATGCACTTAAGTCCATCTATGAAGCAAAGAATACTTCTAGAATACTCACTCTTAGGAATCAGATTTTCCAAAGTTTTCAAATAAGTGAGGAGAGTGCATCAAACTATGTTCTGAGAGTAAAAGATCTTCATAGGGAGCTTTCTTGTGTTGATGTTTCAATTAACCAAGATGAACTAGTACAAGTCATTCTAAATTGCTTGAAAGATGACTATGATAATCTTCTTCAATCCTTTGCCATTTAGGAGGAGTTGCCTAATTTAGAAACTCTCCAAGGACTTCTCATCTCTGAAGAAGCTAGGCAAAGTTATAAACTTTCTAGGATAAACAAACTCGAGCATATTGGAAGTGACAAAGCCCTCTTTGTCAAGGACAAGCATAAAGGAAGCAGTAAGAACTAGGGTTTTCAAACATTCAACAAAGACAAAGCCAAGGATCGAGATAAAGATGGTGAAGAGGATGATTCATCTCATCTTTCTACTTCAAAGGCCAAGAAGAAGAAACTCAAGTGTTTCTTTTGTGGCAAGATGGGGCACTGAGATTTGTCAACATTTGGCACCTTTGCTACTTGAACCCCAATGCATACTACATCCAACAGCACAACAACAAAGTCCACACTCCGATTACTGCACACACACTCCAATTCTTACACCACATTTGAGTTTTCGCAACTGAACAGAGCCACTTCAATGGCTATCTCCTCACCCACATCCACAGGCTGTTAGAATCACAAATTCATTGGTCTTGCAAACACACTAACAGACCTGGATTCGATTCTACTCAAGCTCATGCTCCTCCTATTCCTCACGCTTGAAATCTCAACCGGAGCCCCAACTTCGAATCTCAACCGACACACATTGTCCGATCTCAACCGACGGTCATCCGTTACATCTCAAAAAGAAAAACAAAAGAAAACTAAAAAAGAATCAGTCCATGAAGCAAAATCACGACATGGTATCAGAGCTCTAAGGTTATCACTACATGATATCAGAACAGTGATTATCTAGGCAACACAATATGGCTACAACGATCCAGACAAGAATAGCAATCAGTCTTGATGGTGAAAACTACAGAGTATGGAAATTCAAAATCTTCTGAAGGGTGAAGGCATCTGGTCGATGACCCGAACTTACAGAGGTGCAGCCTCCAGAGGGAGACCTGAGGAGAGCTGACAGAAAGGATGAGCGTGCAATGGCGATCATCATTTCACCCATCAATGAAGAACAACTCATGCAGATTGAAGACTGTGAAAGGAGCCATGCAGCATGGGAAAGACTAAAGCAGAACTATGAAGTGAGGACTGTCGCTTCAGTGATGCATCTTTACAATCAGCTGTAATCCATACGATGGGATGGCAACCAGTTGGATCAGCACATTGAGAAGATCAGAACGATCTTCGCTCAACTTGTTGCATCAGGACAAGAACACTAGGTCTTAGCACCACAACAGATGATGTACTTCATGAAATCTCTACCTGCGTCCTATCAGTCGTTGAGAATGTTCATACCGAGTCTACTAGATATGACATTCGACAAAGCAGTCAGTCTTGTCAAAAGACATGACACGAAGCGAAACAAAAAGAAAACAAAAGAAAATAATTCGTGCTACCAGCTGACAGCTCAACGAGTGTGGTGTCTTGTATTCCATGCTTAACTGAAAGAGTTAGCAATAACAAAGAATAACTAACTAGTTGATTAGCGTTAACTACTCTTGTAATTCTCTGTTTAGCTATCTTGTAAACTCTACATAGTGGAGATCCTAAGCATGCGACTACAGCTCACAGAACACAAAACTTTCTAGCAATCAAGATGACAAAAAGCAATGAGATGGAGAAGAGAGTAGTTGTATTATCAGTTTTTGAGTTTTGAGCTAGATGATCAGTGTCTCGCTCGTTGGCGGCCTGACACTCAGCTCAATCACTATGTTCTGCTCGTTGACAAACTTTCATGCACAATTGTTTTCATCTCTCTATCTTTTTTTATTCTCTTTTTCTACTCTTTCTTCTTTTTGATGCTCTCATTCTTTTGTGTTGATCCAATATTGTGTTTTTATACCTCCATTGTGTGGAGTTTACAAGATAGCTAAACAGAGGATTACAAGAGTAGTTAACTCTAATCAACTAGTTAGTTATTCTCTATTATTGCTAACTCCCAGAGGATCTGTTGTTTCTTCGATTCTTTCTGGCTCTTTTTCAGAACCGTTTCTGCCTGTTACCAGGCTCAAAGGCATTCGTTAGATGGTTTCTTGATTTTACGATGCCAAACCAGACAGAAGAAAACAGGTAGACGTTGTAGTATAGATTTTCTTTGTCCTGTCTGTCAGAGGACTACTCAGGGTCGTCACTCTTGAACGTACTTACATTCTACATAGAGATGCAAGCCAAGAACGCTCATTCACAGATCAGTATGCAAACCAATGAACATTCAATGAATTTCTACAGCCTCCTTCCCTTAAAAAATGAACTGAATCAGATCCTACACTACTGAACTTGCATAAATCCACAGAACAAGAAGCAAGAAACTAATCTACAGCATGTTAGAAGTCCAAGAATCAAGAAACCAACCAGTCTATTGATTCTTGGACATCCCAAGAACATCAAGAACTGGATTTTACAGAGATATGCAAGAATCACACCACAAATCCAGCCTATTTAGTTTACCTGAATGCTGGTTTCTACATTAATCCACAAGAAAGCAAGAAAGCTAATCCACTCTACAAAGCAGCAAATCTAGTCCACTCTACAGTCCACAACCACACACAAAAGGAGGGAAGGGCAAGATCATAAATGCATCACTCAAGAAACAAGCATGATCAAGGAGCTCAATGATTGCACCTAACTCGTGAAGGGATCTTCTCATTTAAGCATGGAGTTGATACAAATCACAAAAAGCTCCTCTACACAAAGAGGGAGTCTCTTAAATAAGAAAGAGAGCTACTTAGGTGGCATCCTAGTGGAATTTCCACATTTCACAAATTACAAGTGGAATAATGCTCTCCATAGAGGTCACCATCAAAAGGTGGCTCACTCTACTTTCTTTAAGAGGGGTCTACTTGCATTTATTACATTTCCCTAGAAATACTAGTTCCTACATGGTCATGCCATCTTCCGGGATTCACCATGAGACTTACACAGTTCTTACTTGTCATTACTAACCTCGGCTCTCATACTCGACTCTAAGTCTTCATTAGTCTCGTCTTCTCAAAGACCTCCTCAGTCTAAGGTGAGAGGTGCTCTTAGTTGCTCTATCCGAGTATCTTGGGGATTCGACAGAATCAGCCAACACTGCAATTTCATGGAGCAGCAGAAAGCAGCCTACAGTAGTCTTATCATCGACGGAAGCTGAATATTGAGCACTCAGCAATGCTACACAAGAAGCGGTATGGTTACGAAGATTGCTTGTGGATTTAGGTCAACCATAGGTGGATGCGACTACTATATCTTGCGATAATCAAAGTTGCATTCACCTTGCCAAAAATCCAGTTCTACATGCTCGAACCAAGCACATCGAAATACACTACCATTTTGTTCGAGAGAAAATTCTTGATGGAGCCATTGATCTTGTTTTTCTTAAATCTAAAGATCAAATGGCAGATATTTTTACTAAGTCATTAGGTAGATGTAAATTTGAGAGGTTTCGTATTCTATTAGGATTAGAAGAATGTAATTTTATCATTGAGGGAGAGTATTAGAAATCAATGATAAACTTCATTGTTACTGTTTACGATGTACATTAATGTTGACAGTTGTGACCAGCTGTCATTAGCCGTAGGCTAGTCTATTAGTCTACTCGTAGGTTTTCTCTCTCTATCAGGGGTTCAAGGTTTATTTGTACATTTTACATTATGTATGAGTTAGTGTGATTGAGTGACAATGCGTGTTCTTCTTCCGCCTTCTTGTGGTGATTGCTTATGGTGAATGTTTGATGTTGCATATCTAATTCTTGACATCTGTTGTGTAGTATTTGGGCTTATTGCAGAAGCCTCTTGCCTTATTCTATGATATTCCATGTCATACCCAGAATCAGACAACATGCTCCTGCTACATGAGTGCCAGTCCCATGGCACTCTACCTCCAACTAGTCATTGGCGTTGTCAAAATTTGAAGAGGTAAATATATAAAATTTTTTTTTGGTGCTCCAGGAAAAGTGTAGATATGAGTGCGCTTATGTAAAACCTGAGACTTTACTCGATGATGATATGTAGGAACATGGACTTGTCAGATTTTCAATAATAGCCATATGAGTCTGGTGGCCATTCATGATAACCTTGTTTATGAACAAATGGGTAGTCGATACCATCCATCAGAGGATCCCATGATGCGGTTGGTTGATATTGATCCTGATAGATCGATGCTACTTCTCCCAGTGGCATTGTCATTGTTTATAGATTCTTTACTTTAGAATCTGTTAAGCTTCTGTTTCTTCATGGTATTCTGGTATACATGTTACGTTTCTTGTTCTTCTGCCTATCAGCAGAGGTTATGGGCTTTTCTTAATTATTAACCTGCTTGTTTCAAGGCCCAAATTAGGCAGAGAGACGGATGAACGTTTTAGTATTGTCCTGCCTGTCAGAGAACACCAAGGAAGGTTACTCTTGAACTGTATCACATGCATTTACAACCAAACATGTAATCAAACTGTTCAACCTATTGATCAGCATACAGTCCAGGTGAACAAATCATGATTCTACTACTACCTTGCTGTAAAAACGAGTTACAATCAGATCCTTACAACTAAAACTAATCTACACATACATTCCACAAAACAAGAACAAGAAATGAACTAAACTAGACAGCAATTTAAAAGTCCAAGAATCAAGAAACCAACCAGTCTTTTGATTATCGGACATCCCAAGAACATCAAGAACAGAATTGTAAGGGGATATGCAATATTTGCACCACATTTTTGGCCTGTTTAGTTTACCTGAATCTTGGCTCCTACATTAATCCACAAACAAGAAAAGAAAACTAATCCACTCTAGGAAAGCAACAAATCTAATCCACTCTACAATCCACAACCACACACAAAAGGAGGGAAGGACAAGATCATAAATGCATCACTCAAGAAACAAGCATGATCAAGGAGATCAATGGATGCACCAAACTCGTGAGGCTCTTCTCATTTCAGCATGGAGTAGATACAATACACAAAAAGCTCCTCTTCTAAAAGAGGGAGTCTCTTAAATGAACAAGAGAACTCCTTAGGTGGCATCCTAGTGGCATTTCCACATTACACAAATTACAAGTGGAATAATGCTCTCCACTAGAGGTCACCATCAAAAGGTGGCTCACTCTACTTTCTTTGAGAGGGGTGTACTTGCATTTATTACTTTGCCTAGTAATACTAGTTCCTACATGGTCATTCCATCTTCCGGGATTCACCATGAGGCTTACATAGTTCTTGCTTGTCATTACTAACTAGTATTCCTCGGCTCTCAGTCTTCGTTCATCTCATCTTCTTAGAGACCTCCTCGGTCTAAGGTGAGAGGTGCTCTTGGGTCGCTCTAGCCGAGTATCTTGGGGATTCTTTAGAATCAGCCAACATTATCCGATCGCTAATGTGTTGCAGGACCCATTGCAACTCATATTGAATAATGTCGTTCCGCTTTCACATTGGCATCTTTGATCATCACTTGGAAAAGCATAAATCCTCGTTCGCTTGCATAAAACCAAGTGCTTATTAAAGTGAACATACTTTATGATACTATAAGACATGTAGGACTGAAAAAATTTGATTTGATTGGTCATATGTTCATTGGCTCTAGAATCTAAGAACTTGTTGGCTGATTCTGTCGAATCCGCAAGTCACTCGGACAAAGCAACTCAAGAGGACCTCTCACCTTAGACCAAGGAGGTATCTGAGAAGATGAGACTAATGAAGACTAAGAGCCGAGTATGAGAGCTGAGGAATACTAGTTAGTAATGACAAGTAAGAACTGTGCAAGCCTCATGGTGAATCTCGAAAGATAGAATGACCATGTAGGAACTAGTATTTCTAGGCAAATGTAATAAATGCAAGTAGACCCCTCTTAAAGAAAGTATAGTGAGCCACCTTTTGATGGTGACCTCTAGTGGAGAGCATTATTCCAATTGTAATTTGTGAAATGTGGAAATTCCACTAGCATGCCACCTAAGTAGCTCTCTTGCTTATTTAAGAGACTCCCTCTTTGTGTAGAGGAGCTTTTTGTGATTTGTATCAACTCCATGATGAAATGAGAAGAGCCTTCACGAGTTTGGTGCAACCATTGAGCTCCTTGATCATGCTTGTTTCTTGAGTGATGCATTTATGATCTTGCCCTTCCCTCCTTTTGTGTGTGGTTGTGGACTGTAGAGTGAATTAGATTTGCTGCTTTGTAGAGTGGGCCAGCATTCAAGTAAACTAAATAGGCTGGATCTGTGGTGTGATTCTTGCATATCTCTGTACAATCCAGTTCTTGATGTTTTTGGGATGTCCAAGAATCAATAGACTGGTTGGTTTCTTGATTCTTGGATTAAGGGTAGGTAGCTGTAGAAATTCATTGAACGTTCATTGGTTTGCATGCTGATCTGTGAATGAGCGTTCTTGGCTTGCATCTCTATGTAGAATGTAAGTGCATTCAAGAGTGACGATTCTGAGTAGTCCTCTGACAGACAGGACAAAGAAAATCTATACTACAACATCTACCTGTTTCCTTCTGCCTGCATCGTAAAATCAAAAACCATCTAACGAATGCCTTTGAGCCTGGTAACAAGTAGAAACGGTTCTGAAAAAGAACCACAAAGAATCAAAGAAACAACAGATCCTCTAGAGCAAGGGATTTGTCAACATTTGGCACCGTTGCTACTTGAACCCCAATGCATACTACATCCAACAACACAACAACAAAGTCCACACTTAGATTACTACACACACACTCCAAATCTTTCACCACATCTGAGTTTTCGCAACTGAACAGAGTCACTTCAATGGCTATCTTCTCGTCCACATCCACAGGTTGTTAGAATTGCAAATTTGTTGTTCTTGCAAACACACTAATAGACTTGGATTCAATTCTACTCAAGCTCACACTCCTCCCATTCCTCATGCTTGAAACCGGAGCCCCAGCTTGGAATCTCAATCGACACACACTGTCTGATCTCAAACGACGGTCATCCATTACATCTCGACCAATGATGATCTATTGAGATCTCAACCGACGTACTACATCAGATCTCAACCGAAGCCATCCTCTCAGATCTCAACCAATGCGCTACACTCAGATCTCAACCAACGGTTAGTATTAGAACTCAACCGATGGCCACTCTCAAATATCAACCGACGGCCTCAGTCAGATTTCAACCGACGCCCACTGTCTAATCTCAACCGATGGCCTTCAGTTAGATCTCAACCGACGACATGTATCATATCTCAACCGATGGCCGCATCAAATCTCAACCGACGCACTTTGTCAATTCTCAACCGATAGCCAATCTCAAGCAACAGCCAGTGTGAGATCTCAACCGACGCACTCTGCTAAACCTCACCCGGAGCCATAGCTCAATTTTCAACCAGAGCGCTCGTTCAAATCTCAACCCAAGGGGTTCCTCACCATCAAAACAGACCACCTTCGCAACCAAATCACCTTTCGCCTCCATCCCCAATCACCCGTTGCAACCATCGCATTCCATAGAAGGTCACAACCATCGCAGAAATCGCATTCGGTAAAAGGTCACAACCATGCAACCATCGCAATTACCCTTCATCCGCATTCCATCGCATCATCTGCATACACCGTCGTGACCGCCTTCCGTCGCACATAGCCGCATTTAACCACACACAACGCACCTTCAAATTGCCTCCGCATAGAGCCGCAAACAGACCACCTTCCACATTTCACAGCAAGTCGCCCTTCAACGGTCACCCCGCATTCCATCGCATTCCATCACCACAACCACATCCCAACGCATACACCCGTTGCGAGCAAACTCCATCCTGTTGTGACCGCATTCAATCGTAATCCCTATTCGCCCTAAACAAACCTCCATGCTCATCCCCTAAAGCCTCAGTGAAACCTCAATCGACGGCCTGTATCAGATCTCAACCAACGGCAAGCTTTAGATCTCAACCGACAGCCCTGTATCATATCTCAACTGACGGCCTGTGTCAGATCTCAACAGACGGCCCTGTATCAGATCTCAACCAACGGCAAGCTTCAGATTTCAATCGACGGCCCTGTATCGGATCTCAACCGATGACATGTATCAGATCTCAACCGACGGCCTTGTATTAAATCTCAACCGACAGACTATAGCATCAGATAGGGAAAAATTTGGTGAAAAATTGATAGTTTTGAAGCTAGCTGAAAATTGAAAACGGGCTTGGGGTTACGATTTGATACATAACTGGTGATTTCTTCGCTGTTTATGCACCATTTTGGATGTCGTAAGGACAGGAAGGAAGCTAATCACATTGTCAACTAGCCATGGAGAGATTCTGAGGTCTATGTTAGAGATTTGTCTCTAGACAGTTAACCTAGCAGATTTGCGGTAAAAAGGTGAAAAAAGCCACTTTGTCAAGTTGAGCTAAAATCACCATTTCTCCACGGAATTTCTTGAGTGAACACTCTACAGTCTTGGAATCAGTAGGGCGACCCTGCTCTAGGCCTCAGATCATGCTCAAAACAATCCACAAGCGAGTTAGATCAGACAATTTTGAGAGTGGGGAGGCGTGACCGTAGACAGGGAGGTCGCGGGCTATTCGCGCGCCCAACGCGATGGATACTGTAGTGTCTCGAAGACCATAGCGACTGTAGGAGCGCGGTTCAATGCCCAGATGCAGTTTGGACCTTTGGATGAGGTGTCAAATGCACCAACGGTCCAGAACTTGTGATGAGAGAGAAATTTGGACCACAAGATTTGGTTCAGCCATTGGATGAGCTTTGAACAGGGCCCTAAAGAAGTGAAGTGCATTCTGGCCTTCAACTTCATTCAAAATTTTCATACTAAAAGTTGAGTTGGGTCCCTTCACAAGTGAAGAGTGAAGTTTCTTCAAGGTGAAGAAACAGCTCAAAAACTAGAAAAGTCCCTATTTCTGGGTCCTTTGCCCGCTCGACCCAAACGAAAGGCTATAATCTCCAAACGAAGGACACCCGGACTGTACCTGCAAGTTCGGTACAACTAGCATTATTCAAAGCAAAGAACCTTCGACTTATGGTGAAGAGAAGGATGATGACATTTGGGTCAAGGCCATGGGAGAGGAGATGGAGTCAATTGCTAAGCATAACACATGGGACTTAGTAGAACCACCAGTTGGCAAGAAACCCATTGGTTGTAAATGGGTATACAGGACTAAGTACCATGCAGATTGAAGTATAACAAAGCACAAAGCAAGATTGGTGATCAAAGGGTACGCACAAAATAAAGGCATCGACTATTAGGAGACCTTTGCACCAGTTTGTAAGTGGAATACTCTACGTCTACTTATTGCTTTAGCTTCAGATTTTGGTTGGCCTTTGCATAAGATGGATGTGAAATCTGCTTTTCTAAATGGTGAGTTAGAAGAAGAAGTGTTCATGGATCAACCTGAAGGCTTTGTAACGAAGGGATAGGAAAATAAAGTATGTCGCTTGAAGAAAGCGCTTTATAGTCTTAAACAAGCACCACGTGCATGGTATAGCAGGATTGATGCCTACTTTCATTCAAAGGGGATGGTGAGAACACATTCTGATCCAAATCTATATGTCTTATGCTTTGATGGTATGGTTGCTTTGATTGCTCTTTATGTTGATGACTTGATTATTATGGGAAATAATCAAGAGATGATAGACATGATCAAGAAAGACCTCATGGAACAATTCGAGATGACAGATCTCAGCCTGATGCATTACTGCCTTGGAGTAGAAGTGTGGCAAAAAGGACATGAAGTGGGTTTAACACAGGTGAAGTATGTCAAAGAGTTGCTGCACATGTTTAGTTTGCAGGATTGCAAACCAGTAAACACTCCTATTGAACTAAGCTTGATGAGTCACAGTCATTTGATGCTACGCTATATAGACAGTTAGTAGGGAGCTTGATTTACCTTACCACAACTAGACCAGATATATGCTATGTTGTTGGCATTGTAAGTCAGTTTATGGCAGCACCTACGGAAACGCATTGGAAGGCACTTCAGAGTACGGCTTGATTTACAAGAAGCATGATGGTTTACCTGAGTTGCGTGGCTATGTGGATGCAGATTGGAGAGGTGACTATGATGATTGTAGATCCACCATAGGGTATGTATTCCAATTTTGTGGTAGTTGCTTTTCCTGGTCTAGTAAGAAGCAAAGTACAATTGCTCTTTCCACCACAGAAGCAGAGTATAAGGCAATGTGTAGTGCAGCACAGGAAGCTATATGGTTGAGACAAATCTTGGAAGAAATTAGCATGAAGTAGAAAAATTCCATGACTTTACATAGCGACAGTCAGAGTGGCATTCAGCTAGCAAAGAATCCAGTGTTCCATGCGAGAACTAAAGAAATTGAGATTTAGTATCACTTCATACGTGAGAGGCTGCTGAATCGTGAAATTCATGTTGTTCATTGTAGCACAGAAGAACAACTAGCTGATATTTTCACTAAGCCACTTACTGGAGAAGAGTTTGATAAGCTTAGATCAAAGCTTTCTATACTTAAAGTTTATTGACTTTAAAGCTATGTATATGACTTTTTACTTTAATGGAGTTCCGCCAACGGCAACCTGGGTCATGCATGGGTTGCTTGAGTGAACATCTATATGTACAGTGTAATTTTATTTTGAGAAACACAGTTGTTATGTGAGCTTGCTGTGGAGAGTGTTTTTTGTCTGTGTTACTATGTAGCATGATCTGTGTTCCTGTGCAAAGCAAATTCTAAGTAGAGAGCCCTTTTGTCAAATTGAGTAACATTAGAATGACAAAAGACGAACGTGTATGAGACTATATCGAGCATTTCAAACGACTCAAAAGTCAAGTACAAGAACAGCCCTCCGAACAGATGCTCATCATTTGGTTCTTAGTCGGCCTTCCAAGATGGATTAGATGCAAGCTTAAATCCAATGATGAATACACGAGTCTAAAGTTAGCTATGTCTGATGCCATCAAGGAAGAAGACGAAGGATCAGATGTTGACGAATCCGGGGAAAGGCGCACACCACGTGCTCCTGTCCATGAGTCAAAGCCAATCGAGGACACCCAAGATCAGATTTGAAAATCCCAGTTGGAGTTGCTTAATAAGCAAACATCAACTACATATGGAGAAACTCACCAATGAGTTTCAAGCTACCCTGAAGTCTATCCGAAGCAATATGCCTGGTCAGCAAAACCCTACACAGGTACCTTATGGAAAAAAAACAATATGGTGCCCACACTGCCGGGCTACGCATCCTGTTGATGCTTGTCCTTCATATCGACCTATCCAAGCGCATACAGTCAACAATATGAAGAACACCCATCACAGTCTAGACATGCCTTTCCTTATCATGACTATCCATCAGAAAGTCCAGAACCATTAGCCATACAAGATGGCTATGTCATCATACAAGGGCCATTGCACACCAGATGTTTCATCTGTGGAGAAACTGGCCACTTCATGGTTGATTGTCCAGTCAAGGCCAAGTACCATGCTAAGTGTCTTGACTGTATCAGAAAACACAGTTTCAAAGACTGCCCGAGACAACCGACCAAGATCCTACCTGCCCGTCACGTTAGTTATGAATCACAATAGGATCCTCAAGACAACACAACACGAGCACCATAGCAATACAACAGTTAAGCCTGTTGCCCAACCGAGAAGTTTCTTGCAAACTTCTACAACGCCGCACAATATGCCAGCGCCATAATGCAAAAAAGACAATCTGAAATGAGTCCTTGTCGAAAAAAAGTGAAACCGATATTCCGTCATCTGCTACAATGTCCAACCAAGAGAAACCTCCACATGGAATTGACAGTTTTTCTCCCCTTCTGCAACTCAAATCTATTTGTCTTTCCACAAGCTGATAAGATTTTCAATGTGCCAATACACAATATTTCTCGGATTCGGAAATCCAGATAGAGATTCGGTTCCGAATCTCTTGTTCAGAGAGGTCCTTAGGAAATAGTACTTCAACCATATCTGCATATCAAACTATATCTTACAACATCTGCTATCAATGATGGTAGATTTTTGTGTCACCAACCCTGCCTTGTTTTGACAAGGGCATGTCAGAGTAAGTCACATTACTCTACAAAACAAAAGGAATATTGCAATTGTCAAGATACATTATCAATGTTGATGAATGCAAGTTTTGTTAGAAAAGTGCACTACAGTTCTCACTCTCTGTACAGTTTGTTTATTTCCTTGTTGCTCTTCATTCCTAGTGTGTGATTGATTTTTGCATGAGAAATAACTACTGCACGAGAGTCTTCTATAGAGCATCTCCAGAACACATTTTCATTCATCTATCCATCTTCAGATTATCTTGTACAGTAGTTTAAATTTTTTTGAAAAATATCAGAAATCCATGGACAGTCGGAGTTGATTCCTGCATCTCATTGCCATATTCATCTTCGAGTCAACTACAGCAAGATCAAAACAAATCTAGTTAGAATTTGTTCAATCTTTAGTACAGTCACATGTTCAACAAGTTTCAACTACGTGTTCCACACGCAGATCCAACCTTGAGCATGAACAGTCACCAACAACAACATCCCCACCAACAGATGTTTTTTTGGGGAGGAGAAAGTGGATCTGCTTGGATCCACTGGAGCAGTTACGCTGCCAACAACAACACCAACAAGATCGACAGCCAAGGTCACAAGTCAAATATGAAAACGACAAGGCTAAGAAGACAGATGGGCAATCCAAAGAGACTCAATCAGAAGAAGTACCCCAGTCACGACGAAGATCCTTCATAAAGGGAAACACAAACATTGGGAAATCAGTCTCCTTCTTCAACCAACCTCTCATCATACATCTGCATCCATTCCCATGCCTATCGCCCAAACCATCTACAATTGTCACTACCGCCCTTCCTTCCATCTGTTTGTTTATCATTAGTTTACATTTCTTCTGAGAAATTCCTAGTTTTTGATAGTCTTACCAAAGTAGCTGATGTCCTGTCGAGACCAACTGCCACCTACAATGGATGATCAGCCAATCGAAGATCTAAGAAGCAGGAAAAGCAGCAAGAACAAATAAAGAGAAAGATCCAAGAAGCTGAGGAGGAAAGGACAAAACTTAAGCAACAGATGAGCCAGATCAACCTTGATCAAAAGAAACTCTCTGGAGCAATGATAGTTGAATCCCCTCTTATGAAGCCCAAAGAGATCCAAAAGTAACAGATCAAAAGAAAGAGCTGCAGAAAAAAGAAAGATGAAGACAACGTGAACTTGCAAATAAAGTGAGCTTCTCACCAAGCAAGTGGTGGTCAAAGCTCGACATTGCAAGGGTCCAAGGCTGCAACTGTAGAACTATCAGTTCCTTCATCTTTTCACCAAGCCTCACGTTTCCTTACCGTTAGTGAACTGTCCATCCAAATCTGTTCCTACCACCAATTTTTGATGAATCCATCCCCTTGAGACTGATAACCAAAGTTGGTGCAACCTGCAGATCAAAGGTTTTCCTTGAGACTAGAACTTCAACTGAGGGAAGAACCACGGAAACACCCAGAAAAGCAAATGGAGGATACAGACCTCCCAAAAGATAGAATCTGCCTAGAAACCAAAGATGAAACCATCACTAGCAGATACAAGTGACAAACAAAGAGAGACATGGAAAGCACTCGAGCATAAAAGTTGTGAAGCTATTTAGAGCTCTCCAATTTTGAGAATGTCAACCACTTATAACAATAAGACATTCTGGTTAAACTGTGGCAATTTGTGAAAAACAGTTTTTGTGATAAAGATTGGTGACAATAAGCACTTGGTTTTATGTAAGCGAACGAGGATCTATGATTTTCCAAGTGACGATCAAAGATGCCAATGCAAAGTAGAGCGACATCGTCCAATATGAGTTGCAGTGGGTCCTACAATACATTAGGGGTGGGATGATGTTGGCTGATTCTGTCGAATCCCCAAGATACTCAAACAGAGCAACTCAAGAGCACCTCTCACCTTAGACCGAGGAGGTCTCTGAGAAGACGAGACTAATGAAGACTGAGAGCTGAGTATGAGAGCCGAGGAACACTAGTTAGTAATGACAAGTAAGAACTGTGTAAGTCTCACGGTGAATCCCGAAAGATGGAATGACCATGTAGGAACTAGTATTTCTAGGCAAATGTAATAAATGCAAGTAGACCCCTCTTAAAGAAAGTAGAGTGAGCCACCTTTTGATGGTGACCTCTAGTGGAGAGCATTATTCCACTTGTAATTTGTGAAATGTGAAAATTCCACTAGCATGCCACCTAAGTAGCTCTCTTGCTTATTTAAGAGACTCCCTCTTTGTGTAGAGGAGCTTTTTGTGATTTGTATCAACTCCATGCTGAAATGAGAAGAGCCTTCACGAGTTTGGTGCAACCATTGAGCTCCTTGATCATGCTTGTTTCTTGAGTGATGCATTTATGATCTTGCCCTTCCCTCCTTTTGTGTGTGGTTGTGGACTGTAGAATGGATTAGATTTGCTGCTTTGTAGAGTGGATTAGCTTTCTTGCTTTCTTGTGGATTAATGTAGTAACCAACATTCAGGTAAACTAAATAGGCTGGATCTGTGGTGTGATTCTTGCATATCTCTGTACAATCCAGTTCTTGATGTTCTTGGGATGTCCAAAAATCAATAGACTGGTTGGTTTCTTGATTCTTGGACTTCTAACATGCTATAGATTAATTTCTTGCTTCTTGTTCTGTGGATTTATGCAAGTTCAGTAGTGTAGGATCTGATTCAGTTCATTTTTTAAGGGTAGGTAGCTATAGAAATTCATTGAACGTTCATTGGTTTGCATGTTGATCTGTGAATGAGCGTTCTTGGTTTGCATCTCTATGTGGAATGTAAGTGCGTTCAAGAGTGACGACCCTGAGTAGTCCTCTGATAGGCAGGACAAAGAAAATCTATACTACAATGTCTACCTGTCTCCTTCTCCCTGGTTTGGCATCGTAATATCAAGCAACCATCTAACAAATGCCTTTGAGCCTGGTAACAGGCAGAAATGATTCTGAAAAAGAGCCAAAAGAATCGAAGAAACAACAGATCCTCTGGAGCAGGGGATTTGTCAATAGAACTAGAAAATGTCATTTGATGCTTTCTGATGGTTGGTCATGAATGCATCTTCGTCCACTTGATTCAAGACATGGGATGGTTCTGTACTACGTATAGGATTTGATACGATTTGGAAAAAAATTGAGCAATGCAAATATCCCCCGATGTAGTCAAATGACTCGGTTGATTCTACTTGATTCTGAAGATAGCTAAACAGAGAATTACAAGAGTAGTTAACGCTAATCAACTAGTTAGTTATTCTTTGTTATTGCTAACTCTTTCAGTTAAGCATGGAATACAAGACACCACACTCGTTGAGCTGTCAGCTGGTAGCACGAATTATTTTCTTTCGTTTTCTTTTCGTTTCGCTTCGTGTCATGTCTTTTGACAAGACTGACTGCTTTGTCGAATGTCATATCTGGTAGACTCAGTATGAACATTCTCAACGACTGATAGGACGCAGGTAGAGATTTCATGAAGTACATCATATGTTGTGGTGCTAAGACCTAGTGTTCTTGTCCTGATGCAACGAGTTGAGCGAAGATCGTTCTGATCTTCTCAATGTGCTGATCCAACTGGTTGCCATCCCATCGTATGGATTATAGCTGATTGTAAAGATGCATCACTGAAGCGACAGTCCTCACTTCATAGTTCTGCTTTAGTCTTTCCCATGCTGCATGGCTCCTTTCATAGTCTTCAATCTGCATGAGTTAGTTTTGAGTACATCTTGTGCTCGTCATATCATTTGACTTGTATTCTTTGATTTTTGTATCAATTCATTGTCTTATTACATTCAAAATAATGTCAGTGTGTATTTTATACTACTCTGCCTTATCATTCTGTCTGATGCTACTCTCTTGTTTGAATTGTCTAACGTTTATTTTTGCAACTAATAGTCATTAGACTTTGTGTTTGTTTACATAATCGATCATATGGATTCTGATAAGACTTTTGCTTGATACAACATCATCAATCTCTAGACTATTTGATGATTATAAACATATCTACAAATGTGTAAAGACGTTGAGCTTATGTCGTCTGAGGTGGATCTTGGCGGTGATCATGGTTGTCACTATTCAGATAGGTGGTGATCATGGCTACTATCATTGTCTAAAAAATTGCACAACATAGTAACTACCTAGTATAGGTGACTAGCTTTATTTAGAGTGGTACACATCAATAAGACAGTTGACAATTTGTCAATTTGAGTCAGGGTTGCATTGGCTAGAGTTGAGGATAGCAAGAGTTGAAATGTTTGATTCGATAGTTATTTGAATTGAACATTTGAGCACCTATCGATAGTCGATAGATTCGATACTCCTCTGATAGTTGGACCTTCCTCGATAGTTTGACTGCCTTTGATACCTATCTTTGATTCTCGTGTATTTTTGCAGACTGTGCAACAATGCAAGTAAATGTATAGCAACATGAATGAATCTAGATTAACAATGAGATTTAGGGAGAGAAGGAATAAATCTAAAAAACTTAATACTGATCCATCATAAAACATAAGATATGTTTTGGATCATGCTCTCTCAAAATGAATTCAAGAGAATAAAGGAAGATCTTGAGCTGAGTATGCCAAGATCTTGGTACTATCTTCATGATCTTGATGATCTCTCTATGATTATGCCAATCCCTTGCCTTCAAGAAACTTTGCACACATATTGAAGGTCTTATTGGAGTTCTTGGCCCCTCACCTTGTCCTTGCACTTGACTCGACTCCTCTATATCAATGAGTTGAATAAGGTGTTGATCCAAAAGTGCCCCTTTAAGTTTGCAAGTCTTCCACTTATGAAAGATCATATTTTCACCATTGACAACTTCTTTAGTGAAAAAAATGTAGATTCTACAATCTCTACTTGAAGAGCAAAAAACTACCATTATTCCTTTCATTGAAGTAGGATACTCTTTGGTCCTTACATTGAAATGATCATGCACAAAGCATGTGGACTCAAAGAATTTGAGTACATTACATTAATGGTGTTTTTCCTTTTATGACACAATTTGTCAAACTATTACAAAAATAATCACCAAATAAAGTTGCTTCACAAAAACATGATGGAGCCACACAAGCTTCCAACTTCATATTCCACACAAGCTATGATGTTTTTCATCTAGGCCAAATGAAAAACATCATAGCTCTTGATGATAAGAAGTAAAACAAATCATATCTATCATTATTAACTATGGAGAGATTGAAAGAAGTAGATCCACCATTGCTTCTTACACTTGACTCCTCCTAGAGCCACACAAGCTCCATGACACCAAAAACATTAGAAGCACTTCCATTCATAGTTGAAACATCATTCTTGAAATTGAAATCAAAACCATAGTGGGTTTTCCTATCCACTTTCAACCCTAGATCTATGCACTTGCAAAGCATCAAGAACTGAAGATGATTCTAACATGTCACACAAATGTTCGTTCCCATGAGAGTGATATCACAGTCCAAATTCATTCACATGCTTATGATTCAACATCTAACACTATAATCCATTAACGCTAATCACCAAGATCAAGCTTCTCTCTCTCTCTCTCTCTCTCTCTCTCTCTCTCTCTCTCTCTCTCTCTCTCTCTCTCTCTCTCTCTCTCTCTCTCTCTCTCTCTCTCTCTCTCTCTCTCTCTCTCTCTCTCTCTCTCTCTCTCTCTCTCTCTCTCTCTCTCTCTCTCTCTCTCTCTCTCAAAAAAAAAAAAAAAATGAAAAAAAAAAAAGAAAAAAAGAAAAAAAAGAAAACATTTTTCAATTCCAACAATTAAAAAACTCAATTAACATAAAGATAGCACATTGGAAAAAAAAATGGACAAAAAAAGGGCCCCATGAAAAATGACACGTACGAGGGAGATAAATCAATAAAAGTAATCAAATAACATTTTTATAGTTTCTATATGCATCTGCCTACACTATTTTTAATGCAAACCATTCGAACTATTGTAGTCACATAAAAAATAATTTATGCTTAACCATAGTTCAAACGTCTCCCAAAATTCGGAATATATTAAAAAATAATATTTACAAACAGTAACTGTGAAAATTTTAAAAATCAACATCACTTCAAAGATGTGATTGCTACCATCTCCAAAGAGGAACATTTACTTGTTGCCATCTCCATCTCCAGATATGAACATTTGTTTATTTGTTTATCATCATTTCTAAATATGGCATGTCCATATATTCAGATGAGTTTTATACTATATTGGATCTTATTTAACTTTTTGAAAATCATATTTTATTGTCGTCGTCTTGTTTATTTATTTTTTCTCTATGACGCCCAAGCTTTATCATCTTCATGTGGATCTTCCTGCAAAGTATGGTTCGCTTAGGACAAGGAATTCAAAAGAATCAAAATTGTCAAATTCTAAGATGATCCATTATAGGGAAGAAAAGCTAAAACATTTGGATTTATGGTCATTGGGAATATTATACATTCACTAGAACATCTTGATTTCCATTAGGTTACTCAATTGATAATTTATGTGTTCCGTAAAAAAAGTGGTCTTTTAGGTTATTGTGAGAACTTGAAAACATATGGTAATGCATATTCAATGCAAAGAATATATTTTCTATAGAAAAACTGAAGTAAATATCAATGGTGTATCATGATACACAGAGGCGACGCTCACGCGCACAGTAGACGACGAGCGAGATAGGATTTCTCCAACACATCAAAGTACATTAAATAAGGCTTAATAAGGGCTAACTATCCCTCAAGACAGTTATGTTTAGTTAAGTTTGGGCATTGTCTATAAGTAGCCAAGAGACATCATTCTCAGGATCTTTTGGCTCATTTGCAAATGTGAGAGCTCCTAGCTTCCTCCTTGTGAATATGAGACATGGGATGGTCATTTGATAGGTCTCATGTGCCCTATCCACATGAATCCATATTCTACTCCATGCTTTGTAATCATTTCCTCATCCTTAATGTTATTTCATGGAGAACAACTTGTTTTTAGCTTCTTATGGATATGCTATCTTGAATGCCTTGTACTTCTTTTGCTCTTAGCTTTGATTTCATTGTTATAGCTATTTGTTTGGATTTGGCACATGACAACGCCTTCAAATTCTGGAACTATGGTTGTCTCAGACACCTATTGACACATCGTTTAATCGATTGGTCCTGTTGTGACATATGATTCTAACCAAGGTGCTCTTTTCTTAGGCTTTGATAGGGCTAATTTAACACGATAGTCTGATGGTGTCGTCTGAAACTTTGAACTATCGGCCTTTGCGAACTAGCGTGCACCACACTTTTCAACAATCCTTGGTTGGTCTTCAAGTGGTATCAGAGCAAGGCTTGCAGGGGGATCGAAAGGTGGAGTTTGGAGTTCTTATTTTTAGCTTTTTGGTATAAAAATACAACTTTTTGGCTACAATTTTTTCTATTGATGTAATAAGTCGATTGTATTTTTTATTTCATTTTTAGCCTCTAGAATTGAGATAATAACATCGAATTAGAAAGGGGACTTATATATTGTAAGTCGTTGGTCCATTGATTTGAAGCTATTATGAAGATATAGAAGTTTACTTAGATTTGGTTTAGTAATTGAATATACCTACTAACAATTCTTAGGAAATTTTCATTTGATAGTAGGTCACAATATGTAATTCACGTAGTTGATGAGATAGACGTATCCGTCAACTGAATTTAATCCATTTCCTATGAATAGATAGTCCAATAACGTCAAGAGGTGCTCCTAGTGGTGGAATCAGATTTATCAACAATTAACTACGACACTTAATGAGTTAACTAATCAAAATATTTTAAAGAATCAATAGTTGCAAAAACGAAATCACTAGCCTCACACTTTCAACTTGAGTTGTTCATTGGAACTAAGCATGATAACAAGTCGGAAGTAGTGGAAGATTGGCTAAAGCAGCTAATCTAACCTCCAAACTTTTACGAAAGAGAATAGAATAAAATCCGTAGTTCTATTTCTTAGGAGTAAAGCATCCTTGTGGTGGCGTGAGTTCTCTCCTAAACTATCCACTTGAGAGAAATTTATGAAAGTTCTTCCCAACAAAAGTTAATTAGTAGTTGATCGATCTGATAACTATCAAAAGTTTATACATTGTAAATGAAGAATAAGACCCTAGATACTGATATGCAAGAACCTGTGAATCTGCTAACATAAATTTCCTTTGTTCGATTCGAAGTTAGCATTGTGGCAATTTATCCTAGGCTTGCCAATTAATTATCAAAATGAGTGCAAAAGTAACACACTTCATACTCTCTATGATGTGATCCAGACCACTGAAGCCTACGATTCTACAGTTGTAGCATCAAGAAAGCAGTAGCAATAAATTCCATGAACATTGAAGCCAAAGTAAGGGAAAGAAAAATCTTTGAAATTGAAATTGAATTTCGATGAGTTGGACAAACTCGTGTCGAA
Source organism: Diphasiastrum complanatum (assembly GCA_029204225.1). Taxonomy (NCBI): domain Eukaryota; kingdom Viridiplantae; phylum Streptophyta; class Lycopodiopsida; order Lycopodiales; family Lycopodiaceae; genus Diphasiastrum; species Diphasiastrum complanatum. The sequence continues at coordinate 2,160,909 of CM055110.1, forward strand.
TCATTAGGGGAAAAAAAAAAAACTTGTCTTGGAAGAAGGCTAAAACGTCAAACATTTGCTATATTTGCAATAAGCTTGGACATGTGATGAAATGTTCAAGGAACAAATTGGCAACTCAGATGATTGAAATGTCAAGAGAAAAATGTATGAAATTGAAAATCAATTTGTTGAATTGTGAGCGTGGATGTACATTTAGTATTGTTTTTTTCTTGTCTAATGAATTCACATGGCACCCTTCAATTAGCATTGTGTTGTATATCCTTGGCACAAAGTTCCATTTGTATATTCTTCTTCACTCACTCATTTGATGCCTTCATGTGGCATTCTTGGTGCATTGAATTGGCATGGTATATCATTATATGCAACCCAATTCATATGGCACGTTTTGCAAAGTCCTAATGGTATTCTTTAGCAATAGAACTTAAATATGATGCTCAACATATGCTTCATCGTCATATTTTCTATGGTGATCCTTTATTTATATAACCATGTGATACCCACAAAGCATTTTTTCAAGCAAGGTTCTAATTTTCACAAATTACTACATCCACAATTACATTTTGGTGACTTCGATATGTACATGTCAATTGGATTATGTTCATCCTTTGGTACTCTTCTTCCACAATTACATTTTGGTGACTTTAATATGTACATGTAGTCAATTGGATTATGTTCATCCTTTTGTACTCTTCTTCCACATATACATTTTGGAGCATCTTCTTCAATATGTTCATTTTTCCAACAATTTCCATATTCTTGCATCAACATTTTCCGTAAACTGATACTAAACATTGTGTCTTTTCAAAGTGGGAGATTTCTAGGTCATATGCATCATGGTGGGAGATTTAGGTCATATACATGGCACAAGTGGGTTCGTACAAATTGGAGGTCAGCATGTTATTATGTCATCTTGATCATGCATTTTGGGGATCTGGGTTCACAAATTGTTATTTGGAAGCTATCAAATCCATTCATGAATCACATGGTTTTTGGGCTGTAAATCACATCCTTCAGGACCTTGGACAATATAAATTAATAAATCGGCCTCTGAGCCTCAAAATTGTGGTCGAGATGGTTTAAAGATCAGCTACTTAGTTCATAGAGAGTGGTTTTCCATTATTTATAACATGCTTCAGTACATTCAGATACTTCAATACTGTCATCCAGTAATTTCATGGATTATTATTTAGTTGTGTTATGCATTTTATTGTTTGCTCTTCAAATTTACAGGATTCTCTCTACCCACATTCCATTGTGATGTTTTAGCCTGTAAATGGATACAACTGAATCAAATATCTATTCATTCATAGTAAGGTCCATAGGCAAAGTTCCATAGGCAAACTCTGTTAACTAAGATACGGTCACTTTATCAAAATCATGGTGGTACAAATGAGAGCAAGTACAGTTGAGGCTAAGCGGTGATTCAAGAGTCATACATATACGAGAAAACAGTTTTGCTGTGTTCATATTGCTAGTACCTCTGTTAGGCATTGATATTGTACTGTTGTGTACAGTAGAATAATACACTAACTAAAGGAGCAAGACTTCCTGTATCTGGTAATTTTGCCAGACTAAGTGAGTGGGTTGTAGAAGCAACAAAGTACATGGAGCTTAATCCATATGACCTGTAATAAATTGTTGCACAACAGCGTTGTCTGTAGCTTTAAGTTCTTCAAGGCTACCTGTCTGTAGAACAGACCCTTTCAAGAGTATTGTGGCCGTATTTGCAATCCTGTTAACCTGGTCCATGTTATGTGACACCAAAACCACTGTCAACCCTTCGGCCTGAAGCTCCAACACTGTGCTTTCAACAATCCTTGTTGATAGTGGATCAAGTGAGCTTGTGGGCTCATCTAGTAGCAGAACCTCCGGCTCATTCGCAAGAGATCTAGCAAGTGACACTCTCTGTGCTTCACCACCGGATAATTCATTCACTGACTTTGATAGGAAGTTTTTGTCAGGCTCTGAGATTCCTGCTTTTAGTAATAGCTCCTCCACTCGCTCATCGGAAAGATGAATTCCTCGTAAAGATGGTCCATACCTCACATTATAAGCAACTAGTCCTGAAATACAAGCTACTTCGATCAGATAAATATATGGAAATAGAATTAATCGTTAACAAATAGGTCTCTTCAGTGTTTGAAAATTGCACCTATGTTAACCAACATCAAAGTAAAATTTTAATGTGAAGTAATATAGATCATGCAAGCATCATATATATCAATGCTATGTCTAGGATAGTACTTGACATAACAGAGGACGCCTTTAGGGTTTAACAAGCATGATGTATAGATGCTACGTCTAGGATATTGCCTCCACAAAACAAAGGAGACATTTAGGGACTAGGGTTTACGGTTTAGCAAGCATAATTTTGCAATGCCAGACAACAGCTGCACTAGTGAACAGAAGTGGAAGTTAGCACATCGACCACTCATGAAATAGTAAAACAAGAAGAAGGAAGCTAGGAGGTAAGCAAATGATACCATCAAAAAGGCAGGCTGATTGGAATACCATGCCAACATGGCGGCGTAGGCTAACCACATCCATCTTCGTGCAATCCACACCATCTATGAAAACTGTACCAGGAGGTGGCTCCCAAAGCCGATTCAGAGCCCGCAATACCGTCGATTTTCCACTTCCAGAGGGTCCAATTAAGCCATGCACTCCTCCTGCTTTCACTCTCAAACTGACTCCATGCAATATGGGGAGTCCATTTGCTGCTGTCCTTGTTAACCCCTCAACTCTGATTTTAGATTCACTTTTTACATTATTTTGTTCTGCTGGCTGAGAAGATGAAGGCTGCTCTGCACCATTGAATTCATATAAAAAACAGTTAGGTTAATGGACAACATTAAAGAAGATTGGTTGGTACAGTTATGTGACTCCTCGGAACAGCTTTAACTTCAATTGTGTATATGATGCTAATGGTATAATCTAATATGCAAATTCGAAGGTGGGACCGAGATGGCTGAATTGATGACCCAAAAAAATAAATGGCCCTTAAAAGGCATAAAAAAAATTGGTGTTCAGGCAGCATCGACATCAAATTTTTATAATTGCTTGAAGTATTTGATCAAGAAGGTGAAGATCCAGTACTCCACTTTGGTATTGGCAGATCAAACAGGAAAATTAGACTATTTATGTACTGATCCTAATGGTTGTTGATGTAGTACAAGGAAATATCAATGACCCAGACACTTCAGAAAGCTTAATGTGAGTAACCTGAAAGGCTGATGAAGCATATTTGCAATCTTTTAGCATTTCCATGCTGTGGAAAGCGTACAGTGCAGTCTGGTAGACGTGCTGTGTTTGAAACCCATGGCTTTACATAATTCGAAAACTTGTGCTTGTCCAAAAATACTGAAGGTGATGCTGAGCACAGGGATGTAGCAAACGCGGATGAGCATGGCAGGGTTGATGTGGGCTGCAAATACGCTGCTTGGAATCTAGTATCGAGCATGCTTGCCTTGCTTATTGAGTCATTAGGAATATATAGCAGATCAATTTTTTGAGCTTCTGTTTGTGGCTTTATTGTAGCAATATGAAGAGGATCTATTGCTTGGTTGAAGCATTGCCATTGCCAAGGATACTTGAGCTCAACTTGTAGAGCTTTATTGATCAAGAGTAGCAGCGACAAAAGATTTCAGATCTTGGGCATGCATGACAGATTCTGGACCCCTTTCAGAAACCCAAATCACCAAAATAGAGAAGACTGATTTACTGAATCACAAACTGTGCTTTCCAAAGCCTGAAAAATGGTTGAGCTGCTTCTGTCAAAAGAACAGCACAGCTAATTCATCTTGCAGAGCTTTCCAGATCCATGTGGCAGTGTCTTTTAAATCCTCGACATGCGTTGATAGGTTTTGAGCTAATTACAAAGGCACGCATCCCCAAATAAGAGGGCAAACTGATTTACAAAAGAATTTCCATCAAAGCCTAAAAAATGTGCACGTCGTTCATTCCTCAGGACTGAAGCCCAAAATCTCAATTTTGATTGTAAATCAGTTCAAAGCTGGGGCAGGATCTATTCCTAAAAATCTCCAGACTGTAGAGACACAAACCCGTGAATAGGATCACAACATGATTCTATCAAGGTGGGATCTTCCACACAAGAGAATAAAAAAATGAATGTGCACTTGAGCAGAGCAGCAGTAAGAAAGAATGACCTAACAATTCCAGTTGCTACTTGTCAGTAACAAACCCACAGAGCGCAATTCTGGACAAACACAAAAGCACTGGATCTGCAAAGAAAAGAAAGGATTTTGCCTTAGAATTGTAGAGCCATTTTTGCACAGCTACACATGAAAACTGAACCCACAAAGCGGTTGGCTTCGATTACAAATGGATAAGGTAGCAATGTAATGGGAGGAGCAGGAGCCGACGACTTGTCGGAGTGATGACGAGGGTAGATAAAGATTGACTGAAACTAGTAAGCATTAACCTTGTGGTAGAAGGGGGTTGCATTTAATGGTGGGGTGGGGTGGGGTAGATAAAGATTGACTGAAACTAGTAAGCATTAACCTTGTGGTAGAAAGGGGTTGCATTTAATGGTCTTCAACCTATAAGCTGATGCCAAGTGTGCCCTTCACCCTATATATAAGTTTTTTTGCATGCATTTCTATGAAAAGTGTGCACATGGTGCATTTTATGGTCTTCAACCTATAAGCTGATGCCAAGTGTGACCTTCACCCTATATATAAGTTTTTTTTGCATGCATTTCTATGAAAAGTGTGCACATGGTGCATTTTAAATCTTTATAATATGTAAACTTTATTTATATCCTTGATTCACATTAACCCAATTGATTCTGGCAATGTCAACTGGTACGTAGAAGCAATCATCTAGTAGATAGCTTCTAGCATTTTCCAGATATCCATACTTTAGCTTGTCAGTTTCTCAATGTAGCAAATAATAGATAGAAAACTTGCCTGTTCCCGAATGTAATGAATACATCAATCTACTACTCAAAAATGTATTTACCTGAATGCTTAGTAGCAATTTTAAATATCAAACTCACTAAAATTGATTGGCTATTAACAACCCAGCTTTCTATTACATTTGACATTTAGAATTCAAAAGAATGCTTTTCACAACATAGGAGATGTAATTGTTGTCATCATGGTCCTGCAGGCATAAGAGGAGTGCAATATAACATTACAGCCAAGCATATGGCAGATGCACCTAAGGATTACAACAAGAAGTTAAAAGCTATTTTTAATGCCATGCCCCACCCTGAGAGACCCATACATGAACATGGATAGAGCCCCCTTTAGTTCCATACCGAAAATTCAAATATGGACTTGCTATATTTGCCTTTTTGGCATTTGTATTTTTGTACCACTTCAGATTTTATTTGATTTTTATCTTAGTGCGCATGTAATAACTAAGGAGTGAATTTCATATTTTGTCTTGTTATACTTATTATCAACTTAGTAGTCCTTTCTTCAATGGTGGTATGTGCTAGTTGTTTAGAGATTTAAGATTCCTATTGGAAGTTGTCTTCATTTCAGGGGTTACTTTTGCTTTGTATTCTTTGTTGTGTTGACATGCCATGCAAGAACAAATGACGTTGTTTCATATTCAAATTTGTTGGTGTTCTCTTTCAAAATAGCATGTGCATAATCGGTTGTTTTCTTTTTTTCACAAAAGTGTTGATTTGTTGCTTATTATTTTAGCTTAAGAGTAGTTTTTCTAGTAACTAATATAAAGCTAGATATATGTTCTTCGATAACTAGTTTATCTTTATTGCGTTTGCCATTCGCCGAGGTGGACATAGAATCTCTGCTGGTGAAAGCAAATCTACTCAAAATTTTGTAGCAAACAAAGAGCTGAAAGTAGGAGCACAAGATGTCTTTCAATCTGCAACCAAAGTGCGCAAAAGATAATGGATAGATGGTTGCCTTTCTGCACAAAAAAACTAGCTTCTTGAAAATTAGGTTAGCTTCGATTGAAGCCTACACCGAAACCCAATGAAGAAGCCAAATAGTGTGATCAACACACACTCCAATAGGGCTGTTGAAAGCACCCTACTGCTTGATGAGAATCTGCGAATTTCTAGCCACAAGTTGACCTAACCCTGAATAGGATTTGTTGAATTTTGGGTGCCCTCCTACAGAATGCAAACCTGAAAACAAAAACAGCAAGATAAGGAGACACCACAACCAAAAATTTGTAGCAAATTTTTGGATGCCCTCCTCCAAACAAAACTTGATGAAAGCTGGTTGCATAAAAATCAGATTTGAGATTTTGATTTTTGAGTGCCGTAAATTGTTCCTCCAAGATCTCTGATGGACACCCTCCTTCGACCTGAAAAGAGACAAAAAGGCTGATCCAAATTCCACTTGGAAAGATCAACAATATGTTGAAATTTCAAAAGAAAAAGTAGAAAAGCTCCTCTTCTGGTAGGGCGCCAGCATACAAGTTTGCTGCAGATCCGGTAGCTCTGATACCATGTAGGAAAGCAAGAGTCAAGTCACCAAGATCTAGTTATCAATCAATCTCCACAAGAAAGAAGAGGCTGGGCGCCCAACTCTGAGAGAGAGAGAGAGAGAGAGAGAGAGAGAGAGAGAGAGAGAGAGAACAACAAGAGCAATGGAGACCAATGCTTAGCCAAACTGAAAAATGTGAAACAATAAGCAAATATGTACTCTACCTACTTACTGAATGTAAGGCACCCCCAAAAGTCAAGATAGGGCCCCTAAACCAAATTAGACCTCTAAGGACCCACGAGTCAGTACATGACCAAAATTGGATCCAACTGAACTTAAGACAAACTTAAGATGGCCTAAATAACTAAATACCCATGGTTATGCTGACCTTTTGGGTCAAAGTAACCTATGGATTAACTTTAGCATAGTCATTTATTTCTAACAAACCTAAGCGAAGGTTCTGCTGTTTTGTTGAGTTTCTGCTCTATGCTGCTTTATTGTTGGGTTAATATGTTATGCTGATAAGCTGAGGGAGAGAGATGTCACCACCTTTATTATTACTGCTAAGGTTGTTGTGTTTCCTCTAGTGATGCTAAGATTATGAGTTACCAGCTAAATATACTACTGTGGATGGAGTCTAACCACACTGTATGCTGGTGTGCAGATGCTATTCTGAGAGAAAGAGAGAGAGTTTAGTGACTCATCTGCTGTAGAAATCTGTGAGAGTGTGAGGATGAGACTTTTGTGAGTAGAAGGTGTGTGCAGGAGCGAGAAAGTAGAAACTCTTTAATAAACTACCATATTATTGCAATGATGTGACATAAATGCCTCTGAGTTGAGTTGCTTAGTTAAAAGTTTTTCCTGAGAATTCCATGCTACTTTCTATGATGTAGAGATTCTGAGAGATAGAGAAACAATGTTACGTTGTTAAGTTAGAGAGGAGAGAGATATACTGAGCTACTGAGTGAGGAAAAGGTTTGTATGAGCTACAAGTAAAGATTACGTATTGTCAAGTGAGAGAGAGAGAGAGAGAGAGAGAGAGAGTTGTCAGACGATGTGTGTGAGAGAGAGAGAGTTGTCACAGGATGTTCTGCAATCATAAATTTGTGGAGATGAATCCATTTGATATTAAATACCTTCTAAAGCTCATAACAGTCTCAAAATGTACGTAAAGAGAGAGTAGAAGGCCTGACTGCTTGAACCAGAGGAGTGCTGTGTGCATGTGGTAGAAATTGAAAGCAGTATGATAAGAGTGGTAACATTCAATCCGTTATCATCGAATCTGACCTCCATCGCTGGTCTATCATGGGTATTATCACCGTCCAACCCCGTTCAACCAATCCGACCAAGAGGACGATCGTGGAACAGTAAGTCTATAATCATTCATCACTGAGCTACATCAACACACCGCTCCTGACCTGAGCCACCTGAGCCTAATCGCACGTGTCAAATAAGAATGTAGTTTCATGACTCTCCTTGGATCATTCTCAGAGACTATTCAGAGCTGTCTCAATGAAACGGAAACGAGGGCCAGTAGTCAACAAAGGAACGTAGCCAGTGATAATACTGACAGAAGAGACAGAAGTAATGTGAAGGCGCGCCCATCAGTAAGTAGAGATAGAAGTAAATGAGCAACACGTCCCAGAGCATCCATCAGACCAGGCAGCAGGCAGAACGCGGACAGTAGGAGCGCGACCAGTCAGGAAGGATTTGGGCCTCCATCGCTGTTTCAGCACTCTGAGACTACTCATGATCACCAGTCAAAGTCAAGTGAACACTGTTTACCACAGCAACCAGTGGGTATTGCCAGTCCGCTGAGTAGAAACACACTTTCATGCATGTATTATGGAATGACGAGTAACAACTGTGATTAGGAGTGTAGCCAGTCAGAAACATAGCCCATACAGGAATTCATTGAGCAATCACCAAGGGAGTGCAAGACCGCTGATAAATCGAAGTGTCAAGAAAATTCGAAGACCAAAGATCTGCAAGAGTGATAGACAGAAAGAGCAGTCAAGGGGAGGGAACGACCGTTTTCAGTGAGCTGTGAGGTATTTTTCTTCTCGATATTCTGAGTATTGGATGTATGGCATGACTTGTTTACTGTTAAATGGATTCAATGTGAATTTCGGTGGCCTTGACTATTTACTGACACTACAATTGCATATATTCAAAAGGAACCACCACGTTACGTAAGTTGCATGGATTGCCTGCAAAGAAACACACCAAAATGGTCTATGAAATACGGGTAGTAGTTATCTTTCACCTATGTCACTCTTTTCAAGTAATAGGTGGGATTTGCATTACGTAAAGAGGGACTATGTGCTGAATGGATTGTATGCTGTTTGGATAGTAAATATGGATGATGTTGCTATTAATCGATTTTCACCAAGCTATGTATCTTAAAATCGAAATCTAAGATTTACATTATGAAGCATGACATAGAGTCGGACATATTAGCTGTCATAGGTGGATGCTTGACGTGAAAATTCAAATCTGAGAATTTGGTGCGCAAATTTCAATTGCTAGTTGTCATGGAAACTGAGTGGGCTTAGTAGAAAGTCAGTTGTAAAGGAAATCTTTAGTTTTCGAATTGTTGTATCACTATGTTATGATCTGAAGAATTAACCGACCCTCTTGAAACATAGAGGCAGTTTTAATACCTGGCGAGGGTGAAACACACCTCCCGGGCTAGGAAAGAACGCATTTTTATAGTGAAGATTCCGCACTTAGAACACCATGCCCAAGTCACTTGTTGAAACACACGGGCCTTGGGAGGCGAAAAATCGACCACCTAACTCCCAAGGTGTGTCGATCCCATGAGCATGGAAAGGATGATTAATAGTACGGAGGATTCACCCTTGACAAGATTTTATGGAACGAACTGGAAATCATACCAAACTTGTAATTTCGATCACGATATGAAGATATTTGGGACTAACTATATGGGAATTTTTGTTTTGCCAGCCCTTGTTGATGAGCCTATGTTGAAAATTGAATAGCTAAATCTTTACATCGGCTCCCCCATGTAGTAATATGATGTAAGCTAGGATTCAAGCCATACACAAAATTTCAACCAACAAAACTGTGAGGATTACACCGTGAGTTTCGAAAACTCCCCCTAATACTACGAAAGGCGTACTGACCAATGATAGGCATAAAAATTTAATGACTGTTAAAACAAGGTTGGGTTAGGACATTATAACGGGAACGGGGAGTATCGTTGAATGTAGTGGGAAGGATGAGTACAATGGAAAGTAATGACTAAATGTGAGAACTAGAAAAAACTACACAAGTAAGGAATTCGAGTACGTACGCACTTCACAAATCATATCGAAAAAGGGGCGCTATCAGTATTCATTAAGACAGTTATCCTAGGACACATATCAATCACTAGGAACTTGTTGGATAGGAAATTTTTTAGTCGTGACACACAAGAAACCACCGATGGAATGATGAATATCATGCCAACCTCAAGCAAGAATGTACATGCATGCCTGGTTGAAGTTGAGTCGTCATAGGAGCCAAATCACCTAAAGTCGAGAAGAGAATGCACAAGTCAAAACACTCAGTACTACCCGAGGTAGAAAACGATAACTACTTGAGAATCGTTAAAATCGCTAGAACATCTCCGAGAGTGGTGAATAACAATCTGATATACTGAATGACACTAAAAAAGTTTCACAAACTCCTTGATCTTACCAAGCTAGGTTTTGAGGAGTGTGAAAAATTGTCAAAAATCTATCTTGCTTATTTTGTGTTTCTAGTTTGTGAGGAAAAATCACTTGTGTGGAGCATGTTCCCACATGTAGAAAAAGTCAAAAATAGTTTATGATGTTAACTTGAGGGATATCACAAGATTTTTATGTGAAGCATCTTGGTGTAGAGTTGTGATAGGGCCAAAAATTGGCATAGATGGCAAATTGGCCACATCTATATGTAATGCCTCTATTGAGCCAAAAGTAGTTTATGATGCAATCTCGAGCTAGTTAGGCTTGTAAATAGGCTTGTTACACTTGTGTAATTGTAATCTAATGAGTGATCAAGTCAAAGTAATGGCTTTGGTCAAGGGGTCCAATAGAAATTGAGAAATCCTTATGAAGGGTCCAATAAAATTACAAGATGGATGCATTACTCATCCAATAGCATTAAAGAGGCTAGGATTAGGGGTCCATTAGGATGCAATGAAGGATCTCCATGAGTTTTATATGTACTCCTCTTTCCAATCATAATATATGTTGAGTTTTTGAGTCAAATTTGAGTATTGTGAGATTTGCTCGTTTTACATTCTCTCTCTACCCGAATCCAAATTAGCTCTATTCTCTCTCTACTCGAGGAGAGGAGCTTAATTTTACTTAATTTTTTCAAGGACCAATTTTTTGCAAGTTTATGTACTTTTATTATCAACATATGCATCTATCTTTGCCTTAGATTTCCTATCTAGATCTTGGATTTCAATCTAGCATTGATCTAAAAGTACATAAGCTTTGATAGGAAATCATTCACACATGTTAGGGCATTCCCACTCGTGTGAAATTTCAAACAGTTATAAACAAAGACCAATGAAACACCACTGAACCAAAGGCAGCCACAAAAGCAAAGCAACGATGGCAACTAAGGCCAACGCAACGAACCGCAATGAACCGCAACACTCCAGCCTACGGTCCATTGCGATGCTTTGGCAAACCGAAGGTCAACACTTACGATGACAAACCAAGCGCAACTGCCAAGCTGGAACTTACGGTCACCCACGAAGCATACCAAAGGCAACTGCCAAGATGGAGCTTATGATCACCTACGAAACAAACTGAAGGCAGTCCATGAAGGCTGGCCAAAGGCCACATCAAAGTCAATGAATACAGTTTACAACGGTTCTCTCCTCTCGAAGAGATGAACTGCCAGAGCATCACAGAATCCCCTGGCACGGTCTATCTACGGTTGCTTGCCAAAGAACCTTCACAGCTGAAACGCACCATAGAAAAATGATTACAATCACAGACGGCTACAAAAACAACGGATCTTCACTGTTTCAGGAGAATGCACCATAGCAACAAATGCCATTGTTCTATGGGTAAGCAAGAAGCAAACGATCACCGCACAATCATCCTGTGAAGCTAAATATGTCGTTGCCATGAAGATGGCCAACAAACTGACATTTTTCAAGTAGTTTCTAGATGGACTGGGAGAAAGCACCAACGAGCCATTGATCCTCTACATGGACAACACCTCAACCATAAACCTGATAAAGGCCCTTGTGTTTCATTCATGAACGAAGCACATTGCAATCAAGTACCATTTGATTAGAGACATGGTTGAGAAGGACCAGTTGAGAACTATGTTCATTCTGACCAAACTGATGGTTGATGATATATTTACTAAACCCTTAGACAAGGGATTGTTTGAAAGACAGAGAGCCAGCTTAGGAATCATAAGACTACCACGCTTTGAGAGGGAGCTGAATAAACATGATGTTTCTACCTATAAAGCATTTATAGCTTATGATCCAGTACCTCCAGAAATACACATAAAGGGCCAAAAGGCCTTACCTGCAGAAATACTCCTAAAAGACAAGCAGATTGTCTCTGCAGAAATACACGAAAATTACCCACAAACAGATTAATCATAAACAACCGCAACCTCAATGCATATGACTTTAATGAAAGCCACCGCAGCCAATCACAAAATCCTGCAGACGGTGTCAGCGAAGGCAACGAAGACAAACGTAAAGTCCTATCTACGATCCATTACGAAGTCAAAGTAAACCGAATGCAAACACAACCGCAACCGCAAGGGTCAACGTTACGGTTATAAATTAAGACCAACGAAACACAATCGAACCGAAGGCAACCACGAAAGCAAAGCAACGAAGGCAACGAAGGCCACCGCAACGAACCGCAACACTCCAGCCTACGGTCCATTGCGATAGCAAACCAAAGGTCAACACTTATGAAGACCACGGCTCACAACGAAGCAAACCAAAGGCAACCACCAAGCTAAAACTTACGGTCACCCACAAAACAAACCGAAGGCAACCACCAAGCTGGAGCTTACGGTCACCTATGAAGCAAACCGAAGGCCACCGCAAAGTCAACAAATATGGTTCTCTCCTTTTGAAGAGATGAACTACCCAAGCAAAATGTTGAGTTGTAAACCATTGGTAGATGAGTTGATGTCAGAGTCCACTAGTAAGCGAGACCAGTTAATGAGTTAGAATTTGTAAGAGACATAGATTCTCTTGCATCACCGCACTGTGCAGCATGCCAAGCAACGCTCACAAACTTAATTGAAAATACAGATGCTATTTGCACATCTTGCCCCCTTGTATATAATCTTGGATGCCTTTATGCTCGTTCATTGTTTATGTGTATTCAACTATCATTAAATTTTTCCACACATAGGCTTGTTGGTTGAATGGTCATAAAATCAGTACTAGATAGGCATTGTCCATCTAGGGCTTGGAAGAGGATAGATCTTTGTTCACAATAGTAGCTGATGCAAAGAGTTCGACTCTATCTAAGCTTAATCACAGGAATCAGATCAGGGAGTGCATTATCATACCTAGCAGCTGACAAAGCGCCTCACTAAGCGTCATCTTTGTCAGTATCAGATTCCAACAGTGGTAACAGAGTGTGAGGTAGAGAAGTGTCTTGTCTGTCAGGAATTCCAATAGTTGTATTAAGGAAAATGAGCAATTAACTAGCAGACTATAGATGTTATTTCATCAATTAGATTAGATAGAGAGTTAGAATAAGTTATTGAATGATCTTTGAATCATCATAGCCATTATAGAACTAAGAGTTGGTTTCGAGTACGTAGTTTTTATAGCAATTGTCTTGTGCTCATCATCTTACCTAACTTGTATTCTTTACTTTTTGAATTGAATCATTGTTTTATTGCACTCAAAATAATGTCAATGTGTATGTTATACTACGTTGCCTTATTGTTTTGTCTGATGCTGCTCTCTAATCATTTTGTTTGAACTTTCTGATGTTTATTTCCGCAACTAATAGTCATTAGAATTTGTGTTTGTGTACATAATCGATCCTATCAATTATGATAACTTCAAAATCAGAATCAAGTAGAATCAGCCAAGTAATTTGACTCAATACTTTGATTCAATTTGATAGGTTATTTGTAGGGTATTGTCGATGGTGAGCAGCCCTCCACTTGTCAAAAGGGTTAGAACACAAGGATAGGAACCTAACTATGCTTAGTTGCCTACTTAGATGCTTCTCTACACAAAAATAACTCTACCCCACACTAACTCTAAACTAGCATTAGCACCATGAATGAGGGTGAATGGCGATGAGAGAGAGAGGGAGAGAGGGGTGAGGGAGGTTAGCTCATGTGCTCAACATCACATACTAATGGAAAAGCCATTAACAAATCAAAAGTAAGAACAATGCAAAATGCGAAATAACTAGCAATCACAACAAAAGCATAAGCATGGAAACATTAGCACATGAGGATGCTTGGATCTCCAAAGTGGTAGAGTTTTCTCCTCTCTATTAGCATGTGAAATGGTGTACAAGAGATGCCTTTTTATCTTTGGGGAGGCCCTTGCCCCTTGCTTCCTATTGGCTACTTGCAAGAAGGTAGGATTGAAATCCAAACCCTTCAAAAGAAATACAATCTAATATGTGGTGCACAAAGAGGCACACCCCACCTACCACCACTTTGACTTTTGACTAATTACAAAACTTAGCAAACTTAAGTTGACTTAAACTTTGGCCTTTTTGATATTATTTTGATTACTTGGCCCAAAATCTAGTTTACAAGTGCTCATTGGGCTATGGGCTTATACATGCAGGAAGCCACGGCCCTCGCAACTTATTTCTACTACTTTCGGCTATTTTATTTATATACACGGAATACCCACAACATGGCCTCCGATCTGAAGTATTGTCGGTCCCTCGGCACTATGGTGTTTAGTAGGGACCCTGCGTTTCTTTTCTTTGTCGAATCATATAACTTGTGACTTCTTCCATAAACTCCAGTCTTTTTGTGCTTTTTGCATTTTTGGAGAGAAAGAAGGATTTGTGGACATTTGTGAGCCAAAAGTGGTCGACCCACGTTTGGAATTTGTTGGGCCAGGGATGGCCTAATAGTGCCGCTCTATAGTCCACTCGAGCCACTAGAAGTTGGACTTCAACTGTTTCGGATATAAGGGCTATGTTAGGATAAAAAAAGATGGGGGGCAAGTGGTTGTTCCATCTAGTGGAAATGCCCATCAAAAATTAAAGGTTCCGGGCGAATTCTGCAACCGCACGGACCATGGGATCAGGGCACTTGAGCTAATGTTTGGAAAATTGGACGATAGCCCTTTTGGCATCTACATCCGTGCCCCATATGTGCTCTGAGTAAATTCTTGGCCAATTCATTGTCCTAATAGTGATCTAGTCCAAGTGTGTGCCACATTCCACCCATTTGGATTGTCGTGGAATGGGGGTGAAATGCGGGTTGGTGCGTAGCTGGCGTGGGCTCGTCACATATGCCCTGATGGCCATTAGATTTTTCTCGAATGCCCGCTATCACCATGCAGGTTGTGGCCCCAATGTTGGAAGGCATGCCGACTCATTGCCCTTGATGTCCTTGGCTGAGAATGAAATCTGCCCACCATCACTTGAGGATTCGTGGGGATATCGGATGAGATGTTCATTGATTTCATTCTCCACTGTCTTTGGTTTGTAGAAGGCGCAACTGGCAGATATGGTGTGAGACCCCTGGGAGGTGGAAGCTTGTTGTTTCTCCCCGGCTTGCCATTGGCTTTGGTTTATGACATGGCTGGTATTGAGGCATTGGTCTTGTGTACTGGGCCCCGCTACATTTGATCCTTGATTTGGCCGGTGCAACTTCAAATGCGGGTGGCATTGGAATTACCATCAGGACCGGCTGTGGTTGTTGTGCCATGTGGTGCTGGCAATCCTTGAGAGTTGCCTTTGCCTGTGCCAATTCTTGGAGTGCGCTTTGGCAGTAGTTATTGAAAGTTGCTTGGTAGTCATCCAAACGTCTGTCTATACACTTCCACCTGCTTCATGAGAAAATCCATCTCATGTTGAGTGAGAGGACGCTTGGCAGGGATGGGTTGGGCTAACCAATTGGCCTTCTCTTGTTGTAGGGCCTGTACCTCCACTCCCAGGCACTGATTCTCTATATCGATTACGAGTAGCTGGTCCTGGAATGGGGCGAGCCGCTGCTCTGCTTGCTGCTGTATCTCCTGGACCCATGTAGGTTGCTGATTTGAAGAGGTTTTTAATGTAACACTCAAGTCCTTTTTCAAGTTGTTGCAGCTTCAGCACTTGATCCTTTTTTGTCTGCTCATATTGTATGCTCACCTACAGGTCTTGCTAGAGCTGAGTGAGTTCCACTCTTAGTCGGGTGTTGTTGGTTGCCAATTCCACTATTCGACAGTGAGGTTTTGGATGCTACCTGGATAAAAGTACCCAAGGTTTGGTACGCCGACGTGACATCTGTAGGCCCGGCCGGTATGGTACTGATTGTTGGAGCTTGGTGTGGTGCTGCCTGTATGACTTGCACGCCATCATTGTCATTTTCAATCATCTTTTCTTGCTCTATCATGTCCTCCGGTGCAGTGGAATCAGCACGGTGAGGAGATGAGACATACTCTGTTTGTCTGAATGCATCATCATCCAACGGTGTCGGACTCATCAATCTGATGAGATGAATTTGGAGGGGGAGTGAGAGGAGTGGCGGAGGTGTGAGGAGGCATTGTGAAGTAATCTGCTGCCATGTAGTTTGTTATGAAGAAAACCAATTCTACTTCCTTGTTGTGCACTTTCTCTCTAAGGTAATGATACCTGATTTCTATATGTTTGCTTTGAGAGTGAAATCTCGGCTTGAGAAATAGCGCTATTGTGCTTTGATTGTCACAATAGATTGTTGTAGGAAGTGGTTGTGCAAGGTTGAGGTCTGCAAGCAGTTGCCTTAGCTAGATTGCCTCTTTGGTTGCATTGGTAGCAGCTATGTATTCGGATTCCGTTGATGATAATGTAACTGAGGTATGCTTTGGACTATTCCATGAGATTGGGCCTTGGTTATATAAAAATACAAATTCAAAAGTTGATTTTTTGGTGTCGACATTTCCTACCCAATCCGCATCTGTGTAGGCTTGTAGCACTATGTGCTTGTTGTTGGAACTGCTTCTTATTTTCGTTGTTGTACTTCAAAGTTCGGCAGTCCTTGATTTCGTGGCCAGTCCTCTTACAGTATCTGCAGAAAAGTTTCTACATTGGTTGGAATGATAAAGAGCTTGAATTCAATCCTGAACCAGAATCTGGTCCAGACTGCATGTTGCTCTTCTTGTCAGTATAGTCTGACTTTGTAGATCTCTTGGATCTAAACTTCGAATTTTTTGAATACAGAGCTTGAGGATCCAATCCTGAACCTGAGGAGGATGTTGATCTTCTGATCTCCTCTTGTAGGAATAGCAAAATTACTCTTGATAGAGTGACTTGCTCCTGGATACAAATTGCCATTACCCAATTTTCATAGGCTTCAGGTAGACTTGATAATAGAGTCATGAGTGCATCGGAATCTTCTATGACTGAGCCAGTTGCAGTCATCTGCTCCATAAGTTTTTTTAAGGTGTTAAGGTGACTCGAAACACTATCTACATCAGACATTCTGAGGGTAAAGAATTTCTTCCTCAGATGAAGCTTGGAAGTAACGTCTCTGTTGTCGTAGAGAGTTGCTAGGATGTCCCATGCATCCTTAGTTGTCTGAGCAACACGTATGTGGCTGATCTGAGTATCCTTGATATTGAGAGTGATCATGGCAAATGCTTTGCCATCTCTCAGTCTCCACTTGGTGATGATGACTGCATCACCTTCTGGTTTGAGCTATATGCCATCAACAATGTCCCACAGTTCTTTGGCTAGAAGTATAACCTTCATCTTGAATTTTCAGAGATGGTAGTTATCTCCATCGAGTTTGTCAATGAGAGATGAACTAGATGATGGATCCATTTTGGTTGGACTAGATCGTTGGTAGAAACAACGATTGTCGAAATATTGTTGGCTGTGCATTTGTTAGAAAGACGTCTTGATAGAAACAAGACTGATAATCCGCAGTAGAAATGCAGATTACTGAAATGCCTGCTCTGATACCATGTCGTAAAACCGTGGGTGTGAGCAGCAGCGGAAGCTCAAGGCTTTGAGCGTAGGCATGTAGGAACGAAACGCAACAGTTAGCAATAGAAATATTCAAGTAGAATGATTCATACAAATTGCGCAAATGAACGACGCAATAGTGAGAGACAAAGAGGATCCAAATTGGAATTCTGTTCTTCTAATTTCTCTACAAAACGTACATATTTGCACTTTCCATGCCGAGGTCAGAATAATCGAAAAGCTTGTGTATTGTCACATATTATATGCTTGGAACACCAAGCCAGAATCATCTTCCAAGGAGGCTATTTCTAGATTAGAAGATATTCTGTTAAAATCAGGTCTCCATAAAGGACATGTTAAAATACAAAAGGACCTTAAGCTTTCGGGAAAAAAAGGAAATGTACCTTGCAAGCCGAGCATTGGAGGAGTAAAGACACGAAGATTTTTATCTAACCATTCAGGAAAGCCATCTAAGACGCGTTACTCTATTTGGATTGACATCATAGCTGCTACTCAAGACTTTGTTCAGGAAGGAGCAACAAGAGTAATGAAAGTTGAAGTATGGATGGTTAAAATATTATGAAAGGAAATATTTTCAAACAATGACTTGCGACTGCTCCAGAAAAGTTGTGTTGAGTTTGTAGATGCAGTTAAAGTGGCATGGGGAGAGGTTCATATCACACATTACATGGTAAGCATTTAAAAATAGATATCAAGTTACCATTTAATTTTTCTTTTGAAGTTTACCTATTGATAAAAATTGTTGATATTTTGCAGCACATGTTATGACTATATCCTTAGCAGAAAATCGTGGAAGTTTGAGTATATGGTTATCACAAGAGATGGAAAAATCTCATTGGCAAGCAAGAGCAGCATTTCATAAAAACACACAGCATGGTGGCCTCAATGGTAGACACGAATATATTCTTCAGCTATTTCAATAGTTCTATCGCGAGCACAAACATGACATCAAACAAAATCTACAAATTACATCAAGTTCAGAAAGACATGCAAATTTATACATCAAGGGAGGTAGATTGACAGACATAACATTGTACTATATATTTGTAATTTGTTTTGGATAAAGATACATTTTCAGCTGATTGAATACATCTATATCTCCTTGCCATTTTCTTTTTCTTTTTCTAGTACCAGTTGCATTTTGTTGTCATGGAGGAATCCTCTTCTTGCAAATGGATCCAAAAGATATGCATTTTCCTTTTCTCGACATAATTCTATGTAAGTTGCATACAAAGAAAAATGAGCAGATCGAATAGTATTCTCGGGTCCATAACCTAAAACTTGAGTACAATTGAGCATTTAACAAAAATTATTTTATGTGGTTTAATGAACTTATGACCACCTAAGTAATGAGACAATGCCTTTACTGCCATGGTAATTGTTTCGCCTTGAGCATTGAACTTAGAATGAGCAACACAAATCTCATGATTTTTGAAAAAATTGAGATAATTTCCAAGGCCGCTGTCCTTGTTAAATTTGCCTGAGTAGGTTCGAAAGCCACCTCGTTGAATGACAAATTTGTCAATAAGAACGGCCTCCTGAAAATATGAAAATTAAAATGTTAGTTCTTATGATGAATATGAACAATATGCAAAACTAGTTGCATGTATAAAAAATAAAAGAACTCACATTCAACGATATCTGCGTCAATCAATTTGGGGTGTGCATATCACAATGGAAACTTAGGACACAATGCATTTATGATGGCTCGAGTTTCTACAAGGTCATATTAGACCATTTCCATCTGTAAATCTACATGCATGTCAATCTAGACATTGCAAACATTGTTGCATGCCACACTAGACCAACTAGACTTTATGCATGTCATTGGAACTTGATCTACCTAACCCAAACTCACCCTATTCTACAAGGATATGTGCTCAATTCACACACCTTGGATATGTACAATCAATTTACGTGGGCAGAACTCCCAAAATCAACATATGCAAGGTAGATATATTTTACAATTCTGTCATTTGATGATTTCATACAATATAAACATGAATTTTTGGAGGTTGGTCCATGAAAAAGATTGAATATACAATTTAAACTTTCCAAAGCACCAGCCAAATGCCACTCTAGCTTGAAGTCTCCTATTCCAAGTACATTGAAAAGTTCCCCATCCATATGCTCTTTGATGATTCTGGGATATGTTGTTTTGCTAAACACCCATGACAGAATGTCATGATCTTCCTATAAAACCTAAAAAATGGATAGACAAAAAACTAGTCAATTGATAACAATATTAAATCCAAGTAGCATACTTTATTTTTTAGTTTTTAAAATATCATACCTCAAAGGATGCCAACCACCATATGTCATTCTCAGACTGAACACTGAAGTTAAAATCTTCCTGATCGTTTGTCTTTTGAAGAGCTCCATTCATGAGTGTTATACTCACTCTCTCCATTTTTTGTCCTTTAATAAGTTTCGATTCATTCAACTTCAGTACCAAGACTATCTTACTGTCTACCTTTTCCGTGGAAATATCATAGAAATGTATAATAAATCTTCATAACGTACTCATATCCACAAACAAGTTATTTGACTGATTGTAAGACATGGATTTTTTGTCCTTTGATTGATATACTTCCTCGATATGAAATGGAACACCTATAATCTTTTGAATTCTTCTATTCAATAAATCACGCTCCCATTTTATTTGAAATGGTCATAGAATAGGAAATTTCTTAATGCTAACCAGCGTCAAAGCTTGTTTGATAATCTTAAATATGGTGCCATAAGCATCTCTGCTTATTCCAGCAAAATCACATGCTCCTAGAATTATGGTATTGTCAAGTATTTTTTGTAGTTCAATCATTAATGCCTCAACAATTTTTATCTTAACACGACTGTTTCAATTATTGGTCATCAATGACTCAGTTAATTTTGTTGTCAACATAGAGCCCAAAGACTTGCCTATAGTATCATTGTCTTTCACATTTTGATTCCCAACCAATGCACATCTGTAAAAAAAGAAAAAAATAATGATAGATGATTAATGTTACAATCTACAGTCATGCTATAAGATCTGAACTCTTGAATTTAAAAAAGATTGCAAAGGCCTAAAGTCAAAAATTTACTTGAATGCATAATGACAAATTATAAATATTTGTGTTGATCACTCGCTTTCGTTTTTTTGTTTTTACCTTTTTACCTATCAAGTCAACATCTTTCAATAGTTGTAAGTATGCAGAACGGCCATTATTCAATTCAATTTTCATTTGATCAATGTCTTTTCTTATACTCACTATGATTTTTTTGTAATAATTCACTATTATTCCGTAGATTTTCATTTTCTTTTTGGAGAACCTCATTCTCTAGCAATTTTATTCGCAAATTATTGTCTTTTTTAGCACAATCTGAAGATATACGTCTAATTACATCCTCTAAACAATGGATTATTTCCATTGAAAATGCAGTACCATATTCTTATAATCTTTTAAAATAACCTAGCAAATCATTCTTTCCATGACAGACATTATATCAATTGAGTAGCAGAAGAAAATTTGGGATGCTGCATGGAATATGGATCTTTAGGGTATAATGTCCCGTCTACCCAAAGGTCCAGATTTGTTTTCCTGTCAGCCCTATAGCGCAAACAATCATCAATTGATAAGCAAAATGCACACATCTTTTAATCAAAAGAGCATATTCTTCAAGAAGATCTATATGGAGATGGATTTTTTTTCATTGTAAGAAGAAAAAATAGATTACAATCCAATATCTTTCAAAAAATAAATAAATGAGATATTACTCAGCACCTTTATATATTTCACATGCCAGTTTATCATTTCATGTAGCACTTGAAGAATGAGATTGATCTTTGATTCAAATGTTGTCATGTTGCTCATTTTTTTATTTTTGAGTTTTGAGTTTTCTCAATCCATGTATTTTGGTTGCCGCTCTTCTTTTTTCAAATCTCGCCATCTCTCTTTTC
This sequence comes from Diphasiastrum complanatum, assembly GCA_029204225.1. Lineage (NCBI taxonomy): Eukaryota > Viridiplantae > Streptophyta > Lycopodiopsida > Lycopodiales > Lycopodiaceae > Diphasiastrum > Diphasiastrum complanatum. The sequence goes on from CM055110.1 coordinate 2,182,427, forward strand.
TCTCAAGAGATGTAGCATTCAAAGATGGTGACTGCTAATTGATGGAAATGTTATAACGATGTCCATCTATTTTTCCTCTAGTTTGTTCAATCTGTAGTGTAATGTAGTTGGAGCTCTTCTTTTCAATTCTTGCCCCCATTTTCTCTTCTCCCAAGAGTTTATTTCTCTAGAGGCATAATTTTCCGGAGAGAAACCTTAGTTAACCATGATTGTAACCAGAGCGATTTTGTATTCGAACTACTACGAGCAGGCACTTCTTATATTATAATTTTTAATTTCAACAAATTCGTCCATCCTATGTGGCATTTGTTATAGGGCCCTTTTGTACTCAAGAACTCCTATAATGGTATGCAATGGTTTGTACCAGACCTGAATTTCTTTTGTATTCAGCTCACTAAGCCAGTTTGGCAAATCTTGACATGATCCGTTGGAAGGCTCTAATTAGAGTCATAAGATACATTTGAGCTACAACGGACCTGTGCATCTGCTATGGGGAGGTCGACAACGACAATCTCCACCAACTCAATGGATATACAGATGCTGTTAGATTTCTTATGCTCAGGCTTAAACAAATCGTTCAAGTAATGAGCATCCTGAAACCGAAGGCCAACTACATGTTTTCGGACCGTCACATTTTTCCTTTTTAGAATTTTTTTGCCTTAACCATTTTTAAGACACCTCGCATCGTTCGTGCCTTCACAAAAAATGCGACACACTGGCCAGGATGACTTAGAAATCATTTTCGGACCACCTTCGCCTTCTTCGCCTTTTTTCACCCCTTCGCGAAAAATACAACAGAGTGGCCAGAATGACTTAGAAACCATTTCTGGACCACCTTCGCCTTTTTTGCCTTTTTCGCCCCTTCGCAAAAAATGCGACAAAGTGGCCAGAATGCCTTGGAAACCATTTTAAGGCACCTTCGGCTTTTTCGTTGCCTTTAGTCTAAGGCACCTTCGCCTTCTTCGTTGCTTTCAGTCTAAGGTGCCTTTGGCTTTTTCGCCTTCTTCACTACCTTCAGTCTAAGGGCACCTTCGGGATTTACATACCTTCAGTCTAAGGGCACTTTCAAAATTTGCATACCTTCAGTCTAAAGGCACCTTCAGGTTTTTTGGGTTCTTTGCGTTTTTGCTACATTGGCAGACAGACGTCGCCAACTTATCATCAACCCTAAAACAGTTGGAGAAACAAATATTCTAAGGGCGGTTACCAACTTTGTACATATGCAAAACTAGAGTAAATGGCAGTTAAGGCATTAGATATTTTTCTCTCGATACTTGTGAACATATATACCTGAATCAAGCTATGTAAGTGCTAATTGAATCCCTTTTTCAATCAGAGTTATCTGTAGCCAGCGCAATCACGCTCAACAAGCTGAAGTTATTACTTCAAGCCATTGTACTCACTGTTGATATTAATCAGAGTGCACTCCTCCTTAAAATATACCTATCTGATGTTGATGAAGATACTTTGTGTGCCTCATCATGATCACAAAGATCATATAGATCAAGATTATACCATGAGCAATATTCAAGATTAAGCACACTAGCTTTATTAGTCCAAACTCTATGAACTCTATCCAAAATGGATCTAATCTTGAAATCATATTCAAACTTGATCTCATTGAGGCTAAATACTTTCTTAAGAATGTAGGTGTCCTCACTGGATGTTTCACTTACTCTCAAAAGAAGTTCACAATATGCCTCAAAACATGAAAAAACTTCTTTTTTCAGACTATGAGTACAAACTCATACTTGCTCTTACTCAATTTAAGAGCATACAAATGATGATACAATATCTTGCTTTTTCGATGTTTTGGAAACATAATCAAGTCACCAATGTCAAGAATTAATTCCAAACTAAAGACTTCATTTAAAACTAAAATAGTCTTACTTGATCTTTGAGATAAGAAATTTCAACTAAGCAAGATACAACATCAATTAAAGAAAGAGAATCATAGGTGAGTACAATAGAATGAATACCACATCAACTTATCCTTTCTTTTCCATGAAATAAGAACCACAAGGTCTCATCCTTGTACAATGAAGATCTTCTTGGATATGCATGTTGAGGGTACTCCTCCTCAAACCTTGACCCCATCATAAGTTGGCTTTTCTCTATAGCAATGACTTGTGATGCATCAGAAGATGATGTGCTCTCGGCCCCTTCCAAGATTGAAACTAGATCTTCATGAAAAACAATAACATCTCCATGCTCAGACACCTTTGAGATAGAGAGTGTAAAGGCTATGTAGGCTTCCTTGGTGGATAAGAATCCAACCATGATCCATAGGCTTGGATCTCCATCCTTCTTTCCTTCCAAGAAACCACATGCAAAGCAATAACTTTCAAGAACACTAAGGTACACAACCTTAGACTTATAGTTGAGCAAGACTCCATATAGTGCACTCCTTCCAATAGCTCCATAACTCCAAAAAGCTTTGCATGATGGAAAATACACATGCACCATAACACTTGTCGAGACAAGACATAGCCATTGGTTACTTGTGAAACCATCAATAAGAGTAGAAAAGCAAGAGGCAACTTTCTTTCTTGTTGATGAAGAAAGGTCAACATCCAAGTGTTCCAACTCCATAGGATGTTTTGTCTTGGTAGAAGACATCAAATATGGATCCATATGTGATTTTGCCATAGAATAAGCCACCCTTGGCTTGATCTCCTTGACTATTGAGGACATAGATCTGAAATTGGAAACATGCAACCTCCTATGCCATACTTCCTCCTTGGAAACACAAGTCATCAATGCAAAATCACAAGTACTTGCATTCTCATGCACATCTAACTTGAAAATGCCTCCATATCTAGATCCACTTGCTAGAATCTCATCACCTTTCTTTATAAAATAATTATTGACATTGAATTCCACTTCAAAACCATCATCAATTAACTAACCAACACTAATCACATTATTTGTGAGATTAGGAACATAAAGTACATTGAAAAGTGATAAAATCATAAAGATGCAAGATTCAAGGAACAAATTCTAGCTCCTTCAATTGAACATGCATCACCAACAATAGTGTATATTGATTCTTGAAGTTCTTGATAAGGTTCAATAGAATTAAAAGAACTCTTGGAGCAACACATGTGAGTTGTGGCTCCACTATCAATATACCAAGATACATCATTAAAGGATGAAGAGGAGAAACTAGACATCATGAGAGATGCTTCTCCTTCACTTGCATGTGAGTCTTCTATGATATATTTGGCTTTGATCTTCTTGAGACTTCTTCTTGAAGTTAGAAGAATGAGTTGAATCATCTTCTACTCCTCGGTCTTTGTCCTTTGCTTTGTCCTTTGATTTGTCCTTGGTGAAGGCTTGAGAAAATTTGTTCTTGCTCCTCTCTCTTGACTTGTCCTTGGCAAAGTGAGCTTTGCCACAACCACCATCCTTCCTCGAAAGTGTGTTGATCTTCATCAACTTGTTCTTTTGTCTGCATTCTTCAGCAATAAGAACATCATGCAGAGCCTCCATAGATGGTAGCTCCTCCATGATAGCATAAGTTTGCACAACATTTGCATACTCTTCAAACGAGAAAAGATCTGATTTCTAAGAGTAAGAACTCTTGATGTGATCTATGCTTCAAAAATGTTCTTAAGGGTTTCCCAAGCCTGCTTGGCTGAGGGACATGAACTTATTTCTCTCAGCATCTCATCAGAGATGTTCAATTTGATGATATGAAGAGCAATCATTGCTCTCTTCTTGAACCTCTGAGCCTCATCACAAGCTTCAGGATCAACTTCAATTGCTAATACTATGTCTATTACACCATAAAGAACCAACAAAGATTCTATCCTATCCTTCCAAACTGAATAGTTGGAGGTAAAAAATCTCCTATAGATGCCATGAATGTGAGGACTTTTTGTAAATGGACAACAATATGTTTGAGATATTTATAGTTTTGTTATGAACAATAATTTTTTTTGGACTACTTTTGAACAATGGTTTACATAAATACATACTCATATCGGTTTAGTGCGCATTTTGGCACAATGAGACGCATGAAATAAATTGTACGTGCAAATCAATATTCAGACACATGCCATGTACCTATTAGTTGACAATTGTCAGTCAGTTCCAAACACATGTGAGAATCCTAATGACAGTCATTGACGTGTCAGAGGTCAAGGAATAATATGATGCCACTTGTCCATGTATTATTTTTACCAATAAAAATTCAACATGTGTATTTCAAGTTTGACTTCACACGTGTGAGATAACTTGTACTGTACATAAATCACATTAAACTCCAATTTGTGGACACATCTTTTTTAGTTTTCTCATATCTGATTAGTTCGCACCACTAGACGTCCATAAGGTACCTATTTACTATTTGCGCATAAGTCCAATATCCATTTTGTATAGTTTTAATTTTTGAGCTTCATCACCATCTTTTTGAGCCATTGAGAACATCAATGAGAATAAGCCATTGGAAGAGAGAGATAAAAAAAGTATCAAAGGTCAACGGAGCTTATGATTCCAAAGGCTCCATTCTATCATTTGGTACGTGAAATCACCAGAGAAAATCTGGGCAGGTACAATCGTTTTACATTTTCAACTATTATGGTCCTTCAAGAAGCCTATGAAGATTTTCAAGCTCAATTTTTTGAGGATTCTTTCCTGCTTGCCATCCATGCAAAGTGTGTCACCATTATGCCCAAAGATTTTCAACTTCTATCTAGATTAAGAGATAGATATTCTGGTCTTCACAAGAGTGAGACCTCTACGACTCGTCCACCTCCAATGGATAGAACAAACCTTCCTACACGGACGACTCACAAGCAAGCAAAACCAAAGCGATCCCAAAGCCCCCAGGGATTCACGAGGAAGAGAATACGTAGTAAAAGGGCGAAGAAACATAATACAAATAATAATGAAACTCTTAAATCTGATCGATACTGTATTTTCACTGTTTTCTGATCATGATGTATCACAAATGCCTGAGAATACCATATTCTAGTATACTCCTTATGATCCTACTCAAGAATTTTTTGAATCCGATTACTATAATGAATACAAGAAAATTATTAGTAAGAAAATTGATGGACTCAACGGTTACTTTTCCCTAACTATTCCAGAGATTGATTATATATTACAATTTCATGATTTTGATTATAACGTTCTTAAGAAGAAAAGAGAATATGTAACATATGTTATAATTGATGGTGGGCTGGTGTTACTGCAATACGCCATTAGTCAAGATTCAAAAAAAGAAGTTTTCATTGTCACTGGCACAATAACATATTGCGCGGATTCTGACGTGGGCGTCCGATGTATTTTCAAAAAATCTATAATCCGTCGCAATTCGACATGTCAGAATCCGACGTCCAGGCAAAAAGTCGCAAATTGGGAGTCCGATGATCAGGAAATTGTGGCGGCAACCAATTTTTAAAGTGCACGTTGGAATCCGACATGTTGGAGTCCGACATCTTGATGTGGATATGGCCTGCCATTTTTTTCTTTAAAAAATAATTATGTGTCATCTGACGTGGACGTCGGACGTCGGATTCCAACGTCCACATCAACAATCCAAAAGCCTGTTCACAGCTTTTGACATCAGGCATCCAGGCTTGAACCTCTATGGACGTCGGATTCCGAAGTGCTTGAAGGACGTCGGAATTCGACGTCTATTTCATTTTTCCAAATTCGCGCGATCCAGTGCCTTCTTTCTCAATTTGTTTTGTGTAGGTTTGAGTGATTGAAGGCATCTTTGAAGCGATTATTACAATTATTGAGATTCTTGAAGAGTTCATGCTTTTGATGCTTTGAGGTTTATGCTTGAAGATTTAAAAGCTTTTGACGTTTTGTTTTGCTTTTTGTTTGAAAGATAAAGTTTGTTTTGTTTGTTTTTGTGAAAGATAAAGTTTGTTTTGTTTGTTTTTGAGAGAGAGAGAGAGAGAGAGAGAGAGAGAGAGAGAGAGAGAGACAGAGAGAGAGAGAGAGAGAGAGAGAGAGAGAGAGAGAGAGAGAGAGAGAGAGAGAGAGAGAGAGAGAGAGAGAGAGAGAGAGAGAGAGAGAGAGAGAGAGAGAGAGAGAGAGAGAGAGAGAGAGAGAGAGAGAGAGAGAGAGAGAGAGAGAGAGAGAGAGAGAGAGAGAGAGAGAATGTTTTTGAATTTTGCATTGATTTAGAATGATTTAGGATAGTAGATTGTTAGAATTATTTGGATAGTGTATGTGTGTGTTTGTGTGTGTTTGAGAGGATGTGTATGTGTTTTGAATTTTGCATTGATTTATAATTTAGGTTAGTAGATATAGTGTTTGGTAGTAATAGATTGTTAGATTTATGATCTTGTCTTCCTTCAATATAATTGCTTCTAGTGGTTTTATTGTTAATTCATCAGGAATATTACGCACTCCAAATTTGGTCGGATCCATAAGATCTAAAATATGCTCATCAGTAAGTTTTGCATTGTCATCATAAGTCAAGGCATGACTCACATGAATGAGTTCATCTATTCTGGTATAGACTCCGTTGATATCCAAGCTACATTCAGCACATTCAATGGAAAATCAATCGGTGTATCCAAAGTTTGATCAAATAATGAAATCTCGCTCAAATAGGATTGACTATCTTGTTGACACATATAACTTGTTGTACAATCAATCATTGCAAGGGCTTCATTCCAGTTGACAGTATCGGTTTGAGAGTCGCAATGAGCTCCCCAAATTTTTACTGGTTGGTCACAAGTATGATCCGTCTACACTCCACAACAGAATGGAGTAGCTGAATGGAAGAATCGCACACTATTGGAAGCTGCACGATCCATGACAGTCAACGCGCATATTTCTCAAACATTTCGAACAAAAGCAATCTCTACAGCTTGGTATCTACAAAATTACTCCTGCACTAAAGCAGTTGATTCCAAGACACCGTTTGAAACCTACTACAACTGCAAACCAAGTTTGAAATAGCTACGTATTTTTGGATGTCTCTGCTATGCACAAGTCCCGTATGATATGAGGAAGAAGCTAGACCTAGTAAGCTCAAAAATATTTTCATCGGCTATTCAACATCACACAAAGCATATTGTGTATACGATGTTGTTACGGGCTAGATCTCAGTCAGTCGCGACATTGTCTTTCTTGAAGACATGTATCACAATCTCAAGCAGAAGCAGCCAATGCAAGAGCTTTCCATAGCAGCTCCACCCTCCATCGATAGCTAACGACCTACGATTGTTCAAACAATGGAGTTCATTCCAACGACTCCACTTACCATCGATGGGCCTAGACCCACGATTGTTCAACCACAAGATGCTACGATCCCATTCACTCACCAAGCAGAATTGTCCACTCAAGGACTTGCAGTTCGAAGGTTTGCAAGACAACGACAACAACCTGATCGCTTCGTCCCTCAGACTTTCATCAGTCATGACGAACCTGCAACCGTAGCAGAAGACCTGTCAATGCCCGATGCAGACAAATGGAAAGCTATTATGGATGCTAAGTATCAGTCTCTAATGAAGAACAAGACCTAGAGTCTTGTCATTCCTCCTATAGGTGTAAAACCAATTGACTCCAAGTGGATCTTCAAGCTAAAGCTTAAACCAGATGGATCAATATCCAAATGGAAAACTAGACTGGTGGTTAAAGGATTTGAACAAGTAAATGGGATAGACTACACTGTGACCTTTAGTCCAATGGTAAAACATCAGTCTATTTGTATCTTATTGGCTATAGCTGCTGCAAAAGATCTGGACATTCACCAAATGGACGTCCAGACGACATTCCTACACAGATACATACAAGAAGATGTGTTCATCTATCAACCAGAAGGTTACGTCGTTCAAGGAAAGGAGCATCTAGTATGTAAATTGCATAAGGCATTATACGGTTTGAAGCAAGCTCCGAGGGCCTGGTACGATAAAATAAATCGTTTTTTGTTGTAGCATGACTTTACCTCCTGTTTCGTATATTCAAATGTGTATCTAAAATAAAAAGGACCAAGCTATGTCATAATAGCACTATACGTTGATGATTCCCTAATCATCAGCAATTCTAATCAATTACTACTAGAAACCAAATCCTTACTCTCATTAGAATTTGAGATGACTGATTTGGGTCCAGTCCATTACTTACTTGGAATGGAGATTCACAGAGATCGCATGAGAAGAAGGATTACCATAAGCCAACAATCTTACCTAACCAATGTACATCGCAGATACGACATGGAAGATTGCAAACCCATAGATACTCCTATGGAACTAGGATGCAAGCTATCCAAAGACATGTGCACCAGAATGAAGGCAGATCAGCAAGAAATGTGCAAGTATCCCTATCAGTCAGTCATAGGTTCTATTATGTACTCTATGATCTGCACACAACTTGATCTTGCATATGTTGTAAGCACACTGTCGCAATTCATGTCCAATCTAGGCCTACAATACTGGAAAGTCCTGCAAATAGTTCTGAAGTACATTCAAGCCTCAAAGCACTATGCCTTGAGTTACACTTGAAATATAGAAGCTACACTCACACTGACCACTTATTCATATTCCAATTGGGCAGGAGACGTGGATACCAGAAAATCCACATCAGGTTATATTTGTTTCCTTGCAGGAGGACCCATTTCATAGAACAACAGAAAGAAAAAATGCATTTTGTTGTCCTCTACAGAATCTGAATATGTTGCAGCTACATCAGCAGTGAAGGAGATCATTTGGCTAAGGAGGCTGGTGCAAGATCTGCAATTCCCACAGATCGGTCCAACAATACTCCAGTGCGGCAATCAGAGCTACATAGCTCTATCTTTGAACCCACATACTCATGCTAGAACTAAACACATAGAAGTTCAGTTCCATTTTCTTAGAGAGAAAGCTCAGAACCAAGATATTGTACTAAGTTACGGTCATACAAACAATATGTTGGCTGATATTTTGACAAAGCCATTGTCTAGAGATAAACATTCTATCTTAGTAGATATGATAAATCTCAAATGCAGTTCAGATTTGTAGCAGTTAGCTTAAGGGAGAGTATTGGAATTTAATCTAACTCCTCATTCCAACAGCCCTTCTTCCTTTTCTGATTTTTACTCTCTCAGATGAAACCTACAAAAAAATGAACTGTTTTTAACAGTCTGCATATTTGAGTCTGCATTTTTACTCAGGTTTCACAAGCAAAAAACCCGACACCCGACACTATCGCTTCTTTCTACCTTAATTTGTAACTAAGTGTTTATTGACACTTATCTAAGTTGTTTTTGGGCCAATTAGGCACTTCTAGAAAAGTGACATTTTTTGCGAAAAATGTGACACTGCATTTTTACATGCAGTTTTTGGCAGGCGACAATTAGAGCAAAATGCGACACTGCATTTTTACATGCAGTTTCTGACAGACGACAAAAGAAGCAAAAAATCCAACACTGCAGTTTTACACAAGATACTACACATGCGACACCCTGCAAAAATACACAGTATTCCAAGTACAAACTATCTACATCTTCACGTTCCAATAACAACTATTTTAATTAGGCAGTTCATCCACTGTCAAGCGATCTTGTAAATGTAAAACTAGAATAATGCAAGATCTTTCAGCTGCTATAAATGTAATTGAGCGATTGAAGATATAGAGAGAGTAGTCATTGTAAGTATCATCATAAGTCATCTGACAGAAATCAAATGACCAGAACGAGTTTTATAGTAGCTGACTCCTTAGAGTTAGTGATCATAGAGAGAGAGTGAAATATTCAGAACATTAGCAATTTTTTTAAATCTGTAAGTAGGATCACACACCTATCAGCGCGATTGTATTGTGATCTGATCGTTGTGTTTACCACATTATTATACAGATTCGTTATTGTTCTATATCCTTTTGCATTCTTGTTGAATGATAACTCTCACTCCTCTTACACAAACACTATTATCAGAGAATTGCATGGTTGTCTTTGATGTCTAAATTGATTCTATATTCTCTTCAAACCAGGTTATTAGTATTAGAGGATTGCGTGGCTGTCTCAAATGCCTAATCTTTTTCGCAATCTCTCTTCACGGTAGTCTAAGACTCCTACATTGATAATCTGATTCAATGCAAAAGAATAGCTCATAGATCCATTCTCTAAGTAATCCACAATCTTGTCCTTAAGAATTCTTTATTTCATCACTTGACATCTCCAAAACGTCAACCGATGCGGTATCAGACCTGATAATTCACATTCCATCTGACCCCACAATTTTGACAGGTACATTTTCAACCATTTTTCGCAGATAAATTGCTGTTTGATCAGCCAACTTAATGGCAAAAGTCACAGGCTTTATTTTTCTAAGGCCCCACTTTGCACATAGCTTTGTAGAAATCAGGTTAACTCCCGAACCGCCATCTATCACGGCTTCTTCATTAGGAAATTGTCTATGTTGTATCGGCAGGGTGATATTTTTTGTTCACTTTCCCAAGCTGCTTTGACATGAAGTACTTCATTAGATTCTTCAAATCCGACACCAAAAAGTGGCTCTTGATGGACTTCTAGTTCAGTTTGAATTAACTTTTGCGCTAATACTTCTCTTGCTTTTGGCACCAACTTCAGGAACTCTCCCAACAAAACCTTGATCTTACTAGAGAAAATATTCATGAGCAATTCTGTTTACGGTGCTTCCGGTTCAGTCATCTTGAAGGGTTCTTCATGATGATGCAACTGAACATTCATATCTGTACTGGTGAAGAACAAACTTCGGTTGTTGCTTTAGTAGCTTTAAGCTCCTCTTCTTCTTGCAAATGTTTAATCCACTGCCTCAATAGGTACTAGAACTGCTACAGGTTCTTTCTGCTTCTGTGCTCTAGTAACCACCATCAATAGTACACTTGGTTTATTCTGAACTATTTGTCTCTGCTTGATTGTTATCAAATTTACAGGAGCTGTGACCAGTGGCAGCTTCGGTCTTTTTGGACACTCCTTGTAGCAATGTCCATAACCACAATCATGACAGAATGGTACAAATTTGTTTTTGTTTGGACATTCTGCAACTCTGTGATTTTCTCCACATGCAAAGCATCCAAGTGGTGCTCTGGTCCAAATCTAGATGCTTGTTATTGTGGGCAACATAAATAGCATACTGTTCTAAAGATCCACCTTAATAATCATTACTATAATTCCATTGCTTGGTACCTTTGTAAGGTTTTGGTTCCATCAAATTAGCAGGAGGAGCGAGGTGCTTTGGTGGGACAGGTAAGGCTAATCATTTCGAGGATCCAAGGGTAGATTGACGAGGTCTAGCTGCTAGATTTCCTCCATAAAGTGGTTCTCGATATCCCATCTAGGCATATTGTTGCTGAATTATCCGAGGATTGAAGTTGCAAAAAACAGTCTCATGATCAGGCGAATTACACAAATGGCATATACAGATCTCCATTTTTTTTTTCAATTGAGGACACTCATTCACTATGTGATTTGTTGGAAAGAGGGGGTGAAACGAAGATAACTCGAAAAAGGAACGAACACAAAAAAAAAAAGCAAACTCGAAAAAGAAACGAACTCGAATTGAAAATGTTCATGCGTAGTGGAATAAGCTATATCACTCTTTCCTCAAGCATGACTACGCCTATCAGTCTCGAACAGAACATTAGTGATAGAAATCGCGTTCGATCTGATTACATAGCCAAACATTAAGAATCAAAACATCGGACAGATAATTTGTCACGGAGGTTCTCTTAGAACAATATCTTTGCCTTTGATGTCGATGAACTGATCCTCGATAAAGACTGCATTCTGGTTGTACAAGATTTGTTGAGTATCAGGATCATACAGCTTCTATGTGTTATTAGATGAAGCATACCCAATTAGGATGGTCTTGGGACTTTGTAAGTCGAATTTCTTCCTCGTGTCTTTCAAGATTTGCACATAGGCGACGCATCTGAACACTCGTAGGTTCTTCACAGAAGGCTTAGAGCCTATCCACACCTCATGGGGTATTTTGCCTGAGAAGGTCTTGGTTGTGCATCTGTTCTGGACATAAGCTACAGTGGAGATAGCTTCGGCCCAAAAGCTCTTGGGCAACGATGCATGCGCTAGCATACATTTAGCTGATTCAACCAAAGTACAGTTCTTCCTCTTGGCTAAGCCATTTGACTGAGGACTGTAAGGAGTGATGAATTGCTGATCAATGCCTTGGCTCTGGCACCATTGTCAGACCTCAGGGCCTTGATCATCCTTCTAGTCTCTTTTTCTGCATGCTCCTTGAAGATTCTGAAGCAATTGAAAGCTTCTGATTTATTCTTGATAAAATACACCATAGTCCTTCTGAAAAATTCATCAATAAAAGTTATAAATACTTTGCATCCTTCAGAGAAGGATTCTTCATCGGGCCACAAATGTCTGAATGCACAACATCTAACAATCCTCTAGCAGAATGCTGATGGCTTGATCTAAATGGCTTCCTAGTCTGTTTACCATCTAAACAGTCTTGAGAGATAGGTAACTGGACTTTATTACTAGGGTAGTCTAGATCAAGAACAATAGAATGTTTAGACATTTGTTGTACAACAATATGATTCAAGTGACCAAGTCTATAATGCCAAAGTAAACTTTTATTTGCTTGAATAGAAGTACTGAGCGCCTGACTAGAGGCAGAAAAGTAGTGACTTAATCTATACAAGTATCCATGCCTCTTTTTGAGTGCTAGGATCTTGCCTGTCCTATGAACTACTTTGCACTGATCACATTCGAGTTTTACTTTATGTCCTAGATATGTGATTCTGCTTACAGAGAGTAGATTCGTAGATAAATTGGATACATATAGGACTTTATAAAGTAATTTAGATTGATCATTTGCAAAGCTCAATCTCACAGTACCTTCATCTTTAATAGCTTGGGTGCTATTATCGCCAAGGTGAATGTATTTGTTGGTACTATAGGGTGTATACGACTCGAAACAGTTGATGAGGCTGGTCATGTGTTGAGTGGCACCAGAATCCAGGAACCAAGAACTATCGTTGGATGCTCCTTGATGGCTGGTCATGAAGGCATCATGATCCACTTCTTGAATGGGCTGTGGAGCTTCTGTAGCTGCATTGGCCACTTGACTCGACTGTCCCTTGCTGTTGTTCTTTGCTTGTAGTATCCGACAGTCTTGAATCTCGTGGTTGTTTCTCTTGTAGTATCTGCAAAACAGCTTCTTCTTTGTCTATGGATTTGTGCTGGTTTCTGGTCTTGCCTTGATTGCTTCGTGCCTTTCTTCTTCTTCTTCTTAGTTATGCTCTTGTTGGTGTACAAAGCATGAGAATCAGTTGAGGAACTAGAGGCTTCGTTCCTCCGTGTGTCTTCCTACAACGACATTGTAATGACTCTTGTCATAACAATGAATAAACTTTCAGATATCAACCAAATGAAAGTGTGGGTTCCTTCCATCCCTTCTATTTTGAATGCCAAACCAATCACATTTACCTATTGTAACCTCACAAATTCCCTAACCCTTTGAATATAGTCTTTATTCCAGATCATGAATGTTTATTTTGTTTAGTCAAATTTGGCCAATCCCTTCTTTGGCAATCCATGAAGTTCAAGCCTCCACCTTGTGAAGTGAATCCAAATATTTAATGAAGGGAGCAAAGCAAGATAATTACAACTTTGCCTTCAGAGAATCATACGAGGCATTAGTCGACAAATTGAAGAGCGAAGGCAATCCCCCACGTGTAAGTTGCTTTCAAACATTATTTAAACTTCATATATTATGTTGTGTGAACTCTTACCATTAGTATGATGTTGCATTAAATACAAACGTGTTTTGTTTGCTTGTGCTCATGTAGAGCGGATGTCACAACGACGACGAGTAGATTAGATTTTAGTTGATTAGGTCTTTAATTAGTTCATGTTAGATCTAAAGACTAAACTATGACATTAAAAAAACAATTTTGTAATACATTGTGTTATATTATCAATATATTATTATTGCAATTGATTGTGCAATATTGCTATTGCTATTGTATGTGAAACGTTTTTTTTTTCAAGAAATACAATGTCAGATTCCGAGATGTGGATTGACGTAATAACTAGCTAGGAATTCAAACCATGAGCAATTTTGCATTTCATTTCATGTTCAAAAATGAATCTCACAAATCTAAAGTATGGAATGGAATAACTTGTCATTGATCCAGATCTAAATGCAATAAAGTATGGAATGGAAGTAAGGATGTGTTTAACTTTTCATTGATGCAAATGCTTACTAAAATACGAAATGTTGAAGGATAAGTACCTCATGATGCTTAGCTTATTACTTGATCCAATTGTTTAATTGATTCACGAACATCGCTTTTCCAAGAACGCCACCCCAAAAATGCACGTGCTATTTTTTAAGCTTTTTTTTATTTTTTTTACTATCTATTTTGGACGTTGGAATCCGACATAACTATACGTTGGGCAATTTGGACATCAGATGTTTAGAAAGGGCATTCTGTTAACAGACGTCGGATTCTGACACATTAATGGGACGTCGGAATACGACATCAATTTTTACGTCGGGTGGGCTTTCAAAAGTGGCATTATGTTAATAGACGTCGGAATCCGACGCATTTGAAATGTGTCGAATTCCGACATCCAAGATTTTTTTCCTCAAAAATCCACGTCGGATCTGCCACATTAGCTTGGATGTCGAAATCCGACGTCCACATTGGCATGTTGGATCCCGGAGTCCGAACATCCCGATTGTTGTTCGGGAGCCCGAAAATCAGCAGATGTCGGATTTCGACGTGTTTAAAACATGTCAGAATCCGGCGACTCCATTGTGACGTGTTCTGTGATGTCCGCGACAAAAATAAAAAAATTAAGATCGTGATTCACGTCGCAAAAAATGTCGCAAATCGCGACGAGTGTTGTAGTGTGGTCTTTCTGTGGAACAAAATCTCATGCACAATGATGAAGCATTGAATCTTTTGAAGAGGACTTTTATACAATGCAGTGCAACCGCAAAACTATTCGCGGTTCCTTATGCATCCAAGTAAGTATAACATTGATTCTTATTTGATGTACTGCTAGTTTTACTTTGGTAAGATGTCAAAAAACTGATTAATAAAAAAGATATTTGTTTTGCAGGTTGCATTGGAGTTTAAATATAATTTTTATGGCCACTATTGTGGATGGGGTGGCGAAACATGTATGCATAAAAATGAAGTCTTGTGAAAATAGTCACAGAAGTTTTGATAAACAACTTTTAATGATTCTTGAAGCATTGCCAACTTCACCCACATCTGTGGCTAAACCAAGAATAATATCAATCAAGGTATCAACATTAGTGATGATTGTATTTCTAATTTTATTCAGATAGATCTCATATGAAAATGTATTCAGAATTTTAATTGGATAGACCTTATATTTGTTTTTGGTTTACAGACTCCCCAACAACAAGATGCATTTAGTTGCAGCTGGTTTACGCTCTATAATACAAAGATATTTTTTGAGTGATAATTTTCAAACTACAATATCTCAAAAGGATTGATCATCAGTACCTCAAGCTTTGTATTGGCTATGTCGAGCTCATAATTCTCTCACCGCATATTTTACTATGAGCATACAAAAATTTGAGCTCATAATGCTCCCGCTACATATTTTGCAAAGAGCATACCAAGATTTTAAGTCGGCTGAAACATGCAAAGGAATTTCGTCTTTCGTATTACAAGCATGCTTAACTAATCTGACGTTAGAGCTAGTTTTAACCACAGTAGTTAGAATGCGGGCATTACCGAAAACTCAAAAAATGGCAACCAAACGGTACTGATTTCCATTATCTCTCTATGTAATCTCTCTCTAAAGTCAAATTTCTTAAAGGGCCCATTTTGAGCCCATATTTTCCCTAATGCATCATTTTTTGTGGCACATTTAAGACAACACCATACCCATAATTCACTCACCAACTAATAAAGATAGTGTGAGAATTTGTTAAACATGATATTGGAAGACTTTTGAGAGGGCCTTTAGCCTTTCTTTGGAAGCTTGTGATACGAGTGTCATTGGTGAGTGTATGTTACCTTTTGCTATTGTCTCTAAATTTGAAGCTTGTTCCTCCTATCGTATGAGGTCCAAAGATGATATCTATGGGGCACGATTGAGATATGTCCAAAAACAATATCAAGCTTCTAGGACACTTTTTAGGGTGGTTTCATGTGGAAGAGGGGCCCGCCCATGTCCGTTTCAAAATAAGCATTTACTCCCCAATTTGAAAGCTCGGGTACTCCATGACATTCCATGTGAAAGGGATTTTTTTGAGGCAAGGGCATTTAATGCCTAATTCAAATTTCTATTTTCTATTGGAGAGGAGAGAATGGGAGCACCTATGACCCTAGGGCCACTCAAAATGCATGGGGTATTCCTCCAGTGCTTCTACTTAGTCTCAGCAGCATGCACTAGGCTACATCATCTTAGGCAATGTGCAAGGAATGCATCGACAGTTGAAAACTAACGAAAAATTTTTATCCTAAGGATTGCAATGGTGATGATTGCGCCAGTGCACTCCCAGACATGGTGTAGGAAATGCATAGGGTGGTGAGATTAAGCAATCTGGTATTTTGACTTACCCCAAGTTGGCACCTTTCAATGCCACCTAAGGGCCTCTTTCCATGTCACTCGTTCACTCGTTTAGAATCACATCAAGAACTGATGATATCTAAACGGGTTGTTGCATTGTGAGACCCATTGTAGCAGCCAGTGCACAACAACCATTTTGATCGTTTTCCTTGTTGACATCCTAAACGAGGGATGGGTGGCCCTAAGAGCAACTCCCACATCTTGCGATATGGGAGCATTCATTTTGAATTGGCTCCATTAGCGAAGGTGAAATATTTTGGTGTTTACCCTTAGCTTGGTCTTGTCCAAAGTTTGGGGCTAGGGGAGATGCTCTAAAAAAGAAGGGTAAAGATCCATACATGTCTATCTTTGCCTATACTCACGTTCTTCTCGTGACAAGAATAAGGCTAGGGTTCAAGAAGCTTACGTGGCTAAGCTAAATTTGATGCTCTGCTTAAATTAGCCAAACAACAGTCAATTTGATCGTTAGAAGCTCGGAAGTTTAGGGCTACGAGGATGCAAAGCTTTGACTTAGGGCTAGGGTTAGGGCTAGAGAGAGAGAGAGAGAGAGAGAGAGAGAGAGAGAGAGAGAGAGAGAGAGAGAGAGAGAGAGAGAGAGAGAGAGAGAGAGAGAGAGAGAGAGAGAGAGAGAGAGAGAGAGAGAGAGAGAGAGAGAGAGAGAGAGAGAATCTGAGTTAAAGCTTCATAATTCTGATAAGTGAGTGATAAGAAGATTGTGTTGTTTGTTTTCTTGAGAGGCAGGGGATGGCTACCATGTAGGTTTCAACTTGCCTGTCCAATCAACTACTTTGCATTGATCACATTCGAATTTTACTTTATGTCCTAGATTTGTGATTATGCTTACAGAGAGCAGATTCGTAGATAAATTGGATACATACAGGACTTTAGAAAGTAATTTAGATTGATCATTTGCAAAGCTCAATCTCACAGTACCTTCATCTTTAATAGCTTGGGTGCTATTATCGTCAAGGTGAACATATTTTTTGGTATTGTAAGGTGTATAGGACCCGAAACAACCGATGAGACTGGTCATGTGTTGAGTGGCACCAGAATCCAGGAACCAAGAACTATCATTGCATGCTCCTTGATGGTTGGTCATGAAGGCATCATGATCCGCTTCTTGAATGGGCTATGGAACTTCTGTAGCTGCATTGGCCACTTGATTCGACTGTCCCTTGCTGTTGTTCTTTGCTTGTAGTATCCGGCAGTCTTGAATCTTGTGGTTGTTTCTCTTGCAGTATTTGCAGAACAACTTCTTCTTTGTCTGCGGATTTGACTGTTCTTTGTGCTGTGCTGGTTTCTGGTCTTGCTTTGATTGCCTCATCCCTTTCTTCTTCTTCTACTTAGTTATGCTCTTGTTGGTGTACAAAGCGTGAGAATCAGCTGAGGAACTAGAGGCTTCGTTCCTTTGTGTGTCTTCCTACGACAACATTGTAAGGACTTTTTAAAGAGTCAGCTCTGGATGTGTTGTGATGATCATCACCCAGCTGTCGTATGAGCTTGGCAAGCTTGTAAGCAATTGCATCACTGCGTCTTGATCGTCCATGACAGATCTGATGCAATACATGGAGGCCTCTACAAGTCATAACAATGAATAAACTTTCAGATATCAACCAAATGAAAGTGTGGATTCCTTCCATTTGTTCTATTTTGAATGCCAAACCAATCACATTTACCTATTGTAACCTCACAAATTCCCTTACCCTTTGAATATAACTTTCCAAAAAAATTTAGGCTCAGCTCTCGCCCAAATTTTTTTGAAAATCCTTCTCGGGTAAAATGGCTTCTGCCCAGCTCCTTCCACAATACTTAGCCACGTTTTGAGAAATATTTTGGCACGTTCTAATATTTTTATGACTAACCATTGAAAAGCTGCCAAGAGGCAAACACACCAGAATCGGACGTCGACCGGCGTAAACTACAGCAGCGTGCCACCCATTGACATCGTCATTCTGATTGTCCGATTGTCTGCTTAGTTGATGCGTTGTTCCCACCATTCCTCTTCCAGATATTTCATCCTTATATTCAGTCATTCATTTCATCCTGGATCATGTATCATCTGTGACCATTTTCATCACACTATGTTGTCTGATATGATTAGGAATGAGAAATTGCATGATTAGGTCTTTAATTAGTTCATAACAGATCTAGAGACTAAACTGCGACATTAAAAGAACAATTTTGTAATACATTGTGTTATATTATCAATATATTATTATTGCAATTGATCGTGCAATATTGCTATTGCTCTTGTATGTGCAATGTTTTTTTTTTCAAGAAATGCAATGTCGAATTCCGAGATGTGGATTGACGTAATAACTAGCTAGGAATTCAAACCATGAGCAAGTTTGCATTTCATTTCATGTTCAAAAATGAATCTCACAAATCTAAAGTATGGAATGGAATAACTTGTCATTGACCCAAATCTAAATGCAATAAAGTATGGAATGGAAGTTAGGATGTGTTTAACTTTTCATTGATGCAAATGCTTACTGAAAATAAAAAATGTTCAAGGATAAGTACCTCATGATGCTTAGCTTATTACTTGATCCAATTGTTTAATTGATTCACAAACATCGCTTTTCCAAGAACGCCCCCCAAAAAAAGTGCGATAGAAATGCGCGCGCTGTTTTTTAAGCTTTTTTAAAAAAAAAATTTCTTACGTATTTTGGACGTTGGAATCCGACATAACTATATGTTGGGCAATTTGGACGTCAGATGTTTAGAAAGGGCATTCTGCTAACAGACATCGGATTCCGACGCGTTAAAGGGACGTCGGAATATGACATCAATTTATACGTCGGGCGGGCTTTCAAAAGTGTCATTATGTTAACAGACGTCGGAATCCGACGCATTTAGGGTGCGTCGAATTCCGGCATCCAAGATTTTTTTCCTCATATCCACGTCGGATCCGCCACATCAGCTTGGATGTCGGATTCCGACGTCCACGTTGGCACGTCGAATCCCGGAGTCCGAACATCCCGATTGTTGTCCGGGTGCCCGAAATTCAGCAGATGTCGGATTCCGACGTGTTTAAAACATGGCGGAATCCGACGACTCCATTGCGACGTGTTTTGTGACGTCCGCGACGAAAATAAAAAAATTAAGATCGTGATTCACGTCGCAAAACACGTCGCAAATCACGACGAGTGTTGTAGTGTGGTCTTTCCGTGGAACAAAATCTCATGCACAATGATGAAGCATTGAATCTTTTGAAGAGGATTTTTATACAATGCAGTGCAACTGCAAAACTATTCGTGGTTCCTTATGCATCCAAGTAAGTATAACAATGATTCTTATTTGCTGTACTGCTAGCTTTACTTTGGTAAGATGTCAAAAAACTGATTAATGAAAAAGATATTTGTTTTGTAGGTTGCATTGGAGTTTAAATATAATTTTTATGGCCACTATTGTGGATGGGGTGGTATAACCTATATGCATAAAAATGAATTCTTGTGAAAATAGTCACAGAAGTTTTGATAAACAACTTCTAACGATTCTTGAAGCATTGCCAGCTTCAGCCACATCTGTGGCTAAACGAAGAATAATATCAATCAAGGTATCAACATTAGTGATGATTGTATTTTGAATTTTATTTAGATAGATCTCATATGAAAATGCATTCAGAATTTTATTTGGATAGGCCTTATATTTGTTTTTGATTTACAGACTCCCCAACAACAAGATGCATTTAGTTGCGGGTGGTTTACGCTCTATAATGCAAAGATATTTTTTGAGTGATAATTTTCAAATTACAATATCTCAAAAAGATTGATCATCAGTACCTCAGGCTTTGTATTGGCTATGTCGAGCTCATAATTCTCCCGCCGCATATTTTACTATGAGCATACAAAAATTTGAGCTCATAATGCTCCCGCTACATATTTTGCAAAGAGCAGAAAAAGATTTCAAGTTGGCTGAAACATGCAGAGGAATTTTGTCTTTCGTTAATACAAGCATGCTTAACTAACCTGAAGTTAGAGCTAGTTTTAACCACAGTAGTTAGAATGTGGGCATTACTGGAAACTCGAAAAACGACAACCAAACGGTACCGATTTCCATTCTCTCTCTATGTAATCTCTCTCTAAAGTCAAATTTCTTAAAGGGCCCATTTTGAGCCCATATTTTCCCTAATGCATCATTTTTTGTGGCACATTTAAGACAACACCATACCCATAATTCACTCACCAACTAATAAAGATAGTGTGAGGATTTGTTAAACATGATATTGGAAGACTTTTGAGAGGGCCTTTAGCCTTTCCTTTGGAAGCTTGTGATACGAGTGTCATTGGTGAGTGTATGTTACCTTTTGCTATTGTCTCTAAATTTGAAGCTTGTTCCTCCTATCGTATGAGGTCCAAAGATGATATCTATGGGGCACGATTGAGATATGTCCAAAAACAATATCAAGCTTCTAGGACACTTTTTAGAGTGGTTTCATGTGGAAGAGGGGCCCGCCCATGTCCATTTCAAAATAAGCATGTACTCCCCAATTTGAAAGCTCGGGTACTCCATGACATTCCATGTGAAAGGGATTCTTTTAAGGCAAGGGCATTTAATGCCTAATTCAAATTAGATAAGGCATTTCTATTTTCTATTGGAGAGGAGAGAATGGGACCACCTATGACCCTAGGGCCACTCAAAATGCATGGGGTATTCCTCCAGTGCTTCGACTTAGTCTCAGCACCATGCACTAGGCTACACCATCTTAGGCAATGTGCAAGGAATGCATCGACAATTGAAAACTAACGAAAAACTTTTATCCTAAGGATTGCAATGGTGATGATTGCGCCAGTGCACTCCCAGACATGGTGTAGGAAATGCATAGGGTGGTGAGATTAAGCAATCTAGTATTTTGACTTACCCCAAGTTGGCACCTTTCAATGCCACCTAAGGGCCTCTTTCCATGTCACCCGTTCACTCGTTTAGAATCACATCCAGACTCTGATGATCAAAAGCCTTTCCATGCAGATCTTCAACCGCTCAACCGGTTCTCAAGTGAGAGGGTTTGCAAGAAAATCTTGGATTAGCTCTTTGAGAGCACAAGTTAAATACCAACATGTGCTCAACATTTGACTTGTCGTTTCCTGTCCAAACGTTTGCTGGATTGTTGCTGCTATTGCGTGACTTGATGCCCCTGTTGTTGCATCTGAATGGTTGTTGCATTGTGAGACTCATTGTAGCAGCCTGTGCACAACGACCGTTTTGACCGTTTTCCTTGCTGACATCCTACACGGGGGATGGGTGGCCCTAAGAGCAACTCCCACCCCTTGCGATATGGGAGCATTCATTTTGAATTGGCTCCATTAGTGAAGGTGAAATATTTTGGTGTTTACCCTTAGCTTGGTCTTGTCCAAAGTTTGGGGCTAGGGGAGATGCTCTAAAAAAGAAGGGTAAAGATCCATACATGTCTATCTTTGCCTATACTCACGTTCTTCTCGTGACAAGAATAAGGCTAGGGTTCAAGAAGCTTACGTGGCTGAGCTGAATTTGATGCCCTGCCTAAATTAGCCAAACAACAGTCAATTTGATCGTTAGAAGCTCAGAAGTTTAGGGCTACGAGGATGCAATGCTTTGACTTAGGGCTAGGGTTAGGGCTAGAGAGCGAGAGAGAGAGAGAGAGAGAGAGAGAGGGGGGGGGGGGGGAGAGAGAGAGAGAATCTGAGTTAAAGCTTCATAATTCTGATAAGTGAGTGATAAGAAGATTGTGTTGTTTGTTTGCTTGAGAGGCAGGGGATGGCTACCATGCAGGTTTCAAATGATAATGCTGTGCACACGGTGCTAGGGATCTACAGGCCAAAACCGGGCTACACTGCCAATGAGGTGCTGGAGTCCACCATCAAACACTACGGAGCCGTGGAGGATATAAAGGAGTTCCTCATTGCAGCAATCGTGAAGAGTTTAGATAATGCCTATGTAAGATCTAGCTCCACGCTTTAACTTTAAATAACATGTCTTATGCTGACAAATGCAACTTATGATGCAAAAATTGAATCAGAAAGATTTTAAGTATGCTTAATATATCTCATGCTAAAAATTGCAAACGTAGCTATGAAATAATTAGAGGAGTAAGTTGTACTCTCCATCGCACATCTGACGCTATTATATACGCAGCTTATCATCGCATACCTCACGCAAGCAAATGCAGCTTGCGCTTCAAAATTGAATAGGAGAGACAGCTGCTCTGCATAATCTGTATCATGCTAGCATTATTGAATCAGAAACGTTTTCTCTGCAGAGCTGAATCAGAGACATTACTCCGCGGAACATATCTGCTAGAAAATGAACCTTTTATTTCAAAAGTTGCATCACAGAAATAGTTCTCAAATTTATGCAATACAGTAGTCGTTCGTAGACCTTTTCTAAGCAGACAGACTTCCAAAGCGTATATTCTTTTATTCAAATGGGATTTTCGCACGTGGTTTCACGTGTTTTTTGTTTCCTACGGATGCTTCACTTCTGTCTTGCTGAAACAGGCTGGTAGCTATGCTCATTGGAAAAAGGGGACGGATATTGGCGCTGTATTTCAGCTTCCTGGAGTACGTCGATCTTGATACGCTTGATAATACCTACGACGCTATTGTCTTGCAGGAAACAGTCTACATAATAACAATCTTTTCGTCAAATTTTGCAGCTAGTTCCTATGCTTACGGAGATGGGAGCACTGGCAGACATTGAGCCGGTGGAGCTCGAGGTTCTTCCCGAGACAAGTGACGCTCCGATTCTTTCCAAGGGGGACATTCTACATATCGCCCTGCTCACCACGGAGCCTGAGAATCAACAAAAGCTCATAGAAACTCTGCACGCAACTATTAAGCCCAAGACAAAAGATGTGGAAAGCCTCGAATCTGTGAAAATCCATAGATCTTTGGACGGGAAGAAGGTTGTGGTGATCGGTGTCTGGAAAGATCCGGCGTTCGATCAGGCTGCTGCAAGCTCCCCACTCTGGAAAGAAGAAGAGGTCTCAAAAACCATTGATCAATATGTCATTTCTAAAGACGTGAAGTTCTACGAGGTTGTTCTCGTTCGCTAATCTGATCCATCATCTTTATCACGCAAATGCGCTATCATACCATGCTTTCTTTTCTTGCCATTTTGAAGTATCAAAAAATATTTATGAATGAATCACGTAGTAGCAATTGCAGTTTACCTGTTTCATCAGATCGTTTTCGTCGTGAAACTGGCCGTATCTCGGCTGCTGTGTGGATATGTTGCGGTCAGAGATTTTCCGTTCATATCTTATAATCTTCGTCACGGTTGCCCTCATGTTCTTATCTAAATTTTATCTTTGTTGCCATAGTGGTACTACTGAGTTATACTCGCGATTCTTTAAAACTTGATGTGAATGTGCGCTAACATGAGTTCTAGCACAAAATTGGGTTCCACTTTATCTTTTGAATTGCAATCGTTGTTTAGCTTTGTGAATTGTAAAGCTATTGTGATGATTTTCTAGAGTTGAGGTGTCATTTTATGTGTGTTTGAGCATAAAAATGAGTTTTTGAAATCTTAAATTCCTTTTGAAAGGCATTAATTGTTTTGTTATTTTTTAATGATTTGAAGGATGTGCATCATGCAAAACTGCTTGTGGTTGTGAGATCATTCCTAAAAACCGAAGCACATGCATGCTATTGATTTGAAGATTTGAAGATTAAGAGTTTAGGGTATGCTCTACAATAGGACTTGGTTTTTTTTGGCATCTTAATGCCTCAGCTAATCATATTTACCATCAATTAAATAGGACTTGTTTGAAGAGTTTATTATATGATCCAACTAAAGCCTTGTTGTAGAAAGTGTTAGTTACGTTGAGTGTACATTCTGCCAGTATTGAGCACAACTAACAATAAAAAATCTTAGTAATTGTACACACTTTTGGAGCTTCCTTGAATTATGGCATGTCACCAAATATTTTAGTTACCATAGTAAATAGTCATCACCATCAAGCTGTTCAATGACAATCAAGATTGGATTTCTACATGCAGTTTTGAAAATAAGGAGCATGAAGAGTCTAGCACCTATGTACATATGAGGAGAAAACATAGCCAAAGAGTAGTCATTGCACCCTACGAATAGTTGCGACAAAAGACATGCAAGGATTGGTAAAGTAGGTTGGGACTTTCATGGATACTATATAAAGAAAACATAACTTTTCAAAATATATTGAGATGGAAGGCCATGGAACATCTAATTTGATGCCTACCTCCAATTCTACTCGATGGTAGAACATTGTGCTATTTCAAACTAAATATAACTTTTAAAAAATCATCAAATAACTATTGATGAAACAAATGTCAAGACATGTGGATTCAATGAGAACACAAGAACCTGCAAGGATAAATAGATTTAACAGGATTCTTGACCAAAAACAAAAATTCAGAATTTAAAAGAGAGCTATTGACTGGACCATTACTAATGTAATAGATTCACTATTCAAGAACTATGGAGAGCAATTAGGTAGAATTTTTTTGTTTTGTTTGCAATAACTTGATTTTTGCATTTGTGAATTGCTTTTCTGGGTTTTAACTTTGGTTCTAAACTCAAGTGACTAGTCAGTAGTTTCAACACAAGGGGTGTGCAGAAATTAGAACAGTAGTGGGACATATCAGCAATAAAATAAATAGATAGACATTGTCTTTTCTAATTAACAATGCTCATTTTGGAAATAGATGAGATGAAAATGTCATTCATAATACGCCCAGCTGAAATGGGTAGCAACAATGGAGAGTAACTGATTAGTTGATTAGCGTTAACTACTCTTGTAATTCTCTGTTTAGCTATCTTGTAAACTCCACACAGTGGAGATATAAACTATTTTTTTCAAGATCAAAAGAGATGTAGCAAAATACAGTGAGACATAGAGAGTAGAGCAAAAAAGAAAAAGACTAGAAACGAAGTAGTTGTGCATGAAAGTCTGCCAACAAGTAGAACACAACGAAAGAGCAGAGCGTCAGGCCACCAACAAACAAGACACTGACCATCTCGCTCTAAAAAAAATTAAACGGATAATTTAATTGCTCTATTTGCGTGCATCTCCCTGTCTTCCGCTGTCAGGATTGCTAGAATGAAATATGTTTTGTGATGTGTAGTCACATGTCTAGGTTCCTGTGAGCTTCCGCACAAAAGAAAATTCAAAAGAAACAAAATCGTTTGCGACAACGAAACGAAACCGTTCGCGACATGGTATCAGAGCCGACAGGTTATGACTATTGATATCTAAGTAGTGATTTTCTAGACAACACAATATGACTACAACAATCCAGACAAGAGTAGCAATCAGTCTTGATGGCGCAAACTTCAGAATCTGGAAATTCAAAATCAAAACACTTCTGAAGGGCAAAAGCATCTGGTCGGTGATCAAACTCTCAGAAGTGCAGCCTCTAGAGAGAGACCCGAAGAGAGCTAAATGGATCAGAAAGGATGAGCATGCAATGATGATCATCATTTTGTCCATTAACGAAGATCCACTCATGCAAATTGAAGACTGCGAAAGCAGCCATGCAACATGGAAAAGATTAAAACAGAAGTATGAAGTGAGGACTGTAGCTTCACTGATGCATTTTCACAATTAGCTATAATCCATACGATGGGATGGCAACCAGTTAGATCAGCACGTTGAGAAGATCATAATGATCTTTGCCCAACTCGCTACATCAGGACAGGAGCACTAGGTCCCAACACCACAACAACTGATGTACTTCATGAAGTCTCTACCGACGTCCTATCAGCCATTGAGAATGCTCATACTGAGTCTACCATATATGACATTCGACAAAGCAATCAGTCTTGTTGCTGATGAGAGACTGATGAGGGACGAAGGAGAAGGAAGCAGTGATCAAGAGAAGGCCCTCTTCATGAAACGAAAGAAAAAGAACAAGAACAGACCCAGATTTGAGAAGACGAAGTCCTTGAATCAACAATCTTCTTCTTCTGATCACTGCCACAAACCAGGCCATACGGCCAACAAATACTGGTTCAATCCAGCAATACCTTGCATGCACTACAAGAAGAAGGGGCACTCTACATACGATTGGAGATCCAACCTAAAAAGAAAGAACAAAGCTAAAAAAACAAATGTTACAAAGTCATCCAAGGATGCAGATAGAGGTGATGGAGCCTTCACAATACTTGATGAAGCTTCAACGAGCTACACTGAACAAGACTATGATGTAGTCATTGATTCAGGAGCAACATCACACATCACCTGTAACAAGAAGATCTTGATCGACTTCAGAGAACTCGAAAACAACATAGCACTGATTCTAGGTGATGGGAGTAGACACGATGTCAAAGGCATCGAGACTCTACAGCTGCGAACACTATCAGGTCAAGCAGAGGTGCCAAGAGCACTCTACGTGCCTTCACTCAGAAAAGATCTGCTATCAGTCTCCAAGTTGGTAGATCTTGGAATTCAAATTTTGTTCGACGGCAATACATGCTGCATGATAAAAAAAATACAAGCAAATTGTTGACGGTTGGATGTAGAGAAGGAAATCTCTACCAAGCCAAGATAATCAGCAACTCTGATAGCATATTAAATGCATCAGAGAATGAAGATCAGCTTTGGCATAGAAGAATGTATCATCTGAACATGAGAAGCATGTATGACATGTGTAAGAAAGACACAGTCATAGGTCTAAAGATATCAAGACCCAATATTGAGTTCTGTGAAGCCTGTCAGAAAGGCAAACAACATCGAAGCATGATGTCTACATAAAAAGAGTAGGAAAAGATTTTGTGATACTAACTATTTTCGTGGACAATTTCCTGATGATAGGAAATTCCTTGATGCTGATCAAAGACACAAAGAGTCAAATTTCTGAAAGTTATGAAATCACAGATCTAGGAGAAGCAACGAAATGCCTCAAGCTGGAGATCAGAAGAGATCGAACAAAGGGCGAAATGCACTTGAGTCAGTCTGAATATGCCAGAAAGGTGCTCAAGCAGTATAACATGATAGACTGCAAATAAAATGCCACACCAATGATAGCTAGAGCCAAGCTGACAAAGCAAGATTGCCCAAAAATGGAAGAAGAAGAACACAAGATGGCAGGTATATCCTACCAAAACTTAGTCGGTAGTCTGATGTACCTTACAATTTGTACCTGACCCGATCTAGCTTTCTCTGTTTATGCCTTAAGCCAATTCTCTTCCAATCTTGGCCTGACACATTGGCAAATGGCAAAACGAATTCTACAATATCTGAAGGATATCCAGAATATGGGATTAACCTACAAAGCTAAAAAAGAAGGAAAAGGATTTGAGCTACATATAGTGAGACATAAAGAGTAGAGCAGAAAAGAAAAGACTAGAAACAAAATAGCTATGCATGAAAGTCCGCCAACGAGTAGAACACAGTGAAAGAGCAGAGCGTTAGGCCGCCAACGAATGAGACACTGACAATCTTGCTCTAAAAATAATTAAACTGATAATTTGATTGCTCCATTTTTGTGCATCTCCTTGTCTTTCGCTGTCATGATTGCTAGAATGAAATATGTAATGTGATGTGTAGTCGCGTGTCTAGGTTCCTGTGAGCTTCCGCACAAAATAAAATTCAAAAAAAACAAAATCGTTCGCGACAACAAAACAAAACCGTTCGTGACAACAAGGAAACAAGATGAGTGGATCCAAGCAATGGATCTTGAGTATCAAGCTCTTATGAAGAATGGAACATGGAGATTTGTGGAGTTACCTAAGGACAAGAAAGCTATTGGATACAAATGGATCTTCAAGGTAAAGACAAACCAAGATGGATCTATCAATAAGTACAATGCAAGGTTAGTGACAAAAGGATATGCTCAAGAACAAGGGATTGACTATGATGAGACCTTTGCACCCGTGGCAAAGATGGTAAGCATTTGAGGTATCATCTCATTTGCTACTCTTTATGGATGGGATCTATGGCAATTGGACATTAAAAATGCATTCTTGAATGGTGATCTTGAGGAGGAAGTGTACATGGAGCAATCCGAGAGCTACATTTCATCTACAAAGCCAAATCATGTGTGTCTATTATAAAAGAGTTTGTATGGCCTTAAACAAGCACCAAGGAGCTGGTATGCTAAGCTTAATACTTTTTTACTCTCTCAAGGATTTGTTATGAGTGAGTATGATCATTCACTTTATTATAGGTTTTCTGGAAATGATGTTACCATCTTGCTAATCTATGTGGATGATATCATCTTGAGTGGTGGAAACAATCAAGATGTGGAGTATATCAAGATTGCTCTTAAGAAGGAATTTGAGGGGCATGATCTTGGTAACTTGCATTATATTTTAGGAATATTAACGATCAAATAAAGGATTCTTGGAATCCAATATGGCATGAAAGAAATGATTAGTTTGAGATTGATTAAGCAAGCACTACAAATTGGGAAGAGAACTATCAGAAAAAATGTGACAATACCAGGACATACGCCTTTGGATAAAGGAGGCCAGTGTCATGTCCACATCCTCCTGTATATAGGATTTGGTATAGTCCTATACTTGGATATCCAGTACTCTAGTGAATCAAGTTTTATGCTATGCCACATCATACTGGATGTGACCCGCAAGTAATTAATAACCTTGTGAGGCCCAGACACACTAATTGGAGTTAGTACAACGTTTGGGACCGTATATGCATGTGTAGAGTATCAATAACAATCTATGTATAGAGAATCCATGTATAGAGACTCTACGTATAATGGAATCTATGTATAGGGGAGTTGGGACCTTGCATTACTATTTGCACATGAGGTTCTTAGCCTTATATAAGGAGGCCAAACTCGCCCTACTATACCATCATTTGGTGGATTCATTGTCAGCCTGAGGATCTCTCTCTACTCTCATGCATTACTATTTGCACATGAGGTTCTTAGCCTTATATAAGGAGGCCAAACTCGCCCTACTATACCATCATTTGGTGGATTCATTGCCAGCCTGAGGATCTCTCTCTACTCTCATGCATTACTATTTGCACATGAGGTTCTTAGCCTTATATAAGGAGGCCAAACTCGCCCTACTATACCATCATTTGGTGGATTCATTGCCAGCCTGAGGATCTCTCTCTACTCTCATGCTTTCTAGTCCTTAGCTAGGGGGTGAAGCTACTAGAAATTGATTGGTTGGGTGGTTTCTCCAACAATGTGTTCTCTATTGTTTTGTCTTGTAAGCAGGATCTTGAGGAGGCATCTCTTACATTGGTATCAGAGCAAGGCTTACGAAGATTGGAGAACTTGGAGAAGTACTATTCTACGTCAAAATTTTGGTGTGGATCAATTGGAATTCTCTTCCAAGTGGATAGCAAGATGGAAAGTGGGTGTACTCTCCTAGTTTCCAATTGCATGTTGCTAAGATCCATTTCTCTCGAAAGTTTTTGGGTTTTATTGAGAATTGTCTAGAAAGCCAAGTTGTGATGTTTTTTTGGAGCTTTTTCTTGTGTAGCTCAAATCTTATGTAGATCTAGATTCTCCATCAAGATTACTTTCATTTTAGGGATCTTAATTGATGGAATTAATGATGCATGCCACCCCTTTGCATGATTTATGGTTCTAGGCTATGTTTTGGTCAAAATTGCTTGCTTTTTCATGCTTTTTGACTCAAAATTGATAGTAAGAGCTAAAATCCAGCAAGATCAGATCAATTAATGGCTATAATTTTGTATGTTGGTTTGTACGTGCTAGAGAAAGAGTTGAATGTCATGAATTTTCACTTTATAGTGAAGAAAAAACCGAAAAATAGCCAAAAATCATCATTTTTGCTTGTTTCTTCATAAAGTCGGATAGTAGGTGGCTGTGAAACACCATGTAAATCTTGGAACCAAAGTCTTTTGAAGATGTACCTGAAGTTAGAGCCAATACTTTCATGAATTGGGCTTGTAGAAGGTTAAAAATTACCAAAAAATAGTTTATTTTTGTGGTTTTGGGGGATGAATTGCTCACAATCCATAAGAAGACTATGCTGGAAATTTTTACAACATGATTAGAATTTTTTTTTACCTTCCCAGCAAGCTATCAGACCTATAAATTGATGGCCGGTGGCTTATGCTCCATCTCCATCAAGTTTGAAGCTATTTTGACTTCAACACACCAAGAAATCTTCGTTCTCAGTCTATATTGCTTCTTAGGACCTGTATGCATGCTTCACGGAAGTCTAATAGAGCATTTAAGACTATTAGTAACATCACTTTTGGGCTTGGGGATGTATTTGATTGATTCTACATCATATGGCCTAGAAAAAGTGCGCCCTACTACAGAATTTCAACTGCTCTTGGATCATGTAGCCATGGATTGCTATGAGAATCCAAGGAACAAGAACACACAAGGCTTCCTTCCAATTTGGATGGCTCCCACTCTTTTTTAAATTTGTATAATTAGGAAGGTAGAAATGGACCAATAGGATTCAGAGGCCAGGTTCCTCCTCTCTACTATAAAAAGGGACCACTAACTCGAGTTCCTACATATGTTTCATTTCTTCATTTCAATAAAGAAGATTGGTTCTCTTGTGAAATGGATTTATGAATGTCCTTGCTCTCTATCACTTTTCCTCTATCTCTCATGCTTTATTTGTGTTTTGCTAATTGTTGGATTTGATTGTTATTGGGATTGCATGTTATTATACTTTTTATGAGAGAGAAAGAGAGAGAGAGAAAGAGTAAGCTATCTTGTTGTGGATCTAGTGTCAGTGGATGTAGTGTTAATGCTTAGGGTTGATAGATGTTAGAGTTAGATGTAAATCTTCCATTCATGCTGAAATCTGAACTATACTATCGCTCTCATGGGAACGAATCTATGCGTGACAACTAACTTCATCTTTTTGATGCTAGATTAATTAGATCTTGGATTGAGGTTAGGCAAGGAAAGAAACCCACTACAATTTTGGTGCTGTTGCCAGGGAGCTACGCCAATTTTTCAGTTTGCAGCATGTTTGTTGGATGATTAGCTTGCATCAGGCATCTTGTCATTGCATGAATAGTGTTAGATATGCATTTAGGGTTAGTTTTGGAGTGACTTTGCTTGATTTGAGTGGATTTGCTTGTTTGAAATCTAATTTGATTGTGGAATAGGAAAAGATATTCAGATCACCAATCTTAAGATCTATTGCTCGCGTATTTCAACGACCATCATGTTTTTACACGGTAAGGCGTACTCATGGTAACAAGATCTTAAGGATCGAGCTACGGTTCCAACTATTTGGGTGACTTCAGGTAGCCTTTAAGGATGCCTTTATGTCTGTCCTTGACAATTTTGAATATTATTGTTGATTTTCCACATTGCAAATGGGGGCAAAGCCCTTGGACGTCTGCTTGCAAGACTTCTAGGAGGATGCTTCACGATTTTTTAACCGCATAGACGGGGTACTTCTTAAGCTGTATTTTATTTTGGGCTTGTCCAAAGAATATCAATTGGAGGTCCGCTGTAATCAGCCACAATCCTTAGAGGATGTCGTGCGTTTCATTCGTATTTTCGATTACATCCACACTGTAATCCACAAAGAGCAGCAAAAGCTCAACGTTAAAGACAAACCCTCTACGGGCCCTCCTTTCAAAAAGGGCAAGGAGCGGGTGGTCAGCGAAGCTTCCCCTTCGGGAAAGAAAAAGAAGCACCCTCGGTTGGAGAGAGCGGACTTTGACAAGGCCAAAAGCGACGAGTTGTGTTTCTCCTGTATGGAGAAGGGGCACCTCTCCAAGGACTGTCCGAAGAGATGGAAGAGGGTTGGCCGCTCCTTTAAGGCACCAGGTAATTCTTCTATTTCCTGTATTGATGTATCTTTTGAAGATGAAATAGTTTGTATGAATTGTTAATTTTAATACTGCAGTGTTTGGACCTCATGACCTCATTCATATGAGTGAATTCGTAGGCAGCCAACTTGTGAGTGTTCTTTTTGACAACGGTTCTATGCAAAATTTTATTGATGCTAAGTTGGTGCAAAAATTGCAGTTGGCAACCACACCAAGTGACCATAAGTATGTGGTTAGGATGGTAGCTGGTGGGGAGCAGCAATTTAGGTTGGGACCACTTTGTCCCCCACGTGTCATTGAGGATTCAAAACTATGTAGATAGTTTATCTTTTCATGTTATGAATCTTGATAAGGTGGATTTAATCCTAGGTAAAGAGTGGTTTTATGATAGGAATGAGTCCTTAAAGAACGATTATGTATCTCATAGTATTTCTTTCTTGCATAATGACTCACTGGTTTGTCTTAAAGGCGATGAACCTGATCTACCTTTTGTAACTTCTCATGAAGCGAATCAATGTATTTTAGATTCTGAGTATCATTCGTACTTATGTTATCCAAAAGATGAATCATATATAGATGCTTTTAGTACTCATAATCTCAATTTTGATGTTTCCTCTTTCCCTAAAGCGTTGTCTTTTTCTGATGATAATTTAGAATCTTCGCCTGAGGGCAAAATCTTTAAGAGACTTAGGGAGGAATATAATGATATATT
Source organism: Diphasiastrum complanatum (assembly GCA_029204225.1). Lineage (NCBI taxonomy): Eukaryota > Viridiplantae > Streptophyta > Lycopodiopsida > Lycopodiales > Lycopodiaceae > Diphasiastrum > Diphasiastrum complanatum. The sequence continues at coordinate 2,215,376 of CM055110.1, forward strand.
CCCTGAGCAGTTGCTCGAGGGTCTTCCCCCCTCACGGGGAGTAGACCATCACATAGATCTTCTTCTCGACAGCTCTCCTGTATCACTTTTTCCTTATAGGATGAGCCCGAAGGAAGAAGATGAAGTTGCTAGTCAACTCAAGGGGTTGTTACGTAAAGGCCATATAAATCCTAGTAAATCCCCTTGAGGAGCTCCTGTTTTGTTAACTAGCAAGAAAGACAGCAGTATTCATCTTTGTCTCGATTACAAAAAGCTTAATAAAATGACAATTAAGAACCGTTATCCCTTACCTTGGATGGTCGACTTAATGGACCTATTGAATGGTGCTAAATATTTCACCAGATCGGACCTTAGGTCGAGGTACCATCAAATTAGAATACATGAGGGGGATGTTTCCAAAACTGGTTTTTGTTCTAGATATGGCCATTACGAATTTTTAGTTTTACCCTTTGGTCTAACTAATGCCTCGACAACCTTCCAACAGATGATGAATGATATGCTTCGTCCATATCTAGGGAAGTTTCTCGTGGTATTTTTGGATGACATTCTGATTTACAATAAGACTCTTGAGGAGCATGAAGCACATTTGCATACAGTCTTAGATAATGCAGACAAAGCTTTATGCTATGGAGTCTAAATGTGAGTTTTTTCAAACAAGACTCAAGTATTTGGGACATATCATTTTCGATCGAGGTTTGGAGATCGACTATGATAAATTCCAAAAAGTTTGTGATTGGCCTATCCTGAAAACTATTAGGGAGGTAAAGTCTTTTTTGAGCTTCATAGGGTTTTTCCATAAATTCATTAAAGACTATGCCTTAATTGCATTGCCTCTAACGAATCTTCTTAAGGGAGTGAAGAAAGCCAAAAGGAAAATTAAGTAGTAAGAAGAAGTCCAGAAGGCATTTGAAAATCAGTCCACCTGTTGTCTGGACCGATGAACTTAATCAAAGCTTTAAAGCTTTGAAGATGTTGGTGTCTACAGCCCCTATCTTACACATAGTGGACCCTAGTGGATCTTTCCTGGTGGAAACATATGCTAGTGACTATGCAGTGGGTGCAGTCCTTTACCAGGATGGTAGACCTGTGGCTTTTGAAAGCAAGAAGTTGGACCCAACTCAAAGTAGATATTCTACTTATGAGAAGGAACTTTTTGCTGTCATCCATGCGTTAAAAATCTGGAGACATTATTTTTACAAATCCAAATTCGTGGTTATGATAGATTATGAGTCTCTTAAGTATATATATGATGCCTTGGACCTTAGGGGTCGTAGGGCCCATTGGTCGGAACTCATTCAAGAGTTCAAATTCGACAATAAGTACCGTCGAGGTACGTCAAATTGTGTGGCAGATGCTTTGAGCCAGATTGGAGAAGTTAATCAATTATGCTTTGCTGAGGTCCAGTCTGAGTTGTATCTTTCTCTGCGAGAGTTTTGTCGGACTGATGTGTTTTTCGGTCATATTTGGCAAGAAGTCCTAGCAGGAAGCTCTATAGTGAGAAATTATCTTGGAAAGCAGGATTCCAAAAAATCTCGTGAAGAGAAGATAATTCCAATCGGAATGGTTTGTTTTTTCGTAGAGGAAAAGTTTGTGTGCCAGATATCGCGGACATAAGGGCCCAAATCCTGCATGAGTGCCATGATAGCCCCAGTGCGGGACACCCAGGTATACAATGGACACTTGACCTTGTTAAGAGAGAAATTTATTAGCCAAAAATGAAAGGTCATATCGAGGCATATGTTCAAAGTGTGAACAATGTCAAGCAAATAAAGCGGAAAGACTCAAAGCAGCTGGTCTGTTGCATCCATTGGAAATTCCCAGTAAGAAATGAGAAAGAATTCACGGATTTTGTGGTTGGACTTCCCAAGTCTGAGAAGGGTCACGATGCCATTTGGGTAGTAGTTGACAGGCTAACCAAAATGGCGTTGTTTATTCCAACAAAAACTATTGTCAAAGCTTATGAACTTGCTCAACTCTTCGTTGAAAAGTTGTTCAGATTGTATGGTTTGCCAAACAATATTGTCAGTGATCGTGATTCCAAGATCACTGGCAAGCTTTGGCAAGCGGTCTTTGAAAGACTGTAAACTACTATAAGTCTATCATCCACAGATCACCCAGAAATCGATGGTCAGACCGAACGTGTCAACCAGTCGATGGAAGATATGCTTCGCACATATGTTTCCAGGCGACAATCAGATTGAAAAAAGTATATCCCAACGGTTGAGTTCGCATAGAATAGTATGAAGCATTCTGCCACTGGTTTTAGTCCTTTTATGCTCTTGTACTATAGAATAACTGATTAGACAGATCTTGATTCTACTAACAAAGTGTGCAGTTTACTTGACAAAGGATGAGAAAGAAATGAAGGCGAACTCGAAACATTTCTATTTGTGACCAGCTCGAAAGATTCACAAATAGAATCTTGTCATGAAATATTTTGCTTCTTGTTCAAACCTTGGATGGTGCGAAATTGTCGCAAACAATTCGCGAAATCTTTTGGACTGTTCTTCAAGCTCACCTGTCGTGAAACTGTCGTGAACAGTTCGCAAAATATTCTGATTCTTCTTCAAGCTCAAGAATTGTCATCTGTCGCGAACAATTTGCAAAAGACAAAAATGTCGCAAAGAGACAAGTGTCATGAACAATTCGCGAAACACAAAGCTAAGACAAAGAGATCGACTATCACGAATAATTTGCAGACAAAATTTATTAGTCCCTAGAACAGAATGTCTATTTGAATATCAACCATCATCAACAGTAGATATCGGGCCTCTGAAGCCTCTCGCTACTTGAAACTTCTCTCTCGCTTCTTGCTATGCAGGTGAAGGCGAGGTTGTCGCTCCCAACGACGGACCTCTATAGTACAAAGATGACACAACACTTGATTGCTAGAAAGTTTTTGTTCTGTGATTTGTGGTCGCGTGCTTAGGATCCTGCAAGCTTCCACAGAAAAAGAAAAACTAAAGAAAACTCGAAAAGAATCAATTCGTGAAGCAAAATTGCGACATGGTATCAGAGCACTAAGGTTATCACTGCATGATATCTAAACAGTGATTCTCTAGGCAACACAATATGGCTACAATGATCCAAACGAGAATAGCAATCAGTCTTGATGGCAGAAACGACAAAGTATGGAAATTCAAAATCAAAACTACATCTAAAATGGGCTAAATACAATAGTACCTTCCATTTTCAGTTGCTTCATCATCCGAGAAAGGATAATAAGGTCGCCGATGCATTATCGAGAATCCTCAAAGTCAACCATATTTTCCTAGCATATTATGAAGATTTCCTTCCTATGAAAAGTATGTATGCTAGTGATCTAGACTTCCAACATATCTTTGAAATACTTGAAAGAAATCAAAGTCATAAAGACTATGTTTTGAAAGAAGGCTATTTATTTAAAGAAGATAAGCTATGTATTCCCATAGCATTTAGAATCAAGACCCTTCAAGAAACCCATAGTCCACCCTATGCAGGACATAGGGAAATACCTTCAACTCTGGAAGCTTTAAAGAGATTCTTTTATAGGTCTACCATGCATCAGACACAAGGCATGCATGTCTAGTATGTCAACATAATAAGGATGAGCGAGGATTAAAAACTCCAGGACTACTTCATCCCTTGCCAATTCCTGAATCTCCCTCGAAACATATTACCATGGACTTTGTCTTTGTTTCTAAAACAAAAAATGAGAATAAGATGGTATGGATTGTCATTGATAGTTAGCAAACAAGCTCATTTTATTCCGTATAAGAAAAAGCTTAAAGGACCCAAAGCTGCTCATTTGTTTATCCATCATATCTTTAGGCTTCATGGTTTACCTAAGAGAATAGTATCTGATGTCATTTGATCCTCGTTGATATAATTGGTCGGCAATCAGCTGATAAGGTCTAGCCTTGAATATCAATTTTCGTTGTTCCGCCTTTGGTAGGGATTTATCAAATTGGCCCCGCATTAGATATTCAACTATGTTTGCGGCCCATTCAGGTACTATATCAATGTAAAACAAGGCATCATGCGGTAACTCATCATCAGGTTGGATTGTAGTTTCCTTCCCTTTAATTTGTGACACATGATCTGCCATACAGTGTTGCTTGCTTTCGCTTCTCACTATCCGAAAATCAAACTCCAACAATAGTAGCAACCACTGAGTGATTCGCCCTGTGTTGCAAGTTTTATTTGCCATCAAGATCACCAAACTAACTCTCGCAGGTCGCATAAATGGAATTAGAGCAGTGAAATTGACTTGCCTATGTGGTCAAATTTTGAAAAACATTAAAATTGGACAAGTTGTGCGAGGGTTCCCTCCCTGCGAGTGTTTCAACCCTCGCATGACCTTCAGATTCCTCACAGAACCTTCGTAGGAGGACAATCAAAACAACTAACGAACTCTCACAGACTTCTCTGGATTCTTAAAATTTTGTAAAGAAGGTCCTACAAAATTTGGTATGGAACTGAAGAGTGGAAAGTGCACTCCTCTCAATACGCACTCTAATTTCCCTCTATATAAGTAGGAAATTCGAGTCATTTACCACCTTCTCAACGAAGCTCTTGCCAAATTTTCAATTGTCTCTGTTTGCAACCAAGCTTCACACACGCCATCCTCAACACTCATAACCACATGTTCCATCCTTCTTTCCACATGTTCCATCTCCGTTCAGCCAAAATCCATCACTTTATCTTTTTGAGTCTTTTCCCCTGTTGGTTACATTTTTTTCTCCTTTTCTATCTCCAGTCACTGCCGCATCCTACCTAGCCCTTACCCTACTTCTACAAAGCCCTAAACAGACCCACCATTATCATGGCATCTTCCAGCACTCCCGACAATCAACCATCTAGCCCTTCTGACGAGACTGACACCTCCCAAGTGGTTATACATGAAGTACCTACCACCACCCATATCTGGGATCTCCCTACGGAATCTCAGATCGCACCTTGGGTCCAAACCGCCCAACCACTCCTTGAAGCAATGGGCATTTACCCAACGCTCTTGGCCTACATCATTGACATGAACTTCATCCTCATGGCCTACGCCACGTGGGATGAGAACAAATGTCTTTTTTACATCCAATACCAAGGTCCCACATGCATCGCGTGCATGTGAATACTGCCTCCCTAGCTACCATAGAAATTAATTCCAGTGATAGACCCAAGCCATTACACTACCATGCCCCTAAACTCATCCCACCCTACATGGACCTCGCAAAATCAATTCCACATACGACTGATAGATATCTGATTACAGCCATTAACAATCCCATTGTCCAAGTTGCCGCTCATCTATTGAGCAATTTCCTAGTCGTTAGAAGTTTGTGTAAGGAATGCATTTCATCCAACCTCCTCAATAAAATTGTGGAGTCCCACAATGAATTCCCTAGTGACACAGTTGTGCCATATGACTGGCACACCTTTGTTATATCTGAATTGTTGGATTATTCTCCTTTTTACAAATCGACTAATCGGTTTTAATCCTCATCCATTGTTTATCCAGTTCTGTGGATTTTCCCGTGTCTTACAGAGTCTGCACATTTACAAGTGTTTTTACACTGTCTACAAAAGTACACAGAGTTTGACAACAATGTCGCATTTTTCGCCTGTCAGGAATCTTGTGTATAAATGAAGTGTCGCCTTTTTCGCATTTTTCGTCTGATAGGAATTAAGAGTAATAATGTAGAGTCGCATTTCTCACTTTTTCCAAAGTGCCTCAAATGTTAAGGAAATGACTCTGGCAAAGTGTGGGGCAACCCTAAATCAGATTTAAGGATACTATCAGATTTCTCGCAAAAACCCGACACTGTCGCCTATGGCAGTTTTAGTTCATTTCTGAGTGACAATTTTGGTTCATTTATGCAGACAGACTGTTTACGACCAATTTTCACCGCTTATCAGCAATCAATTTCTGAATTGCTAGCGGACACCAGCCAACTGGCAATCGCATTTGACGACCTAATTGCTTAGTATAAATCAGTTGTTCATACATCTCATTATCAATGATCAAAATCTGAAATATTATTGTGAATTGTGAAGGGGTTGAGTGTTATTACTCGACGCTTCCTGCGCTCTTATCAAGCAAATCATTCACAATCAGAAAGTATTGTTGTTAGCTCTCTTTCAAGCTTTCAAGCTTGAACTCTCTTGAGCATTCTAGCTCAGTCTTTAGATATTTATTTTAGAGTTGCTATTGCGCTACTACTTATCAGCAGAGCTGCTTATTATCAGACTTATTCTCAGTTACTCAGAGACAACTTAGAGTGCGTTATCCCTCCTACTGCTCCGACTAACTCACTGGCCAGCAAACATGTACATGGCACTACCTCATCCTCCCAAGTCCTCCTTTCACCTGCCAATGCATCGCCCCTCGATGTTCTACAGCCACTTCTTATGCTTCCATCCCACCATCCACTATTGCCACCGCTTCTATTCCCATCGTCCCTATTCCTCCACCTTCCGCTATTGTTCTTGCTTCTTCTTCACCCTCCACCACCATCGCATCTTCTATCCCTCCTGCCTCTCTTACCTCTTCCGTTTCCACTCCAACCCTCATTATTAACCCTCAAGACTTTTAATTATCACCCGACACCCTCTCTTGGCTCAACATGCTTCACATCTCACCTCCATCATCCCCTTCCATCCTTGATGCCACCCTTCAATTCCCTACTCTCCCACAAGTTGCTTCCTTTGAACAACCCGGCTCTATCAAAGGAGCAACATCTCAGATTTAACGATATGTTAAATCTAAAGATCAAAGTTTTTCAAGATCCACATTAAGGGAGAGTGTTAGATTTCTTATGCTCAGTCTTAAACAAATTGTTCAAAGTAATGAGCATCTTGAGAACCGAAGGCCGATTACATATTTTCGGACCTTCACATTTTTCCTTTTTAGATTTTTTTTGCCTTAACCATTTTTTAGGCACCTTTGCCTTTTTCGTACCTTTACAAAAAATGTGACACACTGGCCAGAATGACTTAGAAACCATTTCTGGACCACCTTCGCCTTTTTTCGCCCCTTCACAAAAAATGCAACATAGTGGCCGAAATGACTTAGAAACCATTTTTGGACCATTCGCCCCTTCCTCTACCTCCTCTCCTACTGCCACTACCCCCTCTACTCTTTCTTCCTCCTCTCCCTCTTTTTTGTCTGGCTTCCCTCGCTTTATTGAGTCTCTTCAAGAGAGCAATGTATCCTTGCTTGCGTTAATCAAGCAGCAAGCATTCCAAATCTTCACTCTGGAGAATCGGTTTTGTCCCTCCAGGGCAAAGTTGGCATTCTTGAGGTTGATGTTACTTACCTCAAGAATGAATTAGAATCAGATGAAGAGGAATAAGAAGAAGACGGCAAATGCAGATTCTGAAGACATGGCAATGCAGCTTCAAGGACGGGTTCACTCCTTATAGCAGCAATTTCAGCAATCGAAGAGTTCTTGGGCTAACATGCTCAAGGGATCTAAGCAGGTTATTTCTGAATCTATTCAAGAACATCAAAAAAGAGATCTCAAGGCCCTAAATGTCAGAGTTAGGGGAGCTTCTTTTGCGGGTAAGGACCTCATGGCTGAGGCAAATGCTTTCATTCATTCCACCTTTGGTCTCAAAGAGGATGTCATATCTGCTGCTTGGGTGGGTAAGCTCCAATCCACCATAGTGTTTCTACGTTTCAAGGATGTTTTGTTTCGTCAAAAGGTTCTATGTAAAAGAGGTTGCCTGAAGGGATCTACTATTTTTATGGATGAAGACTTGATGCCCATTCAATGGACTGAGAGAAAGAAAATTATCGCAGATGCTAAGACCAACGGTTTTCGGGCTCTCTTTCAAGACGGACCCGGTGTTGGTTAAAATTGCAGAACTTAAAATTCCAGATTCTTCTCCCTCTCCTACGTGAGAGATGTTTGAGCTACGGTCATTTATTTCCTCTCCTGCGTGAGAGATGAGCTTTTTTACATAGTGAATTACATTTTAGTTTAGTTTTGTGTTTGACATTGTTTTGTTCGAGTTCCATCTCCTATGTTGTACTCCTTTTCGTCTTATACGCCTTTTGGCATGGAAAAGACATTAATTAAACTCTCTCTCTCTCTCTCTCTCTCTCTCTCTCTCTCTCTCTCTCTCTCTCTCTCTCTCTCTCTCTCTCTCTCTCTCTCTCTCTCTCTCTCTCTCTCAACTATGAAGTACTGCTTCAAAATAATCGAAGTTTGGTTCCACATAGTAATTTTAATATGGACTACAAATGTTGATTTCTATACATGTCTAGAAATGATACAATAAATAAGTTTTTTGACATTCATGATCAATATTTGAAATCAAGAAAAAACCTTTGCTAGAATGATAATAGAAGTGAAAATCAAAGCAAAAACGTTCTTTATTTGTAGGTCTACTTCCTTGGTGGTTTAGGAACCTCTTTGAAAACAAAAATATGGCTATTTTATGGAGGAAGGGAACCAACTTGATTTAATGGTCCCTCTTTCACATTTTTATTCTATTTAGAAGTGCTTATGCATGTTTGGATACCTCCACAACTGGTTGGAGATTATTACTCCAAGAGTTGTCATTGCGCCACAAAAAATTGCTACGCTTGTTTGACTAAAGAAATGTTTTCTTTGACACTAAATGTGATTCTATTTCTGTGAGCTTAGAAACTATGCCCCAAACCAAGAATCTTTTTGTAATAATGGGAAAACAAATAAAAGGTGTTTTACATGTGTTTGGTTTGTTGCAAAATAGTAAGAGGTATGAATAATAAACCATGCAACTTTAACATGATGGGTCAATGGTGTTATCATTATCCTCTATAGTGACATATAGCTTTCTCATTGACTGTTGTCCACCACATAGATATTTGTATTGTCAAGTCTAGCTAAACTTTTTAGTAGACTTAATGCTTTTGTGATACTACCATTGTTGGTGTTGGCTATATGCTTTGCTTTTCAACTTGTTAGAAGATTCTTATAAGATTCCTACAAGAATCTTTAAAAAGATTCCAATTGTTATAATTGTACAAAGGATATTCAAATGTGGAATTACAACCCCGAGACTACAGAGAGCATCGACAAGAAGACCTACACAGGAGTTCCAAAACCCACGTGAGGGTCACCACCAATAAAAGTCGACAAGTAGCTGGTCAACGAGCAGAAACAAAGCTTGGCACCTCACAAACACATTTTATGGCGACGAAAACAAACTCATGCCCGAGTTGTCAAAAGTTATTAGATCTACCGAAAAGGTAAAGTCAGACACTCGTAAGAAGGTGCAATGTACTGGTAAGCCAAAGGCACATGAATTAATGGTAGACTAGCTCCAAGTAATATGTATGAGCTTATTCTGTCTCTCAGTCTGGAAGGCAAGAATCGATGCATGAAAAACATCTATAGCATTCGTCTATGAAAGAATAATAGAATTAACATTATCAATATCATCATCTATAATGTACATTTGTGTATATATATACAGAATGACATAGAGACGTTGCATCGTTTGAGGTAGATCTTGGCTGAAGTAGTAGTTGTCACCGTCTATGTGGTTAGCAGACGTGGAGGATGTTACATTCCTAGTAGGCGACAATCGTTATCCGAACAAAGAGGTGACGCCATTGTCAAGGCAGTTGTGCTGTAGCAGGAATGGCTAGTATAGATTATCATTTTGAGTGGTGCCACGTTTGCAGTCGAATTTGACTAGTCGAGTCGACTCGATTCAAGTCCAGGTCGAATATGTTGAGGGGTTCGACTCTTTTGAGTTCGATTCTTTTGACACTCAATTGTCACGTAGACACCTGTCTTCGAATCACGTGTATTTCTGCAAACCGTGCGACAATGAGAGTAAACATGCAGCAATGTGAATGGATCAAGATTAACATGAAATTTAGGAGAGTAGAGGAGTAAATTCACACCCCCCCCCCATTTCTTAGTATGTCTTGATCCTCAGACTTAGTAATGCACGAGATCTGTTTTGTGCATCAATACTCAGTGCTTTCATAAAAATATCTATCGTCGTGCCCTGCGTTCGACAATGTGCCTCTCTGTCAAGAATCTTACCCCTGACATAATGATATCGGATTTTGATGTGCGTAACCCCTAGAATGAAATCTAGGATTGGCCGATAAGACAATGCCACTCTGATTATCACATAATGTATTCGTAGGAGTGAACTGATTTTGACTAATGTTTGACCGTTTCTCAACCAAACTGTTTCTTTAATAGCTTGTGAAGTAGCAATATACTCTGCTTCTATTGAAGAAAGAGCGACAGAGGTTTGCTTATGACTGTTCCAGGAGATAGGACTACCTTTGAAGAAGAATGTAAATAGAGATGTGGATTCACGAGTATCTACATCTCCTTCCCAGCTTGCATCTGTCGTAAAACCGTGGGTGTGAGCGGCAGCAGAAGCTCGAGGCTTTGAGCGTAGGCGTGTAGGAACGGAAACGCAATAGTTAGCACCAGAAATATTCAAGTAGAATGATTCATACAAATTGCGCACATGAACGACGTAGTAGTGAGACAAAAATTGCACTCTGATTAATATCAACAGTGAGTACAATGGCTTGAAGTAATAGCTTCAGCTTGCTGAGCATGACTACGCTAGCTACAAATAACTCTGATTGAAAAAAGAATTCAATTAACACTTATATAGCTTGATTCAGCTAGTATATATATTTACAAGTGTCGAGAGAAAAATATATAATGCCTTAACTGCCATTTACTCCAGTTTTTTGCATATGTACAAAGTTGGCAACCGCCCTTAGGATATTTGTTTCTCTAGCTGTTTTAGGGTTGATGATAAGTTGGCGACGTCGGTCTGCCAATGTAGCAAAAACGTGAAAAACCCGAAAAACTCGAAGGTGCCCTTTAGACTGAAGGTATGCAAATCCTAAAGGTGCCCTTAGACTGAAGGTGTGTAAATCTCGAAGGCGCTCTTAGACTCAAGGCAGCGAAGAAGACGAAAAAGTTGAAGGTGCCTTAGACTAAAGGTAGCGAAGAAGACGAAAAAGTTGAAGGTGCCTTAGACTAAAGGCAACGAAGAAGGCGAAGGTGCCTTAGACTAAAGGCAACGAAAAAAGGCAAAGGTGCCTTAGACTAAAGACAGTGAAAAAGCCAAAAAAGTCGAAGGTGCCTTAAAATGGTTTCCAAGACATTCTGGCCACTTTGAGGGAGTGGAGGGTAGGGGCAGGGGCGAGGGAGAGGAAGATTTATGAGGGAAAGCAGGAGAGGGAGGGGGTTTAGTCAAGGTAAAGGGATTTGGAGCCGTAGTAGGGATGGCTGAGAAAAAAAAGGGAGAAGAGAGAGGGGTTTTCTTCTTCTCCTTCTGATTCACTGATTGCCAATCAACCATAATGGCAGGAAGAAAGGTACAACAATGGGCCAAAAGAGAGAGGGAGGGACAACAAACGAAAGGACAAAAAAGGAAGATAAAGAAAGGAGGGTAAAGGGTGGAGGGGACAGCAGGCTAGCAAAGGAGGGTAAAGAACACAACAATAGTAGTGCAGCGAATAGAAGCAGCAGAGCAGCGATCAGCAAAGCAGAGCAGCAATGGAAAGCTACAGGTGGCGCGATGGAGCTAGGCCATTGCTGGCTGCTGGAGAGAGAGAGAGAGAGAGAGAGAGAGAGAGAGAGAGAGAGAGAGAGAGAGAGAGAGAGAGAGAGAGAGAGAGAGAGAGCATATGTATTGATGGACTAAAGAGGACTTATCAAACATGCAAAATGTCATGTCTTATGTTTGTATTAGAGTGTAAGATCAATTGCTGAAAACTATGAAGCACATCCTTTGCAGCTTTCTATAAATCGCAAAAGAAAAAAAGAAAATCACATCTTTCAAGGCTTTTTATTTATTGAACCAAGATATGTAGCAATGAAATCAATTTTCAATTGATTTTTATGCGAACTTCATATGTATGAGCTTACATCATGTTCTGTCCATCTACTATCAAGTGTTAAAAGTTTGTTAAGAAGATACGAGATCACAATATAAATGGAAGTGGATTGGACTTTTGTACACACTCTAGCAGAGATATTGTTGGGACTAGAATAGAATCACAATGACTGCCAAGTCAACATATAGCCAAACATAGCCAAAAAAATTCTAAGAGTGAGAGCCAATCTACTATTAAAGTGATACATTGTAATTGATTCGTTGTTACTTGTATGATATAAATTGCACAGGTTTTGTATCTACTAATTTAACAAAGAGACTTTGTACTATGATGAATGTATTAATGAAGCATATGTAGTGTCTCAATTGTTGGAATTGATTTAAAAGATATCTAGTATGTTGATATGTTTTTTGTTATTTATTAATTAGTAAAGTAGAGATTCCTGTGCTATTGCTTTATCACTTGTCAATTGGAAATTTTTTTCATTAGGCAGAAACAAACTATATCACTCTATTTATATAGATCTAAATGAGGGTACTAGATCTCAATGGCACAAGGTTGTGTGGCCTTCATGTAGGTCTTTATAAATTTCATTTTGGATGTGGCATGTACAAGTTGTCTGCACTTATTTCTCTAAACCAAGTTGAATAGATTTAAAATGAAAGAAGGTGAGCATATTCACAATTTTTTGACTAGAACCAAAACATCATAGGATGAGTTCCATTCATTCGGGGATAAGAGATGTTGAACTAGTTCAAACTATAATGAGGGGCATTGTCAACTAATTTCAAATGTTCATGAGTGGGCTAGCTTCAAATGAGAGGCTGTCAAATTTTGAAGAGTTGATCAGGATATTGCTACAAGAAGAGCAATGACAAAAAGTTGTGAAAAGACATCAACGACCACGTTGTGAGAAATAATGCAACATATAGCTTGATTAGACCAAACTTCATGTACATAATGTCATACCACACGTGTGGAGACTGTTCCCACGTGTGAAGCATAGATCTTCAATAGCTTGTACATAATCTCAAGAGCCATTATAGCATGAAATATTTACTTAGAAATGTGTATCTTGAACAAAAATAGGCTGTACAAACCGAGTCAAGTATGACTTGACTTCTAGTATGATCCAAAGCAGAGAGCCATCAAAGTATGATGAGGCCAATCATAATAACATTTGGGAGAAGACAATGAGAGAGGAGATCGAGTCAATTGAGCACAACACGGCACTTGAGAGTTTGTAGGTCCTCCACCTAATAGGAAGCCATTGGATTAATTAATGACAAAATACAGGATGCATAAGCCCTCCCATTATTATAGTTCCACGTGAAAACTGCAAAGAGACAAACTTAATGATTGAGTACGAACTTGAGCTTGTAGCAACGATAACCCCAAAATTTTGACAATGGTTCATTTGAATCTTGGATATTGATTATAGGTTTCAGTTTTAAGGAACTAACCACATACCATAAATTCATATGAGAAAAGTTATGCATGAGCTGTCAGATACCCTTCTTAGCTTGATATTTTTTCTTTGCATTGTACCTTAATGTTTGACCTTTCCTTCTGCATCTTGACCATGTGACTAGCCCCTGTATGCCAGCATCAGAATACCTTGGCAAAGGGATTCTTATAGGTTGGATTTCTGTTAGGAGGCAACCTCAATTCTTCAATTCAATTTCATGTAACAGCACACTAATCTTCTAACCTAACAAAAATAAAGAGTGTACTTGATAACTTTCGAGTAGAAAATGTCTTAAGCCCAAAAGGCAAGCTACTTTTTAGAAGCCCAAAAGGCAAGGAGTTTATGTGATATGTTTATGCTCAGTTGGGCTTTTAACTCACATATTTGCACGTCAGTAGCAATCATTTGTGTTACACTGTTATTGTACCTAATGGTCACAATTGTAATGCCATTCTACCATTAATAAAATTCTTCTCTCTTCCAAGGCCAACTACTTCTCAGAACCCAAAACAGCAAATTCTTGACTTTATAGAAAACTCTCCCATGATATCTCTAGCTATTATCACAGTCTAATTACTCTGTGATCATCAGTTGGCAAACCTATTGAAAGTTTCCCTTACCTTTGTAGCTGCAACTATGCGAGATAGTGATTGGGCTTTTTAACTTGGTCTAACTCAAAGTTCCAAAGCTTACAGAACAGGTTTGCTCCAAGCGCTGTTCCTTATGCATTTTGTAAGAAACATGGTTTTCATATTGAAGTGAAAGTTCTGTTAGCAATTATTTTGGTAATTTGTTCTGTACATACCAAAAGAGTTTTGTTCTATATAGGTGAGGTTTAGGGTTGATACAACATAATTAATGCAAATCATGCCATAAAGCATAAGTTGAAATACTGAGCATCACATCACACATGCTTGCAATCAACAGCTAAGATCTCTGTATTGCTGTAAGTAATGTGAATGCATATTCCTCCATTTCACAGAAAAAAAAGCATTATGAATGCTTACAATTTCCAAAAGATGACCTATACACTCTAGAATCAAATCCTCTTTTGACGTGCCTTAAGTCTCTCCTGGCACAGAGTGTATAGGATGACCTTTTTCATTTTTTACCATTATGCGGCGCGCTAAACTTACTTGTTTTCCCACAACAAATACAAAAACCTTACCAGTTCCACCTGCTCCTCGTGCAGTCCTTCCAACTCGTCGAACATATTCACTTGGATCACGGGGAAAATCAAACAATATGATGTGTTCTACATTCACTGAGTCCAAACCACGGGATGCCCTGCACATCAGAAATTGCATCAGTTAATTGGAGAGAGTATGTTGACCATAACTGTGCAAAAACATGATAAAATGGGAGATGCCTGCAAGACTCAGCTCCAATTCTTCATTTTGTGGGTGAATTTTCTGTGAGTTTTGGAAGTAAACTTGCAAAATTTTACTTTCCTACAAAGCCAAATTCTTAAAAAATTAGATTTCCTGTGAGTATTGTAAGTTTCACATGTAAACTTGTAAAAAATTTGCTCCCTGCAAAACCCAACTGAAAGTCTTCATTTTTGCATGTAGATTTTCTGTGTTTCTTGCAAGTAGATTTCTTGCCATTTACTCAAAAATGACAAAACCGAGCTCTGTAATTCTTTGAGCTCCTTAAGGCGCTTTGGTTTTTGCCGATAGATTTTCTGCAAATATTGCAAGTATATCATCAATATGTCATGATATGTACCTGTCAGTGCATACTAGGAAAAAAGATTTGTCAGGTTCTGAATGGAGGAACTGCTGAATATTTTGGAGACGAGCTTCTTGTGTTAGAGCTGCATGGTATGGCAAAACACAAATTTTCTTGCCAGGCCTATCGAAACGCCGAAGCAAGTTCTCAACTTTTCTGCAGGTTTCAATCTGAAGAACACGATCACAGATAGCAATGCATGAGCTTCTCAGAGATGTGCAAAAGGGGAAGAGTTTTACATGATCTGGACTTAAAAACTAATCCGCCAGCATGTTTTCCAAATCATTATAACAAAATCGAAATGGCCAAAGATGAGCATATCTTCCAAATAACCATCAAGCATTGATTCAAAGTTGTGAAGCTTAACCCTTCATTATAGTTGAAGAGTTGCAATCATGAACCTTATTACAGAAGACGATTGTTTTTGCAGCAGGAGTCTGCTCAACTAATTGTAAAAGAGCTCCCTTTTTGTTCAGAAACGCCATCTCGGGAGATTTTGCATCGCTGTCCCCACTACAATCTACCAGTATCTGTGAACAGACAGTATAAGGGTCAGCAAATTCATGTCAGGACAAACTAAATTCTGGTTAAAAAATTCAGACTACACTAGCATCTGCTTCAGAGGTGATGGAAGAGCTTCACATGTATATGCTACTCAATCTGGGCCCTGGCATGGGTATCTCCCAAGTTCCAACCATGAGCAGGAAATCATACCTGAGTTGGCAAGCCCAACCCCAGAACACTAAATCACCACAGTGTGTGGGTTGATCAATCTGCTTTTTATTTCAAAGCTCATAACGATCTTAGCAAATATCCAGAGTAACATTGTCAAAAAGACCACATAGTTTTAACAAAATAAAAATCAGTTGATTGAATCAAGTAGCCTATACCAACTATTACTAGAAAGTTATGAAATAGAGCACCTCTTGTAGACCAGCCACTGTTCGATGTAAGGTTGGACCCAGAAGAGGTATTGAACCAGGGTACTTCTTGAGAAGATTCTTATAGATGTCGACAGGCAGAGTTGCTGTTACATGTACATATTGAACTCCAAGAGGAGCCCTCTCTCCAATTTTATGCATGGCCTTAGAAAAATCTTCCTCCTCAAACAATATATCAACCTCATCCAGAACCACACTGTTGGTAAACAAGTTAAATCAAATGCAGTTAGAGGTTTGTCACATGGAAGTTCCTAGTCTCCAGTCAAAGTAGCAAGTCACTGAAGTATTAAGCATGAATTGAAACAGATTTGTTTCTGGTCTATAAGATTGAAGTCACATAACCAACAGCCTAACTGGCATTACTATTCTTGTTTTATCAATCTATATGAATGCAAAGAATATCTGAGCCAAGGACATTGGCAATTATGGAACTTTCAGCAAACCCAAAGCTCTAAGAGGTACTGATTTCGAATTTTTACTGTCACTGATTCTTGCAACCAAGTTAACCAGCATTAAAATATTTCACCATTCAGCTTGATTGGATCTTTTCCTATGCGTTATTCACAATGTTGAGTTTAAACACCAGGTAAACACCCAATTGAAAATAAAGAGACTATCTTAAACGCTAGTCCAGCAAAGCATAGTAGACCATAAGATGTAAGTCATATTTCCACATCAATAATGGCTTTGCTTCTCAGAGGTGAATGGAAGGCTAAGAGATAAGCTATAAGTGAAGAAAAAATAAGCATTTTTATAGATAGCAAGCGGTTTTTTAACGGTTCCCATCGACCTCAAACGGGAACTCTTCCAG
This sequence comes from Diphasiastrum complanatum, assembly GCA_029204225.1. Classification (NCBI taxonomy): domain Eukaryota; kingdom Viridiplantae; phylum Streptophyta; class Lycopodiopsida; order Lycopodiales; family Lycopodiaceae; genus Diphasiastrum; species Diphasiastrum complanatum. The sequence continues at coordinate 2,232,181 of CM055110.1, forward strand.
GAAGTTCCATTACAGAGTGTGCTCACTAACTATTGCTGGCCATCTAAGTTTTTGCTCACCAGTCACAAGTTCCCACGGCAACCAGCAATTGTCTAAAACTTGTGCTAGCAGGTAACCTTCATGTGATGACCTTTTGCAGGTCATTTTGCATGATGAATTTCTATATCAGGTCAATTTGGCAAAGTAAATCATATAAGCAATGGGGAAGACCTACCCCTTACTCCAAACCACCGGAAAGACATTGGTCAGGAGGCCTTGTTAGTCAATCTGAAATCAGACAAGATTTAAAAATAGGGACTCACAAGATGCGAAGCATGAGTATACAACCTTTTCAGATTATCAAGAAGTAAGTTTCCAGCCTCCAGATGGTGAAGGAAGCGGCCGGGTGTTGCCACAACAATATTTGGACCACTATCTAAGCTTTCCACTTGGGTTTTCCATTTAAATCCTCCTGTGGCAACCATTGACTTGATGGGGCACCCTCCTTTAGAAAAAGATCTACAGACATTGAATATCTGCAATGCAGGTCACAAGCCACGAAAGCATCATTAATCAGTTATGTTATGATGTTGCATCCATCCTTAAAAATGATGCAGGCAGTGAATTCAAAAGAGTACTCCATGATTATAAAGTGAAAGCACGCACTGGGAGAGAGAGAGAGAGAGAGAGAGAGAGAGAGAGAGAGAGAGAGAGAGAGAGAGAGAGAGAGAGGCTACCTGGACTGCCAACTCACTAGTGGGGGCCAATATCAGGATACAGGGGCTTTTTGCTGCAGATAAACAAATGCCCTTATGCTCGTCTTCCTTGAGGCGCTGAATTAACGGTGTCAAATATGCCAGCGTCTTTCCTGAACCAGTCTGATCTGCAACTATGCAACTCCTTCCTTCAAGCACACTTTTGAACGCAATAGCCTGTAAAAAAGGAATTCACAATCAACATCAATTGAGATGTGATTCTTTTTGGGTATGTCAGTGGAAGGACTGGAAAGAGCAAGCTACTCTATACGAAAGCCAAGAGCAAGTTACTCTATATAAAAGCAAAGATAATACTCTTTGGCTCAAAGAGCTTTCCTTTGTGGAAATTTAAGCACTCTATGGATAACACAAATGAGAATGCTTACTTTGGATGGAAAATCTCGAAGCTCTGGTTCACATGAACTAGTGGTTTGCAATGGACTTCTATGGTAGCCTGCGTCAAGTTGATTCACATGTTCCTCTTCAAAAGGTAAAGCACGATCAATTATGTGTTGTCTTCTTTGAATCTGGTGAATCTTATTGAAGAATTAAGATTTGGTACTCTCCTTTTGGGATTTGGTTTTAGAGCTCAATACGTACTGTACTACCTCTTCTAAAAAATTACTTAGTCTATTACCTCTCGACAATAGAGATTTGCCACATATAAGCAAGAGGCTTGCTTATCTTATTTGAAATGTACACTTTTGCAAAAGGGTACGGAAAAGACATATTTTCTGCCAACCAGTAATCCTTGGTTTCGATCAAGAATACTAGAAAAATAATAAGTCTAAGCGATGCAGGAGTATTGGGACACCTAGAAAAGAACTTTGAAAAAGAAAAAATCAGCCTGTTTTAGTGCTATCAGATGTGGAAGAAAGTCCCAATGGTCTTTTGGAGGAAAATGTCTGACAAATCAATGCATGTGAACCATATCAACTCAAAGACGTGGTATAACTAAGCCAAACATCTTTGTGGAGTAGGAGGTAACAATGAAATGCCGCCGCAAAATGATACTTGGGTATTTCTAAAATGTCCAATGGCAAGCACATATCATTGAAGGGTTGCAAGCTAAACTGTTTAAAATATGCAAGACGTTTTTTGTTTCCACTTATTGCAATTTCGTTTTCCTTATATTTGATCCTAAAGCATTATCTTGCCTTCGTTCAAAAGTGGTGACAAAGAGATTTCTTCAAACTATAGAACTATCATGATAGGCTAAAAGAATTTTCCAAATTGTGGGAGAATATAGTGGAGAGCAAACTTAGTAGGTAGCTAGAAATTGATGGACAGTATGCTATGGGACAGTTGGTTTTAGAAAATGCACTGTACTATGGACCATTTGGTTGCTTTAAGGGCCATTATCGGAAAAATTAGAAAAAAGGCAAAATCTTTACTGTTAATTGTTGATTTTTGCCAGGCATTTGATAGTCCCACACAAATATATCTATATGATGATATATCTATATCATAGTTGCAGCTAATCGCGATTCGCGAATCAAGAATTAAATTTATTTTGTGTTAAAAAAACTGTTTTTTGACAGCGATTCGTGAATCGCAATTCGATTCGTGATTCGCAAAACGCCCATGAAACTATGATATTATATAATATATATATATATTCTATATATCTAAGGAAGCAACCCACGCGTCCGCCTTTTTTTTTTAAATTTAAATTTTTTTTATTTTTTTAGGAATTTAGGCAAAAAATAAAAAAAAATATGGACACATCCGACCCCGCGTCCGGGGGTCGGACGCGTCCGGGTCCAGATGCCGGACGCGGAATGCCCGCGTCCGGCCCGGACCCTCATGTCTGATATTATATATATATATATATATATATATATATATATATATATATAATATCATAGTTCCACTTGCCGTACCACAGCTTCAAAAGTTACACAAGAAATCAAGTCTGTAATAGTTTATTTAGTTTGGTTATTGCAAAAGGGTAGTTTGGAAAATTTTAAGCCTTTTAAAATCAATGAAGGTCTGTCAGCAAAATAGGGATTGTCAACCATGTTGGGCACCTAAGTTGGGCACCTAAGACCTCAATTTGTTGTTCTGGTCCAGGTTAAAAATTTGTAGGCTATTCTAGTTAGAAATTGATCGCATGAATGAGTTGTCTTTCAATGGACCCAATTGGATCCAGTTAGCATTTGGGTGGTTCCTAATCTTTATGTAGGCAAAAGCCCTAAAGCTCATGCACAATGTTCATTTTAAATGAATTTGCAAAAAATCAAGGAAAAGTGAACAGATAGACATGAACTTAATGGATAAAAACACACAAGCAACAATCCAGAATATGCATGCCATCATCAATGCCTGCAGTTGCCTTGGATGTGTTTGCATGTACTTCACATTATTTACATCTTTATGTACATGAGATGCATATGTACAAGGCTATGTACAGTACAAAAACTTACATCATTTAATCTGCCCTGCTTAGAAAACCCATATAAGCTGTAATGAGCCATGTAGTAAAGGTCTTGGACGTGGGTGGCACGTTTGGAAAGAAATAATGGACATTGGGAGTAATGTGCAATATGGGTACTGAAATTATGGACATTGGTCCAGTTAGCATTTAGGTGGTTCCTATTCTTTATGTAGGCAAAAGCCTTAAAGATTATACACAATGTGCATTTTAGATGAATTTGAGAAAATGAACGGATCTAGAAAAAAACAACGTTCAAGTTTCAACAACTAGGGTTTTATCCCAAACCGATAATTTGTAGCCACTTCGAACAAATGCTCCTACAATAAGTGCACCCTCCCTGTGTGTAAGCACCTCCAAAAAGCTTTGCCAAAATCTAGCCAGAACTAAAAAGTTTTTGGATCGTAACAATCCCCTTGCCTACAAATATCTAAAAATGTAAGAATCAGCTTGCTTTAAGTCCTACACACCAAAAGCGCCCTCCTAACAGATTGAGATGCTTGTGGAAGATGAAAATCTCCTCAAGAATCCAGGCACTGGTGGTTCTCTTACTCACACTCACAGGCCACACAATCTGCTCTAATATCAGGATGAAATGCCAAGACCTAGCTATGTAGTATCTTAGCATCAATACTTGATCAACCATGAAAGCTTGAAAAACTTAGCTATCAAAAGACACCAAATACAAGAGAAATTGCTTGAGCACCTCACAACACCAAAAGTTTGAAGAGAAGATGAGTTGCTAGAATTAGAATTAGAATTAGAATTATTATTATTAACATCTTTTGGTACCCAAAGGTACATAAGACAAAAAAGAGAGTCATTGTCCGCGTACCAAAGCTTGACCACCAGCTTGTTAGGGTACAATGCAAGACCTTAACCACCTGCTCTGCGGAGGAGACTAGCTACGAGTGAGCTGAAAGTAATGAGTGATGGTGGTAGTGGAGTGCGAAACTCTCCGTGTCTTCGATCTTTGAACGGGGACTTCAAAATCCTCAACTAAAATATCCTCTCTGTCTCGCTTCTGGAAGAACTGGGTAATATGAGCCTGACTGTGATCCATATCTAAGAGCGTAGGTAGAAGTGAAGCTTGTAGAGTATACATCTCTCTCAAAAGAACCTATGTTAGAAATAAATGACTATGCTAAAGTTAATCCATAGGTTACTTTGACCCAAAAGGTCGCGATTTGTGTAACCATGGGTACTTAGTTATTTAGGCCATCTTAAGTTTGTCTTAAGTTCAGTTGGACCCAATTTTGGTCATGTATTGGCTCGTGGGTCCTTAGAGGTCTAATTTGGTTTAGGGGCCCTATCTTGACTTTTGGGGGTGCCCTACATTCAGTAAGTAGGTAGAGTACATATTGGCTTATTGTGTCACATTTTTCAGTTTAGCTAAGCATTGCTCTCCATTGCTTGTGTTGTTGTTTTTTGTCTCTCTCTCTTAGAGGAGGGCGCCCAGCCTCTTCTCTCTTGTTTCTTGTGGAGATTGATTGATAACTAGATCTTGGTGACTTGACTCTTGCTTTCCTACATGGTATCAAAGCTACCGGATCTGCAACAAGCTTGTATGTTGGCGCCCTACCAGAAGAGGAGCTTCTCTACTTTTTGTTCTGAAATTTCAGCATACTGTTGATCTTTCCAAGTGGAGTTTGGATCAGCTTTTTTGTCTCTTTTCAGGTTGGAAGAGGGCGCCCATCACAGATCTTGGAGGAGCAATTTGTGGCACCCAAAAATCAGAATCTGAAATCTAATTTTTATGCAACCAGTTTTCAACAAGTTTTGTTTGGAGGAGGGCGTCCCAAAAATCTGATACTGATTTTTGGTTTTGGTGTCTCCTTATCTTGTTGTTTTTGTTGCATTTGTGAAGGAGGCCGCACAATATTGCAGATTTTCAAGCGCGCTTTCAACAGCCCTATTGAAGTATGTGTTGATCACACTATTTGGCTTCCTAATTGGGTTTCGGTGTAGGCTTCAATCGAAGTTAACCTAATTTTCAAGAAGCTAGTTATTTTGTGCAGAAAGACAGCCATCTTTCCATTATCCTTTGGGCACTTTGGTTGCAGATTGAAAGACATCTTGTGCTCCTACTTTCAGCTCTTTGTTTGCTGCAAATTTTTGAGTAGATTTGGTTGTGGAAAGGCTCTCTTTCCTATCTACTACAAGCTGAAATTCAGTTGGAGGTAATGGCTAAAGAATCGGAAGCTATCGATTCTTTGTTTAGTGAAGATCAGTTGGATGGCACAAACTACTCCTTGTAGAGTTACATGATAAAGAATCTTCTCATAGCGAAAGGGTTGTGGGATTTGGTCAATGGTGATGAGGAAAGGCCTCCGTCTTGGGCACCTCCTACACCTCGTGGATCATCATCATCAACATCATCTTCTCCATCTTCGGAAGAACAAAAGAAGTGGGATAGAAGGGATGCACAAGCACATTCTATGGTTGCTCTTGCTGTGAAAGACCTATCTTACCTCATATTAGGTCTTGTAAGACATTTAAAAGCGCGTGGCATACACTTTATACTATGTATAGAGTCAAAAATCCAGCAAGAGTAGTGTATCTCAGCAATCAACTTTCTTTGTTGAAGATGCAAAAAAAGAATCAAGTGACCAATCACTTGACGAAGATCAAGGATCTTCATGAGGAGCTTCTCAATATTGATGAGATAATGGAGGATGCTCAATTTGTTTCCTTACTCTCAACTCATTACCTTCATCTTATCTTCCATTTGTTTCATTTTTTAGTGTCTCTCTTAGGAGACAGCAGCTCTCATTTGATGAACTTGTTGGGGGTTGCTTCTTCAAGAGGAGCAAACGAGGCAAAATTTTGCAGGTGACACTCAACAAGATCAAGCTTTCTTCACGAAAGGCAAGGGCAAAGGCAAGTCAAAAGGAAAGGGGAAGCCTCCTTCCAAGGATGAGCAAAAGCCCATTGGAGATCAAAATGTCAACACTCAAAAGAAGAAAGGGAAGTGCCACTATTGCAAGAAGTACGGGCACTTCATCAAGGATTGCAAGAAGAAGCTTGCGAAAGAGGAGAGTAGAGGAATTGATCTCTTCAACCAAGACTATGCTTTTGTGTCTAATATTGCTTCTACTAGTACTTCTACATCTATAAGGAATTCAAGTTTTGTTTATGTCCGCTAACAGCCCTCTCCACCTTCCTTGCGAATAATCCGCTCGAGATCATCAATATATAGTGCAAAGAGAGTGGGTGATAAGGGACAACCATGCTTCACTCCAATGGTAGACTGTATCTGTGGGGACCAGCCACTACCATCTCTGAAGAGCGCCAAAACTCGCTCATATAAAGTAATGATCGCAGCAATAATCTGGCATATGCCACATGCTTGTGAAGAGAGTGGCATTCTGCATCATACCATCGATTGTGAACACGTCTATGAGATGGTATTGCCTTGATGGGGAAAGAAGAGGACGCAGCAGTTAAAAGGGATGTAGAGAGAAAAGTGGCTTGTTGGTCAACTGATGCCGTACACGGGAAGTTAGTAAGCAGTTGGGACATGGTTGTGGTGTAATTTGTAAGTCCACAGTGGTAAAAGGGACACGTTTACGAGTGGAAGAGGAGCATGGAGCTTTCGAAGATGAGGTTATGTGACCAAGTGAGAGGTGTAAGAGTGAGTGATCTAAGATGGTAGGAGGTGTAATGGAGAAATCAGAGATGTGAGGCATCAAGGCATGTGATCCAATAAAGTAGTCAACTACACTATGTCCTCCACCATGAGGATAACATGTATATGCTGATGAGAAAGGCCACTGTGTGAGGCCATTCAAGATGGCAAGAGCGTGTGTCTCTGCAAGAGTGATCAACTGCTCCCCAAAAGATGTAACTGGAGTGTATGCATCCTGTGATACCCGATCTAGTCCCATATCCAAAGGGTGAAGCCTGAGAAAGTCAGTATCTGCATGGAATTCCGGCTGAAGCTTGTGCGGGCATTGAAATCTCCTACTAAATAAAATGTAACCCTGCTGAGAAAAAATAGCAACATCATCTAAGAGTGCCTGAAATGGGTCCCCACCAAATTTAGCAAATGCCGAAGTCTGTGGAGCAAAATAGGATACAACCATATAAATATCTTGAGGTAATCCCAATAGTGACCCAATAATGTGTAACCAGATATAGCGAGCGTATGGATCTTGTTTAACCATCTTAACTGTGGTGTCTCTGTATAAACAAGCTACTCCTCCAGATCCGCGACAAGTTTTTCCTCTTACAAATTGGTCTCATAATACTCTATGAGTTTAGCACCTCCAGTACATGCATGGAAAGTATAGGTGGCATCCATGTGATTGAGCTACTTGGCCAAGTGGGCCACTTACACTAACCTTCTTAACTTACAAATAGGAGACTCCATTTATTTTACATATAACATGCCCCATGCTAAATGTACAACTAACAATAATGTTAGTGTTTTACCAAAGGGGTAAAATAGGCATTACTCTCATTGCTGTCTGAGTCTTCTTTTTCAAGATTTTGAGTTCTCCTGGGGTGTTTTCAGTTCTCGTGCATTAGAATGATTCAGACTTCCAAAAAAATCAAAAATTGGATCAAATCACAATTCAAATTGACTGGTAACTATGTCTAAGATCAATATAAGAACATATAGTAATAGAGCACATATAGTAGAGATGAACAGCAAAAGAATAATCATATAACGACCTCCACCAAAGATCTCGCACGAGCATCAATCTACTGAGCATGAAAACAAATTCCAGACCCTTCTGAATGAGAGTTGCAAAGAAAGTCTGCTACAAAGGCCTCAAAACAGCAAAATCATCAGCTAGCAAATGACGTATGGAACAGCTACACATTGTTTGTAGACCTCTAGAAAGTTCTGATAAGGTGAGGGCTAGTATCAACCTAACATGAACAACTACGCAATCTGCACCAAAGGTAACAATGACTAACAAACCATATAACTCAACATTGACCTATGCCCAATTAATAATAACCGAAACTGTACTGAAGGGGTCCAAATAAGGCCCCCAAATTAAGTAATGTCTAAATCTATATTTGTGGATACTGTGAACAAATAGACAATATACTTTGCATTTATATAATGATGTTATGATCTTCAACCTTATGGAGTCCATTTACAAATTTTCAAATCATCAACTCTGTCATGCATAGCATAAATCAAATGCTACAACATTCCTACTCACTTCATCAATGTCCAAGTGTAGGTTGGGTCACATGCACAAATACTCATGATTTACATGATTGTAAAAAGTATATGGAGTGAACCGACAGAAAATTCTTTTGCTTATAATGGTTCTCCTCTAACTAAAAATCAACTCAATATGTTGTACTTCAGTCACTATTTGACAGATGAATCTACGTTCAATGTGATATATGCAATACAATAACCTCAAAATTTACAAAAATGCAAAATATTTAAGCTTGCCTGTATTTCTGAAGGTCGCTTGATCTGCATTGACAAAAGAGCTTGAATCACCCCTGCATTTGCTCCCAAGTTTTTGAATGACTGAATACTAAAGTATCCATCCACTAATCTAGGACTGAATGTAGTAGATTCTTCCCTTTCATGAACTCTTTGCAACTTTTTGATTCCAGATGGAGTTGCCTTTGATATATTATAAGCATTTTCTTCCAAATTTGAGGCCTTTAACTTGAATGACTCATCTTCTTTTCTCCTACTTGCCTCTGATTTCTTATTTCCTACCAGATTAGAGGCCCTTGACTTGAATGACTCATCCTCTTTTCTCCTATTTATCTCTGATTTCTTTTGTCTCAACTCCTCGAGTATGCTATTGCTATTTATTGCTCTACCTTTGTGTGAATTCAAGACAAGTTCATGCTTGGGTTCTGGACTAGCTGAATAACATCCTTCATCCATTATTTCCCCATCTGCATTTTTCAAACGAAAAAATCAAATCACTCTCGCAAACACAATTCACTAGGCTTCAACTTTCATTGAGCATTGAAAGCCTCAGAATCATCAAAAGGCACATGACTGAATCACACTCAAATAATACAAAAATTTACTGAGGTAAAATGGTCATACCATGATATTGATGCACATTTACATTTTTTTGTACATATCCTATCAACAAGACTATACAGCTTCATGCAAGCTGAGATCATAGTTTCTTGAATTTGCCTATAAACAGCAAACAATACAAAACTGTTGTTGCACTACAAAGGCTAAATCTAAAGTAAAGAGCATGCAAAGCTTTGCAGACAAAAAGGGGATGAACATCTAGTTATGAAAAAGACATCACAACAAAATACTATAAAGAGAAGAATGCACACTGATAGAATCTAGATCGATCTCATGTAGAACAGTAACAAGATGACAATTTCTGAAGCAATCTAGTGTAACTAAGTTGAAGCCACGCTACATTATCTAAGCTGCTCTACAAACTTTTCTTCCAATTATTAGCCACTAATAATGAGACCAGAAGGCCTATTTACAGTCTAGGGGCATACATTAGGGGTAAATCTATCAGTTCTGACTAGGGCCCCATGTTATTATTGGAAATTTAGACCATGTAATTCTGCATTTCTTTCAATATAATTGCATTGCATGCATCATTCTGACTATATGCCTTATATGAGAGCACTTTCATGGAAAAAAAGATTTGATCACTACGTTCCATAGAGTTGACAAGCTGAGGAACTTATATCCAGAGTTTCTTTGGATCCTGGCATCATAAAAGATCGAATCGAGATAAGTGAATAATCAAATTCACCTTGAATACTGATTAGGTCAATAAAATGTTCAAAGATCATGATTCTTGAGAGAGCATTGAAAGCCAGTTTTGTTGAATCAATTTCTGAGTACAAAATTGTTCCGAGGGAAGGAAGCCTGTTATTACCTCCCTAGCTGATTGGAGATATTCTAGAGCTACTTAGTTTTTTCTTGAAGCTAGCAAATGTAAGTTATTGCCTAACTTTAGGTTAGAGAAGCCCAAGAATTTAGGCTATGATTACAACTATAGGACTCTGGAATAGTATAGGATAACTATAGAGGACATGCATGGGGAGTTAGTTACCCAATTGTGGTGTATGGCCCTGTGTTGTGGAAAGTGCCAATGTAACAGAGTGATTGGGCATCATTTGACACATTCTAGTCAGTTGTGGCCAAGCTATAGAATGAGCACAATGATCATCCACTCTAGGCAAAGGATCTTTGGCAAGTGGAATGGATCTTGATGGTATGAGCCTACCAATAGAATTGATGGACAATCAGAACTCAAGTTGGACCAATGTGAGGCTAATTAGAGGGAATTTCACAATAATAATGAGAAATTAGGAAGGTGTAGGAGATATAGCATCTGAAGTGCTGAAAATTTCAGGCTGATGACGTGACTACCTCTCATTTGTATGTGATGGTGTGAACCGTATGTAAATGTTATCTATATGTACTTATCTATCCATTATAGGTGCGTGACACTTGCTTATGTGTATGTGTCTCATTTGAAGATGCATGTCTTTCAACTGAAAGGCATGTCTGTCATCAATAGATGTAGGACTGCAACCTTAAGCAACATACTTAACTAATATACCCATAAGTTGGGTAAACCTTCAATGAAATTGCATCCGTCTGAATGTTCGTGGAGTCATTATGATTATCTTACTAGCAATTCTTCTCCTCACCAAGCCTATTTAAGCTGCATTACCCTGTTTTCAGTGTCCAATCAGTCCTGTCCTCTGTCCCGAGGGTGGCAGCTGTAGAAACCTGCAATCCCCTTTGTAATCCTTGTTAACAAAAAAAACCTATTAGATTTTGAAATAGGTCGTGAGGGGCCTTTGGGGGGTAGTATGGTTTTTTTTATTGTAAGGTTGAATTTGAGCTGGATGACAATCCACAATTCGGTAATTGCATGGCTCGTTGCATGACAGTTATCCAAGGATCAATTGTGGTCTGACCGTGGTAATTTAAAAAAGTTGATTCTCCAAATTAACTTAGAAAGTTTAAGTTACTAGCACCCTGTTAAAGAAGCTTGTGTTTCTTGGTGCTCGTTTATCAATGTGTAACCTTGATCTTTGTATATATGCCAAGCCTTATGTCGTGCCTTTTTTGTGACTAATGCATGCACTCCTAGTAATCTTGTTTCACACAATTTTTGTAAAGCCTCATGTTGTAATTGTAATGATCTTGCCTCATCTAGATGTTCTATTGTGGCGATCCGTTAAGATGGTACTTCACAAACCTAACAAATGGATTGAAAACATCAAGATTGACCTGGGAGAGGGTTAAAACCACGTGAAAGTTGATTATTTGCAGTACCTATGCGAAGGTTATCAGTTACCCTTGCAAACCCTTAGAAACCTTCGTTGACCCTCCAATTGCTTACTAAGCCTTTGCAAAAGATTTTCATGGTTTGTTTCATGGTACTCTGCAAGCCTATGTAGTTATTTTTCCGAAATTGATCAGCCCAAATAGGCTACCCAAAGACCACCTATATAAGTAAGCCAAGAATTTGAGTCATTTTTGCACAAATGCTAGCGGAGTTCACAAATCTTGCCAAAAACTAAAAACCGGCATTCCTACACTTACTACCAACTTTTTGTGATACACTCCACCATGTCCAAAAACGTTCAAACTTTTGATAATTTTTCCAATTCCACTAATTCCAACCCCCAGAGAACACACGTTCAGAGGCCTGTGCCTCTACAACATGACAATTCGATGCTCCCTAACAGTGAAAAGGTGGCTAAAATGGCTCCGGTATACTAAACAAAGCACTAAGCATTCATGCTATAATCTATTTTCTTTACAAACTCAATAAATTTGGAATCAATTTATATGGCCTTTGGCACTTGGGCAGACTAGTCAATTCCAAGATGTTATCCACACAATGCATCAATGTTTCATGGGCGCATTTCGTACGTCGTTTCGAGACGCGTATGAAACGTCTGGTTTAAGTTCGAAACGGGAAATTTTTGTTAGGGTTTTTTTTTTTTTTGAAAATGTGAGGGTTTTTGGGGTTTACAGATGTCATAGAAAGTCTAGTAACAAGTAGATACATCCAATTTCATGAGAATGCTCTAGAGAATGCAATTTCAAGAGGAGAAGTTGTGTATGGTGACTATGGTGACTTTCCTCAGTCAATTATTGATACTACCACGGATAGGTTATTAGGTTGCGAGAATTGTTCATGCCCATTGCCAGTACATACTACAAAGCTTCTGGCGCGGTTTCAAAAAAAAAAAAATGGTTTTTTTTTTTTCCCAGTCGTTTCAAACATTGAAACGGCGTTTCGAAACGGAATCGTTTCGTATGTCCCGTTTCGAACACGTTTCAGCATTCGAAACGCGTTTCGAGGAAACACTGCAATGCATGTCTCTGCAGCCACCCTTGCAACCATAGGGAGACTCTGAAACTCACCCCTCCACTTTCCATAGGTCAGCCATTACAGTTATAGCTCCCTATGTGGATTCCATATTGGGAAATGTGCAAACCAATGATGGCTATCGACGCCATCCAAGATCCAGTACTGAAAGCAGTGGCACATCTCTTGAATCAAATCATTGCAATAGGAAATCTACGGAAGAATCACATTGCCTCATTCCTGCCGCATCGTTTGGTTGAATCAAATCAGGAGTTTGCAACCAATACTTACGTGCCTTACAAATGGCACAATACAATTGTAGCAGAGCTAAAGAAGGCTATTAAGCCCAAGGCCAAATCAAAGTTTGTTGCGGGACCACACCTTTTTGGACTGGCAATCACAGTTCTAAAGCATCAAGTGTGAGGCTTCATAAGGGAGTCCGTTCTCACCACAACGGCACCATCAACTAGCACACAACCAGCCAGTCCATTACATAGTCGTCAACGGTTGCACAGTGAGATTGTTTCATCCACCTCACCACCCACAATTCGTCGATGTACTACTCCTACCGCAACTGCTTCTCCCACCATTCTTGTCGTCTCCTCCGCAGTTTCCCATTCCCTTTCTATTACCATCTCTGATACCGCTGCAATTCCCATTCCTACCCCTCCATTACTATCACTTCTATGATTCCCCCTGTTATACCAATATTTGTTAACCCACCTGCATCGCCTACTCCCACTTGTTGAGTGTTGACATACAGTTTGACGTACCCCCGAGCCCGCCACCCTTTTTTGATTCTTAATCCCATGGTGACGGTCTTGATCAGATGAAGGATTACGACCAGCGGCAAACTGTGCAAACGGTAGTGGAGCTATAACTAGGTCCAAGTAATGATACAATCCAAATGCCTACTGGAGGTGTTCCTTCACCAAAGGTACATGAAGTCGTTGTACCTGATGGCCTAGATTAGGCATTCAACAAAGTGTAATTCAATGCGGCCAAGCCAGTTCATCAGCTACGCCTCCTATAGATTCTCAAGATGTCTTGAGCCCACATCAGCAATTGGGCCAGGTTATCACAAAGATGTTGGAGGACAAGGCGACCATGGATATGAGAATTGTAGAGCTGGGCCAGGAAATAGATAGAAGAATATAAGTGTGAGGGCCGGCACCTTGCGTGTGTAAGTCCAAACCGATGAGCAAGTCTATATTTCATTCATCAGTTAGAAATCAAAGGGATTTTTAAAGCCACTGCGGGAATTAAATAAATTACAGGCCTAAAAATCAAGTTTGATGAATAATAGGTGTTTTCCACCTATTTTGAAATTTAAATGTATAGGAAGGTAGAAATTGGCCAATAGCCAATAGGGCCAAATGCCTCACTCTCCACTATAAATAGTGGCACAATGTATTTCATTTTTTATGTTCCATTACCATTTTGGGATTGAATGTCCTTGTTTCTCTTTCTCCTTCATCCTTCTCATGTTTATTGGATTTGACGTTTACTGAATTTTGCATTTGTTGGATTTTGAAATTGTTTCTATCTTTATGAGAGAAAAGAGAGAGGAAACAGTAAGAGTGATTTGTGATTGATTTAGGGTTAATGCTTGTTAGTGGTTAGAGTTTCATTGTAAGCTTGAATTTCATCTTGAAAATAAGCATTCCTCCCTTGGGAACGATCTACCGCGTGACAAGAAAGAAATTCTAACATATTTGCAGTGTCGTTGTGTGGATCTAGAAAATAGGATTTAAAGGTAGGTGTGAAAAACCTCCACTAATAGGCACAAGTATTCAAACTATATGCTCCAAATAATAGATAATAACAAGTGAGGAGCCTATGGATCCATTGGACGTTTTGAAGCAGACTACATAAGAAAAAGTCTACTACAAGTATTAAAAAATTGAAGGACTTCATCCAAAATGTTGGAAAAAAAGAAGACATTAAGTGCACATAGCCCAAGGCTTTATTGACCAATACATACTCCAAAAGCATGAAGCGACAGAATCGAACCTTCCTCAGAACTTTGCTCTTGTGAATGCCTTGATTGATTTGTTGTGGATGTCTCCATAATCCTATGCCAAGCTTCCTCACTGATTTCCCCCGGTAAGACAACTTCAGCAGGCTTCCATTTAAGATCACTTGGAGTCAACACCGGTCGCTCCTCACCTTCTACTCCCCACACTATAACCTTTTCACCCGTCTCCTCATCAATCACTTCATAAGCTCCAGGGTGCATTCTCTTCTTTCTAAGGCTACTAGCACGGCCTCCATGCCTATAGCTCTGACATAGAAATAGGTCATCACGTACGAAACACCTCATGCCCCTAGACATCAATAATTGCCTCATACCTCTACATTTCAATAATCCTCGACAAGATAAGCCAAGTAGTTGCTCAATGCCTTGGTGTTTGGTGCAAGCCCCAACAAACAACTTCCTTGAGAACCTAAAAGCTCTTGTAGTGCTTAGACCACTTGCAACATCTTGGGAACCTCTTGGGAAACTGCCACCCAGCTCAAGTCCCCACGGGGTACTTCCAAAGGATTTCAGCATTTCTTGCTTCTCCAATTGAGTATCTTCACACCAAACACAATCTACACACGAAAACCAACAATCAACAACACTTGGTACCAAGTCTAGCATGTTATCCACATTGCAAATTACATCTACAAAATTGCCCTTGTCCTAAATCATAAACCCTAAACCAAGAAGGTGACTTACATTTCTATATGCTCCAATCAAGTATATTCACACCAAATACAATCTACACACAAAATCAAAAATCAAGAACATTTGGTGGCCTAGCATGCTATACACATTCCAAATCATGTCTTACATTTCTATATTCTCAAACCGAGTATATACACACCAAATTCAACCTACACACAATCAAAAATCAAGAGCAGCACGCTATCCACATTCCAAATTATGTCTTATAAAAATGCCCATTTGCTAAACCTTAAACCCTAAAACCTAAATCCTGAACCAAGAAGTGACTTAGCTGTGCCCTAATGTATTTCTTATTAGCGCCAAGATTTGTAGTGAAACACAATATTGGAAAAAATTCACCACAATTAAAACCTTGAACAAAGTTTCAAAAGAAAGAACATTACAATTTGGATGCTCGGGTACAAAAGACAGTGTTACCAAGGACTTCCAAAGGGCTTTGACATTTCAACTGAATATCTCCACACCAATATTCAATCTACACAAACAAAATTCAAAAATCAAAAACAATTGGTGGCGTAGCATGTTGTTCACATTCCAGATCACATCTCATGAAACCGCACAAGTCCTAAACCGTATAATAAGAATGTGACGTAGCATTGCGTTAATATGGTCCTGGTTGATGCCAAGTTTTTTAGTTAGTCAACTTACGGGACAAAAAATACAACAACTGAACCCTTGAACAGAACATTTGTAGAAGAAACAGTAGAATTCAGATGCTCAGGTACAAAGGAAGTGTTGTTTTGTTTTGAAAAAGTCAGCTGACTGTTAAAATAGTTGCTCCCTTACTTAACCCAGAATTGGAAGCAGCGGAAGAGTTTTGTTCTCAGAAGAAGCATATGTGATGATGCTGAAGTGATCGGCTACGTGCAGATTGAAGTAGCAGCAATGGCAGAAGACACTGAGACATTGGTGACTTGCATTCGCCATCCTTGGCTTCTTCTAGCTTTGCATTTGGGTAAGAAAATGGAAAGCAATTGGTTTTTGCTTGGTTCATATGCCTGGAAGCAGTGTTCGGGGGCATCTGGCTAGGAGCGTTAATCAAGCGAATCTTCGTAGGATGTTCTTTTGCGTCCAGTGGCGTTTCTCCTGTCCAAGGTCCAATGCCTTGGTCCCCAAAATGGCACTCGTTGTTCTCGAGAGGGATGTGCTCCTAAAGCGACTAACTAACTATATGCTAGTTACCACTAAGCTATCCCAGGTCGGCACACCGGACTCTAGTTTTTTGTACCACCAGTTTCACTCCTGATAACATATGTAACAATGATGTGATTATACTGTTTTTTTGTGGGGGGAAGGTTGTGGAAGGTTGCTCTTCGAGGGCATTCCGCTCAAGAAGGCCCGAGGGCTAAAACCCTTCCTAGGGCGCAATCCCCTGAAGAGGCATCCTTCCCTGCCGTAATTTTTCTTTTTGCTTTTTTTTCAATGTTTTTTTGGCTATAAAATTTTTTTACACGTACTTTCTCCAGTGGAAGGTGCATGTAAAAAAAAATTACTACAATTTTTTTTTGCTCCCACAAATTCTATCGTGAGTTAAAACTGAGATTACAACAGAGAGAAGAGAACAAAGAGAGAGAGAGAGAGAGAGAGAGAGAGAGAGAGAGAGAGAGAGCATATTAGCTTTGGAGGGTTGGCACATATGCAGGATCTTTTCATTGCATATCAGTTTTGCAAGATTGGCATTAAGTTATTGATGATGCTTCTCCTTGAATGCCTACTTCTTCTACTACTACTACTCACCTTGTTGGTTTATTAATAAAGCTTTCAAAGGGTTTGGTCTTGCTTAAGCAAGAGAAACTATGTGTACGCAGGAAGCCAATGCCCTCGCACTTATTACTTCTATCGTACATTGTAATGTGGTGGGGCCGACTTGGTGAGCTTAGCCGATAGTACTTTAACGACGGGATCCATTAAGTGCCCAACAGAGTTCACAACTTAAGAGGGGCGAGGTCAGATAGTGACATCTGTGACCGCGAGGGAGATATGGGAATGTAGACTAAGAAAAATGGTTTTTCACTCAAATCTTAAAATCCAGTGAGGATCTATACTCGCCGACTTGATTGATGATTTTCTAGGTATTGATTTAGCTATTCCTAGCTCAACGAGGTCAGAAGATGAAAATCAGAACCTAGAGAGGTTAGAAAATCAAATTCACACTTTGTGCTCGCCGAGAGAGTGGATTTCAAATTTGTATTTGTTGACTTCTCAGATGAATTTTCTCACAATGACATAGCTATGACCAAGTGGGCAAGGTCAGATTGCAAGATTTGGCTGGTCAAAAGTTGATCTAGGAATAGGAATGCAGAAGGAAGAAAATAGAATTTTGCTCAGACCTACAAATGTAGAAGGAAGAAAATAGAATTTTGCTCAGACCTACAAATGCAGAAAGGATCTGTACTGGCCTACTTGGCAGATGATATATCAAATCAAATCTATCTAATCCCAAGCTAGTGAGTCGGGCTTTGAGCTTTGATCTACAACTTGGAAAAACAGATTTTGAAAATATGAGCTCTTGGGAGAGTATAACTTTTGAGATCAAGTTTTGGGATCTAGGGAAAGTGTAGGGAGAGCAGAGAAAGATGAAAAATTTTGGGAATGTGAAATTTGGGAAATGTAGATAATTGGGAAAGCAAAATGTTGGAGAATGTGAAATTAGGGAACTTAAAAATTTGGGAATGTACAGATTGGGAAATATGAAAATTTTGGAGATGTAGGTTGGAAAAATGGAGTGTAGAAATGTAGAAAAAATTTGTGAAAGTGCAAGATCTGGGAATGTAGGAGTGTGGAGCCAATCTTGAGAATATGAAAGTGGAATGTTGAGGAAGACAGATCCTGAGAATCCAGCTTGGGGAATGCAGAATCTAGAAAGGCAAAAATAACAAAGTGATAATGTGAGAAAAATGGATCTTGGGAGGCAAAAAAGTGTGGGAAGGCAAAACAATTTTGGAAAATGTATTGTGGGGAAGGTAAGATCTACGTGAGTAGAGTTGGGAAAACCAAGATCTTGAGAATGTGAAGTTTGGGAAGAGAAAAAATGGGAAAACAAAAGTAGGAAGGCAAGATCTTGGAATGCACAAGTTTGGGAATGTAGATCCTGGAAAAGCAGATAGTGGAAAATACAGACCTTGGGGAATAGAAGATCTGGGGAGAGCAAAAAGAGAGAGAAAAAATTCCTTCTTGGATCGTAAGATCTATGTACAATTTGACTTTTTCTTTCTGGTAGTAGATTTTGCATGTTCATATCTATAAGATATCAGATGGGAGAGGCCAGATCTTAAGATTTGTAATCTGAGAAAAATTTGGGAAATACAGATTGGGATCAGATTTTTTAAATTCCAAAAGGACGAGGTCAGATTTCAAGTTTTGAGGCTCAAAGAAAAAAAATGTACTTTTTCTGATCTATGCTCTCTCGGGTTCTGATAGAGAAGTACTTGTCGACCTCAAATTAAATTTCTCAAGATGTGATAATGCTATGTTGGAAAAGATGAGGTAGGATGAGGGCAATTTCAGTCAAATATTTGGGAGGGCTTTTCTGGATCAAAATTTCAAGTATGTACTCGCCCTTCTGACTGGAGCTAAAACACACTAAGATGGATATTCAAAGTGATGGGCAAGGTCAAATTTTTAAAATTGGAGGCTGACAAGGTCAATTTGTCAATAGATCATTGTTTTAGAGTAAAAATTTTCAATTTTCACAAGTGTACTCGCCCTTCTGATATTAGGTGAAAAATGCCTACTTGATATTCAGTGAAGAGGGCGGCTTCAGATCTTAACTATGGAGGGTCGACGATATCAATTTGTGACTAACAAGCTAGTGGACAGTTTTCATATCTTGGTTTTTTGATAATGTTTTAGCTAATTTTTTGAGAATTAATCTTTAGATATTTTAAATGATTTTAATCGCTATTTAGTGGGTTGGAATGGAGCATATATACACCCGCACTTGCATACTTGTATAACAGATCAAAAATCAAGAAAAAGTCAATAAAAGCAATGAGCAGAAAATGGAGAGAGGAATAATGAAAAACAGAAAATCAAAAAAATGATTGGTGTCGCTTGTTGCACAATGGTGAGTCGGGTTGCGTTCCAATGAGGAGGCCTTGGAGATGGCTCACCCTCCACTAGTTCAAGTTGCATAAACAATCAAATTTTAGTACCTATACAATAGGATGGCATCTACAATGAGCGGCATTAAAGAATAATCATTGCAATAGCTTAGAAATAAACTAAAACATCCTACTATGTGAGAGAAAGAGGGAGAGGAGAGAGAAAGAGAGAGTTGGAGAGGGTGTGAAGCTAGAAGAAGAGAGGAGGGAAAGGAGATGAGGGCGGGCCATTAGGAGAAGGAAGAAAGGAAAGGGACATGGATTAAGGGGAGAGAGAGAGAGAGAGAGAGAGAGAGAGAGAGAGAGAGAGAGAGAGAGAGAGAGAGTCTCTTTCTATTATAAAAAATGTGGATCCTTTACAAAGAAAATTGTTTTGCTTTTATAGAAAGACAATGGTGGGCTCCTTCTCTCATATTGGCCCTCATATGAACCATTAAGATTCATTTGTGATTCTTTCTGGTTGAGATGTGCTTTCTAATCTTAGACTTGAGTTGTGCAAGTTTGACAAACACACTTTGACCTAACCTGAACTTTGTGACTTTGTAATGTCTAAGTTAAAAAACTTATTTTATTATTTAGTGCTCCATGGCACATGTTAGCCTAAGACCCCAATGTTGGACTTACACATGTAGAATGCCAACAGTTGCCCATTTTTAATACTGCCAACTCTTTACTCTTATTTATGTAATGTTTGGGCTTATTGCAAGAGCCTTGTTGCTGACTTTTAAAATATTCCATGTCGTTCCTAGAATCAGACAACAAAAGCCCATAAGGATACCACATACTTGTCTCCAAGTTTTGACTCCAATCTGATGATACAGTTATCTACCAAAAAATCATTCCACGGACATAATTGTTCTTTGTCAATATTAGTCCATTTTTTGTTGCGAATTTTGGGTTTTTTTTTGTTTTTTTTTGTTTCCAAGATTCTAAGCAAGCGACTACAAATCACAGATCATGACAAAATCAATCGAGAAGACGACGCGAACGATGAGGTGGAGAAGAGAACAACTATATTTTCTATTTTACTTTTTCGGGTGAGTTGTTCAGTGTCTCGCTCGTTGGCGGCCTGACGCTCACCTCAATCGCTATGTTATGCTCATTGGCAGACTTTCATGCACAACTCTCTCCTCTATCTATTCTTTTCGTTCTCTATCGTCCCCTACATCGTCTACTTTTGTGTTGATCAAAAATGAGTATTTATCTCCATTGTGTGGGGTTTACAAGATAGTTAATTAGAGAATTACAAGACAAGTTAATGCTAATCAACTTGTTAGTTATTCTCCATTATCGTTGTCTCTTTCAGCTGAGGGTGAAGTACAATACACCATGCTCGTCGAGCTGCCAGTTGGTAGCATGAACTGTTCTCTTTTGTTTTGTGTCTTCTTCTGGTGTGTTTCGTCATCTGGTCGTCGGGCCGAATCTTGAACACTTTTCTTTTGATCTTCCGGGTATGTTCGTCCTTTGCTTCATTTTGTTTCGCTTCGCTTTGTCACTTTTGCGACAAAGTTGCAGGAGTTCGCTTTGTTTCGCTTCGTCACCTTTACGACAAAGTTGCAGGAGTTCACAAATTCAGACACTCCCTCTTGAACCTTGCAACTTTGTATATTTAATCCAATTTCTTTTCTTTGTCTTGTGAAGAGTGGTTTGTCGAGCGGCTTCGTGAGCAAATCTACAATCATGTCTTCATATTTTATGTACTGGACCTTGAGCGAGATCAAGTCTCGAATATGATGGTACTTCAGAGGTATATGTTTTGTCTTTGAATGGAAAACAAGATCTTGGGACAGATATATGGCACTTTGAGAATCCATCATCATTGTGGATGGTTTTCTTTGTTGTATGGCAACTGCTTCCAACATCATCTGCAACCATACTACCTCGTTCGCCATCTTTGAAGCTGTGACATATTCAACTTCGCATGAGGATTGAGCCACCAAGGTTTGTTTCTTGCATGTCCAACTAATTGCTGCTCCGCACGCAATCGAGCATCCTCCTTCTTTGCACTCGTTCAACTTGCATCATTGTAGTGTTGCAACTCGAATCCTTTGCCTTCGTCTGCTTTGTAGGTTAATCCCATGTTTTGGGTAGCCTGCAGATATTGCAGAATTTGTTTTGCCATTTGCAAATGTGCCATTCCAGGATTCAAAGAGAATGGGCTTGAAGCATAGACAAAGAAGGCCAAATCGGGTCTGGTACAGATTGTGAGGTACATCAGACTACCGATCAGGTTTTGGTAGGATATACCTTCCATTTTCTATCTCTCCTCATCTATATTCGGGCAATCCTGCTTCGTTAGCCTGGCTCCAACTATCATTGTTGTGGCTTTTTCTTTGCAGTCCATCATTTGGTGCTGCTTCAGTACTTTTTGGGTGTATTCTAACTGACTTAGATGCATTTCTCTTCTGATTTGATTTTTTCTGATTTTCAGCCCAAGGCATTTTGTTTCTTTTCCTAGATCTGTGATTTCATAACTTTTAGAAATTTGACTCTTTGTTTTCTTGATTAGAATCAAGGAATTTCCTATCATTAGGGAGTCATCTACACATATAGTCAAAATCACAAAATTTCTTCCTACTTCCTTTATATAGACATTACAGTCTAGTTGTGTAGGAATGTAATCTAGAGACTTTAGAAGACCATCAATCTTCTTATACCAAGATCGTGATGCCTGTTTCAGATGGAAAGTGCAAATTGAAATTCCAGTAAAATTCTGGTGACGAATGGATGGGTCTCTCGAACGATTCACGAAATTATTCGCGAAACTGTTCTAATCACGAATAATTTATGCTCCACAAAAATTCACGAAAAAGATCAATCAAGCTCTGTAACGAAACGAAAAGAATTCGCGAAAAGATCAATCAAGCTCTGTAACGAAACGAAACTAGACGAAACAAAGCGAAGCGAAACGAAACTTGAATGAGCTCTGAAATTGATTTATGCTGAAAGCCAAGTGATCGTGAAGCGAAGCGAAACGAAACACGAAGCGAAAACATTCGCAAACAAAATCAGTTCGTGTGGAATTTAGATATGATTGCTAGTCACTGCCAGCTATATCATTCCTACAATCCTCCAGAATGTAGACAGACACTGCTGATCTATGTCGTAAATTAATATAGCATTCAACAAGATTAAACCAATGTGCGAAATTGAATAAACAAGTAAATGAGATACACTAATAGTAGCATACAAATATTCATTCGAAATCATACAATCATTCAGAATAATATGCGCATAACAACTACAATATTATCTATTGATCTTCTGATTTCAAGCACTGTGTGACAGATCCACACTGCATTGGTGTGAGAGAAATACAATTCTCCCATGAATAGTGTCTCGCTTACTAGTAGACTTCTGGAACTCCTAATCCTCTTACAAAATTGTCTCGCTCATAGGTGGACATGTATTCTGTATATTTTTGTCTTACTGTTTTATGCATCAAACAGAATGTATATAGTTTGCGAACTTTTTCGTGTCGCATTGTGTAACTTCCCTAATAAGAAATGTGAGAAATTGGCAAAAATCTAGCTTGGTATTTTTTATGATAGAAGTTTGTAAGTGAATCTCACATGTGTGGAGGATGTTCCCACGTGTGGACAATTGTAAAGTAAATCAAAATGTTTGATATAGGGGTCTCATAGAATTTCATAGTCAAGCATTTAGGTGTAGGATGTTGATAGGGTCAAATTTGGCATAGATGGCAAATTATCCATTTCCACTTGTAATGCCAATATTGAGCCAAACTTGTGCCAATTAGAGTGTAGACAAGTGTCATGCTTTTGTTTGATGAAGCTTAAGAGGTCCAATAGGATTTAGAGGTGGAACCTTGTGAGGTCCAATAGAAAATTGAGGTGTGCTTGAATATAGTCCAATAGAATTTAGAGGTGCATGGATCAATGGTCCAATAGGATTAAGAGGTGGCAAAGTGTGATCCAATCATAGTTAAGCATAGTGGTAGCTCGTGAATCTATTAGTATCATTGTACTCCTCCTTTTGGATCTAATTGATTTTGAGATTGAGTGGATTTTGAGTGTCATTGAATTTCTAGCTTTCTCTCTCTACCCAAGAGCTCATGATGGTTTTTATCTCTCTACCCGAGGAGAGCAGCTTGTTTTTACTTAGAATACTTTTGGAACACTTCCCACACGTGTGAGTGAGAGTTGGAAGTGATTGAATGCATGTAGTAGTGTGTTTTCGCCATAGGATACAAGATTGATCTTGAATCTCAATCTAGCCTTGATCTTGGTGCATCTACACACCTTAGGAGATCACAAGTACATGTAGTGGACAGTCTACACGTGTGAAATTCAACATGGTATCAGAGCCTACCTAAGGTTACCATGCATTTTGATCCATTTGAGTGAAAACTATTCATCAATCTTGAGCTAGAAATTGTCAAGGCCCATTTTCCTAGCTATCTTGTTCAATTTTGGATCAAAAGAGATCAAAAGGACATTGATTGGGTCTGACCTGGTACTGTACGGAATTAGGTGCTCAGACACGTGTGAGGAACATCCAATTTCAGTTTGGGAGTCCTCTTTCATGTTTGATCCAAAAATCTTGCTAGATAGCTTGTTTTGAAGCTATTTTTGTCTAGTTTCTGATGCAATCAGTTTCATTCCATTTGGTTGAGCCAATCAAAAGTTATAAGCTTTTGAAGAGGGTTAGGTAGGGCACCTAGACCTGGGTGGACACATTTGGTTTGGTCAAAAGATTGCTTGTTTGATCCAAAATCACAGTTGAATGCTTACCAATCTCATCTATATGTGATCTAGGCACTGTTTTGAGATCTTAGCCATTTTGTTTCATGCAATATCATTGTATTTGAGTCAAATTTGGTTTCTTAGTGTATTTCATTTGATCCTAACTTTGCCCATACTCCATCATTTGATGTGAAGTAGATCTAGTTTTGGAGAGATTGAGATAGCTAGTGAGAATCATCTCACAGTTTGTTGCAAGATCTTGCATAGGAGATGGTAGCACACCATTATTGGATCCTATAGTGAGTGAGAAGCAACATTATTTGTTCATCACTTTTATTTATCTCCACTTTACATGACTTCAATGAGTTCATACTTGTTGCAACCAAGTGAGAGATTGTCTACTTCCAATTATTCAATATGGAAGTTGAGGATGGAGTCCATCTTGATACTCCAAGATGTGATGGACATTGTACTTGGGATTGAGGAGGAGCCTCAAGTCCTTCAAGAAGTACAAAAATACAAGAAGAGAGCTAGGATGGCTCTCCACTACATTAAGATGAATGTCTCTAATGAGATATTGAGGGAGATTGGTGATTGTTCTACATCCAAGGAAGCTTGGGATAGTCTCAAGTCCATCTATGAGGCTAAGAACACCTTTAGACTCCTCACTCTTAGAAATCAAATATTCCAAAGTAGTCAAAAGAGTGATGAGAGTGCATCTAATTATGTTTTGAGAGTCAAGGATATTCATAGGGAGCTTGCATGTATTGGTGACTCAATCAATCAAAGTGAGCTAGTCCAAGTCATTCTCAATGGCTTGAGAGATGAATATGACAACCTTGTCCAATCCTATGCTATTAAGGAGGAGCTACCAAGTTTGGAGGCCCTTCAAAGTGTGCTTATTTCTGAAGATTCAAGACAAGAGTACAAACTCTTGAGGATGGACAAGCTATCACTCAATCATGATGATGGCAAAGTTCTATTTGCCAAGCACAAAGAGAGGAGTAAGAAGCAACACCATCACTTCTCTAATGACAAAGCTAAAGACCAAGATGGAGAGGAGGAGGATACCTCTCATGCTTCTAATTCAAATCTCAAGAAGAAGATGATCAAGTGCTTTTATTGTGGCAAGAAAGGCCATTATGCCACCAATTGCTTCAAGAAGAAGAATCAACTCAATCAAGCCAACATCACCAATGAGAAAGAAGACTATATTGCAAGTGATTGGGAATCTCTTATGGTATCAAGCTTCTCCTCTTCCACCTTCAACAAGGATGACTCATGGTATATTGATAGTGGAGCATCTTCACATATGTGTGGCTCCAAGCACTTTTTTTCATCTATTATGCCTTATGATGGAGTCAAGAAGACCATATACTTTGCAAGTAAGCATGAGTGCAATATTGAAGGAGTAGGGATTATTCCCTTGAAGCTTGCATCTTCTAAAGATCTCTTTCTCAACAATGTTCTTTTTGTCCCAAAGCTTACAAAGAACATCTTAAGTGTTGGCCAACTTCTTGATAGTGGCTTTGATGTCAATTTCAATATTGACAATTGTGTGATTAAGAAAGATGGTGAGATCCTTGCATATGGATCAAGATTTGAAGGCATCTACAAATTGGATCCAAGTGAGAGTGCAAACTCTCTTGATGTTTCTTATATTTCCAATATTTCAAAGGAGGAGGATTACACAAGATGCACATACTTTCTGTCTGATTATTCCTTATTATTCAAAGCATATGTTGAGAAGAAATTCTCATTGAAGATCAAAGCTTTGAGGAGTATTGGAGCTCTTGAAGGAATAGCACAATATGAAGTTTTATTCAAGATGAATCCTAAGGTTGATCACCTTAGTGAACTTGGTAGTGCTTGCTTTGCACATATTCCCTTAAAAACAAGGAGGAAGGATGATCCAAGCTCATGGATCATGATTGGATACACATCCATCAAGGAGGACTTTAGTGTCTTTACACTCTCTATCTCAATTGTGAATAGAGATGTCATGTGGCATGAAGATTCAATCTTGGAAGTGGCCGAGACCAAGGCTTCTCAAGAAGCATCACAAGTTATCCTTTTTGAAGGTATTCAAGTTATGATGGGGCCAATGTGTGAGGAGGAGTTTCTTCTTCATATGATTTCAACAAGACCTTCAAGATGCATGGCCGAGTCTTTATGGCTCACCTTACATGGCAAAGAGGGGCATATTTCATGTTGTATCTACTACAACACATTCATATATGCTTCTCTTCCTTTGCTTGAAATGCTATCTTGCTTCATTGAATTTTTTGGATCTCAAAGTTCAAGAACAACTATACTAGTTTTGTATGATGCTTATGGTATAAACATGTTTCTTGTCATTATTGAGTTAGATGTGTTTCCAATACTTTTTGAAAGCAAGATATTGTATTGTCAAAAGTATGCTCTTGGTTCTAGTAAGAACAAGATTGAGCTTGGTACTCACTTTTTTGAAAATCATGTTTTCACATGTTTTGAGGCAAATTGTAAACTCCTCTTGAGATTAAGTGAAGCATCCAAAGTGGACACTTACATCCTTGAGAGGGTAACTAGCCTAAAAAAGATAAAGATAGTCTTTGATATCAAGATTAGATCCATCATGGTTATAGTTCATTGTATGTGGACTAGTCAAGCTAGAAAGCATAATCTTGATAATCATCATTGTTTCACATCTTATGATCTTGATCTCCATGATCCTTATGAGGCTTGGAAGCCTCAGATTTCTCTATTTATGGTGCATACATCATGCAAGTGGAACTTTCAAGGCAAAGATCATCATCAAGCATGGAGGAAGCCCATGATAATAGTGGCATATTGGTGGAACACTCTTCAAAGGCATTGGCAAGAGATCTCTACCAAAGAGATCTTATCATGGATATGGTGAGAGTGCTGCTATGATGGATCCCTTGGCTGATCTTCACTTCTTATGCATACCAAAGGATCCACTCAAAAAGATTTACAAACTTCTCAAGTGATCTAGTACCTTTCCAAGCTATTTTTTGAGGAGGAGTGTGAGAAATTGGCAAAAATCTAGCTTGGTATTTTTTATGATAGAAGTTTGTAAGTGAATCTCACATGTGTGAAGGATGTTCCCACGTGTGGACAATTGTAAAGTAAATCAAAATGTTTGATATAGGGGTCTCATAGAATTTCATAGTCAAGCATTTAGGTGTAGGATGTTGATAGGGTCAAATTTGGCATAGATGGCAAATTATCCATTTCCACTTGTAATGCCAATATTGAGCCAAACTTGTGCCAATTAGAGTGTAGACAAGTGTCATGCTTTTGTTTGATGAAGCTTAAGAGGTCCAATAGGATTTAGAGGTGGAACCTTGTGAGGTCCAATAGAAAATTGAGGTGTGCTTGAATATAGTCCAATAGAATTTAGAGGTGCATGGATCAATGGTTCAATAGGATTAAGAGGTGGCAAAGTGTGATCCAATCATAGTTAAGCATAGTGGTAGCTCGTGAATCTATTAGTATCATTGTACTCCTCCTTTTGGATCTAATTGATTTTGAGATTGAGTGGATTTTGAGTGTCATTGAATTTCTAGCTTTCTCTCTCTACCTGAGGGCTCATGATGGTTTTTCTCTCTCTACCTGAGGAGAGCAGCTTGTTTTTACTTAGAATACTTTTGGAACACTTCCCACACGTGTGAGTGAGAGTTGGAAGTGATTGAATGCATGTAGTAGTGTGTTTTTGCCATAGGATACAAGATTGATCTTGAATCTCAATCTAGTCTTGATCTTGAATCTCAATCTAGTCTTGATCTTGGTGCATCTACACACCTTAGGAGATCACAAGTACATGTAGTGGACAGTCCACACGTGTGAAATTCAACAAGAAAGATTAAACATCTATAACTAATCATGGATTACAAGAGTGACAGATTAGCCACGTTCTAGAGTACTTCTGTTGATGTCACGATATTTGATCAAATATTTGTACCCCATGGTACTTGGTTGATCTTCTTGGTCCTTTGTGGAGCACGAATGATTTTGTGTTGCGAAGCAATTTCATGTCATGTGTCACAAAATTGTTCGCGAACATTTTTGCTTCGTGTGTTTTTTGTATCAAAATTAGAGTGGAAAGCTAGCAAAGCTTTGGCAATTGAAACATTTTGTTTCTTCACCTCCCTCTCAAAGCATGATAGCTTAATTACTCCAAGACTGCTCCTCTGTTTCTCGAACAGACCTTTGTTTAAGGCCTTTGTAAAAATGTTAGCAACCATCTCCTTCGTTCCAATGAAAGTAGTCTACAATATCTTCTTCTCGATCAGATCCCTTATCAAGTGGTACTTGATTGCAATGTGTTTCATCCTTGAGTGAAACAAGGGGTCTTTTGTTAGATGTATTACAAATGTGTTATCCATCTGCAAAATCAGAGGTTCATTCCTCGTTTCACCAAGTTTGTCAAGGAACTGTTAGTTATGGACTCGGCTCATTACATTTGCCGCGTCCATTTACATTTACAGTTACTTTACTTTATGCATAAGCAGGCCTTGGGCCCTTTTTTATTCATTAGTGACATTCAGACTATATGGTTGGCCTTTGGACTTATTATTCATTATTAGGCCATTTGGACATATTACTGGAGAGTGGGGGCCTTCTTGGAGGGCGCACTATTATCCCTCCCAGTTGGGCCCTAGCCACTGGAAGCTTCCTTTTAGGGCTTCCTCTTGGCTATAAGTAGGGAAATTGTGTCATTTGTCATTCAGTTGATGATATTGATCTCTCTCTTTAGCCTCCTTAATCTCTCTCTTTTCTGCTTTCTAGGGTTAACTCTTGCTTATGTGATGCTTTCATAGCTTAGTTCTAGATCAGCTGTGGCTCTATTCGTAACTTGGTATCAGAGCACTTTCCTGAGCAATTGGAAAGTGTTGATTTTTGTTTTTCGGTTTATTTTCAGATTGATTAGGTTTTCGAACTTCTTGTTGTGCTTTTATTATAGGTTGCAGGATCTTCTATTGAGGAGACTGCCATCTCTCCATTTCTGGCGCCCTATCTCCTCCAGCCATCTCTCCTTGCTACCGTAGTTCTCTTTTGTGGTGTGTAAGAAAGGGATAATCCCTACCATCATCTCCTTCTCCTATCTCTCTATTTGTCATCTCCGGATCTCCATCGCTACCATCTCTAGAGAGTGCTCCATCGCTGCCTTCTCAGCGCTCTCCATCGCACTACTCTCCTCCACCTCCGGCGCTACCATATCTCCAGCGCCCACGCTCTCTTCCTATCAGAGCTCCTCCTCCGATCCTCTGTTAGCCCCTGATCGCCCCCCTCTGATCTGATCAGATTAGTCCACCCACAGTCCTACCCCGCTCTATCCGCCCCTGTTTCTGCCTGTATGCCGGCACCCTCTCATTGCCTCCACCTACGTACCCGCGTCGGCCTATCTCCTGGCACCCGTCGCCTGCCTCCTCTGATCATCCCTAAGATCCTCTCCCTCTGATCATCCATCCTCCTACCCCTCTGCTCCTGTGATCGTCCTCCTCCCCATTGTCGCCCGCCGACCTTCTACTCCCCGCCTCCTACAGCCCCTCATGTTCCATTCGCTCTCACCTTCCCCTTGCCCCCCCCGTTCTAACCCTCGCGCCCTCCCTCGTTCTGTCGCCCATCCACCTGCGTAGCCTGTCCGCCTATCGGCCACCTACGTAGCTCGCCTGCCGCCGCTTACCTGACTGCGGCCTGTCTGCCGTCCGTACTCCTTGCGCCCGCCCGCCCGCCCGCATTCCCTGCGCGTGCCCGAATGCCCGCCCACGCTCTCTGCCGACATCCCATCGCCCGCCCTACCCGCGCTTGTGCCAATGCCGGCCGTCGGCTGTCGGCCGTCTTCTGGACCGCTCGCCATCGCACGCACTCTGGAGTCTGGACCGCTGTCGTCTGGCAGCCGCCCAACCACAAAAAAAAAAATTCCGATTTCATTGCCCATTTCATTTTTGTTATTAGCTTTGTGTTTCCGTTGTCATGTGCTCGTGTATAGAAAAAAAAAATTTACGTTCCATTTTAGCCCATTTTTACGTTAGTTTTCTTTTTCCATAACTAGTTATTGCTCAGTTTGTCCATTTGTTTAGCATGTCTTTTCTTGCTTTCTTTCTTTCAACATGGTTGACTCACCCACCAAAAGTGAGACCCCTCACGAGCCCTTAGCCAAACAATTTGCTCATATGAGTGACTCCCTTTCTAACCTTACCAGTCGCTTCGACCACATGATGACTGTCTTTTCCACTATGCAGTCACAAATTGCTTCTCTCCAGCCATATGGGCTTGGAAAAACCCCTATTCCACCTTCATTTGGGCTCCATTTGGATTTCCATCCTCTTCTCCTTTGCTTCCCACGTCAGTCAGCTCCTGCGCCACATTTTCCACGTCATCCAGCTCTTGAGTCACAATCATTTGAGTCACCTGCATCATTTGAGACAGTCATAGAGCTATTTGAGATAGTCATTGAGTTACCTGAGTTAGTTCATGTCTCGCATAGTGAGTTTGAGTCACATCTACAGGTTGATATTGTAGATGCTTCACAGGTTGATCTTGTGAAAAATTGTCAACTAGTAGTATTTTCCTAACTTGAGATTTTGTAGGCCTATGGCCAAATAAAAGTTAGAGATAGGTTCATACATGTATGTAGAGGCCCAAAGTATGTGTACACTACTTTTGAGGTCACATTAATTAGAGGAGGTCGAGTGTGGAGCTCTTCTATTGGCTCATAATTTGGTGCATTCCTATTTGACCAAATTTCTAGGTATATGGGTGAATCCTATTGGACCCCAATTTTAGCCTATCATAAGACAAGTGGCCAAGAGGCACTATGGCTGCTATAAATAGCCATCTCCACGAGTATGTACATATCTCATTTTCATTCTATTGAATGAATGTTATGCTCTTTGAAGATCCATCTTCTTCTCTCTCACTTTTTTGTTCATATCTTGCATTCTAGCCACTAGAATTGTGATTTCTTTGTTGCTATGGCTTCACACGTGTGAAATGCAGGTTGTAGGCTCTGAAGTACGGACAGGGACAGCAAGTTTCTGTTTGTGGAAGCTTATGATCAGATTTTGATGTTTAGTTGATGTTTAGTATGCTTAACATCACAATTTCTATCATTTTTTCAATCTAGATGTGCATAACTTCCATGGCCAAGATCTTTATGAAACTTTAGCATCTTTTGGATCTGAGTTTTTCACATGGTATCAGAGCATTAGGCGGCCAAATGTGCAGGTTTTGCCAGATTTAGAAGAGATTTGTGGGCGAGTTTGCTTTTGTAGCATTCCAATCAAGTTTCTAGCTAAAAATCTTGTTGA
Source organism: Diphasiastrum complanatum (assembly GCA_029204225.1). Lineage (NCBI taxonomy): Eukaryota > Viridiplantae > Streptophyta > Lycopodiopsida > Lycopodiales > Lycopodiaceae > Diphasiastrum > Diphasiastrum complanatum. The sequence continues at coordinate 2,263,522 of CM055110.1, forward strand.
TTTATGTGTAGAAATTGGATCTTTGTGATCAAAACATCATTTGTATGCATTTCAATTGAAGTAGGGCGAATTCCCTCTGTACTTATCAGAATAAGGAGACAAAATTTGTTTTGGAAAGAGGGAGATGCAAGATCCAACAAGATCCTATTAGTTTTCCATTCTAGCATATAGTTTTTTGATTCAATTTCTTGCTTCTTCATGTCAAAAACTTCAAAATTGATGTAACCCTCTGATTTTCAGTTTGCTGAATGATTCAAGAGTGTATTTCAATCTTAGGAGTGAGGGAAAAGCAAGTATATTGAGGTTTGGTCTTGGTTTGATCAAGAAATCATAAAACTAGTGGCTAAAATTGAGGAAAAAGTGAGGAAAAGAGAGAAAAAGTAAGGTTTTAGGTTCCAAATCTTTGTGATTTCTTCTTGTGTTTCATTTGTTGATTCAAGAGAGTGCTTAGTGCATTGGAACAGGTCAAAGATCAGAGATCAATCATTGCAACATGGCTACAAATGGAGGCTACATGTTGGAAAGCAATGATAGGCTTACCTCCCTCAACTATTCTACTTGGAAAGTAAGGATGGAGTCTTTGCTTGAGATGAATGAGTTGATGGATATTGTTGTAGGTGTGGAGGAGAGACCTTTGGCACCTCAAGAACAATTGAGGTATGACAAGAGGGCAAAGAAAGCCCTTCACATGATCAAGATGAATGTGACAAATGAGCTTATCAAAGAGGTTGGTAAGTGCACATCATCTAGTGAAGCTTGGGAAGCCTTGAAGAAGGTTTATGAATCCAAGTCTACTTCTAGAGTGTTGACTTTAAGAAGGCAAATCTTTTCTTGTATGCAAAAGAAGAGTGAGAGTGGACATGCTTTTGTTTTGAGAGTTAAAGCATTGAATGATGAGTTAGCATGCATTAATGATGGCATAAATAATGAGGAGCTTGTTCAAGTGATTCTCAATGGCTTGTTGGATGATCATGCTAATCTTGTTCAAAGTTATGCTATCCAAAAATGTTTACCAAGTGTTGGAGACTTGCAAGAGGTCTTGTTGGCTGAAGAATTCAGGTTGCAAGCAAGAGTGGGAGCATCTTCTACATCTCAAGGAGGAGAAGAGGAGGCAATGTTCTCTAAAGGCAAGTTCAAGGGCAAAGGTAAAAGCAATTGGTCTAAAGGGCAAGACCAAGGTGAGCACTCTACTTTTGGCAAAAAGAAGGATAGATCTAAGCTAAAATGTTTCTATTGTGGAGTCAAAGGGCATTTTGCTAGTGATTGTTTTAAGAAAAAGAGGGATCAAGGGGAAAAGCAAACCAATCTAACTATTGATGAGGGTGGGGATGAGCTTCTTTCAAATGATGCTTTTGTTATGTCATCTTGCTTGTTGGCTAATCATGGAGACATTGATCCTTGGTGGATTGATAGTGGAGCCACTTCTCATATGACATATCATAAAGAGTATTTTTCATCTTTAATGGCATTTGATGGTGATAGGAAGGTAATCTATACCGCAAATGATGGTGAGTGTGCAATCAAGGGGATTGGCACAATTCCTATTTCACTTTCTACAAATAGGAATATAGAATTGAAAGATGTTTTGCTCATTCCATCCATTACCAAGAACTTACTTAGTGTAAGCCAAATGCTTGACAAAGGATTCAAAGTTGAGTTTGATGGTGATGCTTGCTTGATCAAAAAGGGGTGTAGTATCATTGCAAAAGGGAAAAGGCAAGGGAAATTGTTCAAGCTTGATGCATGTGTTGTTGCTAACCAAGTTGGATGCATGGCAAATGAACAAATGTCAATTCAAGAGGTATGGCATAAAAGGATGGGACATCTCAACTACAAGGCCTTGGAGGTAATAGCCAAAAAGGAGGTAGTAAGGGGACTTCCCAAGTCTCTTACTTGCTTGAATCATGTTTGTGAAGAATGTGCTTTGTCTAAATCACATAGATTGCCATATACTAGATCTATATCTAGATCTAAGATGCCTTTTTCTCTCTTGCATTCGGATATTCATGGTGTTACTACAATTAGCAATGGAGGTGCTAAGATGTATGTAACTTTCATTGATGATTTTAGTAGATTTTGTTGGGTTTATCTACTAAAGAGCAAGGATGAGGTGTTTGATGTGTTTGTCAAGTTCAAAGTTGCTATTGAGACTCAATTTACAACCAAAATCAAATGCTTGAGGAGCGACAATGGTGGTGAATACATTTCTAACAAATTCAAAGCCTTTTGTGATGAGCATGGGATCAAGAGGGAGTACACATGTCCAAGAACACCACAACAAAATGGAGTGGCCGAGAGGAAGAATAGAACCTTGTGTGAGAGTGCAAAGGCAATGAGATTGAATGCTAATCTTCCTAAACCTTTTTGGAGTGATGCTTTGTTGTGTGCAAATTTCCTATGCAATAGATGGCCAAGTGTTGTATTGGAAGGAAAAACCCCTTTTGAAGCTTTGTTTGGTATGAAGCCTAATGTCAAGTTTCTAAGAACTTTTGGATGCATTTGCTACTTCAACATTACTCTTGATGATAGAACTAAGGAGGATCCATCTTCAAGAAAGGGCATTTTTGTTGGTTATAGTGAAGTAAGCAAAGCATATAGGATTTATGTTCCTTCAATCAAGAAAGTGTTCACAAGTAGGGATGTCATTTTTGATGAAAGTAACATTCCAAAAGTTGTTTCAAGTGATGATGGTGTTGTTGCAACTAATGTGCTTGATGACAATGGAGTTGATGACACATTGGATGTGGATGTTGAAGAAGCCTCTTCAAGTCAAATTCCAAGGAGAACTCCAAGGCATAAAGTGAAACCCTCAAGGCTCACTTATGATGGCAAAGGTAAGCAAGTGGTGGATGGATCCAACTATGCTTTCCTAACTTCTTTTGATGTACCTTCATGTGTAGATGAAGCAAGGCAAAAAGAGGAATGGATCCAAGCAATGGATCTTGAGTTTGAAGCACTTATGAAGAACAACACATGGAGATTGGTGGAGCTTCCAAAGGGCAAAAGTGCAATTGGATGCAAATGGATCTTCAAGGTAAAGACAAATCAAGATGGATCTATCAACAAGTTCAAGGCAAGGTTGGTGGCTAAAGGTTATGCTCAAGAGCATGGCATTGACTATGAGGAAACCTTTGCACCCGTGGCAAAGATGGTGAGCATAAGAGTAATCATTTCCCTTGCAACTCTTTATGGATGGGATCTTTGGCAATTAGACATTTCTAATGCTTTCTTGAATGGTGATCTTGAAGAGGAAGTCTACATGGAGCAACCCGAGAGCTATGTTTCTCATAGCAAGCCTAATCATGTGTGTTTTCTACAAAAAAGTTTGTATGGTCTTAAGCAAGCACCAAGGAGTTGGTATGCTAGGCTTAACTCTTTTCTACTTTCTCAAAACTTCACTATGAGTGAGTATGATCATTCACTTTACTTTAGAATTAGTGCTAATGATGTTACAATCCTTCTAATTTATGTGGATGACATTATTTTAAGTGGAGGGAACAAGGAAGATATAGAAGATATCAAGAAAGCACTAAAAAAGGAATTTGAAGTGCATGATCTTGGTCTTTTGAGCTATATCTTAGGAATAGAAGTAATTAGAACTTCTCAAATCACTTTTATTTCACAAGAGAAGTATGCTATTTCTATTCTCAATAGATTTCATATGGTAGATGCAAATCCTATTGATACACCTATGGAATCACATGTAAAGCTAACTATAAGAGGTAATGAAAGATCCTTCGAGGACATTACTCTCTATAGGAAGCTAATAGGTTCTCTTATATATCTAACCATCACAAGACCTGATTTATCTTATTGTGTTGGTAGATTAAGCCAATTCATGCAAGATCCTAGCATAGAACATTGGAAACTAGGAAAGAGGATCTTGAGATACATCTCGGGAACAAAAGATTTTGGCATTGTTTATAGAGGCTCATCACCTAACTTATTTGGTTTTTCAGATTCAGATTTTGCAGGAGACCTTATGGATAGAAAATCCATAAATGCACATGCTATTTTCATAGGTGATGGAGCTATCTCATGGATGTCGAAGAAACAAGCAACTATATCACTTTCTTCTAGTGAGGCCGAGTACAAAGCTTTGACATCATGCACAAAGGAGATGGTGTGGATCAAGAGGATGATTATGGAGCTTCATTTGCTGGATTTTTCAGAGAGTCCAATCATCTTTTGTGACAACCTTTCAGCCCAAAGTCTAGCAAGCAATCCGGTTTTCCATGCAAGGAGCAAACATATCGAGGTGGCTTACCATTTTGTGAGAGAACAAGTGTTGGCAAAAGAGATCAAGCTTGAACATGTCCCATCAAAGGAATGTGTGGCTGATATCTTTACCAAAGCATTGGGAAAGGACTTATTTTTCAAGCATAGAACAAGTCTTGGTGTACTTTCTAAATCTATGCTAAAACTAGTTGAAGAGGGAGTGTGAAAAATTGTCAACTAGTAGTATTTTCCTAACTTGAGATTTTGTAGGCCTATGGCCAAATAAAAGTTAGAGATAGGTTCATACATGTATGTAGAGGCCCAAAGTATGTGTACACTACTTTTGAGGTCACATTAATTAGAGGAGGTCGAGTGTGGAGCTCTTCTATTGGCTCATAATTTGGTGCATTCCTATTTGACCAAATTTCTAGGTATATGGGTGAATCCTATTGGACCCCAATTTTAGCCTATCATAAGACAAGTGGCCAAGAGGCACTATGGCTGCTATAAATAGCCATCTCCACGAGTATGTACATATCTCATTTTCATTCTATTGAATGAATGTTATGCTCTTTGAAGATCCATCTTCTTCTCTCTCACTTTTTTGTTCATATCTTGCATTCTAGCCACTAGAATTGTGATTTCTTTGTTGCTATGGCTTCACACGTGTGAAATGCAGGTTGTAGGCTCTGAAGTACGGACAGGGACAGCAAGTTTCTGTTTGTGGAAGCTTATGATCAGATTTTGATGTTTAGTTGATGTTTAGTATGCTTAACATCACAATTTCTATCATTTTTTCAATCTAGATGTGCATAACTTCCATGGCCAAGATCTTTATGAAACTTTAGCATCTTTTGGATCTGAGTTTTTCACAGATCTTACAGATACTACAAAGGTTGATGCTGATATTACAGATACTACATGCCTTAGTGCAGTTCCCGAGTGCTTTGTTACTATAGCTTGCTTTGATATTGTTGCATCCTTTGCTACTGCTGCTGCTATTACATGCTTTGATACTGATGCTAATATTGATGATGAGTACCTTGGTGCTGATCCTGAGTGCCATGCTACAGATATTGTAGCCTATGTTCCTTATCACACTACTTTTGAGTACCATGCTACAGATGCTGTAGCCTATGCTGCTTATTACGATGAGTCTATGGTTGTTTTTTTAGATGACTTGCCTACTCATTCAGTAGTAGCACTACACATGTCACATGCTTCTACATTTCATGATGGTTCCTACGTTGGGTGTCCTATCCCTCCGTTGATAGTTCCTATTCATACTATATATGTGGATTTTCTAGATGCATATTTAGGCTAGAGCTTATTAGTTGGTGTGTCTACTATTATGCCTAAGTATGATGTTATTACATTTGTGGATCATGCTCATCTAGATGCTGTTTTATATTCATGGCTATTACGCCTCCTTTGGCATGATGACATTGTATATTCATGATCCATGAGGATACCTTACAATATTGTTGCTTTACACTCATGGGCACTATGGATCCCTTGGCACGACGACATTCTACATTCTTGGGCATTGTACATACCTTGGGTTGAGAGTGGTTGACGAGCTGTGATTTTCCGATGGTATTCTTGGGCTATTCGACTAGCTTTGGATATCTCAGTTGTTGGGGTCCTGCATATCGAGATTTTCCTATGGTCTTCTTGGGCTATTCGGCTAGCCCTGGATATTTCACTTGTTGGGACCCTTCACTACGACATATTTCTTTGGCAATCCTGGGCTATCAAAGTACCTTGAGCGAGTTTTCTTCTCGTTTGGTTTTCTTTATGCATCTACATTAGTTGCTTATAGTTGATGTACAATGATTTGTAGTTGCTTATAGTTACTGTAAAATGTTTTGTGAAGTTTGTGTGATACTTTTGGAGTACCTGTTGTGACAACTTATGTCCTCTCCTTCAGTATTTCCATTGGTTCATGCCTTATTTCTCCTGTATTATGAGTCTTTAGATTTATTGATTTTCGTCCTGATGATTGGTTATTAACATAGCTATTGCTTGGGGCCAACATTGTATCAGAAGATCCAGTTGGCTGCTTTACATTCAGATGGACGTGCCGCCACTTGGTGGCGAGTTTATAAAGTTGATCCTGATCGGGAAGGGCTCCATGTATGGCATACTTTTCGCCATGACCTCCTCCATGCTATGATTGATCCTCAGTGGCTTGACCACCAACGTGATACATTCCGTAGTCTCACTCAGACCAGTGATCTTGCTTCTTATACAGATCAGTTTATGGAGCTTTCTTATCTTTTCATAGATCTACAGCCCACTGAGCCTATTTCTCGTTACATTGCTGGGCTTCGTGGTGCTTTACGTTATGATGTTTCTTCCTTCTGTCCTACCACACTTGTTGAGGCGATGTCTCTTGCCAATACTTTACAGCATAAGTACTCTGACACCCTTCCTTCCCACTTCTCCCGACCCCGTCCTTCTGCTTCATCTTTTCCTGCTACGTTCACCCCTACACCGGCCCCTTCTGTTCCAGCTCTCTCCATTGTCCCTTTGCCTCCTCGTCCTCTGAATCCTCGACCTGCTTTTGTCCAACGTTACACGTCTGCAGAGTTCGCTGATCTTCAACAGAAGCATCTTTGCTTTCATTGTAAGAGTCCTGACCATCTTGTCCGTGATTGCCGCCAACCTCTCCCTACTACTACTGCTATTTTTTACCATGAGGGCACTACTCCAGATGATTCTGATATCTACATTCATATTTCTAATGAGCCTGACTTATCCTATGAGCCTTCCCTTGATTTACTTCCTGCTACTTGCCATGCTCAGCTGGCCTATGCTACTTGGACAGGGCATCCTGGTCCTCGTTCCATTCAGTTACGTGTGCGTATTACAGGTCGAGAGTATATTGCTTTAGTTGATACTGGTAGCACTCATTCTTTTATTAGCAGTTATATCACTAGTATCCTGCTTCACCTGTTCCTGCTTCCCAGCCTCTCATAGTTGAGGTTGCCAGTTCTCATTCTTTTCCTAGTTCTCAGGTGTTTCAGTGTTTACCATACCGCATTGGAGATTTCTCTGGACAGGCAGATCTTTACATTATCCCTATGGAGCGTTATGATCTTATCCTTGGTGCTGATTGGTTTGCATCTCTTGGAGCCGTTACACTGGACTTGACATAGCAGACATTGACATTTGTACATGATGCAGTTACTCCCTCACTTGTGGGCATTGATTCTCAGGGAGACTTCCAGTTGATTACTGGGAAGCAGTTTATTCGCAGCTTGTCGAAGGCTCATTGTGCTGCCTTATTATGTGTTTAGCGGGCAGTACCAGTTCCTCCAATTTCTACACCAGCAGCTGTTCCTTAGAGCTTATGCGTATTTTGGATGTTCAGCTTTTTATGGGTTCTGCTTATCATTCTACTTCTGATGGGCAGTCTGAGGTCCTTAACAGGATCCTTGAGGATTATTTACGCCATTTTGTTACTCCTTCAGGGAAGGATTGGGATCATCATTTATGTTTAGCATAGTATAGCTATAATAGCTCTGTTAGTACCAGCGCAGGTGTCTCTCCATTTTTATTATCTCATGGCTATGCACCTCTTTTACCTGGCATTCCTCTTCCTCCTGAGGATACACCTGTTACACTTGCATCTTTTCTATCAGGTGCTCAAGAGCTTATTACTCGGGCTAGTTCTCATTTACAGCATGTTCAGCAGCGTTATCAGACCTCAGTTGATCGTCACCGCTGCCATGTTGAGTTTCAGCTTGGAGATATGGTTTATCTACGCTTACGGTTTGCACGTCATCATTTTGTCCAGGGCCATGCTTCTATTGAGAAGCTTGCACCACATTATTATGGGCCTTATCGCATTGTGGAGGTTCTTAGTCCAATTACATATCGCTTTTAGCTTCCTGCTTCCACACGCGCTTGTGATGTATTCCATGTCAGTTTATTACGTGCTGCTATTGAGGATGACGCTCCTTGTGATGCTGAGTTTCCTACTGCTCCAGAGTTATTTCCATTTTTACCTGCTACTATATTACAGGTCCGTCTATACCATAGTCGACGCCGCCGACAGATTCAGTTTTTGGTCCAGTGGGATGGTCGTCCTATTGAGGAGGCTACATGGGAGCCTATTGATGTGTTTTATCATACACCATTACTTGCGGATCAGGCTCGTGCTATTGCTGCACTTGTTGATTCCTCTACATCAGATGTTCCTCTAGCTGTTAATGCACCAGGGCTTGCTGCTACTTGATTCGGTTATCTTTTCGACAGTTGGGTCTTTTTTTTGTGTCGGGGAGAGTTATGGACTCGGCTCATTACATTCGCCGCGTCCATTTACATTTACAGTTACTTTACTTTATGCATAAGCAAGCCTTGGGCCCTTTTCTATTCATTAGTGACATTCAGACTATATGGTTGGCCTTTGGCCTTATTATTCATTATTAGGCCATTTGGACATATTATTGGAGAGTGGGGGCCTTCTTGGAGGGTGCACTATTATCCCTCCCAGTTGGGCCCTAGCCACTGGAAGCTTCCTTTTAGGGCTTCCTCTTGGCTATAAGTAGGGAAACTGTGTCATTTGTCATTCAGCTGATGATATTGATCTCTCTCTTTAGCCTCCTTAATCTCTCTCTTTCTTGCTTTCTAGGGTTAAGTCTTGCTTATGTGATGATTTCATAGCTTAGTTCTAGATCAGCTGTGGCTCTATTCGTAACTCTGTTTGAGCCAAATGATTTGATTGGCCATCTTTGCTGCTGCTACGTACTCTACTTTGTAGGATGACTGAGCCACAATGGTCTGCTTCTTGCTGACCCAAAGAATTGCTGCTCCTGACGTGATGGTCCATCCTCCTGAGACACTTTGGCAGTCATCCTTGAGAAATGCCTAGCTAGCATCACTACATGAAAGCATCTAGAATCCTGCATCACGAGAATAACACAATCCAAAATCTTTCGTTAATTGAAGGTATTGCAAAATTTGTTTTGCAATCTTCCAATGAGTTGAGCCTAGATTCGTATCATCAGCTTTCTGTATGGTGCATGTTGCATCAATTCTCTTTCTTCTTTAGTCTTTGGACCATCTTCATTCGTCAAGACTATTCCTGCAAGCATTGGAGTATTCACTCCTTTGCAATTCAGCATCCCAAAATCTTCTAGGATTTTTTGGATATATCTGGATTGATGAAGGTACAATTTACCTCCCTCATAGTCCCTGTCAATATGTAAGCCAAGATAACATCTGGCTTTTCCCAGGTCTGCAATCTCGAAATGTTTCGAGATATCATACTTCACCTCAGCAACAAGCTCCTCACTCTTGCAGAGTATCAGAGTGTCATCCACATACACAACTACAATGATGATCTTCCCATCTGTAATTCTTACATAAACATTGGAATCAATCATTAGTGGCATGAATCCTAAGGATTTCAAGGCTTGATCTTTCTTTTTATACCATTGTCACGCTGACTGCTTCATACCATAGGTACTCCTATGCATTCTGCATGCATAAGTAGGAACTGAATTCCAAATGTAGCCTGGAGGTTAATCCATGTAAACTTCTTCATCTAGCTCACCATGTAAGAAGGCTGTCTTCTTGTCCACGATGTGAATCCTGAGATCATAAGCAACTGCATATGCAAATAGTAAACGTAGGGACGAATGTTTCACGACATGAGAGAAGGTCTCAACATATTTAATACCATATCTCTGAGAAAATCCCTTCACTACAAGTCTTGTTTTATACTTTGAGATATCTCTATCCGGTCCATACTTCAGCTTGTGTACCCACTTGTATTTCACAGTCTTTCGCTTATCTGGTAATGACTGCAACATCCATACCTAGTTCTTCCTCATAGATTCCATCTCCTCATTCATGGCTTGGATCCATTTGTCCTTCTCTGGACATTCAATTGCTTTTTCAAATGTCTGTGGTTTACCACTGAATCCACGAAACTCTTCTGACGTAGAAGCTGAGCTACCTGGCACAAATCTTGTTGGCACTCTTCGTTCTCTTGTCGATCTTCTAAGAGATCCTCCTGGAACTGCAATACTCTTGCCTTTATCTGCTCTGCTAGGTCTGGAACCATTTTGGTTTATAGGTATTGTAGCAGCAGACTGGCTTGCGAATCTTTCTTCGTCTGATTCGTCACTTGAATGAGGTGCAACTCGAACATCTTCATCTAAGTGTTTGTCCTCTACTCCCTCTATCATAGTTGGTAGTACTGTCTTCCAAGGACTTTATAACTGACAGGATCATCGTTGGCCATCGTTCTGCTATCATCAAATTTGACATCTCTACCTGTCTTCACTGTGTTTGTCTCTGGCATATATACTCTATAGTATGACGAATTATTGTCATATCCTACAAGATATCCTTGTTCTGCTTTCTCATCAAGCTTCTTTCGAAGCTTATCAGGAACATGTGCATAAGCTACACAGCCAAAGATTTGGATGTGAGTCAGATTTGGTTTTCTACCCCACCATAATTTGTGTGGTGTCGTGTGAGGAACACCGGATTTTCCTGTCCTGTTTTGAATGTAAGCAGTTGTAGCTAATGCTTCAGCCCACAGCACTCTTGGAGCCTTCAAATAGGCCATTATGCACCTGACAGCATCCATTAGAGTCTTGTTCTTTCTTTCTGCAACACTGTTGTACTGCGGTGTGTAAGATGCAGTTTTTCTGTGAATGATTCCATGATTATTGTAGAAGTCAGTGAATCGATTTGAGATGTATTTTCCACCTTGATCTGTTCTCATCTGCTTCACCTTACTTTCTGTGCATCTTTTTGTCCAATTCACATACTTTGTGAATTTGTCAAATGCTTCTGATTTATTGTGAATAAAATAGACTCTGGATAACTTATTGTAGTCATCAATAAAGGTAATATAATATTTTGGGCCTCCTACTGAGATCACGTTGAAAGGTCCATAGATGTTAGAATGCACTAACTCCAAAATCTTGGTAGTTCTGTAGGAGTCCTTGACAAAAGGAGTACGTGACATATTACCCTTCAAACATGCATCAAAGGTCATCGAACTGGTTGCATTCGAGATGCTCACTCCTGTGATTGTTCCATGATGGCTTGTTTGATATAATGTCATTGAACTCATATGGCATAGTCTCCTGTGCCATAGAGTATCTAGCGAATCATCATGACTCTGATGCACTTGATCTGTAGGTAGGCGCAGCTTCACGTGATACAGGTTGTCTTTTCTTCTACCTTGAGTGATCAGTGTACTGGTACTTGCATCAACAATGTTGCATGCTTCATCTGAGAACGTTACACGCATCTTTGTATCAGCCATTCTTGCCATTGATAGCAAGTCCTGTTGCAGTGCAAACGTGAACAAAACATCTTCGAGTCGTCTGTCTTTGTCGTTTGTGTTGAGCCATAGTGAACCAATACCATTCACTTGATGTTTTGGTCCATCTCCAAGAACGATAAATCTTGATGGATCTGCACTTCAGAAATCAGACATGATTCATCTTGATGTAACGAAGTGTGAGGTAGTTCATGACGTCATTCGATTTTTCTTCATCCATCTTTGAGCTCTTTGGCTCCTCAACATAGGACAAACTATTGTTGTTCTCTTGTCTGCTTTGAGTTGATTTGTTTCTTGGGTTCTAGCGACAGTCCATGGCTGCATGACCCTTGACAGTGGATACACTCGATTTTTGGATTTAGCCAACATGAATCGACAATGTGTCTTTTGTGTTGGAATCTCATGCATGTCTTCTTGTCTCCACTCTGTTGTTTCGACCTTCCTTTGTTCTTCCATTTGTCTTTGCTGGTTTCTTATGCTTGTTGATCTCGATCCTGCTTTCAACCTGACTCTCTCTTAGGCTTGAATTGTTTCTTTTCCTTTTCTTTGTTGATGTAGAGAGCTTGGTCAAAAGCATCCTTGTGATCAAGGTGCTCTCAAGCCTCGACTTCTTCTCGAATCTCGACAATTGTCTTTTCGAGTGTCATTGTAGGATCCTTTGCTAGCAGCGTTCTGGTTGTTTGGAAGGATCTTGGTAAGGCTCTCAACATATAAGTGAGCTGTTTCTCTGTTGATACTACATTTTCTACTCCAAAATTGTGTAGTGAAAGGAATAGATCCTTCACCTTCCTAATAAAAGAAGTGAGGTCTTTACCATCCCACTGCAGGTTTGTTAGCTAATCTTCGAACATCATTATCTGACTGTGAGATTTCGTTTGAAATCTTGTGAGTAGAGTATCGCACATCTCTTTTGCTTTAGAGACTGTAGCCAGGTCAAGAGTCAAGCTATCCTTGATGGATGATGATAGCACGGCTACTGCCTTGTCATTCTTCTCCCTCCATTCATGTAGCTCCTTGTCTGAAGTTGTAGGCATCTCCTCGGTGCCATCTACCCAGGGAAATAATCCTTCTCCCTTTAGTATCAACGAGGTCTTAACCTTCCATGCTAGTAAGTTAGATCTTGATGAATCGAGGATTGTATAGATCTTGGATTGTATACTGCTTATTAAAGCCATTGCTGTGAATTGTGTTCTCACTTGTTAATGGTTTTTTGTTTGAATGCTTAGCCTCCTGAATCTGATAGCTTTTCAGCTATGTCAGACTATAATAGGGTGGCTCTGATATCATTGATGAAAAGTGCAAATTGAAATTCCAGTAAAATTTTGATGACGAACTGATGGGAGTCTCTTGAATGATTTGCGAAATTATTCTGATCACGTGCTCGAGAAGAATTCACAAAAAGATCAATCAAGCTCTATAATGAAATGAGAAAAATTCGCGAAAAGATCAATTAGGCTCTGTAACAAAACAAAATGAAACGAAACAAAACTAGACAAAATGAATCTAGATGAAACAAAACGAAGCGAAACGAAACTTGAATGAGCTCTGAAAATGATTTATGCTGAAAACCAAATGATTGCGAAGTGAAACGAAACGAAACACGAAGCGAAAACATTCACGAATAAAATCAATTCGTGTGGAATTCAGATATGGTTGTTGGTCACTGCCAGCTATATCATTCCTACAATCCTCCAGAATGTAGACAGACACTATTGATCTACGTTGTAAATTAATATAGCATTCAACAAGATTAAAGCAATGTGTGAAATTGAATAAACAAGTAAATGAGATACACGAATAGTAGCAGACAAATATTCATTCGAGATCATACAATCATTCGAAATAATATGCGCATAATATTGTGGGTATTTCCTGCACAATAATAAACAAGTGGGTCCCACCACTTAAAATACTGTTGGCCAAGCCTTACCTATTGGGCCCCGCCACACTACATTGTCAGTAGGGTAATAAGTGCGAGGGCATTGGCATCCTGCGCGTGTAAGCCCAACCCAATGAGCACAAGTAACAAGTTGTAATTCTTAGGAATAAGAGATTAGAGGCTTAGAACTCTAAAATGACATTAGAGGCCCTAAGTCAAGTTGCAAATAAAAAAGCTAAAAGGGCCCAACTTAAAACTCACATGAGTCATGTGAGTGCCCTTATGCTTTCTTAGTACCAATGGATTTAAGTTGTGTTTATTTTAAAGGCTTGGATTAGAATCCTTGCCCCAATGAAGTGGCCAATGAGAGTGAAGGAGACTCACCTCTAAAATCTATAAGAAGGAGCCATTTCCTTTGTATTGTATCATCTTCCATTCTCATTCTAATAAAACTCTCTTGGTTTTTCCATCTCCATCTCTCTCTCTCTCTCTCTCTCTCTCTCTCTCTCTCTCTCTCTCTCTCTCTCTCTCTCTCTCTCTCTCTCTCTCTCTCTCTCTCTCTCTCTCTCTCTCTCTATCCCTATGTTGGGATAGAATAGTTTTGGGTAGGCGCTCGAGCCTCCAAAGCCTTTCTCATCCTAGGAAATCTCTCTCTCTCTCTCTCTCTCTCTCTCTCTCTCTACATTGGGACAGAATAGCTTTGGGTAGGCGCTCAAGCCCCCAAGGCCTTTCTCAACCTAGGCATTCTCTCTCTCTCTCTCTCTCTCTCTCTCTCTCTCTCTCTCTCTCTCTCTCTCTCTCTCTCTCTCTCGCTCTCTCTCTCCATTGGGACAGAATAGCTTTGGGTAGACGCTCGAGCCCCCAAGGCCTTTCTCAACCTAGGCATTCCCTCTCTCTCTTCTCTCCTCTCTCTAAGTAGCGACCAAATAGTTTGGGGAAGGTGCTCGGGTCTCCCAAACCTCTCGCTACTTGGAACTTTGCTCTCTCTCTCTCTCTCTCTCTCTCTCTCTCTCTCTCTCTCTCTCTCTCTCTCTCTCTCTCTCTCTCTCTCTCTCTCTCTCTCTCTCTCTCTCTCTCTCTCTCTCTCTCTCTCTCTCTTCTTGCTATGCAGGTGAAGGTGAGGTTGCCGCTCCCAGTGACGAACCCCTATGCTACATCGACGACACAACAGTGGCGTCGTTGCCGGGGAGCGCCACACACTCACTTCACCGCATAGCTTTCTCTCTCTCTCTCTCTCTCTCTCTCTCTCTCTCTCTCTCTCTCTCTCTCTCTCTCTCTCTCTCTCTCTCTCTCTCTCTCTCTCTCTCTCCTTTTCTCTACTCTCTCTCTCTATTCTCCCTCCTCTCTCTCTCTCTCTTTTTTCTCTCTCATTCACACAAAAAAATTAGAATTTTTGGGGTTAGATTAGTGTGATTTCGTGTTAGTTTTGCCATTTTTTCAAGATTTTGCCATTTTTTTGATTTTTTTTGTTTGTACAAAAAAATAAAATAAAAACTAAAAAAATTGGAAAAAAACCTAGGCCTCACTAGTGAGCGACTCTATCTTTCAGATAGCCTCTTCCCATGACTACGACGGTTCTATTCTCTTTTAAACTAAAAATTGTAAAAGAACCTAAGCCTCGTTGGTGAGTGACTCTATCTTTCAGATAGCCTCCTCCCACGACTGCGACGATTCTATTCTCTTTAAAAAAACAAAAATTGGAAAATAACCTAAGCATCGCTGGTGAGTGACTCTATCCTTCAGATAGCCTCCTTCCACGACTGTGACAGTTCTATTCTCTTTAAAACTAAAAATTCGAAAAGAACCTAAGCTTCGCTGGTGAGTGACTCTATCTTTTAGATAGCCCTCCTCCCACGACTGCGACGATTCTATTCTTTTAAAATAATAGTAAAAACTAAAAATTGGAAGAAAAACCTCAGCATGGTGAGCCTTCTCTATCTTTTAGATAGCGTCTTTCCACGACTTTGACGGTTCTATTCCCTAAAAAAAAAAAAATCGTAAAAAAAAGACACAACAATAATTTTAATTTTGGCCCAAGCCTCTTTGGCGAGTGGCCTCCATATCAATTACCATCCATCCTTCATTTTCATTTTTCTTGTCCATCTCCATTCAATCTTCCATCCGCTCTCTTATATTGGTCTTATTTATCCATTCTTACTGATCAATCTCTTTACTTACTATTTTCTTGTCTTCCTCTTCTTCTTGTTCTTCTTCAAAAATAAAAATAAAAATTCGAAACACCGGCATTATTGTGCAGAACTTGAAGCAATCCACCAACCAACTACTTTGCGACATTCTAGTGCTGAGCTATGGAGATCATCCTTGCAAATTTGTCTAAGTTGCAGAAGTTCCATGATGAGACAATTAGAGACTACACTAATCACCAATCAAATTGCTGAATCATCAGATGGAGAATAAGAAGAACTAGAGTCTTCAACAAGTGATGATCAAACAAGAATGGAAACCTGTGGAAGGCAACTAAGTGGAGCAGAGTCAAGTGAATCAAGTGCAGCAGAAGACCAAGAACTTTGCACTTCAAACTGTCAGCAAGCTTATGTTCGCTCAATTAAGTTTCTTGAGAACGACGAATGTACCTTCTGCTTTGGAGATCATCCAAGTGTGAAAAATGCAAAAATAAGCTTGGTAGAGGCCAAAAATCTTGTATATAGATAAACACACACGTGTGGAGCTTGTTCCCACGTGTGAAAATAGTGTACTTGTCATGTACCATAATCATATAGGTTGTACATATGATTTAATTCAAGTTCTAGTGGCTAAAAAGGCCAAAAACTAGTTTTCTAGACATATGACACATGGCATCAATCTATTGATTGCATGAGCTACATCCTTTGGTTAGGTGTCATATCCCATGTGTAGAGGACAGCTCACATGTGTGGAATAAGCTGAAGTAGGTGAATTTTGACTTCTAGAAGATTTCCAAGTAGATCTCCATGTAGAAGGAAAATGGACCAAAAGTGCTCAAAATAGAAGGTTTTGTCCAAGTGTCAGTTTTGCTTTTTCTCATTTTTTTGGTATTTCCTCCTTGTTTTTTACTTCCTGGTGGTGGAATTGATCTCCAAGTAAGTGGCTTCTCTGAGTTGATTTTCTTTCAGCCTTATATTCATTATTATGGAATTTTCCATAGAAAATGGTGGAAATTTATGGATTCTTGATCGTTTGTTGCAGTTTTTTAGCTAGTATTCAATGTTTTGGCTTGAAATTTGTCAAAGCTATTGTTCATGAATGTTTTTCAAACATGTACTTGATGTTTTCCAGTCATTATGATTGATTCTAATGATTGTATGCTAGTGAAAAAGTCAAAAGTGGGTCTAGAGAGCGATTTTTAGCCAAAAATTGGGGTATATGAACTATGATTGACTAAGATTAGAACATTTAGTGCTTGCATGTAATTGAATTATAGTAGATTTGGCCTGATTGCACATGCATGTGCGTTTGATCCACAATCTAAGATCTTGTTTTTTTTTTGTAATTTTTTTTAGAATTGGTGATAAATGAAGCCGAACACCCTATCCACACCCTACTCCACAAGACCAAAGCTGATTAGTGTAATTAGCGCTATCTTGATTCAGAGTCATTGCCAATGTGACATATTCATAATCATGACAGAAGCTGATGGGTTGGCAGATTGATGAATTGCCAGTTTACGATATTTCTTCACATTCACGAATCACTGAGAAAAATGATTCCTAGAAATTTCGAGATCGTAGAAGTAGGATTTTATATATTCAAAAATGCACCTCACCCTCAAGAAAAGTGAGATTGTAGGCAGACTATAAATTTGCACATCAGTTTTCACGAGTTTTCTATAGGAGTGCATAGCATACTCAAAGTTTTTTTAGAAAAATACAGCTTGTTTTGTACGTACGGAACTCATTCCGTTGTGAATGAATGGAACGGAATGTATTGAACCAAAAGTTTCAAAACAAGTATCTATGGAACTTTAGGATTGATGGTTATAAAAATTTCACGTGAGGTATCTTCTCTCTCTCTCTCTCTCTCTCTCTCTCTCTCTCTCTCTCTCTCTCTCTCTCTCTCTCTCTCTCTCTCTCTCTCTCTCTCTCTCTCTCTCTCTCTCTCTCTCTCTCTCTCTCTCTCTCTCTCTCTCTCTCTCTCTCTCGCTCACTCCAATGCTCGAAAAAAATCTACGAAGCCCTTATGAGCTCATTTTTGAAATTATAGATTCAATTTTTGAAATTATAGATTCAATTTTTGAATTTAATATTTGTAGGTTTCTAAAGCTTGGTAATAAAAACTGGTATTACTTTTTTTACCTATTTAAAAAAAAGTTATAAATTTTTAATCTCCTCAAAAAAATATTTGTCGGAGGGCTAAGCATGGCACACTTATGGTGAACGAGCAGCAACAAAGAGCTGACTCCTAAGCAGCGGATGAGCAGACTATAGTGAATGAGCAGCAGCGAAGGGCTGACTCCTGGTGACTTCTGGTGACCAGTGCTGAGCGGACTCCTACTTCAAAGGTTTTTATTATTCTTTGTGAATATACTTGTAAAGTTTTTAGCATGTGTGAACTTCACCACACACCTTACAAGATCTTACTAAGGTGTTGTGATTGCATATGAATGATCAAAGAACAGATTACTTGAAAAATCCAAGGCAAGAGCACAATGGCATACCACAGACTCAAAAAGCTAAGTCCTCACTATGAGAGATAATGAATAGAAAAAAATCTAATTGCTCACTATGGCAAAAATAGCCTCCTCTTGCCTGCCGTTTGATGCAAAAAATCCTATGTAGAGCCTTACAAAATATGATAATTTTTTTCAACTTGCTTTCCGTAGTGGCCATGTATTTTTTTTTTAATGCTTGGCTTGGAATGCTCTATTCAAAATTTATGTTATTAGATTTAAATTTTAAAATTTATTTTAATATTCCTTAAATTGCTTTTAAATAATTGCAATCTCTTTTGATTTTAGGTATGGGCCCTTGTCGATAAAATTTTTAACAAGTGGAAGAATTTTCAAATAAAAGACCAACTTACTCAGAGTGCCTCGAAGGAAAAAAATAAAGTTGTCATCTCTCGAACTTTGAAGCCAATCCCTACAGAAATGGGAATATCAGAGTCGAAGAACATGCAAGGGATTAGCTCGTCAGAGCTAATAATAAGCATTATTTCTAGAGTTGCAGATGGTCAACTCTCCCTTGCAAAAATGGGAAAGAAATTTTAGAGGTAATATTCATGATTTAAATATTTATTTTCAAGTCACTTTTTTTTATAAAACGATTCTCAAGATTTAAAAGAATTTCTAACAATTACATTTTTTTAAATGTAGACATTAATTGTTTATGAAAGTTCAAGAGGCCCTTGTGACAGAGTTAAACTATTAGGATTTCGAAGAGTGCCAAAGGCTCTATCCTTTGAGTAGGGCTCTAAGTCCATTTTTTATTTTGTTTAGAGACATGGTATTTACTTCACCCATGCTAAGCATAACTTCTTTTTTAGCTCTGTATGTTTTATCCCCTATGCTAAGCATAGCTTCTTCTTTATCTCTTTCTGTTTTGTCTCCTATGCTTAGCATAGCTTCTTCTTTATCTTTTTATGTTTTATCTCCTATGCTAAGCATAGTTTCTTCTTTGTCTTTTTATATTTTATCTCATATGCTAAGCATAGCTTTTCCTTTTTCAGTCCCCCAAAGATAAGAAAAACAAAGTCCTTCTAAAGCAATTCGGAAGACATATGTTGAAAGCGAAGGCTGAAAAAAAGGACAGGGAAAGACTAGCACAAGGTGAGACCATTGCGAAGGAGAATCCTTTAGAGACCTACCTCCCCAAAAATGTCGCTGATCAACCATGTTTTTACATAGCTGAGGAGGACAATTGTAGAGAGATTTTAAAATTTTTAAAGAGAGGGCATTACACACCCTGCATTGCCGATATACCATATGGATTTCAGACGAAGGAATCATTAAATGATGATTCTCCTTTCAAATTCAGTGAAATCCATAGTTTCATGCAAGAGTTTCTTGAAATCACAACATCCCCTATTTGGAGAGTTGTTATTTTTCATTCCTCTTGGTAATCAGCTTCAGTACGGAAAGCTTTATTAACTTTCTGTAACGAGGGAATAGAAAATGCTGTGTAGTAAGTCCTTAAATCCGTGAATTATTAATTTTATTTTAATTCAAAGTTTTATTTTAGTTTTAGTATAAGCAACAATGTTAACTTAAACAATTTAAATTTTTTTATTATATTAACTGTAATGTTCCTTTTTAGGTACAAGCCTAATGTCAGAAACTCAGGAGGAGCGCAACTTTGCAATGAAATAGAATATATAACCATTGGTTTTTTATTCTTTGGACAATAAGTGCTCGATGCTTCATTACAACACCTCCGGGCTGACAAGTTTTGGCAACTTGTTCCAATATCCAGCCGTGACAAAAAAACTTAAAAATCAAATGATGAGTATCGTGGCTTGTCCCTATCAAAAGCCACAACAATTAATTAATCATTTCATTGATATTTTTTCTCACCCAGCTGATTGGGTTTTGGACTTATTTAGCGGTAGTGGCACTACGACCGCATGTCTTGTTTAGAAAGGCAGACATGTTACTGTAGTAGACTTAGATTCTAATTTAGTTGATTTCGTAAAAATGAAAATGAAATCTCTTTCGGTTTTGCAAGATGAATTGGTTGAGGTAGAAAAGAATTCAGACAGCAAGGACTCAGTAATTTTCTTGTCCAAAGAATCCCAACTTCCTGCTAGCGGGAAAGTCAGTGATACAGGCTGATGTCCTAGTTCAAGACTATAATGTGGTTACAGTTGTCAAGAAAATTGTGGAAGAGGTTTCAATTGACATTGTAGTGGCTCCTCAAAAAAAAAAAAAAGATGTAAATGACTTTGATAATTTTTAGGAGTAATAAATTCTCTTTTATTTTAAAAAATAATTGCGTTGTTATTTTTTGAAATATTGTGTATTGAAATCTTTTTTATTAATTTGATATTTTTAGATTTGTTTCTATTAAAAAGATAGATTTAGTAATTTTTTTTAATGATTTGAATATTAGCAAAACTAAAATTGCAAAGAACTGTCAGGTTTTTAATATTTAAATTTTTCGTTGTGTGTTTATAATAAGTTTTTGGAAATAATTTCATTTGCAATCATTTAATGTTTAGATATCAGTAAAGATGTAAATATTGATTAAAATTTTTAATTTAAAAAATATTTTTCTTAATACAAGAATTGCAATTTTGAAAACTTTTAAAATTTAAAAAAACAATTGAAAACTTTTGTTTTAAATAAGCAAAATATTTTATTTTAGTTATTCTAGTAGTTGTGTGTCTAATGATTTTATTTTAAATAGTATTATTATTTTATATAAGCTAATTTGCAGTTATTAATAAAAATCTATTAACAAAAATTTAGTAGCTTGATTAATTTTCTTGTAAAATACAACATTTTTGTTAGATTACAATATCTTTATTTGAAGCATTATAAATATAAGTATTTTTTTTAAAAAATCTATAAAAATAAAAAAAAAATGAGTCTCAATGTCATGTTTTTTCTGGTCATCATGTTTAGAAGTATTTGCACATCTCCTTCTCTCAAGGCACATGTCCTTTGACAGTTTGAATCATGAATCCATAGGTAAGTCTATCGACTTGTAGTTTTTCATGTCATACCTATAGAGTACACTGGTTACATACCTTTCTTGGATTATCATGATACTTCTTTTTACTCTATCTCTGGTTATCTGGTGATTTTGTCCATAGCCAATCCCAGATCTTTCCATTTTTGTCTTCGCGGCATTGGCACGTAATAAGGATCTACCCGCAACTGGCGAGGGCTGGCGACGTAACTCCTAATGGATTTCGGAGTTCTCTCAAAAACCGTGATTCTCCATGTCGGCTGCTCTCCCAGTGCAGGTATTTTGTCCAATTCTTTGTCAGTCTCGATCTCGGAGGTCTTAAATTTTAGAACCCATCCACCACGCGGGGACTCATGTGGATGTTGCTTTAAGAAGGTTTGGATCTGGTCCTCGACGTTGATGTGCCTTCTAAATAAATGGCTTGTCCTTGATGAGGATGGACCTGTTTGTACTGCCGGTATGATTGGCGGTTGATCTGCTAGATCTGGAGCTCCCCCCTGGTCCATACTCGAATCAACCTTTGTATCCATTTGTACAACTTCTTGGCGCGAAGGAGAGAATTGCGGCATGACCGGGATGGGAATTTGTAGTCCGGCTTCCAACACTTGAGTGGCGGCTTTTTCATAGGCATTAATGGTCTCTTTTGCCTTTGCCAACTTGGTTGAAGCTGCTCCTTTGAACCTGTCAGAGCGGCCTTGGAATTCTTGAAGGGCCACTTTGTATGTTTCCACTTTCTTGAACAATATGCAATGTCCGTCAGTGTGATCAGATGATCGGGTATTTGTGTTTGCAGATATGCATCACGCTCAAGGGTGGTCGCATTCAATTCAGTTTGAAGCCGCGTGCGATCTTGTTCGGCCATCTGTAATTGCCCCTTCAGCAGTTGCACCTGTTGTTTGGCATCTTGCACTGTCTTATCTATCTGATTCTGTGCGGTTGTCAAGGCGTTTTGCAGGGAGCTGATGTAGGTTTCCAAGCGATCAGCTTGTTGCTGGGCCAATGTCTTTTCACTTTCAATCTTTTCTTCATGTTGCTTGGCTATCTTCACCTCTTGATCTAGTTGGACAATTTTCTGGCTGATCAGAGTGTTTTCGGATCCTAGATCAGAGATCCTCTGTTCCATTTTCTTCTTCTTATCCAGCATAGACTGAATCACTTGCCCAAGGCTTGAAACTAACCTGAGAGCATCACCAGAATCAACAATCGTGGAGGTGACAACAGTAGGAGACCCTGATGGTACTGTCCTTGGTAGGCGTGGAATAGGTGACAAGGTCTCTTCTTCTTAAAAAATATCCTCTTCTTCAAACCCTTCAGGCACCGTGGCGTCGAACTGCTTTGGTGACTTTACAGTTGTGTCGACCCAAAGTTTGGCTGGGCTACCCTGTGTGGGTGGTTGCTGACTGGCATCTTCGACACCAACAGTAGATTCATGGATGTGCCCGAATCCTCTTCCACGGGATTGGGGTTCAAAGGGCGCTGGGATCTGGGGCATTTCAAAGATTTCGTTGGTCCCAAGAGGGTCGGAAGCATCGAACATATCCATGAAGAACTGTGTGTTGGGTGAGGTTGCTTCGGTGTGCGAGGGTGAGGCGACTTGGGCAGCTGTGATGGGAATGGTAGGCCCAAAGGTCACAGATTGTCCTTGTAAGGGAGCAGAGGCGAGGGAAGCATCAGAGGTGAGGGGAATGGGAAGTTCAGTGCGAACAGTAGCAGGGGGTGGAAGCGCAGCTGACGAGGTATGCCTAGTGCGACGTTGTGACGCGGAAGACAATTCAGGAATTACGATCTCACTGCGTGGACGACGACGACTATGAGAACTTGAGGCCTGATGAGATGACTCGACTGGTGTTTCTTCGTAAACCGAAAGCACAAAATCCAAGTGAAAGTCATGGATTCTGTTTTCTAAGTGAGAAGCGGCGAAGAGGGACAATAGAGAGCCAACGGTGAACTGCTGCTTTGTATTGGCCTTAATAGCTCGCTTGAGCTCACCAGAAATAGTCTTGAACCAGTTATATGGTTCAAGAGGGGCTTTGGCCAACTTAGTGTGGGACTCCACTATCCTGTGAAGGATTTGAGATGTGATGCGGTCTTTCCTGAGGTTGCCAACCATCAGGAAATGATTCAACAACTGGGCAGCGGCGTGGATGGAAGGCTCAGTGATGGCTTCCAAAAGGTAGCCATCATTAGTCCAGTGCACATCGTTGGTGAGGTCAATGTATGTCTTGATGACCTGTTTGGCGTGCTTGTGATTGGATGAGGCTTGCGTACCAGATGGAATTCCTATAGCTACAAGTGCAGCCTCAGTGACGCGCACCTTGTGTGTGGCTCCTTGGAAGGTGATATAAAACTTGGATTTCTCTTCCTTCCACGTACTGAAGGCAAGAATGATAAAACCCATATTGATGCGTCCCGAAAAGACTTTCTCATGAATACCCATTGCAGTAAGTAGAGGCTCCGCAAGGGTCATCCACTGAGTGACCATGCTTGTGCCAGGAAGAATCATGATGTCCGTTGCAGATGAGACATCACGATGGATAGTATAGCGCGAAGACTGGGAAGTATCGATAGAAGACATGATGATCAAAAAGGAATTATAAACGCATGAAAGTGTATCAGAAGGCAATGCAAGAAATTTGGAAGGTTTTGGTCGCAAGAAAAATTTGCAAGAGCTTCGCTAGCACAAGTGAGGAATGAATCAAATTCAGCCAACTTATAGGTGAATTTGGTGGGTCCATTACACTGAATAATAGTTGGGCTGATCAGTTTTGAACAAAAATTTGCAGGCATGTACAGTACTGTAAAAATAGGCTATAAAAATCTAGGCGAAGGTTTCTAGGGATCTGAACCTATCAGGTGAACATTTTTCAGGGCTGGCAAAGGATGAACCTTCTCCCAAGAGGGTCCTTCGCCCAGGTACTGACGCTAAAACTAAGGGTAAGAATATTGAGGAGGAAGGATCTTCTACTACTCCAACATTGCCAAGAGCTTATCCTAATCCTATAGTTGAGCAGGAGAGGTATAAGCAAGTTCAAGATGAGCTGCTTCATGAGTAAGAAAATGAACCTATTCCATTACCCAAGAAAACTAAACAAAAACACTTGCCACGACCCTCAAAAATAGAGGTCATATCCGATCTTTTGAATTCTCAAATCACATTACCTTTCAATACTGTTTTGAAGCTATTTGAACCTTTGTGCAAGATCATAACCTGAGAGTTACATCAGCTCGATGAGGATATCGCAATACCTCATCAACCGAAGATTCCAAGGCCGACGCAACAGGTTGATGCTACCTTGTTTCAAACAGGAAAGGCAAGAGGCTGCATCACCTTGTGAGCCATAAAGTTCAAGCTACTATACCAACTATCATCGATAGTGGGTTAGGAGTAAATATCATATCGCTATCACTTCCTAAGCAATGGGGTGTCAGGCCTATTGTTCCACCCAAATATCGGCTGAATTTAGCTGACCAGCCATATGGACATATAAATGTTATATCCAGAAAGATCGCAGGTCTTAAGTTTACAGTTGATTGTGTGGTACCAGATCTCCCACAAGAAAAGTCTGCCTATAAATTTTTATTAGGAACCACATGGTTAACAAATGATGAAGTAATCCAAGATTGGAAAAAACAACGAATCATTTTTGGTAATAGAGATCAAAGTATATAATTGGATTACACTACTAGTAAAGCAAAACCAGTACATGAAGAAGATGAATGTTCCTCTTAACAACCATTGACTGTGTAGATGCTAATAGATGCAATAATGAAGTATTATCCGAATATGAGAGACAGATAACCATCACATCTAGAAAAATAGATCAACCAATTATGGATCCTTCTATGTTTCTTATATAGATGCAGAGCTTATTAAGATAGAATGGCTACCAAATCCGTCGATTAAGGTGCCTATAGCGATTACAAATGAAATTATCATGCTAATGATGATTGACAAAGGCCCAACTGATGAGCAAATACTTCATTATCTAGATCCATAGTCATCCCACCTTGTGAGAATATTAAAAGAGAATAAGTTGCAATCACCTTTTGCACATATAGATGAATCCAATCTAAAATATTTAGCGCAGTCTAGTCGATACACCGATTATCATTTGAGTGATAAATTATACGAATGGGATAATCCAAGTCATGAAGTTATTAGTATTATAGATGAGAGTCTTACAGTCCAACCGTATACTTAGATATCTGAATCTAAGGCTATTAATAATTTCTAGATTGCCAAATTATAGAATAAGTTACTTTTTATCCTTGACTCGAGATTAACCAAGAAACAGAAGCAGATCCTTCAAAAAGTGAAACAACTGATTGCTCCTCTTAATGAACAACAGAAAAAAGACTTATCTAACGTTGCTTCTTGTTCAAGGCCACATCCCAGTAGAGCCCCATATATACTTGACAAGATCCATGTATGTAAAGAGAATCTTGAACTTGATGTACCAAAGAAGTTCAAAGATTACTACAAAAGTGATGTTTCTATTGAGTTTCCTCAACCAAAACGTGAACCATCTTCGTTTGATGGACCATCTAAAATCATTCCTCTAGATTTAAAGGACCCTGATGAGAAAGAAGATAGATTCGTGCATCTTGATAGATGACAGCACAAAAATTTAGAAAAACTTCTAAGAAAGTATCGTGATGTCTTTGCATGGAACTATAAAGAGATGAAGGGTATACCGCCTGATATGGCAGTATACTCCATTCCGTTAGAAAATGATGCAAAACCAGTCCAAGCAAAGCCTTACCATTTTAATCCGCTTTACAGAGAGAAAATTAAAGAAATTGAACATACAACATGGTTATCACCCATTGTGGTGGTTCCCAAGAAGAATGGTAAATTAAGGAGATCTGTGGATCTAAAAGAATTGAATAAAGTCACAGAAAAGGACCACTTCCCTTTACTATTAATTGACGCCATATTAGAAGAGATGGTAGGAGCAGAGGCAATAAGTTTTTCTAGACAATATTGGTGTTAAATCTAAAAATTGTGACCATCTTGATTGTCTTGAAAAAGTTTTGATCCAATGTAGGAAGTATGGAATTTTACTGAATCTAGAGAAATTTCAGATTTGGGTGACACATGGTGTTGTCCTAGGACATATCATATCCAAAGATGGTATCTCAATGGATCCGGCTAAGGTGAAAGTGATTCAAGAAATGCCACCACCGGCCACGGTAAAAGAAATCTATATATTCGTAGGCCATTGAAATTATTATAGATATTTATTCTTGATTTTGCAGGAGAAGCCATATTAATTTATGAAGTGATTTCGGATCCAAAATGGACCAAAAAAAGAATACAAGCAGTTGAGGATTTGAAGCACACACTTGTCACTGCACCCATTCTCCGAGCACCAAACTACCAACTAGAATTCCATGTTCATACTAATGCTAGTAAGTATGCTACTGGAGTCGTCCTAACATAGCCAGGAGAATTCGGGAAAGACTACCCAATTTGTTTCCTCATCCAACAACTAGTCCTTGTTGAAGTAAATTATTCTACAACCGAAAGAGAGGATTTAGCAATGATATATGTTGCACAGAAGTTATGACATTATTTATTAGGAAATCAATTTAAACTCTACACGGATCATCAAACATTGCTATATCTGTTGAACAAACTATGCCTCTCTGGTCGTACAACACGATGGTTATTCATCCTTCTAGAGTTCGACTTTAAAATTATCGTTAGGAAAGGTAAGCAAAATTTTCTTGTTGACCATTTATCCAGGATAGCATTAGTCAAGAAAGTCACAGAACCTATAAATGATGATCTACTGGATGCCTACCTATTCCAAATCGACGCTACTCCTAGATTTGATGAAGACGCAATCTCATTTTTATCAATCGAAGTAATGAATTCAACTATGTCTAAAGTCGATAAGCATAAACGGATTTTGAAGTCTAGATCTTATGTTCTAATTGCTGGACAAATGTATAAAAAATGTGTAGATGGAATAATAAGGAGATGTGTTAATGAGGATGAAGTAGAAAAAAGAATTTTCCTATCGCATGAAGGTGGAGGAGGAGGGCATTTCTCATTTGACATTTTTGCTAAGAAAATGTTATTGGCCGAATACTGGTGGCCGATGTTATTTAAGGACACTTACACACAAATCAAAACCTGTGATGTCTACCAAAGAATCAAGACTCCTCAACGAGTTGATTTTATGCCTTTAACTTCAATAACCGAAGGAGAAACATTTCATAAATGAGGGATTTATTTTATAGGACCGATCGCCCGAGGTACTCAATCCAGATAGTCGCCACTAACTATGCTACAAATTGGGTAGAAGCTAGAGCAACGAAGCAAGCTATTACCAAAGTTACAACCAAGATTTTGTATGAAAACATTCACCCGATTCAGTTGTCCAATAGAGTTAGTGAGTAACAGGAGCACTCACTTCCTCAATGATGTTGTACATAACTTCCTATCCCATTACTTTGTGAAACATTGCAAAAGTAGCCCATACTATTCTCGATGCAGCGGGTTAGCAGAATCCTCAAACAAGATCATCTTCCACATTCTGACCAAAAAATAGTTGAAGCCAGCCGAAACAATTGGGAGACAAAGTTATATTCAGCTATTTGGGCTTTCAAAACCACATCACATTCTTCCATGAAGATGACACCCTTTTAGTTTTACGGCCAAGAGGCGGTAATGTTGGTTGAATTTATCATTTCGTCTCTATGAGTTGCATATTTCGAGCAACTTGGTGAAGAAGCAACCATCAAGCACCGATTTCTTAACTTGGTTTTTAGGTTATCATGCCCAACTAGTAAACAAATGCAGACAGAAGGCCTAGCATGATAATCATATTCGATTGAAGGAATTGGCTGAAGGAGATCGAGTTCTGCTCTATAGAACTCGAAAGATTAAACTAGGTAAACTCAAATTCCAAGGCCAAGGACCTTATGTGATCACCAAGATTCATACCAATGGATCTGTACAACTGGAAACATTAGACGGAATCCCATTAGACACTTTGGTCAATGGATCTCGATTGCGCAAATTCTATACACCATAAAACTGTGATTTCTTTTTGTATATATGTACTGCTGGAACATTTCAGTGGACTTCCACCGGGCCTTACAAGCATATCAGAGAGAGTATGTCCACTCTCCGGATCCAACGATGCGACAATCGGCAATGTTTGCAAAAGATCTAACTCTGTTGGCGTTAGTGGCAACCAAATGAGACGATTGCCTTCCTACCCTAGCATTCGATCCAAATAAGCCGATGGCCTCAAAGCAAATCAAAGATCAGCTGCCGATTGTTCGACTGTATTGTCGTGCGGCTATGATGGGAGGCTCTTGGGAATCCCACTTCACCGAATGGACAACTTCCAAGTGGATTGTCGGAGCCCACCGTTGTTTCCTGCCGCATAATTTGGATTTCAATACTGCACGTCTTGATTTTATGGAGAAGGTGCAGTATCATTTAATTAAGATTCGGCGCGAAGCCAATAAACGTTCCCAATAACCACATATTGCAGGTGTCGTGGGACCGCCACCAGTTTTGGTGGGGGATACTGTTGGAGGGTTTGCGGATCCCAAGGCAACCCTAACCCTAGTTAATAAGTGAGAGGGATTTGGCACCCTGCGTGTGTAAGTCCAACCCGATGACCACATAGTTATTTGATTGATTAGTTAAAAGTCAATAAAAGGACTTTAGGCCTTTTTGCAGGACTTTTAATGTCGTAGGGCCTAAATGTCAAGTTGGTGAATAAAGTTGGGTTTCCCTCCAATTTTGATGGTTCCCACACTTTTTTAAATTTGAATAAAAAGAGAGGCAAGACTGGACCAATAGGATTCAGAGGCCAGGGTCCTCCTCTCTACTATAAAAAGGGACCAACTTGAGTTGTTCCTCATGTTCATTTCCTCATTTCAATAAAGCAGATTGGTTCTCTTTATGAATGGATTGATGAATGTCCTTGCATTTCCTCTCTTTTCCTCCAGTTCTCATGCCTTCTTTGGATTTTGCTAATTGTTGGATCCGATCATTATTGGGATTGATATTTCTTATTCTTTTTGTGAGAGAGAAAAGGAGAGAGAGAAGAGTAAGTTTCTATCATTGTTGTTGATTTAGGGTTAATGGATGTAGTGTTAATGCTTAGTGTTAATGGATGTTAGTGTTAGATCCTCCATTCATGTTGAAATCTGAACTATACTATCGCTCTCATGGGAACGAACCTACGTGTGACAACTAACTCCATCTCTTTGATGCTAGATTGACTAAATCTTGGATTCAGGTTAGGCAAGGAAAGAAACCCACTACAATAGACAAATTTTGATTCTACTTTTGGCATGTGTTAGATGCTACAAAAGAAAACACTAATGATTCAAGGAAGACAAAGTGTTCAATAACTCCAAACTATGTCTTGATCTCAAGTTTCTTGTGTTGATTACTCAAAACAATGGATTGTGAAAAATGGTCACTCGGATTTTGGACCTCCCCTACCCTCTTTAAGAGCTTATAACTCTTGATAGACACATCAAATTGATAAGCCAATGTGAGTGGAAGATGATTAGAATCAGCCCTGGGCGAACTTAGAGCATCTCAAGTGAGAAAGTCTTAGTCAACTAATATGATTTGTGAGACTTGCACACCCTTTTAGAAATCATGGATGAAGGAGTGATATACGAATATTTTGGAATGTTAGGTTTAGAAGCAAAGTACATGCCATTCGACAGGTTTAGTAACTTCTATAACTACTTTGCTTCATGGATATCAAACCATAGACACCAAGAGATACCAGTCACTCAAGATGAAAACAATGATCCTAGTCCAGGTTCAATCTTGCAACACAATCAAGGATCTCCAATTGCTAGCACTATGATACCACTAGTTCCTCCTACCAATTTGGATTACGTAACTGACATTCGAGCCAATGTCCCCTATGTAGAAGAACATGTAGAAATGATTAGAGTACCCTCATCTGATCAGGTTGAATCGCAGATGAGAAATTATAAATATTTGAATCAATCAACAGATGAATGTATGGATGGAACTAGAATACCGATAGTTGAGACCACTACACTTAATTACAGTAAGAATGAGATAAGATTGGAAGAATTTGAAAAAGAAGAAGTGGAACTTGGAAATCATAGTATTTGAGAGGCCAGTAACTAAACCCCAGAAACCCTTGTTGGAAGAACCTGAGATACCAAGAATAGAGCTAGAGGGATTCCTTCTTGACCCACAACTAGTTGTGGATGTGAATGAAAACTTAGAGGAATTCTTCTCGGACCTTTACTTGGCTATAGACCTCTCACTGCAAGAACCTAGTCCATCAACTACGAAGCCAAAACCACCCATTGAATTTAAGGGAGGTACCATTAAATTCAAACTTATCAGATCATGGGATAGTGGTGGCGCCTATGGGACTTTCATCACAAGAGCTTGAGTTGTTGATTCCTACCAAAGATCAAGAAAAAATAGATAATGATCTGTGACTAGCCTTAGCACTATTGCTACAGTAATATGAGTCATTATCACCTGAAAAAGACAAATTGAGAAATCTAGTAGACTTGCACCTATACGACATACCACCAAAATCCAACATAGGTGAAACATCGACACAACTTGAAAGTGAGAATACAACCTCCAATCTTGATGAGTATCTACTAAGAGAAAGAGACAGAATAGATCATGATACCTCAACAGATGAGATAGGTACCATGAACACATTCGATAGAGAAATTGTGATCAAAGAAATACCTAACTCATTAGATGAGATCTCAGATGACAAAGAAACAACTATATCTGAATGGGAGACTATGCCAAAGGGTTAATCGAATCAACTTTTAACAAGACAAGGTATGACGATTGGGAAGTTAAAAGTGAGACAAGTAGAAGTGATAATCTCCAACTGCATGCTCCTTCTACTAGGCAAGATCCTAATTCTGCACAGGGCACTTGCGTAGTAAGCACTATACCAACACCAATAGTCATACCAAATGATACCAAGAAAATACCAAAAGTGGTAGGTCCTCTACCCTAGTTCCACTGAGATACCAATGAAGACACTCATAATCATGTCCGAGAATTTGAGACATCAATGGTTGTTAGTAGAATCATAAACCCTACACATTGAATGATTATGTTTACGGCAACCCTTGCAGGAGAAGCTAGGAAATGCTATTACCATCTATCTATGGCATCTATTAATACCTTGGATGAACTTTATCAGTTATTCTTGAGAGAATTTGGACTCAAGTACATTGTTGATACCCTAATGCTCGCCCTAACCATGATATAACATGAGTAAGGAGAATCCATGCGCTTATATGTTAGACGACTCAACGAACTTATTTGCCAATTAAACATTGGGCTAGCAACTGAGATATCGTCTCAGCTAGTACTCACATTTTTCTAGAAAGGCTTACAACCTGCTATCCAGTTAGAATTACATCAATCAGGAGTCTCGACATTTGAAAACACAGTGTTTAGAGCTATAATTATAGAGGATGTCTACCTAGATACATATGGGAGTCAGCATATCACGAAGATGATGCAAGCCTTAAATTTTGAAAGGACTCCACCTATGTCTAGAAACAAACCATCAAATATGGAAAATTCACACCCATCAAACCACCTAGTTGGAAGAGGAAGTATCAAGCCACTCTATCATGTTCCAATCCAAGTTCCAAATGTATTTGCAAATCATAGTGATGCACCAAAAAACCGATCATATGATGAAAATAGGCCTGAACCATACAGTCCTACGCTTGAAAGTATACATGAGCCATGGTTAGATAAGTGTGATACAATCAGAATACCTTGCATCAAGAGTGTATATCCGATGAGCAAAATTGTGGAAAAGAAGATATAACACAAATACACCCCGAGATAGTTAATATTGAACAAGACCCTTTAGAGGACAGTACAAGGTTATTTCCCATGAAATTGAGACAACCTAGTGGGATTGTGCTAAGAAAAAAACTGGTCAAAACTTGATCATCATTTAGACCTATAAATGTAAACCTAGAACCTATGAAGCACCTCAAGATAAAGAGGGAGGGATTAAATTCATGCAGTTACGGGCTAGTCAACCATGAAGTTCTACATGGTAAGAGTGCAGATTCACAGAGTGATGGTCATACATCTAAGAGCTTGGAAAACTCTCATTTATCTAAGAGTATGGAGTAATCAGTGTGGAACCCAAGATTGGAAGTGGTCAGACTCTGATTACTCACATAAGGATAGTGTGGGTCCTTCCCTCGCTAAGGCATTTTGGCTGGACCAATCCCTAGCCAAAATTTGCTCGAACATCTCTCTAACTCAAGTAGAGTGCATTATTCATACATTATTTTGCTTTTGTACATTCCCTATTTGTGAGGAATTAATAGAAGCTTTGATCAGTAGCATTCTAGATGTACTCTACTTGTGATATGTGTGCCATCATAAGGCATGGTGAAGATCATTCACATTTTTATTGTGGTTCCCCACACGTGTGAAATTTGCTGGATTTTTCGCATGGTATTAGCGCCATACCATGCTTTGAATGCTATTAACATCACATGTATGAAGAATTTTGTGACAATTCAAGCTAGAAGTTAGCACTATTCTGTTGTCTAGTATTGAACAGTTTTTGGATCAAAGAGATTAGAATTGATATTCTCAGGTCTGAACAGAGGATGTACAAAATTCTGACAGTTCGCACGCGTGAAAATCAGAGGACTTCATTTCATTATATCTCCTTGATGTTAGGTCCAAACGTAGTGACATTATAGCTTCTGGAAATCTAGAAGAGTTTACTTTCCAGTGCAATTGGTTTCAATTCATTCTGATGAACCTAGTAGGAGACCCAAAACCCGAGTGGACGATTTTTGAATTGATTATTGTTGCTTGATTCATCATTAGAAATGAAAGAGAATCTCATGTACATATATAGAGGGAGCATAAATTCGTGGTACTACTAGGATTCAATGCATTTCCTACACCTATTCAAGTGTAAACTACTACCATATTGACACCTAACAGCTTGCATGCAGAAATTGCATCTAACTTCTAGCTACTTTTTCCAAATGTCAATTTCTCAACTAGATATGTACAAAAATATATGCATGTGTCCCTTACTATATTTGCATGCCACAATGCATATATGATGGCTCGAGTTTCTACAAGGTCATAGAACAATTCTATGTGTAAATCTATATGCTTGTCAATCTAGACATTGTGACATTGTTGCATGTCATACTAGACCAACTAGACTTTATGCATGTCATCAAAACTTGATCTACCTAACCTAAAATTGCCCTAATCTACAAGGATATGTGCTCAATTCACACACCTTGAATATGTACAGTAAAATTATATGGGGACCCCCCAAATCAACATATGCAAGATAAATATTTTTTACAATTATTCATACTCCTTAAAATATATCTGTCTGATGATGATGAAGATCTTTTGTGTGTAAATTCTTTGCTTTGCATTTGAATTGAATATGATCAAAGAATCCATCATAGCAGCACGCTTACCAAATCCACGATAAGATCTCTTTGATAGAAATCTTTTCCAAATGCCTTTGAAAAATATTCCACCAATCTGCCACTATCATCAACATGCCTCCTCCATGCTTGATACTGAGTCTAAAGACTTTCTTAAGGATGTAAGTGTCCTCATTGGATGTTTCACTTACTCTCAAAAGAAGTTCACAATATGTCTCAAAACATGAAAAAACTCCTTTTTTCAAACTATGAGTACTAAACTCATTCTTGCTCCTACTCAATTTAAGAGCATACAAATGATGCTACAATATCTTGCTTTCTAGATGTTTTGGAAACATAATCAAGTCGCCAATAGCAAGAATTAATTCCAAACTAAAGACTTCATTCGAAACTAAAATAATCCTACTTGATCTTTGAGATGAACAAATCTCAACTAAGCAAGATAATACATCAACCAAAGAAAGAGAATCATACGTGAGTACTGTAGAATGAATACCACCTTTACTTAACCTTTATTTTCCATAAAATAAGAACAACAAGGACTTGGCCTTGTTCAATGATGAAGATCTCCTTGGAAATTCATGTTGAGGATACTCCTCCTCAAACCTCGACCCCATCATAAGTTGGCTTTTCTCCATAGAATGGACTTTTGTTGCAATTAGAGACACTGTGGTCTCGGACCCTTCCAATAGATTCATAATCAATAACATCTCCATGCTCAAACACCTTTGAGATAGAGATTGTAAAGGCTATGTAGCCTTCCTTGGTTGATAAGCATCCAACCATGATCCATAAGCTTGGATCTCCATCCTTCTTTCTTTCCAAGAAATCACATGCAAGGCAATAATCTTCAAGAACACTAAGGTACACAACCTTAGGCTTATAATTGAACAAGACTCCATATAGTGGATTCCTTCCATTAGCTCCGTAACTCCAAAAGACTTTGCATGATGGAAAATACACATGCACCATAAAACTTGAAGAGACAAGACATAGGCAACTGTTACTTGTGGAACCATCAATAGTAAATGCAAAGCAAGAGACACCTTCCTTGCTTACTGATAAGGAAAGATGAACATCCGAGTGTACCAACTCCAAAGGATGTTTTGTCTTGGTAGAAGACATCAAATATGGATCCACATGTGATTTTGCCATAGAACAAGCCTCTCTTGGCTTGATCTCCTTGACTATAATAGGCATAGATCTGAAATTGGAAACATGCAACCTCCTATGCCATACCTCCTCGGAAATACAAGTCTTCAAAGAAATATCACATTTAGTTGCATTTTCATGAACATCTAACTTGAAAATGCCTCCATATCTAGATCCACATGCTAGGATCTTATTGTCTTTCTTAATAATACAACTATTGACATTGAAATCCACATCAAAACCATCATCTAATAACTTTCCAAGACTAATCATACTCTTTGTGAGATTAGGACCATAAAGTACATCGAAAAGTGTAAAACTCATTGAGGATGCAAGTTTTAAGGATATACATCCAACTCCTTCAATAAAACATGTATTACCAACAACAGTCTATATTGATTTCTTTGGATCTGGCACAGATTCAATAGAAACAAAAGAATCTTTGGTGCAACTCATATGTGATGATGCACCACTATCAATATATCAATCTACATCTTTAAAAGGAGTAGAGGAGAAAATAGACATCATGAGAGATGCTTCTCCTTCACTTGCATGTGAGTCTTCTATGGTAAAATTGGCTTGATCTTCTTGAGTCTTCTTCTTGAATATAGAAGAATGAGTTGAATCATCTTCTATTCCTCCATAGTCTTTGTCCTTTGCTTTGTCCTTTGATTTGTCCTTGGAGAAGACTTGAGAAAATTGGTCCTTGCTCCTTCCTCTTGACTTGTCCTCGACAAAGTGAGCTTTGCCATAACCTCCATCCTTCCTTGAAAGTGTCTTGCAGCTTGTTCTTTTGCATACAATCTTCAGCAATAAGAACATCATGCAGAGTCTCCATAGTTGATAGCTCCTCCATTATGGCATAAGTTTGCACAAGATTTACATACTCTTCTCTAAGTTCATTAAGGACTACTTGAACAAGTTCTCTGTTCTCTAGAGTATCTCCTATGCATGCTATTTCTATGTGAAGATCTTTAACTCTCATTACAAAATTTGAAGCACTTTCATCAAGTCTTTGAAAACTAGAAAAGGTCTGATTTCTAAGAGTAAGAAGTCTTGGTGTGATATTTGCTTCAAAAATGTTTTTAAGGGTTTCCCAAGCATGCTTGGCCAAGTTGCAAGAACTTATTTCTCTCAACAAGAGATGTTCAACTTACCAATATGAAGAGCAATTCTTGATCTCTTCAACTTCAATTCCTAATACTATGTCCATTACATCATATAGAACCAACAAAGATTCTATTTTATCTTTCCAAATTGAATAGTTAGAGGTAGATAGTCTCTCACTAGCTTCTAAGAAAAGGCCTTCTATAGATGCCATGAATGCGAAGACTCCTTGTAATTTGGACAACAAAATGGAATTAAATTGTTAATTCTCTTTCACTATAGGAACTAAAACAATTGGGTGTACTACCAAATCCTATGTAAAATCTTGCAATAGCTCTGTGAGATCTTGCTCACAATAGAAAATCAATCACTTTGAATTTGGATCTAGCCTTTGTAACCTGATGAAGCACTTACAAGTCAGATGTCATATTTTCCCACAAGTTTCAAATGAATGAAAAACACTCAAAATACACACATGCAACTCAAACACAATCCTTTGTGTGAAATGATGTGACTATGACAACAAGAATCTTGACTTATCCAATTATACCTTTGATTGACTACACAACTGTGAATGATGAAACATGCAATCAAAATGATCAAACCAAAAAGTGTCCACTCGGGTTTTGAGCTTATAACTCCTACTAGGTTCATCAGATTGATTTGGACTTGGTTGTAATAGAAAGTAGACTCTTCTAGCTTTCTAGCTATAATGTCATTACCTTTGGATCTAACATCAAGGAAGTAGAATGAAATGATTTTTTCACATGTGTGAAAAGTCAAAATTCCATACATCCTCTGTTCTGGGCTGAAAATATCAATTCTAACCTCATCGATCCAAAAACTATTCAAGAATAGATAGCAAAAAAGGCTAAACGGTGTCCTAGCTTGAATTGACAAAAAAAATTTCATACACCTAATGTTAGTAGCATTCAAAGCATGGTATGGCTCTGATACCATGTGGAAGATCCAACAACTTCACACGTGTGAGGAACCACAACAAAAGTGTGAATGATCTTTACCATGCTTTATGGTGGCACACAAATCACTTGCAGAGTAATACTACAATCTGCCAATAGATCTGAGGCTAGAGCACAATCTAGAATGCTACAGATCAAAGCAACTCTAATTCCTCACAAATAGGGAAAATATATAAGCAAAATAATGTATGATGAATATATATTTTTTAAATTCTTCACATTCCTGTCCAGTTCACATATTCTGTAAATTTGTCAAGTACTTCTGATTTGTTGTGAATGAAGTAGACTCTGGCGAACTTACTGTAGTTTTCAAAGAAGGTGATATAGTACTTTAAGCCTCATAAAAGGTCCACAAATGTCCGAATGTACCAGCTCCAAAATCCTTGTTGTTTCATAGGAGTCTCCAGTGAAAGGAATTCAGGAAGTAGTAACCAGGTTACTACACGGCCTGGTTCAACTTGATTGTAACATATGCGTGCCTGCTTTCTCATTAAACCGAGAAAGATTCTTAGTTTGTCAACGTCAATTCCTTTGTTATTTGTATTAGCAATCGACTCAAACTGCAAGACATAGCTGTATGCATCATCTGAAGTAGTTCCCTTAAAACAATCATACTTGATTTTTGAAATGGGAGTGAAATGTGGAGCAGGACCCTCCATATCGAAGCTAAGTAAGAGTTCGAAAAGCTGGTCAGTGATGTCTTCGAGATTTTTTCGACTCGTATCTGCACACTGTCTTCGTAAAAATTCCTCTCTAAGCTTACGATATCATTCTAATCGGGATTTTCTATCTGACATACACTAGGAATGGAGATGGAAGTGTCAATTTCTTATTAACTTTCTTTAGCTATCCCTGGCAACGGCGTCAAAAATTTGGGCGCCGTATCAGAAAAACACCAGTAGACTGGCTGAAGGCGTGTTCAAATTTTTTTTGGCATGGATAATCCACGCGTGGATGTTCCACGCAAACAAAATTTCGGAAAATCGACTAAGTGTCGGGTCTCGCGTGGATACTTTGCGTGGATAAACACAAAGTTTTCTAGTTGTGATCAAGGCCGAGGTCAAGGATGCGGCTATTCTAGGCAAAATAAACCTGGAAATTGTAGGTATTGCAACAAACCTGGCCATTGGGAGCGTGAATGCTTCAAGAAATAGAAGGAGATGGAACAAAGAAAAGACAAAGAGCAAGCAGGAAATTATGCTGATCAACATATGCACAGAAGCTTGTAATTTCTAGGGATGTTACATTTGTCGAGATGGGCCGAGGTGAACAATCTGAAGTAATCACTGAACCTTTTAATGAGGGGGTAAAAGTACAGGGCAAGAAGGAAGTGGATTCTGATATAGAAAATCCATTGGACAAAGGCAAGCCTGATGTTGAAATTCCCAAGAGAGTACCTAAATGGTACTTATCAGTCACAAACGGTGCAAAGAAGGGAGATACTCCCGAATCTAGTAAGCAAGAAGAGCTTAGAAGATCAAGTAGAAATCGAAAACCTCCTGCAAGATTAGAGATGAATCTAGCCCTAACGGTTCTGTGCTCAAGGCTCAAGAACCAAAAACTTTTGATAAAGCAAAGGAGTACGAGGAGTGGTGTGAAGCTATGGAAACATAAATGGAAGCTATATCCAAAAATAGGACTTGGAACTTGGTTGAGCTACCTGATGGTAAGACGCCTATCACTTGCAAATGGATATACAAGATCAAATATGGAGTTGATGGGCAACTCAACAAATACAAAGCATAGTTGGTTGTGAGAGGATTTGAGCACCAGAAAGGTATTGATTTTGAGGAAACCTTCGCACCCGTAGCTAAGATGGTAACTATACATTCTATCATTGCTATTTTTGCTTTCTATGGTTGGAAGATCCAGCAAATGGATGTTAAATCTGCTTTTCTTTATGGAGTGCTGGATGAAGAGGTGTACTTAGTACAACCTCAAGGACTTATTGAATCAGAGAGAGAGCACCTTGTTTGTAAGCTCAACAAAGCTATTTATGGATTGAAACAAGCACCAAAGACGTGGTACTCTTGCATTGATGAACACTTTAAGCGAAGGGGAATGGTAAAGAGTGATGCTGATCCTAATCTTTACATTCTAAGGCAAGATTCAGATATAGTGTTCATTGTGTTGTACGTGGATGATTTGATTATTACAGAAAGTTATGAGAGCTTAATTGATGAAATAAAATCAGATCTTTCCAATGCCTTTGACATGAGTGATCTAGGATTGATGCACTATTGTCTTGGCATTGAAGTATGGCAAAAGGAAGACATGGTCTTTTTTACACAAAGCAAATATGCACGAGATTTGCTTCATAAGTTCAATATGCAGGATTGTAAGCCTTTGAGTACACCTATGGATGTCAACATGAAGCTTACTGCATATGATGAATCTGAGAAAGTGGATGCTTATTTGTGTAGACAGCTGGTGGGTAGTGTGAAAAATACAGATCCTAAGTGGATCTAAACTCCAAGATCATTGGCTTGAATGCTTGCACTCCAAACTACATAAGCTAGGAATTGGCAACACATTCTATGCTACCTAGAATGCAAAGAACTTGATCAAAAAGCATTTATCAC
Organism: Diphasiastrum complanatum; assembly: GCA_029204225.1. NCBI lineage: Eukaryota > Viridiplantae > Streptophyta > Lycopodiopsida > Lycopodiales > Lycopodiaceae > Diphasiastrum > Diphasiastrum complanatum. The sequence goes on from CM055110.1 coordinate 2,302,851, forward strand.
AAATGGAAACTTCCATAAACATCAAGTGCGGCCCAAAATAGCATTATACAGTCCATAATACATCAGCCTATCACTTTTGGAAAGCACCTAAGATCATACACAATAGCTTGAAGACAATACACACAACAATGCTCTCAATGGAGGAAGAAACAATGACAATGATCTATTGATCTCAATGAAGCATACAAAAGGTTTCTCCAACCTGTTCTCCACGACTTCCCTACTATTTATGGATGAGGAAGATGACTCTCTCTCCTCTCTCTAGAAGGTACTTGACCCTAGATATTCCCTATATAGGAAAAATAGCTAAAAATGGCTTATATGACCAAAATACATCAAAATGGTCTCATTTTGAAGGGTATGAAGTTTGACACTTCATCATACTGAAAAAATACAGTAAATAAAAACATTGTGGCCTGGTTCACACGTGTGAAACTCCAGAACCAAAACTATTTACAATTTTAGCCAATTTAGGCCTCAAACTAGCTAGGAAATGTTGACAATTTTCACACTCCCTCTTCAACATTGGATGCTAGTTTCAACATAGTCTTTGAGCACATTCCAAGATTAGATCTATGCATTAAATATAGGTCCTTTCCCAATGGTTTGGTGAAGATATCAGCCACACACTCCTTTGAAGAGACATGTTGAAGCTCCACCTCTTTGGCAATGACTTGATCTCTCACAAAATGGTGAGCAATCTCAATGTGCTTGCTCCTTGCATGAAAAACAGGATTGCTTGCCAAGCTTTGGGCTGAAAGGTTATCACAAAGTATGATTGGAGTCTTCTCTGGTTCCAGCAAGTGAAGATCCAATAACATCCTCTTGATCCAAAGAATCTCCTTGGTGCATGTTGTTAATGCCTTGTACTCGGCTTCGGTGGAAGATAGAGAGATAGTTGGTTGCTTCTTTGATAGCCATGAGACCACTCCATCTCCAAGATAGATTGCAAAGGCACTTGTTGACTTCCTATCCATTTGATCACCTGCAAAATCTGAATCTGAAAATCCACAAAGGTTAGGTGTAGTACCTCCATACAAGATGCCAAAATCTCTAGATCCCGAGATGTATCTAAGTACTCTCTTTCCTAGCTTCCAATGAGCCTCACTAGGATCTTGCATAAATTGACTTAGTTTACCAACCACAAAGCTTAGATCAGGTCTTGTGATGGTTAACCATATAAGAGATCCTATTAGCTTTCTATAGAGAGTAATGTCCTTGAAGGATCTTTCATTACTTCTTGTAGTTAGCTTTACATTTGATTCCATAGGAGTAGAAACAACTTTACAATCTTCCATATGAAACCTTTTTAGAATAGAGTTAACATACTTTTCTTGACATATGAATGTAGATTTAGAAGTTCTAATAATCTCTATTCCTAAGATATAATGAAGTTTACCAAGATCTTGAATTTCAAACTCTCTTTTGAGTGCCATCTTGATTTCATCTATATCTAGATTGTTACCACCACTTAAGATAATGTCATCAACATAGATCAAAAGTAAAGTGATATCATTTTCATTCAATCTAAAGTAGAGAGAATGATCATACTCACTCATAACAAAGTTTTGAGAAAGTAAGAAGGAATTGAGCTTAGCATACCAACTCCTTGGTGCTTGCTTTAGCCCATACAAACTCTTTTGGAGATAGCACACATGATTAGGCTCATCATGTGAAACATAGCCCTCGGGTTGCTCCATGTAAATATCTTCTTCAAGATCACCATTCAAGAAGGCATTAGTAACATCCATTTGCCACATATCCCAATCATAAAGAGTTGCAAGAGAGATTAGGATTCGAATAGTTACCATCTTTGCCACGGGTGCAAAGGTCTCATCATAGTCAATACCATATTCTTGAGCATACCCCTTTGCCACCAACCTTGCCTTGTACTTGTTGATTGATCCATCTTGATTTGTCTTGATCTTGAAGATCCACTTACAACCAATTGCCTTCTTGTCCTTTGGAAGCTTTACCAACCTCCATGTGTTGCTTTTGATGAGTGCTTGATGCTCATGATCCATGGCTTGGATCCATTCCTTCTTTTGAATTGCTTCACCTACACAAGTTGGTTCATCAAAAGAGGTAAGAAAAGCAAAGTTAGAGTTGTCCACCACTTGCTTTCCTTTTTCATCATAGGTTAGCCTTGATGGCTTAGCCCTTTGCCTTTGAGTCTTCCTTGAAGTTTGCTTTGGAGTGGCATCTCCATCTTCATCCAAGACATCTTGCACATCATGATGATTAGTAGGCACATCAACATCAACATCAACAACATTGGAAACATTCTCTTCATGAAAGATGACATCCCTACTTATGACAACTTTCTTTGTAGAAGGAATGTACACTTTGTAAGCCTTGCTTACTTCACTATAGCCAACAAACACACCCTTCTTTGATGAAGGATCTTCTTTAGTTCTATCATCAAGTGTGATATTGACAAAACATGTACATCCAAAGATCCTACAATGCTTGACACTCGGCCTTCTACCATAAAGAACCTCATGAGGAGTTTTACCATCCAAGGAAGCACTTGTCCATCTATTACATAGATAGTTAGCACATGCTAAAGCTTCCCCCCAAAAAGACTTAGCAAGATTAGCATGTAGTCTCATTGCCTTGGCACATTCACAAAGGGTTCTATTCTTCCTCTCAGCCACTCCATTCTGTTGTGGAGTCCTAGGACTAGACATCTCCCTCTTAATCCCATGTGCTATACAAAAGTCTTTGAACCTATTTGAGGTGTATTCCCCTCCATTATCAGATCTTAAGCATTTGATCTTTGTATTGAATTGGTTTTCCATTTCATTCTTGAACTTGACAAATGCAGCAAACACTTCATCCTTACTTTTAAGAAGATAGATCCAAGTATACCTACTAAAGTCATCAATGAAAGTTGCATACATCTTTGCCCCACCATTGCTAGTTGTACTAGAAGAATGAATATCAGAATGCACAAGTTGAAAAGCTTCTTTAGATCTAGAAGTAGATCTAGAATAAGCAAGTCTATGAGATTTGGACAAGGCACAATGTTCACAAACACTATTGTTTGCAACAAGACTTTTAGGGAGACCAAGAACAAGCTCTTTCTTTGCCATTACCTCCAAAGATTTGAAGTTGGGATGGCCCAACCTCTTGTGCCAAACTTCTTGGTTTGTCAATTGCTCCCTAGCCATACATCCTTCATGATTAGAGATCACACATGCATCAAGCTTGAAAAATTTACCATGCCTCCTACCTTGAGCAATCAAGGATCCACATTTACTTATCAAACATGCATCTCCAATGAACTCCACATCAAGTCCTTTGTCAATCATTTGACTTACACTAAGCAAATTCTTAGTGATTGAAGGAATGTACAAAACATTTTCAAGATTTGCTTTCCTATTTGTTGAAAGGGAAATAGGAATAGTGCCTATGCCTTTGATGTCACATTGACCATCATTTGCAGTGTAGATGATGTTACCTTCTCCCTCATAAGACAATAAGGATGTAAAGTATTCCTTATGTCTTGTCATGTGAGATGAGGCTCCACTATCAATCCACCAAGGATCATTATCATCTATGTTGGCTAACAAACTTGAAGTCATAACAAGTGATTCACATGTGTTATGTTCTTCCTCATCTATTGTAAGATTTCCTTGCCTCTCTCCTTGCTCTCTTTTCTTCTTATAACATTCATTTGCAAAATGACCTTTTATCCCACAATAAAAGCACTTGAACTTTGACTTATTGTTCTTAGTAGAAGAGGAAGAGGAAGAGTGATCATCATGATCAAAGTTACCACCTTTGGACCATTTCCCTTTGCCTTTACCTTTGCCCTTGAATTTGCCTTTTGTGAAGAAATCCTCTTCACCTCCACCTTGCAAGGATGCACCATCAAGCTTTGATTGCAACCTATGTTCTTCAGCCAATAAGATTTATTGCAAGTCAACCACACTTGGCAAGACTCTTTGAATGGCAAAACTTTGCACAAGGTTAGCATGTTCATTTAGCAAACCATTCAACATAACTTGGACTATTTCACCATCTTTTATGTTCTCATCAATGCATGCTAAATCATCACTTAGGGACTTAACTCTCAAGATAAATGCATGAGCACTTTCACCCTCTCTTTGCCTACTAGAAAATATTTGTCTCCTTAGGGTCAATACCCTAGATGTGGACTTTGATTCAAAGAGCTTCTTTAAGGCATTCCATGCCTCACTTGCACTTTGACACTTTCCAACTTCCTTGAGAAGTTCATTTGTAACATTCATTTTAATGATATGAAGAGCCCTTTTGGCCTTCTTATCAAACCTTTGTTGCTCTTGAAGTGTGAGAGGTCTCTCTTCAATTTCTGCAACTATGTCCATGAGTTCATTCAACTCAAGTAAGGACTCCATCCTCACTTTCCAAGTAGAGTAGTTTGATGAACTCAACCTTTCACTAGACTCTAGCATGATCCCACCATTGGAAGCCATGATTCTAATGTTTCTTCAACTTTTAGGTTCTGTCCTAAAGCACTTAGCACTCACTTTTCTCTCAACAAATGATAGATAAAGAGATCTATGAAGATTTAGGACCCTAAAACACTTCTATCTTGAACCTAGATGGTTTCTAAGCATAGAAAGGAAGATTGAAACACATGCAACACTTTGCACACACTAAGAATGGATTACAAAATCAAACCAACCTGAACACACTCTTGCTTAAGCTCTCAAACTTTCCAGCAAGTGACCAAATCAAGTTATGGTGTGAAGAGTTACTTGCATTCTTAGAAAATACCCAAAACTAGGATGCCAAGATTACCTAGTAATGAACAAACTTGATCAACATATGATCAACACACTAAGATATTGATTCAACCTGTAAAACCACATGTAAACCACACTTCTAAAAGTTTATAAACTCCAGCAAGTGATAAATACAAGATTTAGAGGTGAATGAATGAGCACACTTAGTGAATCACAAGACTAGCTTCACTATCTTGTCAAATCTTGGTGTTTAGATGTAGATCTAAGATCACTTCACATGAGAATGTTCCTCAACCTATTAAGAACCTGAAAACACACTTGCATAATGGTTAACACCTTCCGGCAAATGCTCCAATCAAATTACATAAGGAGAGTTACTTACATGCTCAACAAAGTACACCAAAATTTATGCCAAAATTGATGACAATCTTTACAATATGCTCTTCACAATGGAGCTTACAATATGTTCACCCAAAAAAGGGGATCTTTCATCCAAATGGGAGCTTTGCTCAGCCTTTAGGAGAATTACAACTCACTCAAAAGAGCATTTGTCATCCACTTAAGGAGAAGTTTCATCCACTTAAGGAGAGTGTTCATCCAAGAATGGAGATTGTCAACAATAGGATTGAAAAGAACATTGTTAGTATTGAATATGCACAAGCCTCACAATCACAAATGATTAGGTGTTATGATCTGATCCAAAATAGTTTCTTTTCTGCCTCTGATCTTAAATAGACCTGAAATATGCTTTTGATCCACAAGTTCAACTCACAAAACAAAGGTTAGTAAGATTTGATCAACAAAGCAATGCAAAATCATGCTAGAACTTGATCAAACATCCAAATATCACCAAAAATGGAATACTTACTGTAAATAGAAGCCAACCAGCTCTGATACCATGTGAAAAATACAGATTCTAAGTGGATCTAAACTCCAAGATCATTGGCTTGAATGCTTGCACTCCAAACTACATAAGCTAGGAATTGGCAACACATTCTATGCTACCTAGAATGCAAAGAACTTGATCAAAAAGCATTTATCACAAATGGAAACTTCCATAAACATCAAGTGCGGCCCAAAATAGCATTATACAGTCCATAATACATCAGCCTATCACTTTTGGAAAGCACCTAAGATCATACACAATAGCTTGAAGACAATACACACAACAATGCTCTCAATGGAGGAAGAAACAATGACAATGATCTATTGATCTCAATGAAGCATACAAAAGGTTTCTCCAACCTGTTCTCCACGACTTCCCTACTATTTATGGATGAGGAAGATGACTCTCTCTCCTCTCTCTAGAAGGTACTTGACCCTAGATATTCCCTATATAGGAAAAATAGCTAAAAATGGCTTATATGACCAAAATACATCAAAATGGTCTCATTTTGAAGGGTATGAAGTTTGACACTTCATCATACTGAAAAAATACAGTAAATAAAAACATTGTGGCCTGGTTCACACGTGTGAAACTCCAGAACCAAAACTATTTACAATTTTAGCCAATTTAGGCCTCAAACTAGCTAGGAAATGTTGACAATTTTCACAGGTAGTTTGATTTATTTGACACACACACGACCTGATATTGCTTATGTTGTTGGTGTTGTTAGTCATTTATGCAATATCCTAGTCGAACACACTGGAAGTTTGCTAAACGTATTCTCAGATACATTCGAGAGACATTGAATTTAGGTTTGAAGTATGATCAGCCTGAAGCGCCAATATTGATAGGATATACAGATGCTGATTGGGCAGGTAATACTAATGACAGAAGGTCTACTAGTGGTCATACATTCAGTTATGGTATAGCTGCAGTTTCATGGAATAGCAAAAAGCAACCTACAGTAGCCTTATCCTCGATAGAAGCTGAATATCGAGCACTCAGCAATGCTGCACAAGAAGCGGTATGGTTACGAAGATTGCTTGTGGATTTAGGTCAACCATAGGTGGATGAGACTACTATATCTTGTGACAATCAAAGTTGCATTCACCTTGCCAAAAATCTAGTTTTACATGCTCGAACCAAGCACATCGAAATACATTATCATTTTGTTCAAGAAATTTTTTTTGATGGAGCCATTGATCTTGTTTTCTGTAAATCTGAAGATCAAGTGGCAGATATTTTTACTAAGTCATTAGGTAGATGTAAATTTGAAAAGTTTTGTACTCTACCAGGATAGAAGAATGTAATTTTATCATTGAGGGAGAGTGTTAGAAATCAATGATAAACTTCTTTGTTACACTTCCTAGTTAGACTTCCTAGTTATTGTTTACGATGTACTTTATTACTAGCTGTAACTAGCCGTAGGATAGTCTAGTAGTCTACTCCTAGGTTCTCCCTCTCTATTAGGGTTCAAGGTTTATATGTACATTTTACATTTAGTATGAGTTAGTGTGATAGAGTGATATTGCGTGTTCTTCTTCCGCATCCCTACTTGGTGATTGCGTATGGTGAATGCTTGATGTTGCATATCTGATTCTTGAAAAAGGGTATGGTATGCTGGACTACTGTTGGTGGTATACCCTTCAGATCCTTGTAATTCCATCTGAAGCAATCTTTGTATTCTACCAACCGTTGCACGTAGCCTTGTGAATTGAGTGGGTGTCAACTGTTCTCCCACATGCGCAATTTTCTCTTCTTCACTTGGCTCAGCTAGATTCATGGGATGTGTAGGTCCTTCAAAGACTTGTTCCGCTGGTTCCTGATTCTGGTCAGGTTCTCTTTGTGTTTGCACATCATGATTAGCACATTTTCTAAGGTATAGTTCTTGAAGGTCTCTAGCATCTCGTGAACTGGCATTCGGTGGGATTCCTCCTTCAGCATGTTGATCTTAGTTTGACTTATAATCTTTGGATTATCAGTCATCTGTGAGCATGACGACACTGTGTCTGGGTCCATTCGGACCGACCTCAAGGAGTCCAACACTTTCGTTTTTTCTTTCCTGCCCATGTAGTTGGAGTCATCGATTGTTGTTTTTCTTAGGAACTGGTGCAATATTCGTTTCATGATTACAAATATCAATATCTGTGAAGATTAGTAAGATATATCTTCCTATATCAAGTTTGGGGGCCATGCCTATCTTATTTCCATTGTATATTTTATTGTACATAAAGGTATGTGAATTGAGCACATAACCTTCTAGAATAGGTCGAGTTTGAGTTAGGTAGGTTCAATCTTGATGTCATGCAAAAGTTTAAATTACATGCAAAGTCATTCAGATTGCATGCAAGCAACATGCAATCACTGCATGCAACATGCAAAGTAGTTTTCATGATCTACACATGTCTAGGTAATTCTGAGAGTTGACATGCGGTACATGCAATATCCATACATGCAATTTTACATGTGGATCCTTGGTAGTTGAGTCAACTAAGAGTGTTCCCAACTTTGATGAGTTGGAGTACGATCTTGGAAAATCAGGAGCTAAACCTAATCGTAATACTGTGCAACCTGTGTTCGTTGCTGGCGACTCCCTCTGTGTTAGACCAAAGTCTGTGTACCTATTTAAGATTGATCATTATGATGGAGAGAGAGGTGATAAAGCTGATATTTTCATACGAAAATTCATGAACTTCTCTTTCCTAGATGGTTTCTCACAACCCGACGATTGGAAATTGTTATTTCCATTATACCTGACCAATAAAGCTCGAGATTGGTATGATAATGTTGAAGCTTTTGAAATCCATTCTCTTGACTCATGGGATACCTTGGTAAAAGCATTCTTGGATGAGTTTTCACCCAAGATGAATATAACGGTTGCTTGTTACCATTTGGTAGCTATCAGACAATGTGAAGATGATTATGTGGGAAGATATTCTCATAGATTTAATTGGTTTGTGCAAAAACACATCTCTATCTATGCGCTTCCAATTGAATTGATATTTGATTACTTCATAAGTGGATTGCAAACAGAGATGCAAGTCCATTTGAGACAAAAGCATCTAACTAGTTTGGATTATGCAATTGAAAATGCATCCAAATATGAAAATGCTCTGATTGATACTCGTATATCCACATTCTATAATAGCCACAACCAATCCAAAAACGATCAGTTCCTAGTTGAGTCAAGCTTGGGACCAAATGTGAAATTGGGAGTGGATTATTTCCATTGTCAGGGACATCAAGTCCATTGTGTGATATTAAAATACCATAATTTGACTAAAGGGTTGGATGCTGACACTCGACTTGAAGATGATTGGGAATGGAAGCCAAGAGCAAAACATAAGTTTTGACCTAGGAGTTCATCCCGCCTCTAGGGTCGGAAGAAATTGACCAACCATAAATCTTTTAGTAGTATAATTACTACTTTACCCAGCCAGTAATTCCACAACGTGAGGTAACCAGCATTCGTGCTGGTTTTGCAAGTTTAGCACCTGGTGCTTCTGAACTCCATATGATATGTGAAAGTCTAAAAACCCTGAAAGAAATTTATCCTATGATGTGTGACCGGACTCCATAGCCCAATGGATAAGGCACTAGAACTTTAAATGATGATTAAAAAAAAACCAAGCTACTAATTGTGATCTGATTAAGTTACAGTATTATCAAGCTTTGTATGCAAGACCTGAGATGTTGTTCTTCATGAAGATCCAATGCTGATTGGAACCCTTTTGGGTCAGCCTAGGTTGCTATTGGCCAGTCCAGGGGGGTAATCTGTTGCTGCTTAACTTGAAGACATGTTGTTGTATGGCTTATGGGTCAGCCTAGGATGTTATTGGCTAGTCCATTGGTCTTTGTGTAACCAAAAAGGCTGAGTCCGAAGAATGGGGACCATTCTTTACCCGTGAAGGTTGCCATTGTTTGTGGGAAAAAAGACCCTTTTTTCAAGTTATCTTTGACGGAAAATCATCGCCACACGCTATTATGCCAATGCGGAATTTCTTTAAACTGACGCGTAAAATATACTTGCATCCTCCATTGGTGACGACACAAAGCATGCCAATCACCCCAATTGTATTGAGGTCCTGTATATGGCATCAGTGTCACAACACTATTTAAAGGGACCTCAATACTACTCAATGCAAAAAGGTCCAAACCAGCCTCAGGAAAGTGTTCACTAGGCATGATCATGTACATTCGACCCCAATACGTAAATTTTGTTCCATTTAATAGTAATGGTGATTGGAGTGGCCAACACGAATATCTACTTCTAATAAAAGTTTTTACTAATGGTTGCAAGCTAGGTGAAAGAGGAAGGTCAGACAAAGAACCTAGAATGTCTTTTGACATATCAACAGTGCGTAGTAATTTGCAATTATCTTTCAGACTAGCCATATGATAGTCTAGTAGTCTACTCCTAGGATCTCCCTCTCTATTAGGGTTCAGGATTTATGTAACTAGTAATAAAGTACATCGTAAACAATAACTAGAAAGTGTAACTAGGAAGTGTAACAATGAAGTTTATCATTGATTTCTAACACCCTTGGTGGATGGAGCAATCTCCAAGGTGAGCCGCTCCTATCGTTGCAACTTGAACTATAAAGAGGAGTTAACTCAATCCGTTATTGCTTCCATTCCCCTTTCCACCATACTTGTTCCTTCTTATACAGTTGCCACCACCACCTCAGCTCCTACTACCACCACCTTACCATCAGATCCACAATTCTGCTTTCCACCCTCACATTATACAGCTTTGTTTAGAGATGTCAGTAACATGTCGAAGACTACCAAACAGGCCCTTGAGACCCATGTTGAGATGTCTTTCCACTTGCACTAGTTCGTGAGTCAGAATGAAGAGTTGGCTGATCAATTAGCCGAGAAGACTAAGGATATGGAAGCTTGCCAAGTAGAACTCAAGGACTAGAGGATGTGAGCCATAGAGAATGAGCTGAGAAGCCAAGAACCACAAGGATTGATCCAACAACAGATTCCAAGACTTCTTGCAGCTACAAGATCAGCTCAAGCAAAAAGACACACAAGCCTCTACCGAGCAACACCGGTTGACAGCCATACCAGCTGATCTAACCCAAATGAGACCCAAAGATATTGTTGTAGTACCACCACCTGGAAAAGCCATCCAGATACAGAGGTATGTGGAACTGATTCGGAGGTATGAACCCCACAAGGCCAATACCAAGATTCATCAAGACCACTATGAGAAGAAGTTGCTTGAATCTTAGAGTCAAATTTAGAAGATGTAGCGGGACTTACAAAAAGTCATAGAACAAGTGAACCAGTTCTGGAGCACTACATGCAAGGTACAAATAAGGCTAGCTCATCCAGAGAAGAAAAAAGACCAAGATATACACGGCAAGGGAGGATCATCCGAGACCGCTACCTGACTACCCCCACCGAGACACTGACCCCCCATTCCTTCTTGTTGGACCCTTTCCATGCCTCCCTAATTGGTCGGATCTAGAGAGAAAAGAAGGGATTTTGTCATGTAGTATCGGGCTTCAATCGAATGGGGAGAGGGCTACGCGACAAAATAGGAGTAGGGATCTAGGCTTGTTAAGGTTGTTAATCTTAGCTTCAAATCTACTCGTGGAATAGCCTAGATTGGCGTTCATCTCTGATGCTATCTCTCTTTTTGGTCTTTTTTTGGTTTCATTTATTTGTGCTTATCTAGGCATTCTTGGCTCTAGATCTTCTCCTCAAGAGGTTAGTCTTCTCAAGGGAGGTGAACAGTGAAAGAAAACCTACCTACGGATCCTATTGACCACTTCATGATTTTCTTAGTGAAAGAAAGAAGGGATTGAAGAAACAAAATGTTTTTATTACCAAAGCTCTGCTAGCTCTCGACTCCCAACCTGACGAAGACCTCAAAAATGAAGAACTCAAAAAACGAAATATTCGCGAACAACACAAACAACAAGAGAAGGTCAAACGACGCGAAACGAAAATGCTCGAGACACTTTCGACCCTTCACGCTCCAAAGGACCAGGAAGATCAAACAAGTACCATGAAGTACAGTCCCCTGATATGATATGGTGACATCAGCACAAGAACGTTAGGACATGCCTACCTCGCCGCTCTTGTAATCTATGATTAGTCTTAGATTGCTTAATCTATCTAATCATAAATGTTACTCTAAATATATGTAGCTGCTAGATGCACTAATGATACAAGAAAAATGCAGAATAGAGAAGTCCGCTAGTGAGCGAGATATTGTAAGCAGAATCCACAAAGATCCAAGAAGTCCACTAGTAAGCGAGACACTGTATGTGGGAGAACACCGCTTCTCTCATGCCAATGCCTTGTGTGGGTCTGTCACACAGTGCTTGAACAAAAGAGGATCAATAGATGATGTTGTAGTTGTTATGCACATATCATTCAAATTGTCTGATCTCGATTGAATTATTGTCTACTCATTGTTTGTGTATCTCATTTGCTTGTTTATCTATTCTGCACATAGGTTCAATCTTGTTCAATCTTGTTGAATGCTGAATTAACTTAAACATAGATCAACAGTGTCTGTCTACATTCTGGAAGATTGTAAGAATGATATAGCTGGTAGTGACCAGCAATCAAATTCGAACTCCATCCAAATTCATCACGCAGTATTCGCATCAGGTGATCGCATTTCATTTGCTTAGAAGTCGTGAGTCCCATCAGTGGTATCTGAGCATCAGAGTCGGTAATCAGAACTTCTTATAAATTGATATATCCACAAAGCTATTGAATCCAGGAGGCAAAGAATTCAAGACAAAGAACCAATAACAAGTAAAAACACAGTTCAAGACGATGGCTTCAATAAGCACTATACAATCAAAGATTTGTATAATCATTGACTCATCAGGGTCAAACTTCCTAGCATGGAAGATAAAGACCTCTCTCATATTGAAGGGAGAAGGGCTATGGCCTTGGGAAGATGGCATCGAAGAAATGCAGCAACTACATGCAAGGAGCTACACGAATTGAGAGAAAAGAACGACAAGGCAATAGCCATGTTGTCATCATCCATCGAAGATAGTCTCACACTTGACCTGGCTACACTCTCCAATGCAAGAAAGATGTGGGATACTTTGCTCACAAGGTTTCAGATGAAATCACGCAATCAGATCATGCTTCTTGAAGATCAGGTGACAAATCTGCAATGGGATGGCAAAGACCTCACCTCCTTTATTAGAAAGATGGAGGATCTGTTCCTTTCATTACACAACGCCGGAGTAGAGAATGCAGTATCAGTAGAGAAGCAGTTACCTACCTGCTACAAGCTTTACCAAGATATTTCCAGACAACCCGAACATTGCTAGCAAAGGATCCAACTATGACACTCGAAAAGACAATGATCGAGATTCGAGAGGAAGTCAAAGCTCGTGAGCACCTTGATCACAAAGATGCTTCTGACCAAACTCTCTACAACAACAAAGAAAAGCCAAAGAAGTAGTTCAAGCCTAAGAGGGAGACTGAAGGCAGGATCGAGACAACAAAGGGAGCCAACAGAGGCAGATGGAAGAACAAAGGAAAGCCCAAACAACAGAATGGCAACAAGAAGATATGCATGAGATGCAAACGCGAACGACATACTATCGATTCATGCTGGCTAAACCTGAAGATTGTGTATCCATTGAAGCAACAGTTTGTTGTTGGCCAGCTCTTGTCCCTCCTTGCAGCCTCCTATCTTGATAACAAAATCCATGGTTTCAGTATGGATTCTATGCTCTCTATTTACGAAGAGACACCAACCGAATCTTTCTAACAGGTGTCAAATTCACATAGTCGCCGTCGTCCATGCAGCGAGATCGTTGTTCCTGACTTGCCTCCCACGACACGTCGACATACTAGGCAATCAACTCAAGTTGCACTTCCACCCCCTGCTGCAATTCACACTATGCTATTTGTTTTTCAATCCACTGATGCATCCCTCGCGTCCGCTTCCTCACAAGGTTAGTCTGTGATAATTGGATCTACCATTCCAGTCATAGCTGCCCAGGCCGCCTCCTCCCCACAACTCTGAGTTATTTCGCCAAACACCCAATCATTCATATATATGTTCAATGATTCCAATCCACTGGGCCCAGATGAGATCTTTGAAATGCCCAAGAGTCCCAAAAAATTTCATCTCGAATCCCCTGGAAGAGGATTCAAGCAGTTCCATGATACCGCTACTACATTTGATGATTCCTTCCAAATCAATCAGCATGATCAAGTTGAATCCGCACCAGACACCCTTAGGGTCATTCATGTTGTTCTATCTTCAAAGTTGTTTGATGCCACAGTGCTCCAAGGTTTTGAAGAAGCAAATATCTTTGAAGAAGAAGAACCGGCCACACACCAGAGGCCAGTTAGTACAATTCCTACCGGAGCTGTTCCTGTCACTGCTGCTGCTGGTACTGTTTCTACTACCGTGGATTCTGGTGTTGCAATGGATCTTTTTCTAACCTTGTGCGCGTGATCCAGACCATGATTGATGAAAAGCAAGACATGTCCAAGTGCATAGCCGATCTTGGGACAGAGAATACATTGATTAGCCAGAAGGTTATTCAGTTAAATCGAGAACTGAAGACTGCCATGCAACATGAGACAAAATCTGAAACTGATTTGAAGAAGGCCAATGAGTCCGCTCAAAGACTAGAAGATTACGTGGCTAGTCTTCAGAATGCACTTCTAACGGCACAAGCCAAGGTTGACAAGGCGGTCCAAGATTCAAAACAACAATCTTGTTGCTAGCAGGTCAATTGGACTTAGCAGAATTGGAATGCGAACGACTTCAAGGTGAATTGGACGCAACCACCCTTGAATGTGATTCCTATTTGCAAACCCAAGTGCCTGCTGATTGTCTAGTCACACCGGACGAAATCAGACTTGTTCCAAAAAGTGGAATCCTACCGTACTACAATGGCGGGGTTTCAAGAAAAATTTGACAAACTCAAAAGGACGGCAACCACTGAGCTTGGCAAGGCAAAGGCAATTATAAAGGATTATGAAAAAGCAACTGCTCAGGTGTTGAAAGCTGGGCCTCAAATCCAAGTTCCAGTGACGCCACAGTTCTCCCCTCAGCACCAGGAAGGCACATGAATGGATACAGAGTTGGGTGCATGCATAGACATGGGAGGAGCTCCAAACATTCCAAACACAATGTCCACCCAACCTACTGAAGCTGGTCCATCTTCATCAAGGGCCAGAGTCTTATTTCAGAAACCTATCACCATTGAGGATCAAATTCAAAATTTTCTACATCAGCATCTGCATATGTCCTTGAGGGGTGGGTGGATCATTAAGTTCAAAACCTCTAAGATAGAGGTCGAGAAAGAATTGGACAGGTTACTCGCATTGGGAGTGGCATGGCGTAAGACAGTTTTTGAAACAACGCCTAACTTCATTACAAGTTATGTTGCTAGCTCTTGCAAATTGTGAATTATCCTTATTATTTGCCAATGCCAAGACGCAATAAATGGAAAGATTTGGGCGTGCCATTGGATCAAATCAGCATCCACACTCCAAATTAGCCCATAATTCATCAAACCTCTAATTGGCAAATTTCAGTCGATTTTATTAGAGCTCTCCAATTTTATGGTGCTGAGTATCGCAACTCGCCAGATCCAACTGTGAGACAATCGGCCATTTTTACGAATGATTTGTCCAAGTTGGCATCAACTGCTACGAGATGGAATGATTGCCTACCTCCATTGTCATTTAATCCATATCTTTCGATGGCGTCTGATAAAGCCCAAGACCAATTGCCCATCACAAGGTTATACTATCATGCAGCCATGCTGGGAAGTTCTTGGGAGTCAAAGTTTCTGGCTTGGACAACTTCCAATTGGCTTGTTGAAGCTAATAAGTGCCTTTTTCCACACAAGTACGGTTTCAATGCAAAGCGCCTAGAATGGAGAAGGTGCAGTACCATCTCATCAAGGTACGCCACGAGGCTAACCAAAGCCCGAAGTGAATAAAACCATGAGGTGTCATGGGACCGCCGCCAGTTTTGGTGGGGGATACTGTTGGAGGGTTTGCGGATCCCAAGGCAATCCTAACCCTAGTTAATAAGTGAGAGGGATTTGGCACCCCGTGTGTGTAAGTCCAACCCAATGATCAAATAGTTATTTGATAATTAGAAAGTCAATAAAAGGACTTTAGGCCTTTTTGCTGGACTTTTAATGTCGCAGACTTAAATGTCAAGTTAGTGAATAAAGTTGGTTCTCCCACCAAAATTGGTTCAAATTCAAATTCAAATTGCTTCTCTCCAATTTTGAAAGGGTTCCCACTCTTTTTTAAATATAATAGTTAGGGAGGTAGAAATGGACCAATAGGATTTTGAGGCCAGGGTCCTCCTCTCTACTATAAATAGTGCCAAACTCGAGTTTGGAAAACATCCACATATCTTCGTTTCAATAAAGCAGATTGGTTCTCTTGTGAAATGGATTCATGAATGTCCTCTCTATCACTTTTCCTCCATCTCTCATGCCTTTCATTGTATTTGCTTATTGTTGGATCTAATTGTTATTGGGATTGCACATTTTTATACTTTTTGTGAGAGAGAAAGGGAGAGAGAGAAAGAGTAAGCTTTCTTCATTATGGATGTAGTGTTAATGATTGTAGTGTTAATGCTTAGGGTTAATGGATGTTAGAGTTAAATCTGGATCTTCCATTCATGCTGAATTCTGAGATATGCTATCGCTCTCGTGGGAACAAACCTCCGCGTGACAACTAACTTCTAATCTTCGATGCTAGATCTTGGGTTGAGGTTAAAATAGGAAAGAAACCCAGTACACCTACAATTGACTAGGATGGGGGGTATAGTATGTCGGAACGGTTCGTGGGAGTCCATTGCGCCTATCTACAACGTCTGTCGAGGTCCAGAGCTTGAATGGGCTCAAACCGGGGTTCCCCGCAGCCTGTATATAGGTCTCCGGATAGTGACAGACCCCAAATCCATAATCTGATCTTTGGTTAGAAAGAAATCAATCCTACCAATGTTGCCAATGTAGAAAAATCAATCTACTTAATGAAAGAGATGCATAATGAATAAGAACCTAATCAAACATCAAACATAAGATATGATGAGGTTGTTGTCTATAAAAAAAATAGTAATCTACTATATTTCACACATGTGGATCCAAAAATAACATAAAATGAGCATTCTACACACAAGATTGCAAGATATCACAAATATAGTGAACCAATGGATAGATGAATCCAAGAAAACTCATGCATAAGCATGAAGAGAGATAAGAGATAGAGAGAATGTGTCTCTTCCCACAAGTCTTGAGGATCAGCCTCAAAGCATGAGAGTTCCAAGGGAGTCCTAAATGACAATGGCCGAGTCATCAAATTGCATGCAAATTGTCCTACTTTTTGGATAGTATTAGTAGACATGGAGTGACTTGTTGCTTATCTTTAAGATCTATGATGTTTAGTGTTTTGTGTGAAAAGACAATGAAAATGGATGTTGTTGTTGATAAAGCAATTTCATTGTATAACTATTTTTGTGATAGTTTTGTAAGGACCAAAGATTATCCTATTTAAATGATAGGAATAATTGTAGTGTTTTGCTATTGAAGAAATACCTTTGGATCAACACCTTATTCAATTCATTGATGGTATGGAGCCAAGTCAAGTGGAGGAGCAAGCTCAAGACCCAAGGACTCCAAGAACAACCATGAGTATCAAGATGGAGCCATCAAGGCTCAATCATATGGATCAAGCAAGGCAAGTTGTCTTTGGCAGCATTATGTATGCACTTAATAGTTTTAGTTGATGTATCTTCAAGTGCACAAAATGCCTTGGAATCCATGGCTTGGCATGATGTATAGTTTTTGAAGTGTGCTACATGTATATAGACACATTTATGGAACATTTTGTAAGGGATCCTTTAAGAGAGGGTGAAAAATCCTTCATCGACATGATTCTCTATTGGAGTCTCAAAAGTTCCTTGTTTGTAATTGGATTTTTTAGACACTTCTAAAAGATTTCATTCATCTAGCAAGAGAGTTGTAGATAGATCAAGCTAAATTTGAGGAGCAGTGTGAAGAATTGTCGAAAATTGGCAAATCTAGCTTGATCAAAAACCATGTAGTATAGTGTAAATTTTTACATACTTGGATTCCACATATGTGAGGCCAATATGTTGCATGGAAATCCACTCCTAATGTAGGTTAGGTCAAGTCCATAGGGTTGGTCATGTCATTTTGGTAGTGATTCCTAGTTTATAGGACCTATATCCTAGATTTAAGGTGAAAATTGACCAACTAGCTATCTACCAAGCATGACTCTAGGAAATAGACTAGGGTTTCATTTTAGAGAAAAAAGACTGAGTTAACTTCCTTATTACATGCTGGAAATAAACCTTAATTCACAAAGGAAGTCGAATTTGCTATGTATTCCAAGCTCCCATAGTGAGAAGATAGAATATTTTTGGAGCTCATTGGCAATCTCAAGCTAGTTCACTATGTACATTGAGTTTTTGTTATCCAAATGCAACCAAATCAATTTCTACTTGTTTCTCACTTGAAGGTCGTAATACAGCCTGTAGTACACATGTGTGGGCTCGGATTTCAAGGTTGATCAATGCTTTTTATTGTTAATGCTTGTTGTTTGTCAAATTGCCAATCTTGATCAACTTTTTTGTGTCTAGTTTTTTGATAGATTGTTAAGCAAGCATCCAATCACTCTTGTGGATCTTTTGTAGATCCATTTATGGTCCTAAAGTACAATACTTTCACATGGTATCAGATCCAAGTACAAGAGCATTGACCATTGATCAAAAGCAAATCCATTTTTTGCAAATTTTGGTGCTAAAAACTAGTCTTCAGAGGGAAAGCTAAAATCTTGATTTTGGTGAGGGAATTTGATCCCAAAGTTGGTAGGGATCCAAATCTGTACTTTTCACGTGTGGGGGAACCTCTGAACCTGCATATAATGCATGGTATTCATTTGATCCAAAGAAATTCAATTTGTGAGCTTTTGATGTAATTTTTGGTGGAAATCTTAGAATAAGCTACCAAGATTGAGTGCCATTGATTAGATTTGACATAGGGTCATGAGATCTAATTAATCTATGATGAAATAAGGTCCTCTAAACTTGTTTTACAGGTATTGAAAGTAGATCAAAAAGTGTGAGGGAGATTTAGTCATGTTTTTTGTCCAAAAATAGTCAAAATTGATAGGATTTGATATGTCATTGATAGAATCTCATCTAATCTGCATTTCATTTTCGTGACAGAGTGTAAGAACTGTGACCAGAAGTCCAAGAGAGGGCTAGAAGTCAAATTTGAGGTAAAAGTGAAACCTTTGTGAGTTTCTAGGATCAAATCAATTTCAATTTTTCTGAGCATTGTTTTGTAGGATCCTTCCAAAAAGTTCTTTTGAATCAAGATCAAGGGGATCTTGCTACTTGAATCTTTGTGCATTTCAAATAAGTTTTCTTAGATAACATGTACTTGTGTTTTTGTTTTTTTCAGTTCAAAGGCCCAATCGTCTCCCCAATGGAAATAGCCATTAGGAAATTTTGAGCTCCAAAAAGACCATTTAAAAATTCGTGCAAGATGTCTTTTATATTATTAAAATATTATAACACTAATACTTTTGACTTGCCATAACTTTTTAATCATAGCTCAGAAGTATGTCATGTAACATATCAATGGAAAGCCCTTGTTGAGCGCTTTCCAATACCAAACTCCGCTAAATTCGGACTTACCACTAAAAGTTATGCCATTTTTAGTGTGGAATCAAAATGTGGACTCAAAAAGTTACGTTACGTAGATTTCAAATTTGAGTGTTTTGATTGGTCCGTGTGTAAGAAAAATTAGAGAAAAAATATAAAAAAAATCTTTACAAAGGGTCTTTTTGGAATTTAGAACTCCTCTAATGCTAAGTGATAACGCTTATGACTATAACTTTAGAAATTGGTACCAATTGACAACTACTTGGGAGGAGATGCACGGAGACTTTGTAACTATAGATTAGCTTTGTGGTTTAGATAGTGAATTGGATGTCTAGTTCTGCATTGTCTCTATAAGCGCTAAGTTTAGATCCATTTGAGGTTGCATTTCGACATCTCTACCAATATAGGCGGCAATTTTACAACCATATATTTTTTGAAGTGTAATGAATTACATGTTCTTATAGCCACATCTTCAAGGTCCACATAATAGCATTGTGCTCCCGTAGCTAATAAATGTTAATAGTAACAAAACCTACTCTCTAGATCAAATTATCCATTGCATTTAGTCGAATAAATAGACGTTGGAGAGAATATGAGCTGTATGTGTTGAGCAAATTAACCAAGAAATCTCAAAGTTTGAACTATTTCACGAGTACAAAAGCGCAAAATGAATAACCCAGTTAAATGAAATCTGAGAGAATGACATTGAACTGAAAAAATTTGTTGCATAATCTTGCTTTCAACATTTCTCCTTACCTAGTCAAGAAATGCGATATATCACTTCGGTTCACAGCCATGCAATTCACTTAATCTGTGCCGGATAAGCATGTACGTAAATTGAGACCAAATTGAGCTCCTGCACAATGTTGAAGCAGATCATCTAGTGTGCGAGTTGGATGGATACGAGGATAGCCCATATCACTAGGATACGGCACTCCATCTGCCGTTCCAAATTGAAGAAACTGATGAAATGTGCTACCATTGCGGAATTCATCCTGTACGGATTGAATAATAGATGTCTCATCAAAACCGCTGACTTCTGCTGCTCCAGGAAACCATGGAGTTGCCTCTTTACGTTGACCAGCTATAAAAAGATTTCGTTCACTTAAGATTGTGGCATGTGCACGCGCTCCAATCGCATAAAATCCCCAATTGGTATAAAGATTGTTACTGACATGGCAGTAACCCAGTCTGCAATCCAAACAGTTGTAAGGTAATCAACTACTCGTTTAGAAATGCAACTCATACGATTTATATCTTGACCTCTCGGAGGGATCATCGCGATCACAGATACTGAAGGTCTAGATTGCACATATAAGAAGGGATGTAGGAAAACAACTGTCAAAAGCTTAAATCCATCTTATTAACAATTCTAAATCTTGAATTTACGTGCTCATGCTTAGCTTTTTACAGCATACTTATTCAACATATTTATCCATTATAATTTTCAACAGCGTTAGTCTCAGAATACAAGGCGTACCTGCAATGAGGCATGCGCTGAAATGAGTCTCTGAACCAATTTCTATACACTGTAATCCGCATATTCTTATCTTCAAAGTCATAATCAGAAGCTCCTAGTAGCATGTTAAAATTTAAATTGGACAGGCGGCAATTGGAGATTGTAACATCCGTGGAGCCTTGAACAACGGAGACTAATCCTTTGTCTGCATCAAATGAGGTGATATGATCTACCCACGCTTTCGTGGACCCATCAAAAATGTGCACAGTGTCACTGTTGTCAATTGAATTCACTTGAAAATTGTGAAGGATCACGTTAGTCACACCACAAAGCACCACAGGTTGTTTAGTTATAGTGACATTTACTCCTCTACCATCGATTGTTGTGGAGTTCATTACCCATAATTTGTCGTAAAGCACAATTAGCATATCTCGTTCGAAGGTGATCCATATTCCTTTGTTGTCTTTGCGAGCCAAGTTTAAACCATATCGTAGAGTACCTGGCTGAGGACTTGTTGGATTGTCATCGGAATTCGTGACTACATAGGATTGCCCATTGGCACCCCCAGTCACACCTGCAGCAAAGCCAAATGCGCAAGAAGGAAGTGCTCTTCCTGACCCAGACCTTGTAAACTGGCACGTGGTACCATATGCGATGTAGTCTATACTTGCACCTGCTCACCAGTCACCACAATACAATGGACATCATTCTGGGCAGTAACAGCGTTTTTATTTTGTCTTTCGTGTGTCAATATGACGTTGTGGTAAGTGTTAGTTAGCACGTGATTCTCAATCTTCTAGCCTAACGAGCAGATTTTGAGCAACAGATGTAGCTACTGTTTAAAAGATAAAAAATATGACTAAAACTAAATGATTTCATTCTACAGGAACCAATGAGTGCAGATTGCACATGTCAAGCACAACTGCCTTGCACTATAGACAAACAAATAAAAAACAGAATGCAAAAGATCACAACAAACAGTACTCGACGGTGAAGTAGCGCAAGAGTGAAGATTTTTCACATAAAAATGGTAGTTCGAACCAAATATTGACGTATTAAGCCATTTCAATCTCTAGGAAAACAGTAAAAAGGCTTTTGGAATTCAATTCTGGAAACTCAAAGAATCAAGGGCTGGACCTCCAGAATATTGCAATCAGGTGCATTGGTTCTAAACAGATTTCAATGAAGCAACTGTATTGCAATGAATATCTCAGAACCAAAAATGCCATCAACAATGGACATCAAAAAGTTTATTTGGGGGAATGAATACTTTAATTTGCGCGCTAGAATTTTAGTTTCGTAGAACTCATGCATGGTGTATATCCACGTGAAAAAGAAGCACATTACTTCAATTTAGTGCTTTTGGCTGAACGATCCATGCAAGAAAGTTGCACAATGCTCTTTTACAGTCTTCATTATCGAATTATATATTTTGGAAAACTAATCCAAACACTCAAATTAATTTCAACAGACAATGTCTGGTACGTGGTTTGTCTTGATTTAAATAAACTGCGTGGGCGTAATTGAGGAGGAGGGAACTCTTTCCTAAGTGGCATCATGATGTGCAAGACCTCAATAGGAGTAAACTAATAAGCATGAAATTTTACGAGAGTGTTTCATAAAGAAACGTACTGTAAGTCTGAATGCCTTTCCAGTTGACTGTCCAATTGGGTTCTAGATTTGGGTAGGAGGCTGAATGGCTCACGAACATGTTCAATGATTCCATCACGGCTTCAACATTCTCGAGTGCGCGCTTTACCAAGTGGAGAACAACTCTCCCCAAATCCACCTACACAACAAACAATCCTGAACAGATCGAATAATCTGAACTCTTCGCAATAAGAACGCAAAATGGAAATTTGTAGTTACTAACGATGCTTTGCCTGGCTTTTCAAAAAGCATGATAACCCTGAGCTACAGGGTAACTTTGGGCATATATGACATTTGCCGATTCTCTAGTTAGCGCCAAACTGTTAAAATTAAGTTGATAACTGAAAACTTTCTAACGATAATATTTACAACATCTATATGAAATTCGTGCGATTCTAATGAATATCCAAGTAGAAATGTGCTTATTGTCGTTTAAATTGCCTCTTGCGGGGGTAGCATAATGCAGACTGGCTTATGATTGAAAGGTTTGACTTGGCTCAATCATATTTGACAGATAGAGTGCCTTTAGGTTTTACATGAGTACTTACTGTAGCTTGAGGAAGACACCTCAGGTGTACATATTTACAAGGGATTCGTGACTGAGATAGATGATATAACAGACGATACAATTTCGATGCTATGATCTACACTTAAAGGAGTTTGCCTGCTTAGTTCTTTAATACAGATGAAAGTATATAAAAATATGCTCTTTGTATTTTACACTATTAGAAGAAAATCGCTTCAATATGTGATGCAAACTTAGAATACATAAATAAACCTTCTCAAGCCTAACAACTTTATGATTAAAACATCATGCCATTAATTGACCTTTCTGCTAATCATGAAACTGAATAGAGAGACAAGAGCAACTAGAACGCTTACCGTTTTCCATGTCGCGATAGTGTTGTTGCAGGAACAGAGTGCTTTCTTGGCACGCCCTAGCTGACCCATCAGATCATCGTTTTCATCCACGAGGTAAGTCTTTGCCAAGTATAGCGCCTCCAGTGCAGTATTAATTTCTGATCGACAATTACTGTAGTCGACGCCAACTGTTTCAGCTGCTCTGTGAAGAAAGTCTAATGCCTTCTCTACAGTCCGAATACTTCAAAGATTGTTCATTTGATTCACTTGCTCATCTCCGTCGAGATGATATGCTTTTGCATTTTCAGCGACAGTATGAGAAAATCCCGTTGTCAGGAAAATGATTGCAACACAAAGAGCTCTCAAAACAAAGCTCACGTATTTTGGAATTACCATTGCGATAACTGATCTCCGATCCTTCACCGATTGATCGTTTTCCAGTGAGTGAGTGAGTGAGAGAGAGAGAAATGAAAACACATGGGGATTTATAAGAAAAAAGGTGCAGAGAAAGCATGGGGAGGGAAGCCACCGTCCACGTTCCAGCCCTAAAACAGAGCGCGATTTTGATAATTCCAATGCAACATTTTAATTCAAATAACATTTTTAAAATGAATATTTCAAAAACCGCGCTTCTCAACACTTTCCTGTCCGTCGAAATTTTTGTGGGAAATATTTTGAAAGTACATTATTGTCATTCTTAAGAAATGTTTGCGTTCTTAAGGCTGATATGCATCGCTTAGGTTGGTTCAACACAAATTTAAGGTGCATAAATTCACTATTACACCACCCATCTATGGCTTCCCCCCCCCCCCACAACAATGAGTGCGATGGAGATGGACTAGGTATCGTTCATGAGGAGGTGGGCTACGGCCCCACAGGGCAGCGAATTTGGCTACAAGGCTGTAGCCCGCCGTCGGATGAACAATACTTGACTTAGCAGGAGAGAGATAGACAGTCAAGATCTAAATCTGTTTGCGGCCTATGTTATGGCTCATAAATTGCATGTTCTCAACCAATGACATAATGCCACATGTCCGCTATCATTGCTCACAACTGCTATGTGGATCAAGGTTTCACAAAAATCCACCTCATGGAGGGAAGTGCAATTACAATAAATTTCAATATGTATGTGGTGTCCCTTCATTTTATTGTGGATCAACACTTGCATAGGTGCTATGTTTAACATTACCAAGTTATAATGCAACATAGATGCAAACATCTCTTGTCAATATGACTTACACAAGTTTTGCAACCATCGTCATCACACATAATGCATTTTGGCTCAATGTGCAAAAGGAGGGCTGGACACTTGAACTGCTTCCAACCAATGAAAGTATTTTAGGCTTAAAGTGTATGTCGAACCACCCATATGCTATATGGTTTAGGAGATTAATTGAAGTATATGAGGGCAATCATAATGCATCATTAGAATGGATCTATTCTTTTAAATCTAAATAATCATCTACTTCTAGCCTAGTGCGAAGAAACATAACTATCAACCAAGGGGATTGTGATTCACTTAAAGACACGTCATTGACCCATTTAGTGATCAAGCGAAAGACAATGCATCAAGTGACATAGTCAACACTGTTGGATTTATTCCTCTACTGTCCTAAATCCCATGTTAATCTAGTTCTATTCACATTGCTGCAGTTTTACACACATTGTCGCACAGTCTGCAGAAATACTCTATTATCAGAAAGATGCAAGAGAGTGGCAGTCCAACTTGTCGAAGTTACTTGACTTGTCGGAGTTGGCCGACTTGTCGAAGGCACCCGACTTGGCCAACTTATCGGAGAAGGCCAATTTGTTGAGGACGTCCGACTTGTCGAATCAGTCCACTATTGTCGAGGACCGTCAATCGACTATTCTGACTCTATTAACTATCGGTAGCAACACGCTCGTCAACTTCGAATAGTCGAACCCTTCTTACGCCCACTTTCTGTATTGTGCAACTACTTGGACAATGCATATGACAGCAGCACCCAAGATCTACTCCAGATGGCGCAATGGCTCCATGCCACCTTATTGTACATGCACAAAAAATGTAAATCATATATAGTTAATCATTCTAGTCAATTCATTAACACAATATACAAAGATTATTTTAGCCAGACGAATATAGGCTGATTTCATATACGCTCAAGCGCCCATAGACGTTGAGACGACAACTTATTAAAGATAGACATAGTAGACGCTTTTATGAATTAATTCCTTCTTCCTTTCAGACTGATTGTCAGAACAAGCTCATAGATTTTACAGATTGTAGTTAGCTTTGTGAGCACGCAGTTTCGCCCGCTATTGTTTTGTGCTCACCAGCATCATCTGACTTGTATCTCTATACATTCAAGCTGAATAAATTATTGTCTGGTTTTGCATTCAGATTTTATCAATGTTGCATGCTTTCCACTCTCTGTCTGACTGTCTACTCTTCTGCTTCCGCAAACAATCGCACAATTAAGTTCTATTTTGTGTTCGCCTACTGTTGTAGTAGTGAACACACCGAGGGAACCAGTCTGTTGAAATAGATGCCTATTTTGCCCCTTAAGGCTTGTATACTTGTAACTTGTAAGTTGTGCATAAGACATGGGGGTAAAACATTTATGTACATAGTACACCCCACTTGTGCTAATTAGGTAAGTAATAATAAGTAGGTTGAGGACCCATGTGGGTCCTAGAGCTAGAAAGGCTTGTATACTTGTAACTTGTAAGTTGTGCATAAGACATGGGGGTAAAACATTTATGTACATAGTACACCCCACTTGTGCTAATTAGGTAAGTAATAATAAGTAGGTTGAGGACCCATGTGGGTCCTAGAGCTAGAATTAGCAAGACACCACCTCTATACATTACATGCTATAAGTGGCCCTTAGTTTGGAGGGGT
Organism: Diphasiastrum complanatum; assembly: GCA_029204225.1. Taxonomy (NCBI): domain Eukaryota; kingdom Viridiplantae; phylum Streptophyta; class Lycopodiopsida; order Lycopodiales; family Lycopodiaceae; genus Diphasiastrum; species Diphasiastrum complanatum. The sequence goes on from CM055110.1 coordinate 2,328,993, forward strand.
TTCCACGCCCTACTACTCTTTCAATAATCATTTAAGTTGTGTGAGCTTTGAAGTCCTCTCTCTCTTGCTTTGATTTTCTACTCCATAGCTGGTTTTTTCAAGCTTCCATAGTGTGCTTACTATGTTGTTATGATACTCCATATCTAGGCCTTGGATTTTTTCATGGTATCAAAGCAAGCTATGTTGCCTGTGGTGTGGTGAAATCTTGGACCTGTTTTGATCAGATTCCTACCATTCCTAGAGAGCAACTTATCTTTGAGGAGGGCGCACTTTTTGTAGGGGCATCTGATCTTTATGCTATCTGCATGGTTGGAGTACTGTTGGCAAGGGGAGTACTGTGATCCAAAAACTTTCTAGCTTGGGAGAAATTTTTTTGAGTCTTTTTGGATAGCTAGGGCTATAGAAGGGCGCTTTCTACAGTGGGGACTTCAGTGAAAGTTCTGAGTGGACCTTGGATGTCATGTCCATGATCAGTACATAGGATTCAATATACTCCTAGTTCTGGACACACAGTACTATAGTGAAACAAGCTGTTAGTTATGCCACATCATGCTGGACGTGACCCGAAAGTAACTAATATTCTTATGAGGTCCAGAACACACTAAATGCAGTTAGTACAAGTTTTGGGACTGTCAAGGCATGTGTAGAGTTATCAATAGCAATTCTATGAATAGAGGATCTATGCATAGAGAATCTATTCTGGAGGAATCTAAGTATATCTTTTATAACTCCACCATGTGGATTAAGATCATAATACACACTACACAATTTCTGGGAAGGGGCATCATCGAAAGCTCCTCTCAGATGCTTCACCCGAAGAAGGTAACACACGATTTTTTATTCTATCTCTTTGTTGAGAAGATAGATTTTCAAACCAATCTTGTGTATATTCTTTGGGCTCCTCATGAGCTCTTCTCCTAGATTGTCTCCCACTTGACCTACCACTTAAGACATTGTATCAAAGAAAACTTAAAAAGTTAAAAAATAGTGGAGAATGGGAGTGAAAGAGTAGTGAAGAGTGTAAGATTAATAGAGTAAGCAATGACAAGAGAGCAATAGCAAGAGCAAGATCAATAGCAAGCAACATCAATAGATTAGAAAGAGCTTGCAAGCAATAGCAAGAGCAAGATCACTAGCAAGCAAGAGCAAGCAAAAGCAAGCAAGCAAGCAAGATCAATAGCAAGCAAGGTCCATAGAGCTTGGAAGAGCAATAGCAAGCAAGAGCACTAAACAATAGATTAGGAAGAGCACTAAACTTGAAAGCAAAAGAAGATGACCAAAATGCTCGCAAAAATTTGGTTTTATGGAAATTCAAGTTTCGCGTGGATTATTCATGCAGAAGGTATCCATGTGTGGATAATCCACGCGCTATCCACGTGTGGATGTTCCACGCGGAATCTTTCCTCTTCGCACGTGGGAGGGTCCCCCACATGGGCTTGCATGTTTCGAATGTCATGCAAGTCATAATTTTTTCTAGATTTTATGAAAATATTTTATTGTAAGATTTTACATTAAAAAAAACATAAAATATTTTTTTTAATATGATGGAACATAAAAAATCAAATCATGGATCATTATGGTAGTACTTAATTGTTAAAACTAGTTTTATATTTTTATAAATTTTATTTGTTTTGAGATTTGACATACAAGACAAAATCATGACATACAAAGATAGTACATATTGTTATTAAACAAGTAATTTGACAAGTTTTTTAGGATTTTATGATAGAATATTATGTCAAATCAATGATGTCATAAAAAATTTAATTTCTTAATAATCTAGGTGTCATAGATTTGATATAATTTCATGACACAATTATATGGTCAAAGTGAATTTTTTTTTTTCATGTGACCTCTTAAATGGTTTCATGGGGTCATTTAGATTCGTGATCTAAAGCATTTATGTTATATTGAAGACCTTAGTGATATATGACCTATATGATATATCTTTTTAATTGTTGGTGTGTGACCTATATAACCTTATATGAAATCATAGTAATTAGTTGAAATCTCATTAAGCATTGTAATAAAGATGTTGATCAATGGTGTGCTAGTATATGATTGATTGACATTGTCCAATTGCTCACTTGTTCGATTCGATTCGCTATTGTTTCGTTTGGTTATTCACTCGATCCAATCACTAGCTATCTCAATCGTGGGTAGCCATACAATATTGTGGAAGGTGCATGATTGATTTGTGAGATGTCGATCCTGCAAGCAAAACACCTGACATAAACAAGATACATCTAAGCTTCTACGACAATTTGGTTAAGGATTATCTAATTAGAAGTGAAGCTATCTACGCAATTGTCTAGACATTGTCTAAGACTCTATTGTCAATAGCATTATCTATGGAACTATCTAAGTAGCTACAACAATGTCTAAAATAGTTTGTCTAAGGAACTTGCTAACCACTTGGAAGACAATATTCAAAGTTGAACTACTATGATAACTTATTGTGAAGGCATTATTTCAACTTCTAAAAGGCCCATTTACGAAGTCTCTCATTATTTGAACTTCACAGAGGATGGACAGTTTTATGGCTAACGAAGGCTAGCTTTCACGAGTCATTGGTCACATTTTTTATGGGAGGATATCATGTTGAACGGTTGATTGCAGCCGTCGCACTTCATTCTCACACTTCAGTCTCGCACTTCAGTGGGCAAATTTTTTTGTGAAATTTGACCCAAAATATAACGAAAAAACATAAAACATATTTTTTTAATATGATTGAACATATAAGAGAAAATCATGGGTCATAATGATAGTATATAATTTTTATAAAAATAATTATTTACAAATCTTATCTTTTTATAAATCCTATATTTTTTAAAATCTTTAATTTTTGTTGAGATTTGACATAAAAGACAAAATCATGAGATATAATGCTAATACGTGTTTTTATTAAACAACTATTTTGACAAATCTTTTGAGATTTTATGACATAATATAATATCAAATCGATGATGTCATGAAAATCTAGATTTGTTAAAAATCTAGGTGTCATAGATTTGATTTGATTTGATTAAAGTGAAAACATGAGTTTTTGTCATGTGACCTCCTAAATGGTGGTTGCATAGGTTCATCTAGATCCTTGATCAATAGCATTTATGGTATATTGAAGACCTTAGTGATATGTGACGTATATGATATTTTTTCTATCGGTTGCAACTTTAGCGGCCTCCAAGGCCTATTCTTCTTGCAACGTTTAATCCACTACCTCATGTTTTGGTATTTCTTCCATAAACTTTCTGGGTTTGAATATTGTAATCAGGCTAGCTTTAACCACTTCCCAATCTATGCATTTAGTCTCATCTTGGTTATAAAATCAATCATGTGCTTCTCTAGTTAAGGCCATAGGAAATAGCTTAAGTTTATCTTGTGGAAAAACTTCGCTATAATCAGAAAAGATTTTGAGAAATCTGACTGAATCAAATAACCCATTATACTTTTCTATCTCTAGACGAGGTGATCTTCTAACAATAACTTGTGGGTCCATCAAGCTCACGTTCATCCTCTCTATCAAATATGTTTGCAAATCACTAAAACAATGAGATTGGATCTAGGTTTTTCAATCAAATCCTATCTCTGATTAGATCTGAAAAAACTCTATCACTTGAAAATAATCATATTTTTTATTTCGGAAAAAAGGAGCTTGATCAAGCGATCGACACTTCTAAAATAAGGATTTCTCATAATCAATATCAAATTATAACAGAATGTTTAAATATGAAGAAGGTTCCCTAGGCAAAGGTTGACTCGACGAAGGTTCTTCACTACTATTTTGGGTAAAGATAATTTTTTTGGCTGTTTTTGACAAATCTGGTAAAATTAAGCTTTGTCGGATTGACAATGAGTATATATGGTATTGATATGGCTAAGACAAAACTGGCGAAGGTTCTTTTTGTTGAAAAATAATTTTTTTGTAGCTTGGCGAGGATTAAAATAGACTTTCTCGATGATCTTGATACTATCTAACCTTCACTCAACTCAAAAATGATAAAATACTCTATTTGAAATCCGTAGACAAGTCGACGAAGACGGAGATGTAGGACCATGAGTAATATTGTTACTTTTGCAAAAAACAACATTTTTTGACAAAAATAGATTAATATGACAACTAACCTTGACTTAACGTTCACCGAACTCACTGATTATCAAAAATAGTATGTTGGTGGACTGACTCAAACTTTGGCGAAAGTTCTTCTCAGAGAACTGATATTATTGCAAAAAGGTGTTAAAATTTCTACAAAAAGTTACAATCAACTACATGAACAATCACTTTAGTCTTTTATTTTTAGTATTATTTTTTGCCGACCTGGCAGTAGATAGATCCGGGTCTCAGATCTAGGTACAATAGAACATGCGAAGGTTCTTTTTCTGTTCTTTAGAGTTTTTGGTGGTTTGTTGATGGTTTTTGTTCTGTTTCTGTAAATCGGATGGGAATTAATTTTTGCCCTTCAAACTAAATATTTTATGTATGAAGGCGGTGTTGTTTGCAAGTCGGCAAAGGGTTTTTGCCAGGGAACAAAACGTTATCAAGACTAATGATGATTTTGCCTCCTTTTTCAGCAAAATGGATGCTTTTCTTTGTTTTCTCTGATTTCTCAGATCCAAATCACAACTAGAAAACTCTGTGTTTATCCACATGACATGCAACACTTAGTCGATTTTCCAAAATTTTATTTGCGTGGAACATACATGTCAAAAAAGATTTGAACACACCTTCGGCAAGTCCACCGGTGTTTTTCTAACACGACACCGAAATATTTATTCGCATGGATATTCCATGCAAATTCAGTTATCTCAACGAGTTCACCAAACCGGGACAATATTCCAATTTAGGGATACTCCACGTTAAAGTTATCCACGTGGGTTATCCACACGATTTTTTTTTTGCTTGTTTATAATGAAATGGAATTAGTTAAATAAATATTTTCCTAAAGTGAAAGTATATATATCTGTTGCAAGGACAAATGTGAATATTTGTGCGCACTATCTACATGAATGAAATAAAACTAACAAGAATGTCAAGAAGTTTTTATACTAAATTAGCTCAAACTGAAATACTGGATTCTTGGTGGAGTGATTTTGGTGAAGGTTTGAAAGACGAAGACAAATATTATGTTAAAATTGAGATAGCTGTTTTGATTACTATGAGAGGCCATATGGACCATGTCATCTTTAGGGCATCTTTATGTGTCGCCCCACCCAAGCAATTTTCTTGATAACAATGTTACTAGAATATTAGATTTTCATTAAGCATAACTAGAATATACATGGATCAGATGTTGGCATGTCTTTAACAAGTTTTATTATATTTGTTCAGTACATACGGTCTCATAATGACTACTTATGATGTGGTATAGAGTAGCTGGCTACAATGGGTATATTTCACTCGTACATAACATCCAACATGTCTCCCATGGCTTAAAATTTTTCATTCATTGGAAGCTCATTTTCATCATTGGAACTTATTTGCGAAGAGGTAGATGAGCTAAATTCAGATGCATTAGTCTCTTGATTAATGCACTCATCAATTTCCATCATCTCCTTTAAGCCTTGGCATTGACGACGAGGTAATTGCTTTATATGAGAACCGTTGTATGACATTCATCTTCTACGTCGGCCATTACGAGGACTATTGTCTACAATGCTAAATGAGGATGAAGAATCCTATATACCAAAACAACAAGAAGTAGGTTGAAACTATGCGTGATAAACATTTCCTTCCAATACTTGATAGATCTAAATGTTGCATGAATATAAATTGCCTCTTTGTTTAAAAAGCATGAACATACCACTGTATCTATTGGACCATTATTCTTTCCAACTTGTTAACATTCAATGAACTCAAAGAATTGCATGCTTCTACATATTTACATATTTATAAATTTTACATACATTAGCTTTCACTTATTATTCTATGTAAACATCCAGACAAATGACGAATAATGCTCCTAACATTTGACATTTTTAATGACAGAAACCAAATACAATCAAGAATGCATAGATTATACATCTTTGCCTATCAACAAAATCTAAATATTCACATTTGATTATTGTCTTTCGTAGACATTTGGGTAGAGGATGGTTGAAACTATACCTGATAAACAATTATTCCCCTCCCCAATCTTGATAAATATAGTGGCACAGATCATTACATAAGTGACCTTTACATTCCTAGTAAAATATTCTTCTTTTCCATTGGTGCGTTCTTCAAAATCACAATTCATCAATAAAGGGTGACCAATGGAACTATTTATATATGCAGCAATGTTTTCACGCACATCTGGATGGCCATCAATGTATGTACAATTTTCCCTTGAGATGTTGCCTCCTTGCATGCTTTGCTCCTCTAAAGAACAAGCATTTGAATTCAAGCCATATACTTGTATCCTCCATTGGTGACGACACAAATCATGCCAATCACCCCAATTGTATTGAGGTCTTGCATATGGCATCAATGTCACAACACTATTTAGAGGGACCTCAATGCTACTTAATGCAAAAAGGCCCAAATTAGCCTCAGAAAAGTGTTCACTAGGCATGATCATGTACATTTGACCCCCAATAAGTAAATGGTATTCCATTTAATGGTAATGGTGATTGGAGTGGCCAACACGAATATCTACTTTTTTTCATGATCTCTCTCTCTCTCTCTCTCTCTCTCTCTCTCTCTCTCTCTCTCTCTCTCTCTCTCTCTCATAGACATGAAACATAAATGAATATATTATAACACATAAATTAAGATACTACGAAACAAAGTAGCATGAAACTAGTAAGCATGAAACATAAACTAATGGCATCAAAGATCAATCTAATTACCATGGATGTTAATCTTTGAGAATAGATGCATGAAACATAAACTAATATATAACACAAACTGTAAACTAGTAGCCTGAAACACACACACACACACACCCCCTACACACACACACACACACACACACACACCCACCCTAAACACACATGAAGAGAAAAAAAATAACATTATTGAGTGCTAATCAAAACTTTCAAACCACACTACTATATCTTATTCCAGAATGTTACCACATGCTCCCTCCCTGCAGCGTTTGGGCTTTCTTGTGGAATTTATTTTCCATCATAAAACATTTGAACCATGCCTTTAACAGAAGAAAACAAGGGCTACACACCTTTCTAGATTTGGGAGTGCTGGTTACCTTTAACTCTCTCTCTCTCTCTCTCTCTCTCTCTCTCTCTCTCTCTCTCTCTCTCTCTCTCTCTCTCTCTCTCTCTCTCTCTCTCTCTCTCTCTCTCTCTCTCTCTCTCTCTCTCTCTCTCTCTCTCAGGCATGAAACATAAACGAATACATAACACATAAATTAAGATACTACTCACCTTTATTGATGGATTTGTTGGACTCTACTTGTATATATCTTCTAAAAAACCAAGCATACTACTATCAAGGTACTAAGATCAAATAATGGTGGTAAGCATATTTCAAAAGATTCTGCTACAAATCAGAATAAGTGAGGCTTTCAATGTTGGTACGATCAAAATAAGTGAGGCTTCAATGTCCTATGAGATTAAAAAATATGTTGCACTGGTGTGGCACATTATGCTAAGTAAAAGAGTAGAATGATTAAGTGGCAATTTAATCAAGCAACAAATCACCTGAAAATTACAATTAAAAAAAAACTCAAAAATGCTAATTTTCATCCTCGGAACAGACTTTGAAATAGGTCATGGTATACTGTCTAAAATAGATCAACATATTCTGAGGTCTCTTCCTACCCCTCATGCTAGATCATTCCTTAAGTTCATTCATGGTTTCATATATGGGGGAGGGGGTAGCATTTTGAATATTCCACCATATTAAAAACCATGAGTGATTATGAATGATAGTTTCAATGTTGCATAGAGGTTGCTGAACATTACTCAATGCATTCTTAGCATATCATTCTCCAAAGCTCTCTTTGGTCTCTTTGACATTGATTGTCAAACATGGGTCACCTACAAAAATTGAATTTCTTGAGGAACAACATGGGCATGAGATACACATAATGAAAGTGAAAGTTGTTGATTCTCATAATAATCCATGCATGTGAGTCAATGGTGCAAAGCCTTCTGCCGAATTATATTATCCCTACCAATCATCAATGGATTTATGGTCGAACAACAAGCAACAAGACATTGGATCATGTGTGCTATTGAGTAGTATTAATAGCTGAAAATGGTGAAGCATGATTCAGGGACATTCATATTAAAGAGGGAATGGTGGAGGGCATGTATTGTCCAAGGGTCTTTGATGAGGATGACAATCGACTAAACCTGACAGTTGGCTCAGCCCAATTGCTTGTTATCGGGAAAGAAACTAATAACTATATATGCTTGAGCTCAAGCCCATCAACTGTATAAAAGATCGTACTCATGATGAAGTGCACACCCATTTGCACAACCTTATGCTAGCTTGCTATTTAAATTATAGGGTAGATGATATTTTATGTGTTGGATTTATCTCCTCTACTCTCTTAAATCCTATTTTAATCTGCCTCCATTCATGCTATATTTTTTATTTATGTTGTCACACAGTCTGCATATTTACATGTAAAATAAAACAGGTGAAAAACTCGACTGTCTGCATAAATACAAGTAATTTTTCACAAGCAAAAAAAGGCAAAAAATGCGACACTGTGTTTTTACACATCTTCACCAACGTTCATTTCAGCAAAGGCTGACATCGCGGCCTTTTCATGCTCATCCCATGCAACTGTGCTAACAAATTTGACAACGACAGCAGCCACCCACGATCTCCTACAGACAGCACATCCACTTTGTACTTTCTTCATTTGCACACCTTTAAAATTGTATATATATATATTGAATACCATTTGCATATTCTGGCGTGTGTAAAAATAATAGCATCAGGAGCTTATCGGAGATAGACAAAGTAGATGCCTTGCGCATTGATTCTTTTGTATTGTCAGATATAGGTTTATTCCTTCTTATAGATTGGATTAGCTTTGTAGAACACGCGGTTTCGTCTGCTATTGTCTTGTGCTCCTGTATGTACCAAATTTATTTACGAATCTGTTCTCTGTAAGCAGAATCACACATCTAGGACATAGAGTAGAATTCGAATGTGATCAGTGCAAAGTTGATAGGACAGGCAAGATCCTAACACTCGGAAAGAGGCATAAATACTTGTATAAATTAAGTCATTGCTTTTCTGCCTTTAGTCAAGTGCTCAGTACTTCTATTCATGCAGATAAAAGCTTACTTTGGCATTATAGACTTGGTCACTTGAATCATGCTGTTTTACAACGAATGTCTAGACAACATACTGTTTTTGATCTCGACTATCCTCATGATAAAGTCGAGTAACCTGTCTGTCAAGACTGTTTAGTTGGTAAACAGACTAGAAAACCATTTAAATCAAGCCATCAACATATTGCTAGAGGATTGTTAGACATTGTACATTCAGACATTTGTGGCCTAATGAAAAATCCTTCACTGAAGGATGCAAAGTATTTTATAACTTTTATTGATGAATTCTCCAGAAGGACTACGGTGAACTTCATAAAGAAGAAATTAGAAGCCTTCAACTACTTCAGTCTTCAAGGAGCATGCAAAAAAGACTGGAAGGACAATCAAGGCTCTAAGGTCAGACAATGGTGGAGAATATATCTCTATTGAGTTTAAGGAGTACTGCCAAAGCCAAGGCATTGAACAACAATTCATCACTTCTTACAGTCCTCAGTATAATGGCTTAGCTGAGAGGAAGAATCGTATCCTAGTTGAATCAGCCAAATGTATGCTAGCGCATGAATTGTTGCCCAAGAGATTCTGGGCCGAAGCTATCTCCACTGTAGCTTACGTCCAGAACAGATGTTTGACCAAGGCCCTCTTAGGTAAGACACCCCACGAGGTGTGGACATGCTCTAAGCCTTCTGTGAAGAACCTATGAGTGTCTGGATGCATTGCTTACGCACAGATACCAAAAGAAACAAGGAAGAAATTGGACTTCCAAGGCCTCAAGACCATCCTTATTGGATATACTTCATCTGATAATACATACAAGCTGTATGATCCTGATATCCAACAAATCTTGTGTAGCCTGGGATCAGTTCGTCGACATCAAAGGCAAGGATATTGCTCTAGGAGAACCTTCATCACCTGCCATTGACACGACTGTCTGAGTTTCTAGCTCTGGCGTGTCCATTGTCGACCCACTTTTTGACAACAAATCAAACGAAGACGTTGCTACTACCCAGCAACAAGTCCCAGGAGTGGTTCATCAGTCAAATCCTCCCAGAAGATCAAGACGAGTGCTCACACAGCCCACAAGGTATACTCCTAAGTCTGCATGCCTCTTGATACAGGAACCGGCGACAGTCGAGGAGGCACTCAGCCAACCAGACTTTGATCTCTAGAGAAAAGCTATGGACAGAGAGTATTCCTCTATGATCAAAAACCAGACATGGTCACCAGTGGAAGCTCCTATTAGCTGCAATATCATTGATTGCAAATGGATCTTCAAGATCAAATACAATGCCAATGGAGCAATTGACCGAAGGAAGGCAAGACTGGTAGCACTCAGATCCCCAATGTCAACTACAGCGAGACTTTCAATCCAGTAGTCAAGCATTCATCGATCCAAGCCCTCCTGTCTTATGCTGCAATTGTCGACCTCGAAGTACATCAACTTGATGTACAAACAATTTATCTGAATGGAGTTATACAAGAAGACATCTACATGATCCAGCCTGAAGGATATGTTCTAGAAGGTATGAAAAATCATGTATGTAAACTCCACAAAGAACTTTATGGCTTGAAACAGTCTGTCAGAACTTGGTTTCAAAGGATCAACACATTTCTCATCGAATAAGAATTCAAACCAAGCACTACTGATTGCAACGTCTATTTCAAGTTAGTGCAGCAATCCTTCATTATCATCATCTTATACGTGGATGATATGTTGCTCTTCAACAACAATACCAATTTGGTTAAGGATTCTAAGCAGATGCTATTTCAGAGTTTGACACGACTGATCTGGGCGAAGCTCACTTCTATCTGGGCATTTAGATCCACAGAGACAGAGCGAGACGACTAATTTACATCACTCAACAAAGGTATCTTCACAATGTTCTTAACAACTACAATCTAATAAAATTGTAAATTAGCTCACTCACCGATGGATCCAGGTCTGCATTTGTCAAAGGACCAATGTCCCCAGACAAGCAGGAAGAGGAGCAAATGAGAGAGTATCCTTATCGATCGATACTTGGATCTCTCATGTATGCAATGGTTTGTACAAGACCAGACATCTCATTTGTAGTAAGCTCACTCAGCCAAAATATGGCTAACCTTTGGAAGGCTCTCATAAGATTCATAAGTGTCCCCAAACCAAGCAGGAAGAGGAGCAGATGAGAGAGTATCCTTACAATCGATACTTGGATCTCTCATGTACGCAATGGTCTATACAAGGCCAGACATCTCTTTTGTAGTCAGCTCACTCAGCCAAAATATGGCTAACCATGGGAAGGCTCTCATAAGAGTCATGAGGTATATTCGAGCTACCATGGACGAGTGCATCTGCTATGGAGATGTCAGCAACGACAATCTTCATCATCTCAATGGATATTTTGATGCAAGTTGAGGAGGAGATGTAGACAATCGTAAGTCCACATCTGGATTTACAAAGATCTTCAATGACGATCCTATCTCATGGAATAGTTGTAAGCAAACCTCTATCGCACTTTCTTCTACAAAAGTAGAATACATTGCTGCTTCTCAATCTATTAAGGAAGCATTTTAGTTGAGAAATTTACTGTCAGACATTAATTTGTATCAATACAACCCCACAATTTTATTTGTGTGATAATCAGAGTGCTATTGCCTTATCAGCCAACCCTAGATTTCACTCTAGGAGTAAGCACATTGAAATCAGATATCACTACATCAAGGGCAAGGTTCTCAACAAGGAGGTGAGCTTAACGTATTGCAGAATGCAGGACATGGTTGTAGATATATTCATGAAGGCATTAAGTATTAATGCATACAACAAATTTTGTGCATTGCTTAGTCTGAAGATCAAGGCATTCATAGATCCAGATTAAGGGGGGGTGTTGGATTTATCTCCTCTACTCTCCTAAATCCTATTTTAATCTGCCTCCATTCATGCTGTATTTTTCATACATGTTGTCGCATAGTCTGCATATTTAGATGGAAAATAAGACAGGCGAAAAACTCGACTGTCTGCATAAATACAAGTAATTTTCCACAAGCGAAAAAAGACAAAAAATGCGACACTGTGTTTTTACACGTGATTTGTGATAGGTGAAAAAGGCGACACTGCCTTACAAAATGCTGAAGGTGCCCTAGGAAAAGCGAAGGCACCCTGTAAATCAAATCCTAAGGTATTTGTCAAAGTGTCGCATTTTTTGCATCTTCACCAACGTTCATTTCAGCAAAGACTGACGTCGCAGCCTTTTCATGCTCATTCCATGCAACTGTGCTAACAGATTTGACAATGACAGAAGCCATCCATGATCTCCTACAGACAACACATCCACTTTGTACTTTCTTCATCTGCACACCTATAAAATTGTGTATATATATTGAATGCCATTTGCGTATTCTAGCGTGTGATGATGACGAGGTCATAGGTCCGGCCACATTAAATGATGTTGATGTTGTTGAAGATTTTCCTTTAAAGTTATTTGAAAATGTGATGGAGTCACCCATTGAGAGCCCCTACAAATCTTCTTCTATTGATACTATGGACCACCCTCTTGTAGATAGAACACATCATCGAAGACAAATTAGGGCACTAAATAAAAAGGTTAAAACTTTGTGTATTTGTGATTTGAGTGCAAGTATTTTGGAACAAATACCCAACACCATAGGTATTGTCCCACCACACCTATTTGCCATCCATAAACCTTTCAACCGTGTACGATATGGATGTTGGCCAGAGTCTATTGCTTTCTCTAGGGCAAGTGATACATTTCACTACTGGAATCGAACCTATTAGCTCATGCCTAGCTTACAATTTCTAGACGCCGGCCTAAGCTTGTACATTTGGGATGATTGGCATGCTTTATGCATACATTATTGGAGGATGCAAATATATGGTTTACATTCAAATGCATGCTCCATAAGATAGAGAGAATAGATGGTCAAGTTAGTGGGATGTGGAAAGTATACAGACATTGATGGAAGGCCATGCAAATTTGGAAATATTGCAGGATATATTAATAGTTCTAATGGTTTTCCTAGTTTAAGAAATTCTATGTTCGAAACAAGTAACAATGGCATGGAAGATTTTTTACTAGATTCATTAAAGGTACTTATGTGATGGTTTGTGCATGTAAATCATTACAAGCTGGAGATAAATTATTCATTAGCTATGACTATAATCATTTATTGACATCTAGTATACAAAATGTAATGAACTGTGTTTTGTAAATAAATGGTGTAATTTTTTTGGCTATGCAATGTCTTTTTGTAATTAAATGGTGTTGGAGGGTTTGCGGATCCCAAGGCAACCCTAACCCTAGCTAATAAGTGAGAGGGATTTGGCACCCTGCGTGTGTAAGTCCAACCCGATGATCACATAGAGATTTGATTAGTTACAAGTCAATAAAAGGACTTTAGGCTTTTTTGAGAGACTTTTAATGTCGCAGGGCCTAAATGTCAAGTTAGTGAATAAAGTTGGGTTTCCCTCCAACTTATATGGTTCCCACTCTTTTTTAGATTTGAATAATTAGGGAGGCATAAATGGACCAATAGGATTCAGAGGCCAGGGTCCTCCTCTCTACTATAAAAAGAGACCAACTCGAGTGTTTACACATGTTCATTTTCTCATTTCAATAAAGCAGATTGGTTCTCTTCTGAAATGGATTGATGAATGTCCTTGCTCTCTATCACTTTTCCTCCATCTCCCATGCTTCCTTTGGATTTTGCTAATTGTTGGATTTGGATGTTATTGGGATTGTATGTTATTATACTTTTTATGAGAGAGAAAGAGTAAGCTATCTTTGTTGTGAATCTAGTGTTAGTGGAAGTAGTGTTAATGTTTAGGGTTAATGGATGTTAGAGTTAGACTTAGATCTTCCATTCATGCTGAAATCTGAACTATACTATCGCTCTCAAGGGAATGAACCTACGTGTGACAACTAACTTCGTCTCTTTGATGCTAGATTGACTAGATCATGGTTAGGCAAGGAAAGAAACCCACTACAATTTTGGTGCCGTTGTCGGGGAGCTACGCCAATTTTTCAATTTGCAGCATGTTTTTGCATTAGGCATCTTATTGTTGCATGAATAGTGTTAGATCTGTATTTAGGATTAGTTTGAGAGTGATTTTGCTTGATTTGAGTGGATTTGCTTGTTTGAAATCTAATTTGATTGTAAAACAAGAAAAGCTATTTAGATCACCAATCTTAAGATCCATTTAGATATGAGATATCAGAAAACACAACAAAAATCGGTCAAATCTGTCAGATTTTGGCCAAAGGAGGCAAAAAGCGTAATCAGAGCTGATAACTTTTTTTTCTCTTTCAAGAAACCTTCGCCGAGTTGCAGAAACCTTTGGTTTTGATCACAAAACCTTCAGTTTGAAGGGCGAAGATTAATTCCCAACAGATTTTCAGAAACATCAGAAAAACTGTCAAAAAACACCAAAAAACCACATGGTTCAGGAGTTAACATGATTTCTACAAAGCTATGTGCAAAATGGGGACGTAAAAAGATCAAGCCTGTGACTTTTGCCATTAAGCTAGTTGATCAAACAAAAGTTCATCCGCGAGGAATGGTTGAAGATATACTTGTAAGAATTGTGGGAGTACACTTCGTCATTACTTTCGTAGTAATGGATATACTAGAAGCACCAAATGTCTACCGAGTCCTATTGGAATGTCCATGGTTACGAGTTGTGCAAGTAATTCATAACTGGGATACCGGGAAAATCACTTTTGAAAATCGTAAATGTGCAGTCAAAGTTGATCCTGCAACTTGGACTATCAAACCAGTGGTCCAAAAAGAGGATGATGATTCATCAACAACGGATCATACCTATGATTGTCCAGAGAAAAATTTGGGAATTCATTACGATTCTCAAACTAATACTATCAACTGGAATGAAGCTCTCGCAACGATTGATTGTACAGCAAGATATATGTGTCAACAAGATATTCAATGAGATTAGAGCGAGATTTCATTATTAGATTGAACTTTGGATACACTGATCATGTTTCCATTGAATGTGTTGAATGTAGCTTGGATATCAATTGAACCTATACCAGATCCGATTGAAGATGATCTCATACCTGTGAGTCATGCCTTGACTTATGATGACAATGCAAAACTTACTGATGAGCAGATTCTCAATCATATGGATCCGACCAGATTTGGAGTGCGTAATGTTCATGATGAACCAACAATAAAACCGCCCAGAGCAGTTACATTGAAGGAAGATAGGATCACAAGATCAATGACAAAGAAACAAGCCAAGCAACATTATAATACGGTCCTGAAATGGAAAAATCCTCCTCAAAAGATTGATTCAGGGAATGTGCCACCCTTACTACAATTCAATGTATAGTCTATTGAATGCACATCTATTGTATGCAAATGTATCTATTGATGAATTCAATGCAATGAATCTATTTTAGCACATGATTTACATGCTAGAATGCACAATTGAAAGTAATGGAAACCACAATACAATGCATCAATAGATAACACATTAAGTTATCAACTAAATATCAAATGAACCAAAATAAATGTGAATTTACTTTTAATATTGTATCTGCATTGTTTTGCAATCTTTGCTTTTCCTTCTGCATTCACTTGACATTTCAATCCTTTGCGATGAAAGCATTTTTTTCATTTTTCATATCCAAGCCTACATCATAGACAAAACAGATCTTAAAACTTATATTAAAGGATTATGATCACAAAACACATAGAACTAACATCCATCAATGGACTAAAAACACAAAACACTATCAATATCTATCAAAACAATATCAATATTCTCACTCACATTCATCCCCATCTCATCCTCACTCCCATCTTTTCTCTCTTTTTCTCTCTCTCACACAAAAAAAAAGAAGTTGACATCTAATGTAAGCTGAGCATTCTGTAGCTAGCTAATGTTCAAGAAGTCTGCTAGTAATTGTGACAAGTTTTGATTCGCGAAAGACAAAGTTTCTTTCACGTCGATGCGTTGTGTGATATGTCACAACAACACTTAAAGAATTCTCTGATAATGCAGTACATGTTTTAATGCAGATGAGTTTCTTGTCTTGAACATGATCGAATGATTTATTGTCTGGTAGTTATATGTTTGTACTCAGTTGGTTCAATCTTATTCCACACACTGGTTTTACCTTGTTGAATGCATAAGCAAATAATATGTAGTTCAACAGTGTCTGTCTACTCCTTGGAGGATTGTAGATCCTATCACACAGTAGTAGACCTAAGGACAGAGTCGAATTCCATCTACGTTTGTTTCTGTGGGATTCCCAACAGTGATATCAGAACGAAATAATTCGTGTCTGAATATCACCTGTGCTTGACCCATTTTTTTCAACAGTCGTATTAGACCATGGAGATTCTCAACAGTGGTATCAGAGCCACGAGCTCATATGCGAGAGCCCTGACATAGCTTGAGAGCTATCAGATCTAGGAGACAAGCATTCAAAACAAGAAACTAGAAGAACATATGAAGAACACAATCTATAGCAATGGCATCGATCAACAGTATACAGTCGAAGATCTGCACAATCCTCGACTCAGCCGGGTTGAACTTCCAAGCATGGAAGGGAAAGACCTCTCTCATATTGAAGGGAGAAGGGCTATGGTGCCCCTAGGTAGATGGCACTGAAGAGATGCCTACAACCACCGGCAAAGAGCTACAAGAATGGAGAGAGAAGAACGACAAGGCAGTAGCCTTGTTGTCATCATCCATCGAAGATAGCCTGATGCTTGACCTCGCGACACTCTCTAATACAAGAGAGTTGTGGGATACATTGCTTACCAGATTTCAGACGAAATCACACAGATAGATCATGCTTCTTGAAGATCAGTTGACAAATCTGCGATGAGATGGTAGAGACCTTACTTCATTTATCAGAAAGATGAAGGATCTGTTCCTTTCATTACACAATGCCAGAACAAAGAATGCAGTATTAGCGTGGAGAAGAAGCTCACCTACCTGTTACATGCTTTACCGATCCAGACAACCCGAATGTTGCTAGCGAAGGATCTAGCAATGACACTCAAAAAGGCAATGATTGACTATGATGAGACCTTTGCACCCGTGGCAAAGATGGTGAGCATTTGAGTCATTATTTCACTTGCTACAATTTTTAGATGAGATCTATGTAAATTGGATATCACAAATGCATTATTGAAGGGTGATATTGAGGAAGAGGTGTTTATGGAGCAAACTGAGGGCTATATTTCACATGACAAGCCAAAAAATGTTTGTTTTCTGCAAAAGAGTTTGTATGGTCTTAAGCAAGCACCAAGGAGTTGGTATGCTAAGCCTTTTCTTCTTTATCAAAATTTAAGCTCTGAAGGAATGGTTTTAGTCATGAATATCTTCCAGTGACTGTTGTGAGACAGATTCAGATTTTGTACCTTGCCTTCAACTATTCTGAGCCAGGATCCAACGATCTTCTGTTAACATTGAAACAGTTTCTTAGGCCAGAACTTGAGATGCAACGAATTCAGAATGTGGCGAAATATCAGGCAGATTTTAGATAGTCATCAGCGCACCTCCATGTATTCAGAATGCAGCAAAGATTTGAAGGCCACAAATTATCAGAAGGGTCATCTCTTCAAAGATCTCAAGCCATGAACAATTCTAAGGCTAGTGGTCATGGTCTGTTCTGAAAATGAGAGTTGGTGCAGACCCATGGATCTTCTCAATAAGTTCCAAGTTCTTATTGAACCATCATCACGATCTATCGGACTTACACCTTGCTGTTGTTCGGAGGATCATCAGAAATGCTAGACTACATTTCATTCGAATACATCTGCGCATCTGCCTAGCATTCGAGCACTCTGATATTCGAGCTAGCATTCTTATCTATCAAACCTTCTTCATTCGAATCAATTGCCTAATAGTTACGTATGACAGCAATCTAACTTCTGAAGCACTAGGAGACAAGCATCAATGGTTATCTGGCAATTGCATGATGGCTTAGCATTGTCATTCGATTCTATGACTCATTCAGCCTTCTAAGTCTCCCTAGAAACTTAAAGATTTGGATGTAAAAACCATAGAAGAATGCCATGGAGATAAATTTGAGTTTCAGACAAATAAATATTCGACCATCAGATAAATATGTTTTCTGCAGAAGAAATATTCGAGTTGACCAGTCAACATTTACTCTGATGAGCATGGCAGGAGACTGGCCACGTGTCACCTCCTTGTGGTTTACACCAGGCTGGATATAAACCAGAACATACGTATTGCATCTACCATTGAAGTTTGAAGTCTGTTTTAAAGCTATTGAAAGGCAGTTGGCAGTTAGGCGGACTCTGAACTTCATATTTGAAGTTTTGAAGGCTACGTTTACACATCTAAAGACAGCTTTCAACAATTCATTTCTCTCAACATTTTAGAGGCAAAAGATGGGGCCTTCGTTTCACGTTTCTCGCATTATTTGAAGGGCTCCTTTCAGCATGTCTTCTTTAGAAGGGTTGCATATTGTTTCATTTTAGTTCTCTGCTACGTTTAACAATAATTTACTCGTGAACAGAGCAGTATGCTCATTTCCAGATGGCCGAAGCACCGTTTCACGTGAGTCTCTCTCTACGTGGCAGCAAACCATTGGAAATTCATATAACACAATGTTTGAGATCTTACGGACGGCAGTTTGCTTGCTTCCTCAAACACATATAGCAGAACCCACGCTCATTATAAATTATTTGGGGTTCTTGCTCTTCTTCTGTCTGTGCTATTTTTTTGGCAGAATAAAATATTGTCTGCTATCTTAGTCGTCTTGAATCAATGCAGTGATTCGCAAACTTTGTATATGTAGATTGTATTTTCACAGGAATTTGAAGAAGTGCATGACAGACACTTTCTCTTTCACAAGAACGTTATACTGCATTTCAGTTCCTTGTTGAATGAATCACACCTCTTACTGTTATTGTCTATCCTGACTGATCCTAGAAAATTCATGGTGATTCTGCATAATGATGGATTCTATGCTATGCATAAATTATTAATTAGAACTGAACCCAGGAAAATTAATCGAACTATTGTGTGATTGGAACTGCTTGCCAGGATAAGTGAGTAGCAAGTTTATGAAGACTGTTGAGGATCAACATAGCCCATTGTAAGCATTGCCTATAGCAATCATTTGGCCTTGTGGCATTCTTGTTTTGGCTAAGTCCAGATCTGAACTGTGAAGCATGTGATCTTAATGTTGTGGGGATGTCTGATCATTCTGAGTTCTCACTCTTCTTCAGAATCTGGATTTCTTGGTTGAACTATCTGAATATCTTACTTGTTGTTTGTTTGTACCATTTTCAATGGCGATACTGGTTGCCTACTCAAAAATGTCATTAGACAACCAGATTTACATTTCCATTCCACTAGTCTTCAAAGATAAATCCTTTTATCTTACCAATAGTGACTAAATACCTCTATATGATGCTCCCCTTGGGAACGATAATCATTTATACCACACTTTTACTGACATTTTGGTTTGGTAAGGCATGACATGTTTGCATTATTTCTTGGCAATAGAAGTATTTAGAACTTCTCAATTTACTTTCATTTGTCAAGAAAAGTATGCTAATTCTATTCTAGAAATCTTTCATATGGTAGATGCAAAGTCTTACTATACACCAATGGATTCAAATGTAAAGCTCACTATAAGAGGTGATGAAAGATCCTTCAAGGACATTACTCTCAATTGGACCAACACAATATCTTAGATCAAGTCTTGTGATCATTATATATATGAGTGAACCAACTAGGACAATTCATGCATGATCCAACTGTGGAGCATTGGAAACTAGGCACGAGGGTATTGAGATATATTTTGGGAACTAGTGATTTTGGCATTGTTGATAGAGGATCATCACCTAACTTGTATGGATTTTCAGATTCAGACTTTGTTGGAGATCAAATGGATATGAATTTCATAAGTGCACATTGTATGTTCATAGATGATGGAGCTATATCATGGATGTTGAAGAAACAAGCCACTATCTTGTTGAGAATCTATGTGGTCTGATACCACTGTTGAGAAACATGGGTCAAGCACATGTGATATTCAGACACGAATTATTTCACTCTGATATCACTGATCAGAATCCCATAGAAACAAACTTGTCGCACTTACTAGCGGACTTCTTGAACATTATCTAGCTAGTATACTATCAATTTGATTCCTTGCATCTATGTTAATCAGTGATTACGATCTTCATGTATATAGACAAGAGGACACGATTAGTTGATCAGGAGATTACAAGAACGTCTGATTAGGCATGTTCCAATGGTATCCTGTCAGTCTTTGGAGGGTAACGTTCTCATTGTACTTTTGCGATCTCCTTTGTACTTTGATGCGTGGAGATGCACCGCCCCTTGCGTCTTCGTGTCTTCTTCTCCCTCTTTGGCCTTGTCATCAGGTTGCCTTGGTTCGACGAATGTTTTTCTTTCGAATCCAAGTGGCCTTCAGTCAACGAACATTCTATCGTCGTCTTCGGGTTTCACAAATTTTGTGTAAAGCCTCATGGAGTTGTAAGGATTTAGCATCATTCAAGCGTTTAGTGGTTGCTATGCTTAGAGATGGAACTAATTCAATCGACATAACTACATCTTGAACATAAACCAGTTGAAATGATGCCTAATTTCTACTAACTTTAAAAGTTGTTCGGAATGCCCATAACGATGCCCCCTTAGATAATATGGAGTACTAAACGGATGAATAACATAAAATTCCTCCAATAAGCACTTGATTGTTTCATTGACAAAATGGGTTTCTCGATTAGTGACAATCTTAATTGGACATCCAAATTAAACAAAAATGTAGAAACTTGGTAGTAGTCTTTGCATCTACAACACGAATTGCTCTTGCTTCAACCCATTTGGTCATATAGTCCGTCACTATGATAATATTTCTAGTTTGAGTACCTCGTGTTGCAGGATGAATAGGACCAACATATAAAATCCCCATTTTTTAGACGGTTCTATGCTAAAATTGGATGTAAAGACTTGTAATTATGTTTTCTAGGATGACATGCACATTGACAAAACTCACAAGACTGAATGTATCTTTTAGTGTCTTTATGTAGCATAGGCCACCAACATCCTGATTGCAAATTTTTTCGAACAATGATATCTACTAATTATATAGCAATCATTATCACTTAATGGTACAATGTTGTTTTGATATGTTGTATAAAATATATTATCAAGTCTCTAGCAAAGTGTATATTCTTTTATAATAGAGGATAAGTATCTAAGTATATTGAGCACTATGATTTATATTAATTCTTGCTCATAATTTTATTCCATTGTATATGATCGTCACTCTTGTATTTGTAAATAACTAAGACTTATTTATGATTCTTAAACCTAAAAGCCTTATTTACAACCTTGTATCTCTAGATAAGTAAGATTTTTTTACAATAGACTTTTTTACAATCTTGATGAATAAGGTCTGGTCAAACTACAACACTTTCAATAAACTTTTTCCTAAAAAAAGTTTTTGGTCAAGCCATTATAAGAGAATATATTTACACCATATTCTTATCTACACATGCACAGTTAGTTCTTTTTTACCAATGTCAATGGGCTTGGTTAGGTCTTAATATGTTTCAATCAAATTTAAAATTTAGTTAAGGTTATTGCTTTGAGCTCAAGAGTTGCATTTGGGTTATATAATTATTAGACAGTCAAATATTTAAGGCCTAACAATAGAAACTTAGATGCTCACAAATCACTACAACGATGTGAGTTGTGTATTTTAATGTTTGTGGCAATTGAAATGGGTGACTTTCTTTTATCTAATTAAAATTTATTATGCAATTGAAAATGTATATTACTTGCATATGGGCTTCATTGGAATTTAATTTTCTTTGCTAGTCATGATGAGAGACACAATTTCCAGATGCTATGTCTAGTGTTCTACATTCTATGTCTATTATTTTTACATTGGAAAACTTTATGCATCTAGATCTTTATGTGAATTAACTTTTGGAAAATCTATGCCAATGAGACTCTCTTTCTTCGATCTAAATGATACAAAAAATGATGATACATCATATGAGATTAGTCAAAATACTACAAAGTTTATAGTGATGAATATCATTAGAATTTTTTCCTTGATTAGATGATAGAGAACAATCAAAATAAGATGGTTTCTCAATAAAGCTTTGTAGGCCCACACTTCATTTTACAAGACATGAAGAACTACAATCATTTGAATTAGTCGATAATTGATCTTTGGTAATTCATGGCCTAAGTGATAAGGCTTATGACTATTACTTTTTCGGAAATGGTACCAATTGACAACTACTTGGGAGGAGATGCATGGGGATTTTGTAACTATAGAATAACTTTATGGTTTAGATAGTAAATTGGATGTCGAGTTATGCATTGTCTCTATAAGCACTAAGTCTAGATCTAGTTGAGATTGCATTTGGACATCTCTACCAATATAGGTGGCAATTTTACAACCTTATATTTTATTAAGTGTAATGAATTACATGTTCTTATAGCCACATCTTTAAGGTCCACATAATAACATGTTTAACAAAAACTACTCTCGAGATCAAA
Organism: Diphasiastrum complanatum; assembly: GCA_029204225.1. Taxonomy (NCBI): domain Eukaryota; kingdom Viridiplantae; phylum Streptophyta; class Lycopodiopsida; order Lycopodiales; family Lycopodiaceae; genus Diphasiastrum; species Diphasiastrum complanatum. Next base: position 2,351,770 of record CM055110.1, read on the forward strand.
TTATCTATTGCATTTAGTCGAATAAATAGACGTTGAGCAGGTGAGAATATGAGCTATATGTAACTTGAGCAATTTAACAAAGAAATCTCAAAGTTTGAACTATTTCATGAGTACAAAAGAGGAAAATGAACCCAGTTAAACGAAATCTGAGAGAATGACATTAACAGAAAAATTTGTTGCAAAATCTTGCTTTCAATCATTTCTCGTTAACTAGTCGAGAAACGTGATATACCATCTCGGTTCACAGCCATCCAATTCAATTAATCTGTGCCGGATAAGCATGTACGTAAATTAAAACCAAATTGAGCTCCTGCACAACGTTGAAGCAGATCATCTAGAGTGCGAGTTGGATGGATACGAGGATAGCTCCTATCACTAAGATACGGCAGTCCATCACCGGTTCCAAATTGAAGAAACTGATGAAAGGTGGTACCATTGCGGAATTCATCCTGTACAGATTGAATAATAGATGTGTCATCAAAACCGCTGACTTCTGCTGCTCCAGGAAACCATGGAGTTGCCTCTTTACGTTCACCAGCTATGAAAAGATTTTGTTCACTTAAGATTGTGGCATGTACACGCGCTCCGATCGCATAAAATCCCCAATTGGTATAAAGATTGTTACTGACATGGCAGTAACCCAGTCTGCAATCCAAACAGTTGTAAGGTAATCAACTACTTGTTTAGCAATGCAACTCATACTATCTATATCTTGAGCTCTCGGAGGGATCATCGGGATCACAGATACTGAAGGTCGAGATTGCACATATAAGAAGGGATGTAGGAAAACAACTGTCAATAGCTTAAATCCATCTTATTAACAATTCTAAATCGTGAATCTACGTGCTCATGCTTAGCTCTTTACAACATACTTATCCATTATAATTTTCAACAGCGTTAGTCTCAGAATACAAGGCGTACCTGCAATGAGGCATGCGCTGAAATGAGTCTCTGAACCAATTTCTATACACTGTAATCCGCATATTCTTATCTTCAAAGTCATAATCAGAAGCTCCTAGTAGCATGTTAAAATTTAAATTGGACAGGCGGCAATTGGAGATTGTAACATCCGTGGAGCCTTGAACAACGGAGACTAATCCTTTGTCTGCATCAAATGAGGTGATATGATCTACCCACACTTTCGTGGACCCATCAAAAATGTGCACAGTGTCACTGTTGTCAATTGAATTCACTTGAAAATTGTGAAGGATCACGTTAGTCACACCACAAAGCACCACAGGTTGTTTAGTTATAGTGACATTTACTCCTCTACCATCGATTGTTGTGGAGTTCATTATCCATAATTTGTCGTAAAGCACAATTAGCATATCTCGTTCGAAGGTGATCCATATTCCTTTGTTGTCTTTGCGAGCCAAGTTTAATCCATATCGTAGAGTACCTGGCTGAGGACTTGTTGGATTGTCATCCGAACTCGTGACTACATAGGATTGCCCATTGGCACCCCCAGTCACACCTGCAGCAAAGCCAAATGCACAAGAAGGAAGTGCTCTTCCTGACCCAGACCTTGTAAACTGGCACTTGGTACCATACGCGACGTAGTCTATACTTGCACCTGCTCACCAGTCACCACAATACAAGGGACATCATTCTGGGCAGTAACAAAGTTCTTATTTTGTCTTTAGTGTGTCAATATGACGTTGTGGTAAGTGTTAGTTAGCACGTGATTTTCAATCTTCTAGCCTAACGAGCAAATTTTGAGCAACAGATGTAGCTACTGATTAAAAGATCAAGAACATGACTGAAATTAAATGATGTCATTCTACAGGAACCAATGAGTGCAGATTGTACTGCATGTCACGCACAACTGGCTTGGACTATAGACAAACAATTAAAAAAAAAAATGCTAGAGATCAGAACAAACAGTACTCGACGGTGACGTAGTGCAAGAGTGAAGATTTTTCACATAAAAATGGTAGTTCGAACCAAATATTGACGTATTAAGCCATTTCAATCTCTAAGACAACAGTAAAAAGGTTTTTGGAACTCAACTCTGGAAACTCAAAGAATCAAGGGCTGGACCTCCAGAATACTGCAATCAGGTGCATTGGTTCTAAACAGATTTCAATGAAGCAACTGTATTGCAATGAATATCTCAGAACCAAAAATGCCATCAACAATGGAGATTAAAAAGTTTATTTGGAGGAATGAATACTTTGCGCGCTTAAATTTTAGTTCTGTAGAACTCATGCATGGTGTATATCCACATGGAAAAGAAGCACATTGCTACAATTTAGTGCTTTTGGCTGAACGATCCATGCAAGAAAGTTGCACAATGCTCTTTCACAGTCTTCATTATCTAATTATATATTTTGGAAAACTAATAGATAACACTCAAATAAATTTTAATAGACAATGCCTGGTACGTGGTTTATCTTAATTTAAATAAACTGCGTGGGCGTAATTGAGGAGGATCAGGGAACTCTTTGGTAAAGGCATCATGATGTGCAAGACCTCAATAGGAATAAACTAATAAGCATGAAATTTTACGAGAGTGTTTCTAAAGATACGTACTGTAAGTCTGAATGCCTTTCCAGTTGACTGTCCAATTGGGTTCTACATCGGGGTAGGAGGCCGAATGGCTCACGAACATGTTCAATGATTCCATCACGGCTTCAACATTCTCGAGTGCACGCTTTGCCAAGTGGAGAACAACTCTCCCCAAATCCACCTACACAACAAACAATCCAGAATAGGTCGAATAATCTGAACTCTTCGCAATAAGAAAAAACTCCTATGAACGCAAAATGGAAATTTGTAGTTATGAACGATTCCTTTGCCTAGCTTTTCAAAAAGCATGATAACCCTGAGCTACATGGTAACTTTGGGCATATATATATTTGCCGATTCTCTAGTTAGCAAAACTGTTGCTGGCTAGTGGTTACAAATGACACAAACTAATGAGCCAAAATGTTAAGATTACGTTGATAACTGAAAACTTCCTGACGATAATATTTACAGCATCTATATGAAATTCGTGCGTTTCTAATGAATATCCATGAAGAAAGGTGCTTATTGTTGTTCAAATTGCCTCTTGCGGGAATAGCATAATGCAGACTTGCTTATGATTGAAATGTTTGACTTGGCTCAATCATATTTGTCAGATAGAGTGCCTTTAAGTTTTACAGTACTTACTGTAGCTTAAGGAAGACACCTCTTGTCTACATATTGACAAGGGAATTGGTGACTGAGATAGATGATATAACAGACGATACAATTTCGATGCGATGATCTACACTTAAAGCTTAAAGGAGTTTGCCTGTTCTATACAAATGAAAGTATATAGAAATATGCTCTTTGTATTTTACACTATTAGAAGAAAATCGCTTCAATATGTGATGCAAACTTAGAGTACATGAATAGTCCTTCTCAAGCCTAACAACTTTTTGGTTAAAACATGATGCCGTTAATTGACCTTTCTGCTAATGATCAACGGACTAGAGAGACAAGAGCAACTAGAGCGCTTACCGTTTTCCATGTCGCGATAGTGTTGTTGCAGGAAGAGAGTGCTTTCTTGGCACTTTCTAGCTGACCCATCAGATCACCGTTTTCATCCACGAGGTAAGTCTTTGCCAAGTATAGCGCCTCCAGTGCAGTATTAATTTGTGATCGACAATTGCTGTTGTCGACGCCAACTGTTTCAGCTGCTCTGTTGAGAAAGTCTAATGCCTTCTCTACAGTCCGAATATTTCGAAGATTGTCCATTTGATTCACTTGCTCACCTCCGTCGAGATGATATGCTCTTGCATTTTCAGCGACAGTATGAGAAAATCCCGTTGTCAGCAAAATGATTGCAAGACAAATCGCTGTCAAAACAAAGCTCACGTATTTTGGAACCATTGCCATAACTGGCAGAGAGAGAGAGAGAGAGAGAGACAGAGAGAGAGAGAGAGAGAGAGAGCGGAGATCAACATAAATGAAAACACATGGGGATTTATAAGAAAAGAGGTGCAGAGAAAGCTGAGGGGAGGGAAGCCACCGTCCACGTTTCAGCCCTAAAACAGATCGCGATTTTGATAATTTAAAATGAATATTTCAAAAACCGCGCTTTATCAACAATTTCCTGTCCGTCGAAATTTTTGTGGGAAATATTTTGAAAGTACATTATTGTCATTCTTAAGAAATGTTTGCGTTCTTAAGGCTGATATGCAACGCTTAGGTTGGTTCAACACAAATTTAAGGGCCATAAACACTACTACACCCCCCATCTATGGCTACCCCCCACAACAATGAGTGCAATGCAGTAGGTATCGTTCACGAGGAGCTGGGCTACTCCCTATAGCAAAACGAGCTGCCGGGCGAAGAATATAGCTACAAGGCTGTAGCCCACCATCGGATGAATGATACCTGACATAGTAGGAGAGAGATAGACGGTCAAGATCTAAATCTGTTTGCAGCCTGTGCTATGGCTCACAATCTGTGTTCTCAACCAATGACGTAATGCCACATGTCCACTACCAGTGCTCACGACTGCTACGTTTGTCAAGGTTTCACAAAAAACCACCTCATGGAGGGAACTGCAATTATAATAAATTTGAATTTGGATGTGGTGTCCCTTCATTTTATTGTCGATCAACACTTGCATAGGTGCAAACCTATGTATAATGGAACATAGGTGGAAACATCTCTTGTCAATATGACTTGCACAATGTTTGCAACCATTCTTGCCACACACAATACATTTTGTGTCAATGTGCAACATGAGGGCTGGGGACACTTGAAGTGCTCCCAACCAATGAAGTGAGAGTATTTTAGGCCTTCTTTGCTTACCTAACATGTATGTCTTCGATAAAAGTTAGCTGGTGACGTCTTCGATAAAAGTTATTCTTTGGATATTTTTCTATTCCTTTGGAGTGAAAAGTGACTTGTGGACTCCTGTTAACCGATATTGGTCGACCCAGGCTAAAACATTTTGCGTCCATGGATCGCCAAGGAGTGCCACTTGATAATATATGCACGCCACAGGCAATTGATCTTCAATTGCTTAATAGAGAGGAGGAGACTCTACTAATTTGAGAGCTCAAGCATCCTCAATTGCTAATCAATCTTGCTTATGCTCTTGTGATGTTTTGCTTGTTGTTTCTAGTTTCCATGTTTTTGCTCTGTGCTAGTTAAGGTTTCTCCATAAGCAATGACATTGAGCATTTGAGCTAACCTCCAACTCAATTCTTCATCTCTATCCTCTTCTATATCACTCTCTCTCTCTCTCTTTCTTTATTCACCCTTTATCAAGATGAATGCATGTGATTAGATTTAAGGGAAGTAGTGTTAAGTGGATTAGAGTTAGTGAAAGTAGTGTTAAAGTGAAGTAGAGTTAGGGAAAAGGGTAGAATGCATCTAAATCTAGCAACTTGATATAGTTAGGTACCTATCTAGTGTTCTAACCCTCTTTGACAGGCGGAAGGGCTACTCACCGATTGATTTATACACCTTACAGTGGCATCGTTGTCGGAGATAGGTTTCACTAACTAGTTTAGTTGCAATTTTAGTTGTTTTTGCATTTTTAGAGTGTTTTAGGTGGTTTTTGGAGTAGAGTTAGCTTGTTTTGTACAGATCCATTAAGATACAGCTACCCTACACATCTTCATCAAATGAATCTGAGATCCGGACGATCAGTACCTAGAAGAATTGCAAATCAAGCTCCAAAACTACCCAAAGTAGCAGCTGCGCAAATCGAAGTAGAAGCAGAACCAGCATAAATGAATCCAATGGACCCACCTATTCCTGTCACACCTCTCGAAGTAGTTCAAAGAGCACCTTGGCTCAAGATGTCGAAATATGACGGATCATCAGATCCGATCAGATTCCTCCAGATCTACGAGATCTATGGCGAGCGGACACCGACGGAAAAGTTGATGATGTTTCTAATGTCAATGATTATGGCAACGCAGGACTGGTTTTTTAATCTCTCAAACAAAGAAAAGTCCACTTGGAAAGGGGTGAAAGCGGCTCTCATCACGCACCTTAAACCAAGAAAGTTCTTGGAAGATCCGTTTCTCCTGCTGAGCAAAGTGAAAATGGAAAAAAGAGAAAGGGTCATGGACTACATAGAACGGGTCAAACATTTGAGATCCGAGTGCAACGTAGCCCTAACTCCCGATCATGCAATCATTATGTGGTTTCTCGTGGAATTACCATGAAGTACAGAAGAGAGCTAAAAAGATGGGAGTAGTACGCTACATTGCAAGAAGCAATGGAAGACAAAATCAGGGAAGAAGATAAGGGTTTAGATGATGAAACATATCTGACTCCCTCGGTAGCATCATCATCCAACGCTTCGAACATATCAACATATCTGCTGATGGAGAAATTACACAAGCAGCAGATGGAACAGCTTACGATGCAGTTTGATCAGAAACTGAAGGGCTTGCAGGGAGTAGTAGCACCAACTCCAAATCCACCAGAACAAAACCACCTACAATATCCCTGATGAGAAAATGTATGGCGTTCAATTTGTACCCAAAACCATACAGCGAATGAGTGTCCAGCTATGAAACAAAATCTCAAACTAACATAGAGGTTTTGCCACCTATGCAATGCATCTTCGCACAAAACAACATTCTGCCCATTCAACCCTCGGATCATACAACAAAAGAGGAACCAATACCATACATCTTATCCTTACCATCAGGGAGCACCGAATGCGACATTGCGGTATGACGGGCCAAATAATCAACAATGCATGTCCTTAACTACACCATCAGGGCCAACTAATAATCAAGTGGCTCATGTAAATTTGGCAGCAACAGAACAAGAACCACCACCCCAACCTGAGCAGCAGCAGTGGTAAGGACCGGAGGAGGCATTTGTCGATCTGGCAATGAATAAGTATTATGCAACCTATGTTGCACAACCTCAACGTCAGGGAGGCAGGATCTATGGCTACTATGGATGTGGTGAAGGCCACAGAATTGCTGAATTTCCTTATAAGAGACAACATACGACCTTTTGCAGAGAATGCCAATACGGGCATTGCTACAAGGACTACCCATTTAAACTTGGAACAAGTGCACCCCTGAATTTAATCATTGTACAACCAACAACAGTTCTAGGAAGGATGCCACAAGAAAGACAAAACTCCCATGTTCATGTGCTAGCAGTTATGCGAGCACAAAAATGGAAGGGAGTTTCCCCATCACCACCTCCATCAATATCAATGACTGACAACCAACCCTCAACTGTAGGACCATACTCAAATGTGAGGGAATAAGGAAGGATATACCATAAGGTCCATCATTGGGTATAGAAAGCCCAAGAAGAGGAAGTTGTGCAGGCACGAGAAGATCTAACAGAACCTCAACCTATGAGGAAGAACTAGCACCACAAGCGACCTCCCCAATGAGAACGAATCAAAACATTCACTTACATCAGTATGAACCACCATTCCATATGGAAGTGCCAGAGGTTCCCCAGTCGGGATTGCTCACCAGTCTATTGTCTAGCCGCTGAACTTATCTCTTGGTGCGTTACTGTGGAGTGCACCTCAAGCCAAGAGCATTCTAGCTGAATGGGCCAAAATGGAGCCAAAATTAGCCACAGAAGAGCCCCTATACTATGTGGGCTACAATGGAATGAGCAATGTCCTCCATATTGGGGCAACTTGGGAGAGTGAAGAACACAACATCAGTCTACCAATCCACCACAAGAGGTTTGAGGACAAAGAAGCAGTGGTAGATGGAGGATCGGGTATAAATTTGATCTCCACTACTCTGTATCAGAAATGGGGTCTGCAAGGATTGAAGCTAGCAAAATTTGCTATCAAATTAGTAGATCAATCTCATGTCAAACTAAAGGACATAGTTGATGACATCCAAGTGAAAATAGAGGATATGCAATTTGTACTCACTTTTGTGGTGATGGACATACCAAAGTCCCCTTCTGCCTACCGCATTCTACTAGGAAGACCTTGGGTGAGGATCGCGCAAGTGGTTCACAACTGGAAAACCGGATACTCACCTTCAAAAATAGAGAACAGGTTGTAAGGGTCGATCCAACCACATGGGTGGTGAAACCAATTACACGAAATGCTGATGACAGATCTTCCACCACTGATCACACAATTGATCACCCAAGGCAAGCCAAGGGAGGTCATTACGACTCTAAAACGGATATCATGAGATGGATGGATGCATTGGCAACCATTGACTATATGGGTGGGCATGCTTGTCAACCAGATTCAGATCTAAAACCTAGCATATCTTCAACCAAGTGTTATACATTGGACACGCCAATCACTTTTGGGGTGAATATGATCAATGTAGCATGGCTGTCAGCGGAAGTTATTGAGAACCCTGTGGACGATGGTTTAGCCCTTGGCGACATGCTTTTACCTACAACAAGGAGGCTGAGCTGACTGATGAGTAGGTCCTGCAACATATGGATCCAGATTGCTATGGACTAAAAAAGATACCAGCTCAGCCACCACATAAATTGGAAATGGCTAAAGTATCCAAGATAGATCCACCCAAGGCACCTGCCAACAAAAAGAATCAGCTGAGACAACGTTATAACCAGGTGATCCGATGGAGCGATCTACCGGAAGAGGCTGTAGCTATAATGGATATTGATATTCGCAATCACAAAGCAATTATCGCACAGTTTCTAAGAAAGATAACAAGGATGAACCCAACTACATAGGCAAAAAAGAAAAAAAGAAAGTGTTGGACTCCTTGAAGTCGGTCCGAATGGACCCAAATGCAGTGCCATCATCCTCACAGATGACTGATAACCCAAACGTTACAAGTTGGGTAAGATCAATATGCTGAAGGAGGAGTCCCACTGAATGCTAGTTCACGAGATGCTAGAAACCTTCAAGAACTATACCTTAGATGACGTAGTAATCATGATGTCGCAAGCACAAAGAAAACCTGATCAAAATCAAAAACCAACCGAACAAGACTTCAAAGGACCTGCGCTGACGCAACCTATGAATTTAGTTGAGCTAGGTGAAGAAGAGAAGATTGTACATGTGGGAGAACAGTTGACACCCACTCAATTCAAAAGACCGCACATTATTGGTGGAATACAAAAATTGCTTTGCTTGGAATTACAACAATCTAAAGGGTGTACCACCAACCGTAATCCAGCAAACCATACCCTTGGTGGATGGAGCAATCCCCAAGGTGAGCCGTTACTATCGTTGTAATCCTAACTATGCAGAATTAATCAAGCAAGAGTTGTAGAAATTGCTTGATGCCGATTTCATTTATAAATTTAAGCACACTAAATGGGTATCGCCGATAGTCATAGTACCCAAGAAATGGCAAAATGCGAACCTGTGTGAACCTAAAAGCATTAAATGCAGTCACCAAGAAGGATCATTTTCCCTTACCATTTACAGAAAGCATTCTGGACAGAGTAGCAAGAGCAGAAGCCTATAATTTTTTGGACGGCTTCAACAACTACAATCAAGTGAAAATAGCGTCGCAAGATCAATACAAGACAACATTCGCCATAGAATGGAGAACCTATGCCTACAAAGTGATGTCGTTTGGACTTTGTCATGCCCCAAGTACCTTCTAGCAAGTTATGCAAACGACATTCAAAGAATATTTGCAAAAAAATTTGGAGATTTTCTTGGATGATCTATGTGTACACGGACCTAACTCTAAGCACTTATCCAATTTGGAAAACGTGCTGAAGAAATGTCGTGAATATGAGATATCCTTGAACTGTCAATTTTGGGTGACACATGGCCTCATTCTTGGCCATATAGTATACAGGGATCACCACGAATCTATCAAAAATAAGGATCATTCTTGATCTGCCACCACTAGGAACGATCCACGGAGGCTATGTTTTTATGGGTCACACTAACTACTACCGTATTTTCATTCTAGACTTTGTGGAGTTAGCACGACCAATCTACAAACTCACAACAGAACCACATTGGATCGAGGAAGCCCTATAGGCTTTCCAGAAACTTAAAGATGCATTGGTCTTAGTGCAATATTACGCCCATCCAATTGGTTTATAGAGTTTCATGTGCATACGGATGCATCAAAGTATGCAGTGGGAGCAATCTTAACCCAACCAGGTGAACACAAAAAAGATTTTCCAATCCGGTTTGCTAACCTACAGCTTAGTGATTCAAAGATAAACTCTTCGAACACAGAGCATGAGGCACTGGCTATGATTTATGTGGTTAAGAAATTTCGACATTACTTGATGGCCACACATTTTGTTTTTTATACGGACCATCAGCCCTTGTTTTATCTTGTAAAACTTGCAACATAGGGAAAATCACTCGTTGATTACTTATGTTGTTGTATTTTGATTCTGGGATAGTGGTTCACAAGGGAAAGCAGCACTCTATGGTAGATCATGTGTTGCAAATCAAGAGGAAGGAAACTGCAGCCCTACCCGACAATGAGATACCAGACGCTACCTTGTTTTACATTGACACTATACCTAAATGATAGTCAACAATTGCAAAAGCCATTTTGTCAATGAGACCATCAAGGTCCTGTTGGAGGAATTCTTTGTGATCTATAGGTTCATCACTTAATATCCTTGCGGTAATGGTCAGGCTGAATCATCCAATAAGATCCTATGTAGTGTGATCACGAAAATTGTTGAAGCTAGCAGATCTAATTGGGAGCCGAAGTTACATGCCGCTCTATGGGCATTCAGAACAACTTACAAGGGAAGCACTGATCACAGGCCATTTCGACTAGTTTATGGTTAGGATGCAGTAATGTCAGTGGAGTTTTTCATACCTTCATTAAGAATTACCAAAACACAATGTCTTGATGAATCCAAATCTCTACAATTGTGCAATGAAGCATTACATAAACTTTATGAAATGTGCTTGCTAGTTGTGCATGCATTGGTGGCTGAGAATGAGTGACGCAAAGCATGGCATGATCGCCAACTGCACAAGAATGATCTTCAATCAGGAGATCTATTCCTCATGTATAAAACTAAAGCAATCAAGGGAAAGTTGAAGTTCACGGGCGAAGGCCCATTATGAGTCAAGGAGATCCTCAGCCATAGAGCTGTGAAACTTGAACAGATAGATGGGACGCCATTCGACACTCCCATCGATGGTAGCCGACTTCACAAGTACTGGCCACCTCAGTGAACAGATCCAAAATGTGGATGACACAATATGCATACAATGATCAGATCAAGCCTCATCCGAAGTCATCCGACCTGGATCCAATAAAACCAAACTAGATCTAGATGAGATCTAGTCAGATCAAGTAGGATCCATCAAGATTCAGCAAGATCAGACAAGATTAGGATAGATCAAGAAAGATCTAACAAGATACAAATGAGATCCAAGGTGCAGTAGATTATTATGAGATCATCCGCAGAGTAGAAAAATCACCTTCTGAACCTTCTCAAACTTCACTGAGGTCTTAGAATATTGTGACGAAGGTCTCTGGAGAATTTTGGTTGAAACTAAATTGGGAAAAGTGCACTTCTCCTAATACGCACTCTAATTTCCACTATATAAGGGCAGAATTCAAGACATTTGACACTTCATTCAGCAAAGCCCTGCCGAAATTTATACTAAAATTTCCATGTTCTTTGATCATGACGAAACTTTGCACACACCTTTATCAACCCTCACAGCCACCTGCTATACCTCGATCAAGCAGGTTATCCAACGAGAGATACCTACGGCTACCCAAATTTGGCCTTTGTCGTCTGATACCTTGGTCGCACCTTGGATTCAGGCAGCTGGGTCCCTTCTCCAAGCAGTGAAAATTTACCCAGCGCTTTTCACTTCTGACATTGACGTGAACCTAACCTTGCACAAATATGCATCATGGGATGAGAAGAAGTCTCATTTCTATATCATGTACCAAGGTACCATGTACAAGGTACACATAAACGCTAATTCCATAGTCATTGTCGAAATTAATTCCGACAATTGACTACCCATCTCCCACCATCGAGCCAAACACATCATCTCCCCCTTTGTGACATCTCTCTCCCCAGAGATCCCGCTCAAAACTAACAATGGTTATCCGATAGACACTATCACTGACCCCACAATCCAAGCCGCTACACACGTTGAACAAATTTTCGGTTGTATCAACTTTCTAAAAGGATCGTATTCATTTAGTACTCTCATATATGTGTGAAAAATAGTAGATTCTTTTATTGATAAAGAGAGGTTTATTTCAAGTGCAGTATCGAAGCCCTAAATATCTCGGTTTCTAGATGACTAGGAACCGTATATTCCAATGGATATCCTAGGCACTATGATCCTAAGTGGTTATGCTAGTAGATTGAGATTTTAGCTCTAAATGGTGTATTCCAACCATGTCGAGTATAGACCTACCTCCTGTATTCCAAGGAGATAGGGTGATTATCCATTAGACACCATCTTTATATTTGACACCAAATAAAAAAAATCAACATTCGTGGTTCTTATTACAACTTATAGATATCATTCCAAGGCATGCAACAAAAAGTCACAACTCAATAGAATTCTCAAAAGATATTATGAATCAAATTGTAGTGTGAATAATACCTGGAATTTTTTTACGACTCCCAATCCAAGTGACCCGCTAAGAAATCTGAGACCCAAGATCTCCAATTTGTCAACTTCGCCTTGGTAAAGTGCTTGAGAATGTACTGAAGGGTAATGTCTCAAACTGACTTTCAAAATGATAGAATTTCCAAAGATATAGCCAAGATTATCTTGTTAGAGTCAACACTCTAGATGTAGACTTGGATTCATAAAGCTTTGCAAGCCTCCAAAGTTGATGTGCACCAACCAATCTCCTTGAGTAGCTCATTGGTAACATTCATCTGGATCATGTGTAGAGGTCTTTCAGCTCTCTTGTCATACCTCCCTTGATCTTGTTGTGTCATGCTGTCCTCCACACCTACAACAATGTCCATCAAATCATTCATGGATAAAAGCCTGGTTTTGTGGTACAACATGGACTTTCAAGGACACTACCTTTTTTGGTTAGAAATGCACTTTTGTATTATTATACACTATTTTCAATTAATACTTTTGACTTGCCATAACTTTTTAGCTGTACCTCAAAATAGGTCATGTAACATATCATTGGAAAGCACTAGTCGAGCACTTTCTAATGCACTGAAACTTTGCTGAAATTGGGCTTACCACTAAAACATTATGTCATTTTAACATGGACTCAAAAAAATAATGATTAATAAAATTCCTATACCTTTAATTTGCCATGACTTTTTAACCGTAGCTCGGAAGTATGTCATGTAACATAGCATTGAAAAGTGCTCATTGGAGCACTTTCTAGCGCACCAAACTCCGCTGAAATTGGTCTTACCACTTAAAAGTAATTTCATTTTTAATGTGGACTCAAAAATATTATGAGTAATAATTTCCCAAAATGTGAAATGTGCTACCAAAAGGTACAATGAAAAATGGGTTCTATTTTTGTACCATCAAACCATGCTTATAGCCTCATCTCAAGGAGAGACTCCATTCTCACCTTCCAAGTAGAATAATTTGTGGAGGTAGGCCTATCATTGCCTTCCCACATGAATCCACTTGATGTATGTGAAAAATTGTCAACTAGTAGTATTTTCCTAACTTGAGATTTTGTAGGCCTATGGCCAAATAAAAGTTAGAGATAGGTTCATACATGTATGTAGAGGCCCAAAGTATGTGTACACTACTTTTGAGGTCACATTAATTAGAGGAGGTCGAGTGTGGAGCTCTTCTATTGGCTCATAATTTGGTGCATTCCTATTTGACCAAATTTCTAGGTATATGGGTGAATCCTATTGGACCCCAATTTTAGCCTATCATAAGACAAGTGGCCAAGAGGCACTATGGCTGCTATAAATAGCCATCTCCACGAGTATGTACACATCTCATTTTCATTCTATTGAATGAATGTTATGCTCTTTGAAGATCCATCTTCTTCTCTCTCACTTTTTTGTTCATATCTTGCATTCTAGCCACTAGAATTGTGATTTCTTTGTTGCTATGGCTTCACACGTGTGAAATGCAGGTTGTAGGCTCTGAAGTACGGACAGGGACAGCAAGTTTCTGTTTGTGGAAGCTTATGATCAGATTTTGATGTTTAGTTGATGTTTAGTATGCTTAACATCACAATTTCTATCATTTTTTCAATCTAGATGTGCATAACTTCCATGGCCAAGATCTTTATGAAACTTTAGCATCTTTTGGATCTGAGTTTTTCACATGGTATCAGAGCATTAGGCGGCCAAATGTGCAGGTTTTGCCAGATTTAGAAGAGATTTGTGGGCGAGTTTGCTTTTGTAGCATTCCAATCAAGTTTCTAGCTAAAAATCTTGTTGATTTATGTGTAGAAATTGGATCTTTGTGATCAAAACATCATTTGTATGCATTTCAATTGAAGTAGGGCGAATTCCCTCTATACTTATCAGAATAAGGAGACAAAAATTGTTTTGGAAAGAGGGAGATGCAAGATCCAACAAGATCCTATTAGTTTTCCATTCTAGCATATAGTTTTTTGATTCAATTTCTTGCTTCTTCATGTCAAAAACTTCAAAATTGATGTAACCCTCTGATTTTCAGTTTGCTGAATGATTCAAGAGTGTATTTCAATCTTAGGAGTGAGGGAAAAGCAAGTATATTGAGGTTTGGTCTTGGTTTGATCAAGAAATCATAAAACTAGTGGCTAAAATTAAGGAAAAAGTGAGGAAAAGAGAGAAAAAGTAAGGTTTTAGGTTCCAAATCTTTGTGATTTCTTCTTGTGTTTCATTTGTTGATTCAAGAGAGTGCTTAGTGCATTGGAACAGGTCAAAGATCAGAGATCAATCATTGCAACATGGCTACAAATGGAGGCTACATGTTGGAAAGCAATGATAGGCTTACCTCCCTCAACTATTCTACTTGGAAAGTAAGGATGGAGTCTTTGCTTGAGATGAATGAGTTGATGGATATTGTTGTAGGTGTGGAGGAGAGACCTTTGGCACCTCAAGAACAATTGAGGTATGACAAGAGGGCAAAGAAAGCCCTTCACATGATCAAGATGAATGTGACAAATGAGCTTATCAAAGAGGTTGGTAAGTGCACATCATCTAGTGAAGCTTGGGAAGCCTTGAAGAAGGTTTATGAATCCAAGTCTACTTCTAGAGTGTTGACTTTAAGAAGGCAAATCTTTTCTTGTATGCAAAAGAAGAGTGAGAATGGACATGCTTTTGTTTTGAGAGTTAAAGCATTGAATGATGAGTTAGCATGCATTAATGATGGCATAAATAATGAGGAGCTTGTTCAAGTGATTCTCAATGGCTTGTTGGATGATCATGCTAATCTTGTTCAAAGTTATGCTATCCAAAAATGTTTACCAAGTGTTGGAGACTTGCAAGAGGTCTTGTTGGCTGAAGAATTCAGGTTGCAAGCAAGAGTGGGAGCATCTTCTACATCTCAAGGAGGAGAAGAGGAGGCAATGTTCTCTAAAGGCAAGTTCAAGGGCAAAGGTAAAAGCAATTGGTCTAAAGGGCAAGACCAAGGTGAGCACTCTACTTTTGGCAAAAAGAAGGATAGATCTAAGCTAAAATGTTTCTATTGTGGAGTCAAAGGGCATTTTGCTAGTGATTGTTTTAAGAAAAAGAGGGATCAAGGGGAAAAGCAAACCAATCTAACTATTGATGAGGGTGGGGATGAGCTTCTTTCAAATGATGCTTTTGTTATGTCATCTTGCTTGTTGGCTAATCATGGAGACATTGATCCTTGGTGGATTGATAGTGGAGCCACTTCTCATATGACATATCATAAAGAGTATTTTTCATCTTTAATGGCATTTGATGGTGATAGGAAGGTAATCTATACCGCAAATGATGGTGAGTGTGCAATCAAGGGGATTGGCACAATTCCTATTTCACTTTCTACAAATAGGAATATAGAATTGAAAGATGTTTTGCTCATTCCATCCATTACCAAGAACTTACTTAGTGTAAGCCAAATGCTTGACAAAGGATTCAAAGTTGAGTTTGATGGTGATGCTTGCTTGATCAAAAAGGGGTGTAGTATCATTGCAAAAGGGAAAAGGCAAGGGAAATTGTTCAAGCTTGATGCATGTGTTGTTGCTAACCAAGTTGGATGCATGGCAAATGAACAAATGTCAATTCAAGAGGTATGGCATAAAAGGATGGGACATCTCAACTACAAGGCCTTGGAGGTAATAGCCAAAAAGGAGGTAGTAAGGGGACTTCCCAAGTCTCTTACTTGCTTGAATCATGTTTGTGAAGAATGTGCTTTGTCTAAATCACATAGATTGCCATATACTAGATCTATATCTAGATCTAAGATGCCTTTTTCTCTCTTGCATTCGGATATTCATGGTGTTACTATAATTAGCAATGGAGGTGCTAAGATGTATGTAACTTTCATTGATGATTTTAGTAGATTTTGTTGGGTTTATCTACTAAAGAGCAAGGATGAGGTGTTTGATGTGTTTGTCAAGTTCAAAGTTGCTATTGAGACTCAATTTACAACCAAAATCAAATGCTTGAGGAGCGACAATGGTGGTGAATACATTTCTAACAAATTCAAAGCCTTTTGCGATGAGCATGGGATCAAGAGGGAGTACACATGTCCAAGAACACCACAACAAAATGGAGTGGCCGAGAAGAAGAATAGAACCTTGTGTGAGAGTGCAAAGGCAATGAGATTGAATGCTAATCTTCCTAAACCTTTTTGGAGTGATGCTTTGTTGTGTGCAAATTTCCTATGTAATAGATGGCCAAGTGTTGTATTGGAAGGAAAAACCCCTTTTGAAGCTTTGTTTGGTACGAAGCCTAATGTCAAGTTTCTAAGAACTTTTGGATGCATTTGCTACTTCAACATTACTCTTGATGATAGAACTAAGGAGGATCCATCTTCAAGAAAGGGCATTTTTGTTGGTTATAGTGAAGTAAGCAAAGCATATAGGATTTATGTTCCTTCAATCAAGAAAGTGTTCACAAGTAGGGATGTCATTTTTGATGAAGGTAACATTCCAAAAGTTGTTTCAAGTGATGATGGTGTTGTTGCAACTAATGTGCTTGATGACAATGGAGTTGATGACACATTGGATGTGGATGTTGAAGAAGCCTCTTCAAGTCAAATTCCAAGGAGAACTCCAAGGCATAAAGTGAAACCCTCAAGGCTCACTTATGATGGCAAAGGTAAGCAAGTGGTGGATGGATCCAACTATGCTTTCCTAACTTCTTTTGATGTACCTTCATGTGTAGATGAAGCAAGGCAAGAAGAGGAATGGATCCAAGCAATGGATCTTGAGTTTGAAGCACTTATGAAGAACAACACATGGAGATTGGTGGAGCTTCCAAAGGGCAAAAGTGCAATTGGATGCAAATGGATCTTCAAGGTAAAGACAAATCAAGATGGATCTATCAACAAGTTCAAGGCAAGGTTGGTGGCTAAAGGTTATGCTCAAGAGCATGGCATTGACTATGAGGAAACCTTTGCACCCGTGGCAAAGATGGTGAGCATAAGAGTAATCATTTCCCTTGCAACTCTTTATGGATGGGATCTTTGGCAATTAGACATTTCTAATGCTTTCTTGAATGGTGATCTTGAAGAGGAAGTCTACATGGAGCAACCCGAGAACTATGTTTCTCATAGCAAGCCTAATCATGTGTGTTTTCTACAAAAAAGTTTGTATGGTCTTAAGCAAGCACCAAGGAGTTGGTATGCTAGGCTTAACTCTTTTCTACTTTCTCAAAACTTCACTATGAGTGAGTATGATCATTCACTTTACTTTAGAATTAGTGCTAATGATGTTACAATCCTTCTAATTTATGTGGATGACATTATTTTAAGTGGAGGGAACAAGGAAGATATAGAAGATATCAAGAAAGCACTAAAAAAGGAATTTGAAGTGCATGATCTTGGTCTTTTGAGCTATATCTTAGGAATAGAAGTAATTAGAACTTCTCAAATCACTTTTATTTCACAAGAGAAGTATGCTATTTCTATTCTCAATAGATTTCATATGGTAGATGCAAATCCTATTGATACACCTATGGAATCACATGTAAAGCTAACTATAAGAGGTAATGAAAGATCCTTCGAGGACATTACTCTCTATAGGAAGCTAATAGGTTCTCTTATATATCTAACCATCACAAGACCTGATTTATCTTATTGTGTTGGTAGATTAAGCCAATTCATGCAAGATCCTAGCATAGAACATTGGAAACTAGGAAAGAGGATCTTGAGATACATCTCGGGAACAAAAGATTTTGGCATTGTTTATAGAGACTCATCACCTAACTTATTTGGTTTTTCAGATTCAGATTTTGCAGGAGACCTTATGGATAGAAAATCCATAAATGCACATGCTATTTTCATAGGTGATGGAGCTATCTCATGGATGTCGAAGAAACAAGCAACTATATCACTTTCTTCTAGTGAGGCCGAGTACAAAGCTTTGACATCATGCACAAAGGAGATGGTGTGGATCAAGAGGATGATTATGGAGCTTCATTTGCTGGATTTTTCAGAGAGTCCAATCATCTTTTGTGACAACCTTTCAGCCCAAAGTCTAGCAAGCAATCCGGTTTTCCATGCAAGGAGCAAACATATCGAGGTGGCTTACCATTTTGTGAGAGAACAAGTGTTGGCAAAAGAGATCAAGCTTGAACATGTCCCATCAAAGGAATGTGTGGCTGATATCTTTACCAAAGCATTGGGAAAGGACTTATTTTTCAAGCATAGAACAAGTCTTGGTGTACTTTCTAAATCTATGCTAAAACTAGTTGAAGAGGGAGTGTGAAAAATTGTCAACTAGTAGTATTTTCCTAACTTGAGATTTTGTAGGCCTATGGCCAAATAAAAGTTAGAGATAGGTTCATACATGTATGTAGAGGCCCAAAGTATGTGTACACTACTTTTGAGGTCACATTAATTAGAGGAGGTCGAGTGTGGAGCTCTTCTATTGGCTCATAATTTGGTGCATTCCTATTTGACCAAATTTCTAGGTATATGGGTGAATCCTATTGGACCCCAATTTTAGCCTATCATAAGACAAGTGGCCAAGAGGCACTATGGCTGCTATAAATAGCCATCTCCACGAGTATGTACACATCTCATTTTCATTCTATTGAATGAATGTTATGCTCTTTGAAGATCCATCTTCTTCTCTCTCACTTTTTTGTTCATATCTTGCATTCTAGCCACTAGAATTGTGATTTCTTTGTTGCTATGGCTTCACACGTGTGAAATGCAGGTTGTAGGCTCTGAAGTACGGACAGGGACAGCAAGTTTCTGTTTGTGGAAGCTTATGATCAGATTTTGATGTTTAGTTGATGTTTAGTATGCTTAACATCACAATTTCTATCATTTTTTCAATCTAGATGTGCATAACTTCCATGGCCAAGATCTTTATGAAACTTTAGCATCTTTTGGATCTGAGTTTTTCACAATGTAGCCATGTTGCAATGACCTGATCCTCTCTTTCAACCTGTTCTAATGCACAAAGCACTCTTTTGAATAACATTTCCAAAAAGAAATCACAAAGATATGGAACCCCTGAGTTCTCTTCTAGCACTATAATTAGCAAATCAACACATAAAATGAAGGAATCTTGATCAACCTATGATACACCCACAAATATAATGATTCTTTCCACTTCCTAATATTGAAACAACCTCAAAAAATAGAGATCCAATCAAAAATTGGGTTTTGACAAAATCACAAAATATTGAATCTTCCAAATTCTACATGCAATTGCCAAAAACTTGATATAGAACCTTGTAGCCTCCAATGAAGCTTTCCTAATGCAATAAAAGTCACCCAAATCTAGTAAGTGAAGAGTGAAAAATGGCCTACTTCAAGTTCATAAACCTATATTGAGTTTTGGCCTACAAAAGATTAATTCTACAAAGGCAAAATGCTTGATTTTTTAGTATAAATCAATCTAGCACACTCTAGAATTGGTAACTCCTCCAAATCCTTGCTAAATATGACTAATCCTTCCATAACTTGCAACAAAAGCTTTGATACCATGTGAAGTTTTTCCTAATCACTAAGATCCAAAATCATCGCTTGATCTTTGGTTATGAATGACAACACAATTAACACCAATGACAATGTAGAGATGCAACATCTACTTCATGAAAGAGATGCAAAATCAACAAGATCTTGATCAAACATCAAATATATGAAATAATGAAATTGTTGTTCGTACAATAATAGTATAGTACTATATTTCACACGTGTGGATCAAATATTGAGCATACAATTGCATTCTACACACAAAATTGCAAAATATCACTACTATAGTGCACCAATGGATAGACCTTGCTTGTCTCCTCCATCTTTGTCCTTTCTTGATATGTCTCCATCATAAAACTCCATGAATGAGCCTCCATCTCCATCTTGCCAGAAGATATCATCAGCACTTGATGGCTTGGCCATGAATGAGCGACATAATGAACGTCCATTAGCTTCATTTCCATCAGCAAAACCAGCCAAGAATGCTAGTACAACTCCAACAATAAGATATTGCAAGACCATGTTTGTAAATTAACCCAAATATCGCTAAACTAGTTGATATTTCTCACATGAGTGATATATTTGGGTTTCTATATTCATTTTTGCATTCTCTTGTTGATATCTTAAATTCTTGTGTCCAGTATACTATTTTTAGTGGTGTATTGGATCCACACATGTAAAAGGTGGTGTGGTACGAGCCATTGTATGGACATCAATAGCAACTTATCATTATTATGCTATTTTTTCAAGTTCTTATTGAGTTTATAGTTTCTATGTTTAGTAGATGCTAGATTTATACATTGTTAATGGTGTTAGATGTGCTATCCTTGTAACCAAAGATGAAAGGGAAAAATTTCTTCACATGGTATCAGACCTTTGGTGCAGGTTATTGAAGGAGCAGCCACATTTAGCAAAGGATTTGGAGGAGTCACTAATTATAGATCATGGTAGATTGATTTATACTCAAAATCAAAATTGGTTTTTTGTAAATCAAAACTCAATATAGGAAAAAAATACTAAGATGATCCAAATTTCTATTTGAGAACATTATTGTTTGATTTGGATGTCCAATTGAGATTGTTAGTGATCAAGGAACCCATTTAGCCAATGAAACAATCAAGTGCTTACTGGAGGCATTTTTTTTTATTCATCGGTTTAGTACGCCATATTATCTGAGGGGTAATGGATAAGCAGAATCTTCAAACAAAATTCTTTGTAGTATTATGACTAAGACAGTCAAGGCAAGTTGTTTTTATTGGGAACATAAGTTACATGCAGTGTTATGGGCATTCCAAATTGTTGGAGATTAAACTCACAATTTTCTCCTTGATATTTCAATTACATTAAAGATTCTTCTTGCACACTTTTTATTCTTGAATTAAATCATTGATCTAGACCTCTTTAGGTTTGCAAATCTAATACCTACAGGAATTTATAGTTTTTCTTGTTTTGCCATTCTGCATATTTAGTCGTGTTTCTTAACACATACCGCAGTACTTACAAAACTACTTTCATTATGTGTATAGAGTAGTACCTGGTAAAATACACGGGATTTTGTGTAGTAGTTCAACACCTGCAACTTTTTACACAAAATCAAATTAGCCAAACTATTCAAAATCACCAAAGGAAAAAATTGAGCATCGGAAGTTGTGCCATTAAGGCTGAAATCATTTATGTTGTTCATATTCCATATTGAGAAAATGTTCTCATGTTAAGCATTCTGTGTATAATATCAACAACACCTTCTACTATTAATGTCTAATTCGATATGTGTGTGTTGTGATTGATTATACTCTCTCAATTGCTTTTCTCAGCTCGTTCACTCAGTCTGATATCGAATCACAACCCTCAGGATGCATCATATATATATCTTCTTCAATTACTCCATTTAGATAGGCTGTATGCCACATCAAGCTGATATACCTCAAGATTTGTTGTAACAACATATGATAAAAAAAAATTTATCAAGGAATGCTTGACTACAGGACTGAAAGTCTCATTTTAGTTGATATTTGGAATTTCAAAAATTCTCATGCTACTAATTAGATTTTCCTTCGATCGATACTTTCTTTAGCTTTGTATTTGATCTTAAAGATCCATTCGAAATCGATTAGTAGATTTATACTAATAGGAAATCCGATAATAGACCATGTTTGGTTCTTGATCAAAGTGGTGTATTTTCTATTTATCACTTTTATCCAGAGATAGAAGTCTAATTGGTTGAGTGCTTCATTGACTTAGTTGATTTTTGAATTAAATAACATGCAATCTCATCAATGTACCTTGTGGCTTGAGCGCGCACTCTCGTCTTGGATGTGGTGTAGGCTAATAATCATGTCTTTGGTCTTGACGTTGTTCATGAGTCGCAATGTCTTCTTTTGACTCATTATTAATAAGTTGTTTTTTTTTTACATATTGAAACATGAGACTCAAATTGTTAGGTTGATGGCATGAGTAGGCGACAATTCATCGAAAACTTTGCTCTTGCCTTTTAGGTCAATAAAGTGATCCTCGATAAATATGACATCTCTACTAAAAATTATCTTTGATGTAATGGGTCATATAGCTTATAAGTTCTTGATGAAGAAGCATAACCAATGAATATAAGTTTGATACTGTGGGAGTCGGGTTTCTTTCTAGTTTCTTTTGGGATATGTGCATCCAAACACTATGACATTCTTTCAGAATGGTTTGGATCCTATCTAGATCTTAATAAGGTGTTTTACCTAAGAGGCCTTCAGTCGAATATATGTTTTGAATATAAGCTATAGTGGAAACAACTTTAGCCCAGAAGTACTTAACCAGTGATGTGTGACAAGAATATACAAGTAGTCAATTCGACTACGATTCGATTCTTCCTCTCAACAAGTCCATTGGACCAAGGTGAATAAGGAGTGATGGATTGTTGATGAATGCCTTTGCTAAGACAATACTCCTTGAATTTAGTTGAGATGTACTCTCCACCATTAAAGGACCTGAGTGCTTTAATTCCTTACTACTTTCCTTCTCAACTCACTCAAATGTTCTGAAGAGCTCAAATGCCTAGGATTTATGCTTAATAAAATATATAACTATATTTCTTGAATATTTGTCAATGAAGGTAATGAAAAATATAGCACCTACCAATGATAAGGTTTGCATTGCTATGTAGTTAATCGATCAACAATTATTTAGAGCACGAGACATAGTGCTGATAGTAGTTCCCTAGAAGTGCACAAATTGAGTGAAAATTTAGTGTGGATAAAATTGAGAGAAACCTCTACTCGATATATAGAACTAAGACTAAGGATTCTATATCCACTACCTGAATACATCCTAGAAAATCTGAACAACATCATTAGGGACACTAGATGAGATATGTTGAGTTTAGTTGCAAATTATTCTAGAGTTAATTTTTTCCCATCTTCTAGAGTTGGCAGGATGAATAGGTAGCATGATGCATATGGGGATGGACAGATTATTCCTAGCGTAGGAAAAATTTTGAGCATTTGACCTCCAGCTTAACTAGATAAGGATCTTACTCATGTTACTGTTTCTGGATTTTGTACCCAAACTCCAATTTTCTGGCTCCCAGATTAATGTATTTAATTGTCGGGATGCATTCTTTTGTTATCATCTAGATTTTATGTGATGTTTTAGTATTGCAAAATTCCTTTTGTTCGTTGGCCTCAAGCTCAAGGTGTGAGTGTGAGCTCATTGTTCACTTTATGTATTAATTCTCGAAGCTTTTAATAAATGTTACAGTGTATATTGCTTGCACCGATATTTTTGAAATTCAAAATGAGCATCTAACTAACTGATGAATGGCTTTCTTGAGTTTTACATTAGATTGTTGCAAATGAATAACTGAAATTATTTTATTATTGTTGGCTTTAGCTGTAGTAGTCCAACACTAATAAGGTTTTCCGCATTTTACATCCGCTTGGTTGTGAACTAATGATCCTTCCTCAAATACAACATGACTGCATGGTGAGCGAGGTATCCATTTCTAAATGGCTTCCTTCAACTTTGGAAAGCATATGTTGCTGCCCTACAAGCGTTCATGTTGATTGTCATAATCATCAATTTCATGTGCACAAGAGTGTCGTATTGGCAATAGTTTATACCCAAAAGAATGAAACAAACATCATGAAGCCCCTTGTAGGAAACAATGAGAGAGAGAGAAAGAGATAGAGAGAGAGAGAGAGAGAGAGAGAGAGAGAAATCTATATGCGAATTTTTCTCTAGAAGTTTTCCTATAAATTTCCTTGGATTGAAATGAACTAGAGAATTTTCATACTAGAAAAAGTGGCACAAACATTTTTCCTATATAGGGATCATCATCTAGGGAATTTTCCTAGATCATTTTCATATATAGGTAAAATGTATGCATTTTTCTTAGATTTGCTTTCTAGGAAAAGAACCACTTTACTAGTATGGAGATTCCCTATATTAGTTCATTTTAATCTAGGGAAAATTTATTTTTTTCCTATGTAGGAATATGTCTTATTTTTCTTGTAAATATATTATACACTGAATGCTAAACATGAGAGCATTTGCTCAATATGGAACATGAACAACACAAATGATTACAGCCTTAATGGTGCAACTTCTTATGCTCAATCTTTCGCTCTGTTGCACTATCTAGCAAATGCGAACTGGATATATATATATATACACAACATCCTTATGATTAAAAGAATTGCTTAACTAATCTATGGTAGTGCTTCCATACTTACAATGATCATGGCAGACCATAAATCCCAATAAGCCAAGACAACAACAACCATAAGCAGGTAGGCGGACAGGCAGCACCATAGGCAGTAGGCAGGTAGGTACAACGCAGGCAGGCCTGAAAAATCAGCAGGTAGGCGAGCGGTCAGGCTGGGCAAGTAGGCCGTAGGCCAGAGACAGATACCACCACAGGTAGGGCCACAGAAATGCAGACTGCAGCAAGTTTTGTGAGGGACGGAAGGGCCTCGACAGGTCTAATTTTTTTATTCAGAGGTCTGATTTTCTTGCTCAGATAGGTCTGTGAGGCCTCAACACGCTGTGGCAAGCCACAAATCTTCGATGTTCGAATGTGGATAGTGATGGGCAATGTAATGTACCTAGATGAATAATAGACACATAAAAACTGAAGAGTTAACAACATTACTTAATGAAGAGTTTATCAAGTTTAGAAAAAACCCATGATTGAAAGCTACAATGAGACACTTCATAACAATAGAATTCAATATAGAACACATACTAAAATAACAATACATACATTAGTGACATCCACAAACTACAATCAAACACATACATAACTAACAAACCCTAACATCTTGTATAAAAGGTCTGAGTAATAGAAAAAGAACCTAATTGCATGTAATATGAATAACAGAAAAACATGTTGAACTAGCATGCATTCTTATCATGTTACATGTGCAAACAACAAAAGTTATCATCATAATAATTGCTTTGGTATTGTGACACATTATTTCGTAATATTATTTGATATATGCATTTTTCAATATGGCAATATAGGCAGCATACCGCTATTTTTTGGTCTACTGGACAACCTTTCGCATTGAATGCATCGACAAAAAAAAGAACGACAATCAATTGTCGTGTGTTCGATAAACAAAAAAATGAACACAGCAACTTTCAAGGAATCGCCAAGACAAAAGCTTATGTCTAATATGACTCACCACAAGCTATCGCAAGGAACCATAGGAGTCAACCCTGTGATCATTATACAAACACCGAGCACTGCCAGGAAACTGCATTCTAGCAATTGCGGTCCACATACGGTTGCGATAAGCACCATTTTCTTATGCTCCCGAAGCGAAGTTCAAATCTAAGTGATGTACACTTGTATAGATGTCATTGTACTCTAAATATTTACAAAGTACATGGCAAAGTACATAGTTAAAGCTAAACTAGTCCTGTAATTATGGATTAAAGCTGAACTAGTTAAAGCTAAACTAGTCTTGTAATTATGGATTAGTTAACGATTCTTGTAAATACAAGGATGCAGCCATAAAAATACATATTCAGCACGCATCAATCTTTGATGCTCCATGATGCAAACTTATTCTTCTGATCAAAAGATATTCAGCATCCGAGTTAGGTTGACATTCTGGTTGTAACATTCTGTGTTGTTTGAGATTTTAGTGTAATATAGAAGAAACACATTCCCATTTGTGGCTAACATAGATATATGCATGTTGTGATTTGATTACACTCATTCACTCACTATGATTAGAACACAGACGTCTGTGACTCCTTAGTTTCTAATCAGACGATGGTTGTATTTGACGCCTAAGGAACAACATTATCATATTGCACTATTACACAAAATTTTGAAATTGAACTTCATACTAAAAACCGATTTACACTAATTCCACATCTTCTTTAATCTCTTCGGTGAACTATGTTACGATCCTATTAGTGAAACATATGTGCTGTGAATCTATTTTTGCATTTACATTCTTTTGGACTGTTATTGCTTGCAGCAGCGCATAACAATAGGAGAGTTGTTTCTGCAATCAATTTACTTCTCTCTTCCTCCATTGCCATCCGCTCTCACCCCTATTTTACTCCAACACGTAGTACTCAACATTGTCCACAAATCTATGGATCAGTCTAAAATATTGTCCATAAATCCAAGAATTGGTTAAAAAAAACTTCATAAATGTTGTTAAATTCTTAACAAATGTTGCTAAAAATCATTGTTTGCTGCTACAAATCAAAATGCGTTTTCTATTTTTTTTAAGTCAATTATACGTTGCTCGGAGACATTTATAGTGACTTCCTCACATCTCGATCGGAGCATTTCAGTCAAATCTCAACCAGAGCGTTTCAGTCAAATTCCAACTGGAGCGTTTCAGTCAAATCTCAACCGAAGCACTCTGCTGAGATCTCAACCGGAACACTCTGCTGAGATTTCAGCCAGAGCACTCTACTCAGATCTTAACCGGAGCACTCTGTTCAGATCTCAACTGGAGCACTCTGTTCAAATCTCAACCGAAGCACTCTGTTCAGATCTCAACCGAAGGACCTACATTCAAATTTTACGAACCGGCACGTCCCATCTCACTCACAACCAGACGACGGCGACAATAAATGCCCTCACCCCGACGCCATTCGCACCTCAGCGAAGTGCAAACTCAAGCATTTTCTGGCGACGATCTGCGGCAATTTTCTTGCTACTGTGACCGATCCTAGAGCTCGACTGTTCAATCCTTCAATTATCATCTTCACACCATCTCTACAATCTATCGACCACCATCATTACCACTCCCTTGTGAGCGCCATCACCAAAAATTTACAACCTAACTTCACTGGCAGAATACATCATATTACAAGTTTTCACATGTTGAGGGGTAGTGTCACACGAGGACTCATCACGCTCCCGTTACACTATTGAACATCATCCAAATCAATATCACAAATTGTATATTTTCAACCCACTTCATTTCTCACACATATCCACCTCCATAACATCACCACCCTTGTCAAACACCTCCACTTTCTGATATTCCACTCTCCATCATTCTTAACTCCGTCTCATTCTGCTCCCACCCTTATTTACATCATATTTTGTTTGCCACTCACACTGTTCTATCTAACACAACCAGCTTCCACACATATTCCATACCCCTCTGCACCACCATTGTCTCGACCAGAGCCAATCCATCACATCTCGCCCGGAGCCAATCCATCACATCTCGACCGGAGCCAATTCTTTTCATCTCAACCGAAGCCCGTCCTTCACATCTCAATAGAAGCCCGTCCTTCACATCTCAACCGAAGCCAGTCCTTCAAATCTCAACCGACTCAGTTTTTCCAGAACCTTCTTTCTTCCATTTCCCCACCATGTCGTCCAATCCCAGTTCAAGTTCTGATGATCCCGAAGCAAGCAAGCTCGACATCCAACTGTGCAAGTTAGATCTTACAGAGATGCAGACTTGGTACCAGCAGGCGGAGTCCTTCTTCAAGGAAATCGAATTTCAGATCCCTATCTTGACAAGGTTATCAAAGCCCGTACCTGGTACACATGGCATATGCCAATTATCATACCATGGCAAGATCATGTAAAATCATAGTTCCACCTGTCAGGAATTATGTTTATAACATATCTTTTGCGGCAGCTGACTTGCAACCTTATGGGTTCCCACGGGGACCAAATACTATCACAAGGACACTCCAAAAGATAGAGCAAATGGCATACTTCAAGTACGTTAATCCCTCTGTGACTAAATGGAAGAATAAGGATGGGTACAGACTGGAAGCCATCAACGACAAACAGCTTCAAGCCGCATGTGCCTATCTCACCAGATGCACACAAAAACCACGAATGAAAGTGTTGAGGGTACCCATGTCACTGTTTCAAATGATGGCGACTGCATGCCCAGAACCTCTATGATTGGGCACAGTTTGCTTCAAACTATCTACATGAGTGCATTAACAACAAGCAGCCCATCACAATATTGGGCTATCTGATGATAGATATCACTCTTCACCAAGTACAGAACGGGCCAAGGCTTCAACAACAACTGCATCTTGCGGACAAGGCATGGGACATCCCCATTGAGCCAACAAAGTCCAAGTGTGCACGATCAAGAACTACCTCCCCATCGGGATCCCAACCTAAAAGGGTCAACACAAGTATACTCCCACTAGTACGGAGGCAAACAAGCCCACAACCAGATCCACAAGCAGTTGCACCATCTGAAGCTCAAGAGGCCGAAACCTCCAAGTCCCAGTTGCCTGACACACGGCAACAAAGAATGCGAAAGAAGCTTCAAACTAGGAGCACATCATCAGTGGGATCAGCTTCAGATGGTTCCACCTCAGATGATGGCAGCTCATCCACAGCATCACAACAGCACTCGTCACCCTCACATGTCATCGACGGGGGTGATGGAGCAACGACATCAGCAGCAGCCCAACATATGGCCACCTCACACCCTGCAACTCCACCAGACAAAGTCACCACCCCACCCACATTGATTACCATGCCAACGCCAACAACATCACCAACGGCACAAGATTTGGGGGGGGGGGGAGGAGTGGGCATATCCAATCCCTAGGTCACGGAAGTGGTTGTACAACCACAGGCCCAGCAAATCCACACACTGGACACGTCACAATATTTTGATGTTGCGGACTTGATGGAAATAAGCGACGATGAGCCAGAAAAGGTGGAGCAACCAAGAAGAAGTCTGACCTCTCCACTAACCACCACCACTGCCACAATAATTACTAACATCATCCCTCCACTCCTTTCACCTCCACCTCCATCTTCAGCACTGACACAACGCTTATTTTTTGGTTTAGCCTCACCATCCCACACTCCAGATCAGTACCCAACTCTCACTAACCCTGAAAAGCTCACTAAAGCAGCCAAGCGCTCGATGATAGGTCTATCCGAAATGAGTTACCACATGCATTGGTTGGTGAGCCAATATGAAGTGCTCGAGAGCAAGGTCCAACATCAAGACCAAGAAATTGTACAATATCAAAGGCTGGCCATAGAAAAAGAGGAAGAGACAATGGAAACCAGATCCGTGATGGCCGGGCAGAAATCCACTTTGGAAGAGGTCCAGCAACAACTGAAGCACCAGATGATCCAAATAGACCAAGTACGAGACGGATCATTGGGTACAATGACAGTCGATGCTCCTCTAGTCAAGCCTGAGGACATTCAATTGCAGGCCCCACAGGCCTCAGCCATCCGGATGGAGAAATACGTGCGGCTAATCCAAGAACGAGAAGCCGAAAAGAAAAATTTTCAAAACATTGTGGCCAAACAAGAGAAGATCATCCTGGAGTCCCAGAAGTAGCTGGAAGAAACCACGAAGGCCCTACAGCAAGTCTTGGACAAGGTGAACCAATTACGGGACACGGCGTGCAAGGCCCAAGCAGGTGCTCAAGTAACGAAGTCACGGGACGATGATGGGAATGATGGAACAGGGAATCAAGTTGGGCAAACCCACCCTTCAGATGGTAGCTCGGGATCGGGTGGCCAGAGAGCCGAGGTTGCTTCCAGAACTTTTCTCCGACCTCCTCCCACTTTCAACCCCTCCTCCTACTCTGCTTTTAACTTTTCCGAAACATTTATTCCAACTTACCTGATTCTTTCATCTTCCCTCTCTCCATCACCTCCTAGCAAAATAATGGGCCCATCAAAAGGCCCAGCTGACACCTACAAAGCCCGACGGGACGAGTTTCTCCAACAACTCCACTCCCCCGGTGCGGTGTATAACTTGCTGACCCCACCTCCTCCTAAACCTATCACCCCCGCACCCCTCTCTCCAGATCATTCCATCCCTGACCTTCCAGAAACTAGCACAAACATGGGAGGTGATGATGACTTCCTGGTGGATCAACCAGAGATAAGAAGATTCTCGCCCATGCAAGACACGAGCGCAAGTGAGCCATCGACAAGTGAGCGAGCAAAAGAGAAAGATACATGCACCAAGGCCCTAGAAGTTTGAAAGAAAATACCCTCCCAACATGAGGGGAGGCAAAACAGACATCGATCAAAACCAATACTCCACCAGGGCCGAGATCATTGCCGCGCTGCAACCACAGCCAAAATGGCGAAATAAAGTCCTGAAGGATATCAGGCGACTTCAAGAGTATCTGAAGGCACCGGCATGGAAGCGAGTGGATCCTTTCTACATGCCACTCAAACGCAAAAACCCATGGCCGATGGAAAAGCCGCGAGTAGAGTTGGTAAATAGGCCAGTCATCCTGAGAAGTTCAGAGAGAACCACCTCGGATGATCTAAGGATGCTATTACTCGACTTCGGGCATAAATACAAATCAAGTGTTGATCTTTGCGTGTAGGAAAGTGCCGAATATTGCAGATCCATGGCCTTTCTGATGCAGCAAGATTGTTTCTGGGATCGAGGCTTGGATCCCATCAAAATCAACCCAAATGTAGTCCTTTAGTCGGACGAAGACCATAAAATAATGGCCAGACTATACTATAGAGCGGCCTTCATGTCGTCACGCTATGTGACCATGGTGGAAGACTGGCAGGAAATGGGCTTTGTGGAGAAGATAAGAGAATATCTGGGGCCCCTCAATTTCGGAAGTAAGCTCCGCTTCTAGGTTTTTGAAGCCTTACGACGAAAGATGGGCGAATAAAAGCAGACAGCACGATGACGAGGCGAGCAGGACTCGCAAGAAGTTCTCAAGAGGGCTGGTATGTAGCGGCCAATTGAAAGACTTTCAATTTGAAGAATAAGTTTTGCGGACAATAAGCACCTGGTTTTATGGAAGCGAACGAAGATCCACGCTTTTCCAAGTGCCAAGCGGAAGACATCACCGGTGTTGCAGTGGGTCCTGCAACAGATTAGGGGTAGATAATGTTAGCAGATTCCAGAGAATCCCCAGATGTCGAGCCAAGCTGAAGACACAAGTTATCTCTCACCCATGACCGAGGAGGTCTCAGAAGGAGGAGAGCAGAAGAAGTTGAGAGCCGAGCATGAGAACCGAGGAAGTACTAGCTAGGAAGACAGTGAGTTATCTATGTGAGCCTACATGGTGTATCCCAAAGAAGGAATGACCATGTAGGAGCTAGTCATATTTTCTAGGCTTTGTAAATAAATGTAGACCCCCCTTAAATTAGTTATAGTGAGCCACCTTTTGATGGTGACCTTTAGTGGAAGGGCAAATTCCACATGTAATTTCTAATTCGATGAAATTGCCACTTGGGCTCCATATGGGCAACCTTCTTACTTATTTAAGGGCCCCCCTCTCTTGTGAGGGAGCTTTGAATGTATTGTCAAATTCTCTTGAGCAAATAAAGAGGATCCTCCACGAGTTCTTGATAATTGCTAAGCTCCTTGTTCATGGCAATGTTCTTGAGTGAAATTTCTATGAGCATGCTTGAATTCCTTGGCATTGTGGATTAACTAGTTTCTTATTTTCTAGTTTCTTGCTTAGTTGTGGATTAGAATTCACTTCTTGTTTATGGAATAAGGTAGAAATCAGCATTCAAGTAAACTAAATAGGCTGGTTTGTGGTGTAGATTTTGCATACTCTCTTACAGCCCAGTTCTTGATTATTCTTGAGCAATCTAAGCATCAAGAAATGAGTGTTTCTTGATTCTTAGACTGTTAAATGCTGCTAGGAATCTAGTTTCTTGTTTCTTGAATCTTGTTTCTTGTTTCAGTAGTTAATCTTGTCTTTGATTATTTTTTGATTCAATAGATAGTGGTAGGATTGCTCCATGTTCTAAAACGTTGATCCTCTTGAGCCAAAGATGGTTACATGGCTGGTTTTTGCATGTACGGAACTGTGGCTCCCACTGACAGGCTGGGAAATCCATGTTGAAATTGGAGTAACGCTTCCGCTTGTAACTGTTCTAATAAGAAGAAAAACCATAAAGTACCGTAACTAAATAAGCCAAGGCCACCCTAACCCTAGTTAATAAGTGAGAGAGATTTGGTACCCTGCGTGTGTAAGTCCAACCCGAAGATCACATAGTTATTTGATTAATTAGAAAGTCAATAAAAGGACTTTAGGCCTTTTTGCGGGACTTTTAATGTCGTAGGGCCTAAATGTCAAGTTAGTGAATAAAGTTGGGTTTCCCTCCAATTTTGGATGGTTTCACTCTTTTTTAAATTTAAATAATTATGGAGGCAGAAATGGACCAATAGGATTCAGAGGCCAAGGTCCTCCTCTCTACTATAAGAAGATACCAACTCGAGTTTCCTACACATGTACATATCTCCATTTCAATAAAGCAGATTGGTTCTCTTGTGAAATTGATTTATGAATGTCCTTGCTCTTTATCACTTTTCCTCCATCTCTCATGCTTTTATTGTGTTTGCTAATTGTTGGATCTGATTCTTATTGAGATTGCATGTTTTTATACTTTTTATGAGAGAGAAAGAGAGAGAGAGAAAGAGTAATCTATCTTCATTATGGATCTTAGTGTTAAGGATCGTAGTGTTAATTCTTAGGGTTAATGGATGTTAGAATTAGATGTGGATCTTCCATTTATGCTAAAATCTGAGATATGCTATCGCTCTCATGGGAACGAACCTACACATGACAACATGTCTCATCAAAACCGTTGACTTCTGCTGCTCCAGGAAACCATGGAGTTGCCTCTTTACGTTGACCAGCTATAAAAAGATTTCGTTCACTTAAGATTGTGGCATGTGCACGCGCTCCAATCGCATAAAATCCCCAATTGGTATAAAGATTGTTACTGACATGGCAGTAACCCAGTCTGCAATCCAAACAGTTGTATATCTTGAACTCTCGGAGGGATCATCGCGATCACAGATACTGAAGGTCGAGATTGCACATATAAGAAGGGATATAGGAAAACAACTGTCAATAGCTTCAATCCATCTTATTAACAATTCTAAATCGTGAATTTACGTGCTCATGCTTAGCTTTTTACAGCATACTTATTCAACATATTTATCCATTATAACTTTCAACAGCGTTAGTCTTAGAATACAAGGCGTACCTGCAATGAGGCATGCGCTGAAATGAGTCTCTGAACCAATTTCTATACACTATAATCCGCATATTTAGTCTTCAAAGTCATAATCAGAAGATCCCAGTAGCATGTTAAAATTTAAATTGGACATGTGGCGATTTGAGATTGTAACATCTGTGGAGCCTTGAACAACGGAGACTAATCCTTTGTCTGCATCAAATGAGGTGATATGATCTACCCACACTTTCGTGGACCCATCAAAAATGTGCACAGTGTCACTGTTGTCTATTGAATTCACTTGAAAATTGTGAAGGATCATGTTAGTCACACCACAAAGCACCACAAGTTGTTTAGTTATAGTGACATTTACTCCTCTGCCATCGATTGTTGTGGAGTTCAATATCCATAATTTTTCGTAAAGTACAATTAGCATATCTCGTTTGAAGGTGATCCATATACCTTCGTTGTCTTTGCCACCCAAGTTTACACCATAGCGTAGAGTACTTGGTTGAGGATTTGTTGGATTGTCATCGGAACTTGTGACTACATAGGATTGCCCATTGGCACCACCAGTCACACCTGCAGCAAAACCAAATGCGCAAGAAGGAAGTGCTCTTCCTGACCCAGAACTTGTAAACTGGCACTTTGTACCATATGAGATATAGTCTTTGATTGTACCTGCTCACCACAATACAAGGGCACATCATTCTGGGGAGTAACATATTGTTTTTAATTTTTCAAAATGACATAGGAAGACTTCAGTGTGTCAATATGGGTTAAGAGGATCCCATTTTCAATACGTTGTGAGTCTGACGTGTGACAGCACGAGTGACAAGTGTCAGCACGTGTGACAAGTGTCAGCATGTGATTTTCAATCTTCTAGTTTAAAGAGCAAATTTCGAACAGATCTAGCTACGGTGTAAAAGATCAAGAATATGACTGAACGAAATGGTTTCATTCTACAGGAACAATATAAATGAATTTCAATGCAGGAACCAAGAATGCCATCATGAATGGACATCTGAAAGTTCGCTTGGAGGTCCGAATACTATGAACGCTTAAATTTTAATTTTGTAAAAATCATGCATGGTGCATGTCCACATGAAAAAGAAGCACATTTTAGTGTTTTTTCCTAAATGATCCATGCAAGAAAATTGCATAATGCTCTTTCACACTCTTCATCACCAAATTATATATTTTGTACAACTATATATTCCAAAGAACCTTTCAAAACAATTTCAGCAGCGAATGCATGATAGTTGGGTTATCTTAATTTAAGTAAATTGCGTGGTCATAATTGGGTAGTGGGGTTATAAATGTATATCTAAATTCTTTTGCTAACTTGCAACATGATGTTCAAGAAAAAAAAAGAAGTAAAAAATTAAGAATGGATGGTTTAAGTGTTTTTTTCATGAAAGATACGTACGGTGAATTTTAATGCCTTTTCGGTTGAAATCGAATGCGGTTCACCATTTGGGTAGAAGGCCGAATGGCTCAGCAACATGCTCAATGACTCTATGCTTCAACATTGTTCAGTGCACACTTTACCAAGTGCAGGAGAACTCTCCCCAAGTCCACCTACACAACAAACAATCCAAAATAATGATGATTAACTCACAGCAAAATAGAAACAGGATCCAATTATCTATCAAACATAGTTAGAACAATCAGAACGTAAGCAAACAGAGATCATTCCATAATCAAGAACACGATGTCACTCGCAAGATCGTGCACAAAACTCATGTTTTCCATTCATATGCTATGTACATATATTCGTGTGCGAGATGCACTCCAATTTTCAAAAATGATCGACCCTACCTACGTGTCATCAACTACGAACTGCTTCATATTTCATGCCAAGATGAAGTCTCACCACACTCCCTTGTATCTACATTGTATGGCTACAATTGTCGTTGATGCACAAGAGATGGTGGGTGCATGACTCCCGTCATGCACCCGGTGCTCGATGCCCAACATCGAGCACCCAGCGTTGTGCCCCCAACAATCCCCATCTCAATTTTAGCCATTGCCCCTCTTGGCATCTTATAATCCCATGGCATCTCTGAGCTGAGTGAATCTATCTTTTGCCAGTGCCTTTGTCATTATATCTTCCACCATGCTCCTAGTCGAGCACTACTCAAGAATCATCCTCCCATCCTGTACTAGATCTTTGACAAAATGATACTAAATGTCAATATGTTTGCTTCTCTTATGAAGCCCTCCATTCCTACATATAAATATGCACCCTTGATTGTCATAGAAGTTGCTGATCCATAGTGCTCCTTTGCTCCTTGACACAGAGCCATTAGCTGATGATAAAGCCACAGACTTTTGTTTGGAACTCGCCCAACTTACTGCTGCGTTTCCCATCAAGAATACATATCCACATGAAAACTTGTGATCAGCAATATCTCCCGCCCAGTCTGAATCCACGTATCCATCGATTCTGCCACAGGATCCCTGATAACACAGGCCATGCTTTGATGTGCCTTTCAAATACCTCAACACTCACTTGGCAGCCTGCCAGTGGTCTACTCCAGGATCCATCAAGTATTGGCTCAGCTTGCCTGTTGCACTTGATATATCTGGCCTTGTACATACCATGGCGTACATTAGTAATCCTTGGATCTAGTGGCGTGCCAACTGGAGCAGCATCCATCATCCCATATCTTGAAATCATGTTTATGATGTACCTTTCTTGATTGAAGTGAATCCATCCCTCCTTTCTACTTATGCTTATTTGGATCCCCAGGCAATAGTGTAAGTCTCCTAAGTCAAATTCTGCCTTGAGTTCCCCTTTGCACTGGTCCATAGTTTTGACATTATTCCCACTGTGCTACATCTTTGAAAACCTCTGCTCACGAGAAACGGCTCTATCCTCTCGTACCATACTCTAGACACTTGTCTGAGTCCATACAGCGCCTTCTTCAATTTGCACACAAGAACTCCTTGCTCAAAGCCCTTAGGCTACATCATGTATACATCCTCGCTTAGGTCTCCATTCAAGAACGCGGTCTTGATGTCCAACTGATAGATCTCCATGTCGTTCAATGCATCCCATGCCAATAGGATTCTGATTGATCCAGTTCTCACAACTGGGGTGAAAGTTTCGTCAAAATCTATCCCCTCTATCTGAGTGTACCCCTTTGCGACTATCCTTGCCTTGTACCTCTCTATTCATCCATCTGCATCATATTTCATTTTGGACACCCATTTGCAGCCTATGGTCTTTCTCCCTTTTGGCAGATGTACCAGTTCCCATGCATTATTCTGATGTATGGACTTCATCTCTTCTAGCATGGCTTGGTGCCACATGCCAGAATCCTCTGATTCCTGAAAGTTCACAGGCTCTGCTCCGTGCTCTTTAATCATGAAGACCATATCGTCATATCTGTGGGGTTCCCTCTTCATTCTGGAAGGCCTCCTCTCTTCCACATGCTCTGCGAGTGGACTCCCTAGTGCATTTTTCCGAGACATCTGTCCTCCGAACTCATTTCTACCACCATCTTGCTCCCGATCCTCTCCTATTGCATGCTCCGATGTGCTACCTTCAGCCATCCTTTCCAGCTGTTGAGTCCCCTCACTACTATCCGATATTAAAATCGGTTCTTTTGTCATAATTACCACAGAGCTTTCGGGCGCCTTTGTTGTGCTGCTTGCTTGAGCCTCATGATATCCTATGGAATCCTCATCAAATATGACGTCCCTGCTAACGATGAACATTTTTGTGGCTGGGTTATACATCTTGTACCCTTTCGTGCCATCAGGGTATCCGACAAAGATGCACCTCTGTCCTCAGGAATCCAATTTTTTCCTCTTCTCCTTGGGTACATGCATGAAGGCAGCACACCCAAATACTCTCAAGTAATTGACATTGGGCTTTCTCCTGTAACACACCTCATATGGCGTTTTTCCATCTAACGCTCTGGTTGGCAACCTGTTGATGATATGGCATGTTGTCACCGCCACCTCAGCCCAAAGGAATTTTGGCAAGTCACCTTCATGCAACATGCACCTGACCATTTGCTTGAATATAAGTAAATACACCATGTCAACAATTTTTTGATCAAAAAACGACGCCATTTACAGAAGCTTTTGCTAATGATGAATCGATAGAGAGACAATAGCAACTAGGATTTATACAGTTTTCCATGTGGCGGTGGTGCTGTTGCAGGAAGAGAGTGCTTTCTTGGCACTTCGTAGCTGAACCATCAGATCATGGTATTCATCCTGCTCCACAAGGTAAATCTTTGCCAAGCATAGCGCCTCTATTGCAGTATTAATCTGTGATCGACAATTGCTGTAGTCGACGACAACTGTTTCAGCTGCTCTGTGAAGAAAGTCTAATGCCTTCTCTACACTCCGTTGTTACCAGAAGGATCGCAACACAAATCGCCATCAGAAAAAAATCCACGTAATTTGTCATCGTACGGCCCGGAAAAAAAATCTAATCCACACGTACGGCCGTACCGTACGGCCAGAATCTTCCGAGAATAACATTACTTAGGGGAATGCCAGAGGGATGCCTTCCTTGTTGGTTGGGGCCTGCCCTAGGGCTCCCGCCCTCGCCCAGGGCTCCAAGCAAGAAAGGCTCTGCTAGAAGCCTTTCCTCAGTCAGAATGCCCTAAGGAGACTAACTTCCCTCTCGTAATTTCAGTTTTTACTTTTTCTTTTATGATTCTTTTGCCGTATATTTTGCACCTTCCAACGTTCGAGAAGGTGCATGTCAAAAAAGTTTCAAAACAGAAAAAAACGGGAGGAGATGCATAGATTCCATTTTGTGAGGCGCCTCCCTTCTCTTTATTAAAAAAGTAAAATGAGATTGGGGGGGAGAGGGAAGAGAGGGAGGTCTCCGTCCAAAGGCATTCCGCCCAGGAACGGCGTCTGCCCTAAGGGTGGTAGTCCAAGGCCGTATGCCCTTCTTAGGGCATAATGCCTCAAGGAGATGTCCTTCTCTGTCATAATTTCTATTTCTACTTTCTTTTTCAATATTCTTTTGTCATAAATTTTTGTTTACATGCACATTCCAGACGGAATGTGCATGTAAAAAAAGGTAAATCTTTCTATGTTGACCTTCTGGCAACTGGAAGGTGCATATAAACAAATTTTGCCATTAACTTTGGCTCCCATGGATTCCACTTTGGTTGAACACACTAAGTGCTATAAAACTGACTCAACCTATATGCTTAGCCACACATTAATGCATTATGGAAGCATCTAGATTGCACTAGGAAAAATCACATAAACCATCCTCAACAACTATTCGTCACTCTAATATCGTACTCGATGACGATCTCCCTTGGTACTGTCATTGAAATGTCAAATTGACATGCTTACGTGCTTACTAATTAGTAACTCAATGTGTTCAAGAGTTATCAAATGAAAATCGTAGATTTGAAATGTATTTGCTAAACAAAGACTCAACAAGTATCAAAGTCGAATTACTCCATAAATGGCATCAAACATGAATGTACATATTAATACACTACAACAAAACGCACAATTTCCAGCGCTTTTTTTAACGTTTTTTTAAGGTTGGCCTTGAAATAAGCCTTGCAACTTTAAATATGATTTTAAGAGGCTTATATGGAGGGTTATAAGGAGGCCAAGGACATTTCCAAATCCCAAAATCATTCTGCTAACCGAGGGTAATAAGGAGGCTTATAAAGAAGCTATAGACTTTCAAAAATGCTCTCTGCTAGCTGAGGGTAATACCAACACTAATGAAAGAACACACCTTAGTATAAACCTCGGAATGTTACATAATACAAATGGAAGATATTTTTGAAAATTGTTGTTTATCAATATACATGGAATTTCATTTTCTATAGGGGCCATATACACAAGTGAAAATAGAAAATTATGTATCACCACAATATCATGATCACAATTTGTGTACTCACATGCGTCAACTTTTTGTTTGATGTCGACTAATCAAATAATACAATACAATTGCATCTGTGAGAAATGTGATTAATATTATAAAAAGTTGCAATACATCATACGATTTCACTTATTCACTTGCTAATTCCTCGTTATCATTTGTTGCATCATCATGCAACAAATCCACCAAACCAAATGAGTCTATCTCTAGTTCTACCCAAATATCTCCTATAGCTTCTTTATTAATAAGTTGATCTTCACAAGCTGATGGCGATGGTGACGACGAGAACAATCGAGAAGTTGTGTTGAGCGATGTCGATCCATCTATAATGATGCATCACGCTCAATATCACCATTTGCTTGTGAAGCATGCACAGTTTGAGAACTCTTTGAATTGTAGCAATTGTATCTAGAGACTTGTATGACTTTTTTTTTTTTTCATACACAGTCATGTGCTTTGAAGTTATCAAGAAGCTGATCTCTTTTGCGACGACACGACTGGCATTTTATTGGTGAAGGCCTCTATCATTCTTGACTTATTCCCTTGGAGCTTTTAAACAACATCAGTGGTCTGCTGCAAATGTCGAAAAAAAGTGTCATCTTTAGCATCACGATCTTGTTCAGGTACATCAGTTGGTAGCACCATGTCGTCCATGACCTCTATCCTCAAAAATTTGTTTACTTCGAGGAGCGACTTGAATCATGTACCATCATTTGCGATCTGAACGATCGGGGTGAGAGACCACCCGTAATTGATCGATGTTACCATGAACATTGACTTGTAATTAGGATATATGTTAATTGAATGCTCATTTTATTCAGTTCAGATCGATTCTTGCTTGCAGATAACTTTATTTGTAGATTAAATTATTTGTATGACTGATAGTCTGTGTCGAATTGTTGCTCTAATTCCACACCTAATATGCTTTTGCAAAACTAAATCTAACACCGATCTAATGCTCTGGAATTGATTGTATTGATCCAATGATTTTGAAGTTGTGATCAAGTAGGACAGACTTCGAACTATCGAAGTCGGTCTGAATACGATAGACGTAGCTTGTGGGTATACTTGGTTAGACACGTGCAAGCGGCATCCATCTCCTTGCTCTTGATGGCTTCTAGCAAGTAACCATCCTTGTTCTTATGATTATCCACTAATGTATCCAGGAATTGGAGGTGTTGGGAAATCTCTAATTCTTTCAGCTTCTTTGTCATTCTGATGGGTCCTTCTGGGAATCGGAAGTCCATCAGATCCGTGGTCGCTAGCGGCACAGTAAACGTGGTGTTAACTCTCCTTGAAAGTCTGAATGAAAATGCTTTCAAAGTGGGGTTATAGTTATTGTAGGCTGTTGTCATGAGGAAATGGCTTTGGAAGCCCTTGGTCAGAAGATTTGTAAACTCCAGCTTTCGGAACACTGGTTGTGCCTCATCGTACCACTATTGTGTTTCTTGTACGTCCATTAGACTCAGGCTAACTGGAACGGCGATGCTTCCAACCATAAACTCAAATTCAGCAGCAGTAAATGCCATGCTCGTCTTCCTGTGTTTAGATTTGTAAAGCACTTCAATCTTTTCGGTGTATCTCTCAATTGTAATAGCATAGAGGGTCAGGAGATTATGTACAACGTCATTGAGGAAGTGAGTCCCTCTTTCACTTACTAACTCTATCAAATAGCCGAATCGGGTGATAATATCTTCATATAAAAACTTGGCTGTGACTTTGGCAGCGGCTTGTTTCGTCGCTCTAGCCTCTACCCAATTTCTAGCATAGTCAGTGGCCACTAAGATATATCTGGACTGAGTACCTCGTGTGGTTGGGCTAATTGGCCCTACAAAATCAATCCCCCCTTTATGAAATGCTTCTCCTTCGGCTATTGAAGTTAAAGGCATAAAATCAGCGTGTTGAGGACTCGTGTTTATTCTTTAACAGTCATCGCATGTTCTAATTTGTGCATAAGTATCTTTAAATAATGTCGTCCACCAGTATCTTGGCTTATAAAATTTTCTTAGCAGTACTGTCGGATGAGAAGTGCCCTCCTCCTTCACCTTCATGTGTCAGAGAAATTATTTGTTCAACTTCGTCCTCATTAACACACCTCCTGATTATTCCATCTACACCTTTTCTATATAATTGTCCATCAATCAAAAGATAAGGCCTTTACTTTAGTATCAATTTACGCTTATCAACTTTAGAAATAGTTGGGTCTAGTGCACCAGTTGATAGAAGGGATACAATTTCTTCAGCCCATCTAGGAGTCGCATCGATTTGGATAGGTAGGCGTCCGATAGTTCGTCATTGATAGGCTCTATGACTCTATCAACTGATGTTATCCTAGATAAATGGTCAGCAAGAAAATGTTGCTTTTTTTTTCTAACAATAATCTTGAAGTCAAATTTTAAAAGGATAAGTAACCATCTAGCTATCAATGTTGCATGGTTTATTCAACAGATACAATAATGTTTGGTGATCAGTATAAAACTTGAATTGATTTCCTACAAAATCAAGAATGAATATGTGATAGCAATTTCAATGGCCTACAAAGATATGGATCTCCTTTATGTCGGAAATAGGTGAGTAATGGAATAGCGAAAACTTCCTACTTCCAATGCGTGACTACGTCTATCAATATTGAACAAAATAGTAGTGACGGAAATCACGTTCAATCTTTAGTAACTAAGCTTGAAATCACTAGAAACTAAGTGATTACGTAGCCAAACATAAAGCATTGAATTCTCAGACAATTTCTATCAGTTACAAAAACATTACAGAAATGCATACATTTGACACGTACTGGACGCAATAAGAAGTTTGATTGATTCAGTAAGAAAACAAATCAGTGAGTGCAAGTAATAGTGGATCAAAACCGCACACTCTAAGCTATCTCTGAGTAATTGAGAATAAGTCTGAAATAAGCAACTATGCTAATAAGTAGTAGCACAATAGCAACTCTAAAACAAACTCTAAAGACTGAGCTAGAATGCTCAAGAGAGTTCAAGCTTTCTGGTCATGAACGATCTGCTTGATAAGAGCGCAGGAAGCATTGTGTAATAACACTCAACTCCTTCACAATTCACAACAGGATAATGAAATGTATGAACAGCTGATTTATACTAAGTAATTAGGTCGTCAAATGTGATTATAAGTTGGCTGGAGTCCGCTAGCATTCATCCAGTTCCTTCTAAGAAATTAATTGCTGATAAGCGACGTCAATCGCCATAAATAGTTTGTTTGCATAAATGAGCGAAACTATCACTCTGCATAAATGAACGTAAACTGCCATCAGGGAAATGCAAAAATGCCGAAGTGAGAGAAAATCTTGAAGGGTGAAAAATGTGAAGGTCTTCAGTAAAATCATTTCCTTAATTTTAGGGCACTATGAAAATGCGAAAAACACAAAATTTCTCACAGGCGAAAAATGCGAAAAAGATGACACTATATTTCTGTAGACTATGTAAAAACACTTGTAATTCTACAGACTGTGTAAAATACGAAAAAATTCGTAGAACTGGATAAACAGTTGGATGAAGATTAAAAATCGATTAGTCGATTAGTAGGAAGGAGAATAATCCAACACTCTTCCTTAATCTGAATCCATGAATGCCTTGACCTTCAAACTTAGTTCCGCACAGAACTTTTTGTGTACTTCCAAGCTTAATGCTTTAGTAGAAATATCCGCTGTCATATCTTGTGTTTGATAGTACTGCAATCTGACCTCTTTGTAGCTTTGCCCAGATCAGTCTTGTCGAATTCAGAAGATAACAATTTCTTGGCCTCTTTTATCAGATCGGTCCTGTTGCTGAAAATCAATGTATCATCCACGTATAAAGTGATAATGATAAAAGACTGTTGCACTGCTTTGAAGTAAGGTCTTTAGTAAAGTCATTTTCTTGATTTTAGGGCATGTTTTCTCGAAATTTTTGACAGGCGAAAAATGCAAAAAAGGTGACACTGTTGTCAAACTCCATGTATTTCTATAGACTTTGTAAAAACACTTGTAATTTTGTAGACTGTGTAAAACACGGGAAAATCTGTAGAACTCGATAAACAATTGGATGAAGATTAAAAACTGATTAGTCGATTAGTAGAAAGGAGAATAATCCAGCACTTTACTGTGGCCAGTAGCGGCATGTCTAGGATGACTCTCACCTCGACTAGGTCCGTGGATATACCATCTTTGGATATGATGTGTCCTAAGACAACACCATGTGCTACCCAAATCTGACATTTCTCTGGATTCAAAGAGATTCCATATTTCTACATTGGATTAAAACTTTTTCAAGACAATCAAGATGATCACAAGCTTTAGATTTAACACCAATATCATCAAGATAGATTTCTAAAATCTTATGCAGTAAATCTTTAAACGCAAACTACATTACTCTCTAAAATGTGGATGGAGCATTGCAAAGTCTAAATGGCATTACTTGATATGCATATGTACCAAACTTTGTGGCAAACGTAGTCTTATGAATGTCCTTTGGATCTAATCAGATAAGAATTATAGCACATAAACCATCCAAAAATCTCATTGCCTCGGATCTTGCCATCTCTTCTAATATAGCATCGGTTAATGGTAAAGGGAAGTGGTCCTTCTTTGTGACTTTATTCAGTTCTTTTAGATCCACACATATCCGTAACTTACCATTCTTCTTGGGTACCACCACTATTGGGGATAACCATGTTGTATGCTCTATTTCTTTAATGAAACCTACATCCAATAATCTCTGTATATCTTCTTTGATCTTCTCTCTGTAAAGTGGATTACACCGGTAAGGTTTGGCTTGGACTGGCCTTTCACCATCTACTAATGGTATGGAGTGTACTGCTATTTCAGGTGGTATACCTTTCATTTATTTATAGGTCCATGCAAAGACGTCACGATATTTTTGTAAGAGCTTTTCTAAGTTTAAATGCTATCGTCTATCAAGATGGGCTCCTATATGTATGAATCTGTCATCATTCTCATTTGGATCTTTCAGATTTAGTGGAACAGTCTTAGCTGGCCCATCGAATGAAGATGAGTCACAGGTTTGCTCACACTTCAGTTGAGGCAACGCAATAGGAACATCTCCTAGGGAACAATCTGATAATTTTTCTTGGGTACATCGAGTCCAGGGGTTTTGTTATGCACAGGGATCTTCTCGGGTAAGGATGGGGCTCTACTGGGGCATGGCCTTGAACATGAAGCAACATTAGTTAAGTCGTCAGTGTGTGGCTCAGTGAGATGAGCAATTGGTTGTTTCATCTTTTGGCGGATCTGCTTTTGTTTCTTGGTTAACCTTGAGTGTATGATAGGGAGCAGTTTATTT
The DNA here is from genome assembly GCA_029204225.1 of Diphasiastrum complanatum. Taxonomy (NCBI): domain Eukaryota; kingdom Viridiplantae; phylum Streptophyta; class Lycopodiopsida; order Lycopodiales; family Lycopodiaceae; genus Diphasiastrum; species Diphasiastrum complanatum. Next base: position 2,396,358 of record CM055110.1, read on the forward strand.
AGTGAAATGGTAATCTTGAGTTTATTAATACCCATAGATGGAGGAATCTGAGTATGTGGTTGAGCTGTGAGTTTGGATCTAGAGTACTATTGATTTCATCTCTCGGATTATCCCATTCATATAACTTATCATGCAGATGACGATCGGTTAATCGACTAGGTTGTGCTACATTCTTCAGAATGCATTCATCTACATGTGCAAAAGGAGATGGTAGCTTAATCTCTTTTGGTATTCTTGTAAGGTAGGATGATTGTGGATCTAGATAGTGAAGTATTTGCTCATCATTCAGATCTTCGTCAATCATTGTCAACATAATGCTTTCATCTGTGATTGCTATGGGAGCGTTAATCGACGGGCTTGGAAGCCATTCTGTCTGAATGAGCTCTACGTCAACATAAGAAACAGAAAAAGCAACCATAATTGGCTGATCTATATTTCTAGATGTGATCGTTATTGGACTTTCGAAATCGGACATTACCTCATTACTACATCGATTAGCATCTATCCAATCAATGGTTGCTAATACGTGTCCCCAATTAATGATATTGGTACACACACCCCCCCCCCCTTCCCCCATCACATGTGGTAGAGGAACATCCCAAAGATCATGTGTTGTTTCTTCCAATCTTGAACTACTTCAGCATTTGTTACCCATGTAGTTCCTAACAAAAATTTGTAGCTAGAATTATCTTGTGGGAGATCTAATACTATGCAATCAACTGTAAACTTAAGACCAGCAATCTTAATGGATACGTCGTTGATGTGTCCATATGGTTCGGTTGAAGTTTGGTCTGCTAAATTCAGCCTATATTTCAGTGGAACAATAGGGCCGATGCCCCATTGCTTAGCAAGTGACAACAAAATGATATTTACTCCTCACCCGCTATTGATGATAGCTGGTACAGTAGTGTGATCTCTATGGCTCACTGGTAAGGTGATGCAACCTCTTGCCTTTCATGTTTGAAATAAGGTAGCATCAACTCATTGTGTCTGCCTTGGAGTCTCCGACTCATGAGGTGATTGAACGTCCTCATCATGCTGTTGTAGCTCGTGGGTTATAATCTTGCATAAAAGATCAGATAATTTCAGAACGGTATGGAAAGGTAATGTAATCTGAGATTGCAAAATGTCAGATATGAGTTCTATTCCTGAGGGTTGCGGCACATGTTTTTGTTTAGTTTCCTCGAGTAATGAAATAGGCTCTTTTTCATATTCAGGAAGTAGCTCATCTTGAACTTTTTTTTACCTTTCATGCTTGATTGTAGAATTAGGATAAGATCTGGGTGACATTGAAGTGGGGGAAGACTCGTCCTCTTCAATGTTCTTACTCTTAGATCTAGTGCCATTCATGTTCTTTTATTGTAATTGGGCTCTTGTCATCACTCTAATTGCTTGTTCTTGGATGTGCCTAGTAGGCAGTGTCTCTTTCTCTTGTGCGGAACAATTTTTATAACAATGAGTTTGTCCACAATTTTCACAACATGCTTGGTAGGCTTTCTTTAGCTCACAAGTAAAAAACCTATGGCCTTCTTGCCCACAGACCCAACATCCATTAAGTTTGCTAGCGGTTGAGATAGCATAGCCACATTGGGTAGATGTTTATGGATCTGCATAAGAATCGAGAATGCCTCCTCCGAGTAGTACAAAGAATCGTGAGAGCAAGAGACTTCCTCATCAACGTAACATGAGTAGGGTTTTTATTTCTAGTTATCAACTGATTATTATCACCATTTGTTCTTTGTAGGACTTGTACTTTCTTTTGGGCTTGTGCGGTACCAGCTACTTCCAGTGGTTGTTGCACACCTGATTAATTCAGTGGTCTCTTTTGGGATCTGGATTGATTAACCGGATTATAGGGGCACTTGAAATATTCATGATCTGATCTGTTACAAAACACACATCGGGATGGATTGTGCGTTGAGCCATTATTCGGACATTCATTACCAGTGTGATTTCATTTACAAATATAACACCATACACCTCGTCTAGGGTATGTATTCTGGATTTGAAAATCTTTTAAGGCTTTCTTCGATTTAGTAATCCAATTGACTTCAAAGTCTTAGAAGTCTATCCTATTGATCACAGCTCCGAAGTTGCTGGATTGACTAAGTCGATTCCCTAGCCATGCACAAATTACCTTGATTATAGAGATTTGGCTTTGCATAAGCATTGTATCAAAATGCAGTGATTAGAGCAAGAAAATTGAACAGTGTTATCAGTCATATAAAATGATAAAATTTACAGAACAATGAATCTGCAAGTATGAATCAGTTCAAATCATGAAATCACCTTACAAAAACTCAATTGCTGGAACAATGATGGATTATTTGTGTAGAGATACAATGTGATTGCAGAACAGATCAGGCGCATTTTTCTTGATATAATACTCTGTGATAATAGAGAAGAAGAACGATACAATTGCACTCTGAATGAAAAATCATTGATCTTCTCTCCAATTCATTGATCTTAAATGAATACATACACATGTCTAACTGATTAAAAGAATGATTAATGTGTGATTTACAAACATGATTAAGGCAACATATCCGATATACTGATGAATTTGTTCGCTATTCTATTCAGGAGCCAACCACAGTTGAGGAAGCTTTGTCATAGACTAACTCAGATATCTAGAAAGAAGCAATGGACAAAGAGTACAATTTAGTGGTGAGGAACAACACTTGGACTGTCACCAACTTGCCAGCAAACAGAAAGATTATTGATTGCAAATGAATCTTTAAGATCAAATACAAAGCAGACGAGAGCATCGACTGGAGGAAAGCTCGGAATTGTGGCAAGGGGATTTTCACAAATTTCCAACATCGACTACTTTGAGAACCCTCAACCCAGTTGTCAAGCACACTTCTATTTGACTCCTACTTTCTTATGCTGCTGCAACAAATTTGTTACATCAGATGGATGTACAAATTGGAGTTATCAAGGAGGACATCTACATGATCCAACCAGAAGGCTACATTCTCAATGGTTGTGAAGACCAGGTATACAAACTCCACAAAGTTTTGTACGATCTGAAACAATCTTGAAGAGAAAGGTTTCATCGAATCGACACGTTCTTGATTGATCATGGTTTTCAACCTAGCTCTACAAACTATAATGTGTATTATAAAGTTGTTAACTCTGTTTTAGTAATGTTGGGAGAATTTCTTGATTTTGGAACGAATATATTTTTCTCTCTATCCTCTCTAGTACATGCTTGTGTGCTCGAACTTAAGTTCGAGCAAAGGAGCATGTGCTTGAACTTAGGTTCGAGCATAGGTCTTTTTCAAGTTTGTGCGATTGAACTTAATTTTGAATATAAGACCTCAGAAAAGAAAAGAATGGGACTTGGGATTGTCCTGAAATTACTAAAACAGTGTTTGTTAATCAATTCTTTGTCATTATCACACTTTATGTGGATGATACATTACTTTTTGGCAACAATATTGCTCTGACAAATAATACAAAGAGGATGTTGTCCCAAGAATTCGAGATGACAGATCTTGGAGAAGCTCACTATTGTCTCGAGATTCATATCCATAGAGACAAAAGTCTAAGACTTCTCTATATCACCCAACAGAGGTACTTTTATAACTTGTTGATGAAGTTCAATTTTATGAATTGCAAGCCTGTACATAATCCCATGGATCCAAGTCTCAAATTATCCAAGGAATAGTGCCCTCAGACCAATGAGGAGAAGGCAGAAATGAAGGGATATCCATACTAATCTATTATTGGATCCCTTATGTATGCAATGATCTCAACTAGGCCAGATCCTGCATATGCCATTAGTTCCTTGAGTCAATACATGACCAATCTTGGCATGATCCATTGGAAAGCCCTTTTCAGAGTAATCAGATATGTACGAGCTACTATAGACCTATGCATCTACTATGGTGATGGAGATCCATCCAATATCCATACTCTTCATGGATATATAGATGCAAATTGGGCAGGCGATATCGACACCAAAAAATCAACTTTTGGATACGTTTTTCTGCTCAACAATGGTCCAATATCTTGGAATAGTCGTAAGTAGATCTCCATTGCAATGTCTTCCACAAAATCTGAGTACATTGTAGCCTCTCAAGCTACCAAAGAGGCAATATGGTTGAGGAATTTAATGTCTAATCAATCTACTCCAACAATGATTTAGTGCGACAATCAGAGTGCAATTGCATTTTCAATTAATCCTAGACTTCACTCCAGGAGCAAGCACATCAAGATCAGATATCACTATACAAGGAGCATGATACTCAACAAGGAGGTGAGCCTAAAATTTTGCAGAACTTAGTACATGGTAGTTGACATTTTTACAAAGGGATTGAATTAGGAAACACACAAGAATTTTTGTGCTATCTTGGATTTACAAATCAAGGAATTCAAGGATCCAGATTAAGGGATTTGCTGCTCCTGAGTTGCAGTCTCTTCATCTTCTTCTAGATGTGACTATACTACAAGAAGGAATGGAAATTGCCTTCTGAGAAGAGTCAGCTGTTGGAGCAAAAATTGTGGACTACATTTGTCCCTTGCCCTTCAAATCAACATACTGATTTTCAATAAAATTCACATTCTTGTTAGAGAAAACTTTATAGGTGACTATGTTATACAGTCTGTACATTCCATCTGAATTACAATAGCCAACAAAAATTGATTTAAAAAAATGCTCATCAAGTTTCTTTCTATTGTCCTTTGGGTCATGAGCATAAGTTGTGCATCCAAATACTTTCAAATGTTTGATTGAGGTTTTGAACCCAGTCCAAACCTCATAAGGAGTTTTGTTGTTAGGAACACCCTTGGTTGTGCATCGATTTCGCACATAAGTTGTTGAAACAGCATGTTGCCAAAATGATTTGGGCAAAGAAACATGTGCGATCATGCATTTAACAAACTTGACTAAGGTTCTGTTCTTCCTTTCAACTAGTTCATTTGACTGTGGAGAATAGGAAGCAGCAAACTATTGCTCGATGCCATTGGCTAAGCAGTAGTCCTTGAATTCATTTGAAATGTATTCTCCACCATTGTTGCTCCTGAGAGCTTTGATTCTTTTTCCTGTTTGCAATTCAACATTCTCCTTAAATTTCTTGAAGAACTGGAAAGCTTCAGATTTGTGCTTTAGGAAATAGACAACAATCCTCCTGGAATAATCATCTATGAAAGTAATAAAGAACTTTGCATCAAGTAATGATGATGTCTGCATAGGGTCACATATATCAGTATGCACAATGTCTAACAGATCTTTACAAACGTGTTCTTGATTTGACTAGAATGGCCTCCTTGCCTGATTTCCTCTGATACAACAAGGGGATCGACAATTTTATAGTCTAGATCAAGAACTAAAGAGTGTTTAGACATGTTATTTATTGATGTACAGTTAAGGTGACCAAGACTATAATTCCAAATCACTTCTTTATTCATTGAGGATGCAAAGAGAACTCACTGGCTTTGTTATCGAGTTGTTTGTGCCGAGGGTATTTCTTCTAGCTATGACACCACCAAAGAGGTCGATGGTGTGCAAGGCATTGGCGTTCTTAAACATGATGGTTCACCACATCGAAGAGAGAATAATGTTGCAGCTACTTCAAACTCAATAACTCTAAAAGGTTGCATGGGGTTCATTTGGCTTCAAACAAGTGTCAACGTAATTTGACGGAGGAAGATCTTCTCTATTCTAGATCTTCCTCTGTCATAAATTGACACTTATTCAAATTTAGATGAACCACATGTAACCACTTTGAGATATTGAGTTCAAAGTACCAGCAACCTTTTCTCTCTTTGATGCTACAAACCATCAGAGACTCAAGGACTTGAAGAAATATCAAGTTTCTACCTATAAAGCATTTGTAGCTTATGATCCAGTATCTGCAAAAATACACAGAAAGAGCAAACAGGCCTTACCTGCAGAAATGCACGAGAACTGCCCACAGGCAAAAACTGCAAACAACCACAACCACAATGTACACGGCTTTGACGAAGGCACCGTAGGCAACCATAGCGTCCTGTAAACGGTTTCGATATTCAAGGTAATGAACCGAAGCCGCACCTTCAAGCAATCGGAAAGTCCCACGTACGGCTTTGACGAAGGCACCGCAACCACCCACAAAGCCTCACAAACGGTCCATTACAACACCTTCAAGAAAATTGAAAGTCAACACATAAGGCCACAAGCGAAGACCAGTGAAGCAAAGGAAAACTGCCAAGGAAAAACACAAGGCCTCACTTATGGTTCATTGCAAAGCGAACAAAAACTGCCACGGAAGAACCTCAAGGCCTCACCTACGGCTTGCTATGAAGCAAAACCAAGGAAAACTGCCAAGCACCACAAGGCTTCAGCATGCAGTTCATTACGAACCAAACTATAGGAAACCACAATGTCAAAGATTGCGGTCTACTAGTGAAGACCAAGCGAGAACCGAAGGCTACCCAAGGAACCTCACATACGGTTCATTAAAAAGCGACACCATACCTCTAGGGAAGAATTGCAAGGCCTCACATATGGTTCATTATGAAGAGAAACCAAACCACCAGGGAACGATTGCACCCAGTATGTGATATGGCTCACGACCACGAACAACCGCATAGAGACGATTGTGGTCATAGATGACTGCAAAGATGGCTACACAAAATGGAGGAGCTTCACGACCCAAGGACAGGGAAGATCAACCAAAGTACCAGCATGGACAACGAACTCCACAGACGAAGGAGACATCAAACTGGAAGTCGTTAGAATGTGCTTATTCTTGTAATCTGATGATTAACTTAAGCTCATTCTCTCTGTTCTTATATAAACAGGATGATCGTGAGAGAGAAGGTTGCATAGATAGACATTGTGCGGTATGCCAAGTAGTGCTCACAAATTCATTTGAGAATACAAATGCTATTTACACATCTCGCTCCATTGTATAATCTTGAATGCTTATACTTTTTCATTGTTCATCACACGTTCAACTATTAATTTTTCTATTCCGCACAAAGGCTCATTTTTGTTAAATGATTCTAAATCAATTCTAAGTAGGCAGTGTTCATCTAAAGGCTTGGAAGAGGATACATCCCAGTTAGCAGCAGTGCTTGCAGCTGAGAGTTTGACTCCATCCAACTTAATCATAGGAATCATAATAGAGACTATTGCACGTGACTGATCGTCTGATTTTCCATCAGTGCTATTAGAGCACTATGCATCACCTAGATTCCATTAGTGGTATTAGAGCACTGTGCATCACCTAATTTCCTTCAGAATTGCCAAGTGCTTACACACCATGGTCCTCTTCGATGTCGTCATAGAAGAGACACCCCCTCGTTACATACAAGTCACTTGTAGGGCTAGTGAACCTCTTTTGAGGTGATCCTCAATGGGATTTAATTCGGATCATCATTAATATTCCAACTATTAATTATGAACCCTTCATTTTTCCCTCATAGTTTTGGAGCGAGTTTTCTTTTTTTTCTCACGATTTTATGCAGCAAGATAGAGTATTAGAACGATTGAGGGCTCTTGATGACTAGCTCGTAGCTCTAGCAGAATAGTTGGGTACTCATCATCCTCCAAGGAGATTCAGTTGACTCCTTGTGTTGACCTCACACATGCTTCTCCTTCCCATGAGGGTCACTCCGACGACGGTCCTTCCCTCACACATGGCGCTACTGCCAGTGCTTCATCCCAACACTCTTGGGACAGGAGGAGGAGCTTATGAAAGATTCAACTAGTTTGATCATATTTTGCTACATTTTCGTATTTGGCAAATTGAGGCCAACTTTTTTTTAGACTTAAAGTTTGACTTTTCAAAGTTCATTAGTCTAAATTTATTTGAATAAATACTTTCTAAAAGTGGGGGAAAGTCAGAAGTTGAGCTTTAGTATATTCAAATTTGAATGTTGGGTACTTTCAATCTAGACCCTAGAGTTAGCATTCTGAACTGCTATAAAAGGATGTAACTCATGGAGAGACATATATTCTCTCTTCTCTATCTCATTTCATGCCTATACATGGTTCTCTTGGGTTCTACTATCCATTGGTGCAATACCTATTCAAGAGGTTTGACATAAAAGAATGGAACACCTCAACTTCAAGTCATTGGAGGTAATGGCTAGAAAGAAGGTTGTGATAGGTCTTCCAAGTTGCTTAAGAGGCATAAAACATGTTTGTGAGTCTTTGCTTTGTCTAAGTCACATAGACTACCTTATACTAGATCTACAAAGTCTTTTCAGCTTGTACATTCAGATATTCATGGATTCACTACAATAAGCAATAGTGGAGATAAGATGTATGTAACATTCATTGATGATTTTAGTAGATTTTGTTAGATCTATCTACTAAAGAGCAAGGATGAAATGTATGATGTCTTTATCAAGTTCAAGAATGCAAGAGAGAACCAATTTTTCACAAAGATCAAGTGCTTAAGGAGTGACAATGGTGGTGAGTACATATCTACCAAGTTAAAGGCCTTTTGTGATGAGCAAGGGATCAAGAGGGAGTATACAACATCAAGGACCCCACAACAAAATGGAGTGTCTGAAAGGAAGAATAGGACTTTATGTGAAGTGCTAAAGCCATAAGGTTAAGTTCTAATCTTGACAAACCATTTTGAGATCAAGCTTTGTTGTATGGCAATTTCTTGTGCAATAGGTGGTCGAGTGCTATTTTGGATGGAAGGACACCTTTTGAGATTCTATTCAAGAGGAGGCCGAGTGTCAACTTTCTAAGAACCTTTGGATGCACATGCTATGTCAACATTAATCTTGATGATAGGACCAAGGAGGATTCATCTTCAGGAAGAGGTATTTTTGTTGGATATAGTGAGGTGAGTAAAGCCTACAAGGATTACACTCCTACTACTAACAAATTGATTGTTGGTAGAGATGTCATTTTCGATGAGGGAAACATTCCAAAAGTGTCTTCAAGCATAATTGATGGTGATGTGGATGGATCTAACATTCTTAATGTTGATGTAAAGGATTCTACTTTAGATGGTGATGATGATAGACCTTCATGATCAAGTCAAAGGCCAAGAAGAACATCAATGGAAATACAAGTACCTTCAAGGCTCACATATGATGAAAAGGGTAAGCAAGTAGTTTCTGGAATATGTTGCCTTCCTAACCTCTTTTGATGAACCTACAAGTGTAGATGAAGCAAGGATAGAAGATGAGTGGATCCAAGCAATGGATCTTGAGTATCAAGCTCTTATGAAGAATGGAACATGGAGATTGGTGGAGTTGCCTAAGGACAAGAAAGCTATTGGATGCAAATGCAAGGTGAAGACAAACCAAGATGGATCTATCAACAAGTACAAGGCAAGGTTAGTGGCAAAAGGATATGTTCAACAACAAGGGATTGACTATGATGAGACCTTTGCACCCATGGCAAAGATGGTAAGCATTCGAGTCATCATCTCATTGCTACACTTTATGGATAGGATCTATGAAAAATGGACATTACAAATGCACTCTTGAATGGTGATCTTGAAGAGGAAGTGTACATGGAGCAACCCGAGAGCTACATTTCATCAACAAAACCAAATCATGTATGTCTACTACAAAAGAGTTTGTATGGCCTTAAGCAAGGTATGCTAAGCTTAACACTTTTTTACTCTCTAAAGGCTTTGTTATGAGTGAGTATGATCATTCACTTAATATATGTGGATGATATCATCTTGAGTGGTGGAGACAACCAAGATGTGGAGGATATCAAGAGTGCTCTTAAGGAGTTTGAGGTGCATGATCTTGGTAACTTGCATTACATTTTGGGGATAAAAGTCATTATATCTTCTCAATCTAGTTTCATTTTTCAAGAGAAGTATGCTAATTTTATTCTAGAAAGATTTCATATGGTAGATGCAAAAGCTAGTGATACACCTATGGAGTCTCATCTAAAACTAACTATAAGAGGTAGTGAAAGATCCTTCAAGGACATTACTCTCTATAGGAAGCTAGTTGGTTCACTCATCTATCTAACTATTACTAGACCAGATCTAAGCTATTGTGTTGGAAGATTGAGTCAATCCATGCAAGATCCTAGTGAGGAGCATTGGAAGCTAGGAAAGCAAGTTTTGAGGTACATCATTGGAACTCGAGATTTTGGCATATTGTATGAGGGATTATCATCTAATCTTTTTGGATTTTTAGATTTGGACTATGCAGGAGATGTAATGGATAGGAAATCCATTAGTGCTCATTGTGTTTTCATAGGTGATAGAGCTATATCATGGAGTCAAAGAAACAAGCCATTATCTCATTGTCATCTAGTGTGGCCGAGTACAAAGCTCTTACGCATTGCACAAAGGAGATGGTATGGATCAAGAGGATGATCAAGGATCTTCACTTGCTGGATTTTTCAGAGAGACCAATCATTTTTTGTAACAATCAATCAGCCCAAAGGTTGGCAACCAATCCTATCTTTCATGCTAGGAGCAAGCATATTGAGGTGCAATATCATTTTGTGAGGGAGCAAGTCATTGCAAAGGAGGTGGAGCTTGAGCATTTTTCCTCAAGGGAATGTGTAGCTGATATCTTCACCAAAGCATTGGGAAAGGACTTGTTCATGAAGCATAGGACTTCACTTGGAGTATTATCAAAGTCTATGCTAAAACTAGTTGAAGAGAGAGTGTGAAAGATTCAACTAGTTTGATCATATTTGCATTTTCATATTTAGAAATTTGAGGCCAGCTTTGTTTTAGACTTAGAGTTTGACTTTTCTAAGTTCATTAGTCTAAATTTCATTTGAATAAACACTTTTTGAAAGTGTGGGAAAGTTAGAAGTCTAGTTTGAGTAGATTAAAATTTGAATGTTGGGTACTTTGAATCTAGACCCAAAAATAGTAGGGTTAGCATTTTGGTGAGAAAGCCAAGTGGCCAAAAAGGGGTTGGACCTGTTATAGAAGTATGTAACTCATGGAAAGACATATATTCTCTCTTCTCTATCTCATTTCATGCTTATACATGGTTCTCTTCAGTTCTACTATCCATTGGTGCACTATACTTGTGATTGCATGCAATTCTATGTGTAGAATGATCTATATTTGCTATTTTTGGATCCACACGTGTGAAATATAGGAGCTTGCTGGTTTTGTATGGACAGAAAAAGTACTTTATCTTTTCATTCATGTTTGATCAAGTTCTATTAGAGTTTGCATCGCATTTTGTGTGTAGATGCTGATTTTTCTACATTGGTGAGATTGGTAGAGTAGCTTCTTTTGTAACCCAAGATCTTTTTATGGATTGGATCATCATTGATCTAAAATCCTTCACAAATCTGCCTTGGTGTCTCTTGTTGTGGAGGATGTGGCGATGACAATGTGGTCATGAGTCTTGCACGTCCGCAGAGCCAATCTCGTCATGGGGAGAGTCCCTACTTCGAGAGACACTGACCCAAGAGGTAGCATGTTGAACACATGACACTATGGCTCTTGCGTCTCCAGATCTGGCACTTTCCACAATCATATGATTCTTGCGCTCAGCTACACCATTGAGAGCAGGAGTATGAGCTTGCGTAAATTGTCTTTTAATCCCACATTGATCACAAAGATCATTGAAGTCATTAGACTTGTACTCACCTCCACTATCTGATCTTAGGACTCTGATCTTCCTACCTGTTTGATTTTTTACCAATGCTTTGAAACTCTTGAAGTTGTCAAATGCATCTGATTTCTTCTTCAAGAAGTAGATCCACGTCTTTCATGACATATCATCAATAAAGGTCATGAAATAGAAGGCTTTACCTAAGGACATGGTCCTCATAGGCCCGCATAAATCTGTGTGGATTAAATCCAGGTGTTCTTTGCTCTTGAAACACCCCCTTTATTGAACTTCTCTCGATGTTGCTTCCCATATATACATGATTCGCACATCGATTTCAAGTGGTCTTCAATGGTAGGCAATCCTATTACCATCTCCAATTTCCTCATCAAACTGAGACTTCCCAAGTTCAAGTGACCAAGCCTCTTATGCCACAACTCAGTTTGCGATGGAATGGATGATACAAGTCCATGTTTCCCCTTGATTGTAGCATTCAACCTGTACAATTTTGTATTGGGCTCCCTTACTCCATCCGCAATAACTTTGAACTTTTGGTTCACATCCTTCACAAAGCAATGATCATGGGCGAATTCTACTTTCAACTTTTGATCAGTAATGACTCCAACAGAAAGTAGATTTTCTTCAGAACTGGTACATAAAGTACCTCCCTGATCATCCTGCCTTTCCCATCAGGTAGTTGGATTGAAACAGTGCCTATCCCCTTGATCTTGCACACCTTGCCATTTGCCTGTGAAACGGATGTTCCATTATCCAACACTTTCATGCTACTGAACCAATTCTTGTTACCTGTCATGTGTCTTGTGGCTCCCGAGTCAATATACCATGCTTGATCATCTTGATTAGATGATAATGCAGATATGAAGATGCTAGAGTCTTCAATCTCACTCTCATCGACAAGGTTACCTGCTTGCTTTGGTTTCCCCTTGCCTTGTTCTGCCAAGAATTTGTGACATTCACTTTTCCAATGGCCCTTTTTACCACAATGGAAGCACTTGCCTTTCTTTTTGGTCTTACTGAAAGATCCCTCATCCTCCTAAGACTTGGCAAATTGCTGCTTAGACTTCTTCTTGCCCTTGCCCTTGCCTTGTTTTTGGCATGTCGCAAGTGCCTGATCGTCAGTATTTTGATGTCTAGCTTTCACCATTTCTCGTCATTGCTCTTCCTGCATCAAGATTCCTATGAGCTCATCAAAGGTTGGCAACCTTTCTCTTGATGCTATTCCGCTCACAAACATCTGATAGGGTTCTGCAATGCCGTACAATGCATTGTGCACCAGCTCCACATCACGTATGCGCTCACCAATAAAATGCAGTTCATCCCTCATTGTCTTGATTCTGGTCATGTACGTATGAATGTGCTCTCCTTGCTCCATGCGGGCACTATTCAACTTTGACTTCAAAAACATGATTCTTGACGGATTTGACGTCTCAAACTGCTCCTTTAGCACATCCCATGCCTGTTTGGGTTCACAGCATCACATATGTGGGTAATGATGTGATCCTTCACTGACAAGTTAATGAAGGTAAAAGCTTTCCTCATCTTTTTGTCGAACACTTTGATATCCGTTTCATTTGGCGGCCTTCTCTCATCACCTGTGACAAATTCCCACACATCTTTCTCCATCAGTATGTTTTTCATTTGAATTTCCACACTGCAAAGTTGGAAATGCCGTCCAATTTGCTACTTTCACTCAAAATGGACTCTCCCATGTTTGTCATCGCAAAACTGCTTGAAACTTCTGTCGTAGGCTAAAAAAACAGTATGTCGAGACCAGCAGTGATGTCAGAAGTTGAAAAAAATGACCTGCGCTTTTTCCCTTACTAGGCCACTCACCGCTTTTCCACCAATTTGAAAGCCAAATCGGCGTCGCCTTCCGAAATGCACTCAATCGTCAACTCCCAACTTCATGCCCAGTAGAATGGTGAAATCACTTCTGGCGCACTCCGAGCACTTTCTCCGCTGCAATCACTCTGTTTTGTTGTACCGTACTTCTAGGTACAGTCCGAGTGCCCTTCGTTTGAAAGTTATAGCCTTTCGTTTGGGTCAAAACGGGCAAAGGACCCAAAAATAGGGATTTTCTTTGTTTTTGAACTGTTTATTCACCTTGAAGAAACTTCACTCTTCACTTGTGAAGGGACCCAACTCCCATTTCAGTATGAAAATTTTTAATGAAATTGAAGGCCCAATTGCCCTTCAAACTTTCACAGCCCCTTGACTTGCCATCTAATGTCTTATTCTGATCCAAAGGCTCACACGCTTTCCAAAAGCATGATCTCAATCATTGATCTTCATAGGGACTCATCCTATGGTCCTAGATGCTTTTGTGCATTGATCCACATGCCTACAAGCACTACTCACTTCGGAACGCTAGGAACCCATCTCTCTCCACCATGCGCGATCTGCCTACGGGCTCTTCCTCCTCCTACATTTTCCAGCTATGTCTCCCTTGAGGATTTTTCAACAATCTCTCTCTCTCTAAGTCTCGGTTGTCCACGGCCACTCCTGATCAGGCTCGCACTGCTAGGGCGCCCTCCTGTGTGCTTTTATAGCTTGGAAAATAGTTCAGAATAGAGAGAAAACTTTGCTTTTTGGCTTCTAAACCCTAGACCAGGGTTTTTCTCACAGCCTTGAACTTGGCTTGCTTTTCACAGCTCTTTGGCTGGCCAAATCAATTGCTCTAAGGTCGCCCTACTACTGGAAAGCTGAAGCTTCACACCGTTTGTCAAACGGTGTCCAATTTATTGTACATTAACTACAAACACCGAATAGCCTGCTTTGAAATTTCAAAATTCTGTTTGTTGAGGTTCTGATTCAACCGACAACCCTTGTCTCTGAATCCTCACATAGTCTCAAGCTTGCCAAGCTTCCATGTGTTAAACAATCTGCACCAGTGTTTCCATCTTCAACCCGCCGTAAACCCCGAACTCTTAGAAGACGGTTCTCCCGAAGCTCTCTTCAACATCGATGATGTACTGTGTACACTCCCTGTACGGTTCTGATACCAACTTAGAATTCTCTTTGCATAGGAACACAGATCATGCTACATAGTAACAGAGACAGAAAAACACTCTCCATAGCAAGCTCACATAGCAACTGTATTTCTCAAAACGAAATTACACTGTACATATAGTTGTTCACTCAGGCAACCCATGCATGACCCAGGTTGTCGTTGGCGGGACGCGTGTCCCGCCGACTTGCCTCGTGGTGAGGCCAACTGATCCTTATCCACTGATAGGACCCACAGTACAGTAGCACAGTGATTCTACTTTAATTCTAATTGTTTATTCATCCTTGATGGCATCTACACCAACAAGCAAGAGCTACTCCAATGACACATGGTGGATTGATAGTGGGGCTAGTTCCCACATGACATTCCAAAAGGACTTCTTATCAACTCTTGTACCTTTTCTAGGTTGTAAAAAGTCTATTTTAACAGCAAGTGATCAAGAATGTAGAATAGATGGAGTGGGAACAATCTCTTTAACTCTTGAATACCTAAACGATTGGATCCAAAAATTGTACTCTCTATTCCTAATCTTACTAAGAGCTTGCTAAGTGTTGGACAACTAATGGATAGTGGTGTAGATGTCCATTTTAGGCAAGGTGTTTGCTCTATTATGATAAATGACACTTGCATTGTAATGTATGTATCCTTTATTGATGATCACTCTAGATACACTTGGATTGAGCTTTTGGATTCCAAAAGTAAGACGTTTGAATGATGTGTTCATTCATAATGTTGAAAATTGTAAATTTTCAATCTTAGAAGTAAGTTGTAAATTTCTTATGAGAATAAGTGAAGCATTCAAAGTGGACACTTATATCCATAAGAAAGTAGTTAGCCTTATTGAGATGGAAATACTTTTTTATTTCAGTATTAGAAAAATCATGCCAAGTTGTGGTGATTTTTGGACTTATGTTTCTAGCATAAGTAAATATTGATGATCATAGAAAGTGCACATTGTATGATCGTATTTGTAGTGATCATCATGAGACTGGGAGGTCTCGGATCTCCATCAAGGAGGAGCATGCACAAATGTCAAATCTCCTAAATTGTAGGAGTTATCTCCTACATTGTAGGAATCTAGAAGGTCAACACTAGCCACCAATGATGATGTGGCAAATGAGTGGAATCTTAGCCAAAGTGGATATAAATAAGCACTATGAGTTGTCTCACACAGGATATGGCTTAGAGAGAGATTATGAAGATTTTGTATATCATCCATGTGAGATCCATTTGGAGGCTAATGATGAGAAACATTGATTTGGGAGCAATCTTGATGTTTTCACTCTATTAAGCAAGTTCTTTGTGAATGTATGCTTAGGATCTGATAAGTAAACTTATTTGATGTTAGTAGGCCATACACTTGTTGTACTTCACACATGTGAGAGGCTGCTAGAATTGTACTTTCACCTGGTCTAGTACACAACATTGCATACATTAGAGATCCGATTAGTGAATGATAAAGGTACTTCGCTAAGTTGAGTACTTGACTAACAGTCTCAGCACAAGTAGGTTTAGTCAATACTATACTTGGATCCATTGGGGTATCAATTGGTTTGCAATCAGACATATGAAACTTTTCTAAAATGCCTTTTAGATATGTCTGCTGGCTAAGATAGATCTTCTTCTAAAGTCCATTTCTAGCAATGTGAATTCCTAGCAAAGAATGAACAGCTCCTAAATCAGTCATATCAAATTCCTTTGACAGATCACTCTTAGTAGTGTGCAAAAGAGAAATGTTGTTAGACAAAATAAATGCATCATCTACGTAAAGAGCTACGTGAACCGAATGAATATCTATATGCTTGGAATAAACATTACAGGTAGCTAAATTGTTTGCAAAATCCAATGAGATAAGAAAAGAGTTGATTCTATCAAACCATGCTCTTGCGGCCTGTTTCATACCGTAGATTGCTTTGTGCAGCTTGCACACTTTGTGCTCTTGGCCTTTGACTTCAAATCCTTCCAGTTGGAAGGCGTACAGCTCCTCTTCGACATTGTCGTTGAGAAATGTTGTCTTGACATCCATTTGGTGCATTTCGAGGTCTTCCGCGGCTGCTAACGCAATCAAAGTCCTGATTGACTGCATCTTGACGACAGGACTAAAAATTTCTTGATAATCCACTCCTTGGACTTGAGTGAATCCTTTAGCCACCAGCCGTGCTTTCCATTTTGCAATGGAACCATCAGAGTTGATCTTCTTTTTGAAGATTCACTTGTTGTCGATAACTCTCTTGTGAGTGTGAAAGTCGACCAGTGTCCATGTCTGATTCGTCAAAAGTGAGTTGTACTCGCTTTCCATAGCTTCTTGCCACTTCACAGCATCCTTGGAGTTAATTGCTTTGGCTAGGCTCTCTGGTTCTTCTGATGAAATCCAAAATGATTGAGTTGCATACCTCTTAGGAACTGTCTGATTCCGTGAGGATCTACAGACGTTTAGTTGACCAGGATGCGATGATGCTTCTTATTGAATTTCTCTAGATCTGCTCGAGCTAGCTTGGTCTGGTCTGATGACAGGAACTATCAGTTGGTCGGCTTCTATAGCTGTAGCTGCAAGTTCTGCAGAAGGAACATCAACGTTGGAAGAATCCATGCTACGTAAAATAGGATGAAATGACATAGCATTGTTTATCGATGGCTGTTTGAAATCATAGTATGTATGTTCTTGAGATATTACATCCCTAGAGGCAAATACTACATTGGTGGATGGATCATAAACTTTATAAGCTTTATGTTCATCAGGATAGCCAATGAAAATACATTTATTTGTCTTATGATCGAGCTTCTTCCTAAGCTATTTAAGAAGGTGAACAAAACATATACAACCAAATATTTTTAAATGGCTAACACTAGGCATGTGCCCGTGCCAAACTTCATGAGGAGTCTTGTTGTTGACAGCTTTGTGGATCTGTTCTGCACGTAACAGGCTGTGGCAGTAGCTTTAGTCCAGAACTTCGCAGGTAGGTGTGCTTGATGTAGCATGGATCTGGCTGAGTTGAGAAGAGTTCGATTCTTCCTTTCTACAATCTCGTTCTGTTGAGGTGAATAGGAAGTGGTGAACTGTCTTCTGATGCCATGTTCAGCCATGTAGTCGGACATCTTGTTAGAGATGTATTCGCCGCCACCATCAGTTCGGAGTGCCTTCACTTTTCTAGACATTTGTGTCTCAGCCATGGCCTTGAATCTCTTGAAGCATTCAAAGGCTCCAGATTTGTGCTTAATGAACATGACTGTAGACCATCTAGAATAATCATCTATGAAAGTGATAAAATAAATTGCATCTCCTAATGATGGAGTTGGCATTGGACCATAGAGATCGCTATGTACAAGATATAATACATGCTTTGTTTTGATGGAATGTGATTTTGGAAACTTGCTTCTAAAGTGCTTCCCATAGATGTATGATTCACAAAAGAAAGATTTCCTATCTAATGAAGACGGAAAATTCAAACCATCAACTAAATCATTACAACGCATATAAGAAAGTGACCTTGTATTCACGTGTTCAAATCGACTATGCCACAAAACAACATTGTCATTTACATTTTCATTAGAAATGCTAGCTAATGCAACTAAATTAGAGAGTATGTAAAGATTTTTGACTCTAGTGCATGTAGTCAGAGTAGTATCTTCCTCGAGTATTGTACACTGCTCAAATGAGAAAGTAACAATGTAGTCCTCATCAGTTATCTTAGAGGCTAATTATAGATTCTTTGATAAGTGAGGAACGTGAAGGACGTTAGGAACACAAATGGATAGATCATTGTTGAAGTTGATCTTCACTGCTCTTTGCCTTCCACATGTATGGTGCTAGAATTTCCGAGGTAGATAAATTGGTCTCTGTTGTAAGTTGTGTACTTCGTAAACCATTCCTTGCGAGAGGTCATGTGTTGGGTAGCGTCGTTGTCCAGGTAGCTGCTACTGTAAGCCATTAACAAGTGTGTATCTGACTCCTTGAATTCTGCCATTTTGGAGGAATCTAGCTACTGCTGCTGTTGTTGCTTCTTTGTCTTGTTGTAGATGCGAATGCGACACTCCTTGATGTCATGATTAGCTCTTTTGCAATATCTGCAGAAAAGCTTCTTGCACGATCCACCATGCTCACCTTGAGTGTGAGGCTTCTGATGTTGCTACTGCACTTGATTCTTGCCCTTGGAATAGTCTTTCTTCTTGGTCTATAGAGCCATGGATTTGTCTTTGATGGACATGCTGGTAGTCTTTCTCCGCATTTTTTCTTGAAGAAGATGACCGATCACCTTTTGAAGAGTGACGTCGGGTTGTGTGGAGATCATCACCACAAAGTGCTCATAGGACTTTGGAAGAGAAGAAAGCAAGGTCATAACGACATCATCATCTTGAATAGAACATCCTATAGTTGATAACTGATCTAACAGGGACTTGAGCTGTTGATGTGAAAAGTGATGGCAGTAGAATCAGACATGCTAAGGGTAAAGAACTTCCTTCTAAGATGTAATCTCGTGGTTACATCGTGGGTCTCATAGAGACTTGATAACAAGTCCAGTGCTTCCTTAGAGGTTTGCATGTGGTAACGTGAGATATTTGGGAGTCGGCCAGATTGAGTGTGATACATGCTATGGCCTTTTGATCTTTGATCCTCCATGCCTTTGCTTGATCACCATCTTCTGGTTTCAGGTCTGCACCTTCTACTACATCCCAAAGATCTCTATCTATCAAAATCATTCTAAGTTTTAACTTCCAAATGTAGAAGTTCGAACCATTGAACTTGTCAATACTCTAGATTCACTGAGTGATGAAGATGAAGAGCTACCTATATGAGACATGATAACAGTATACAAATAGAACAAACTTAATCTCTCAGTTTATTTGAGCTACGCTCTGATACCAATCGGATGGGACAAGGGAGATAGAAGAAAACGAACGAAGAAGAGAGTAGGAATATTGCGGAGCAGCTCTCCTGTTCTAATTAGCTGCTAAATGCAATAGCAGTCTAATAGACAACTTATGCTAAATGTAATCACAGCTTTAAGTGTTCTAGTTGCCCAACAGGATCTTAAAAATTAATTCATACTCTCAAATAAGAGTAGAGTCCACCGAAGAGATTAGAGATGGCTTGTATGTGATATTATTGAAATCAGATTCAACGTGAAGTATAGTTCTGAAATAAATGGAAGAGTAATATGATAACGTGAGTTCCTCAGGCGTCAAAGACAACCATCGTATGATCAGAAATTGAGGAGTCATAGACGTTCGTAGTCTGATCGGAGTGAGTAAACAAGCACAATCAAACAGTAATGAAAGTGCATTCAATCACAACAAGCATTCATCTACAAAGCCTTAAAGCTATCAGATCCAGGAGGCTAAGCATTCAAACAAAGAATCATCAACAAGTGAGAACACAATTCACAAGAATGGCTTCAATAAGCAATATACAATCAAAGATCTGTACAATCCTCGACTCATGAAGATCTAACTTCCTAGCATGAAAAGTTAAGACCTCGTTGATACTAAAGGGAGAAGGATTATTCCCCTGGGTAGATGGCACCGAGGAGATGCCTACAACTACAGGCAAGGAGCTATGCGAATGGAGGGAGAAGAATGACAAAGTAGTAGTTGTGTTATCTTCATCCATCGAGGATAGCATAAATCTTGACCTGGCTATCTCTAAAGCAAAAGATATGTGGGATACATTACTCACAAGATTTCAAACAAAATCACGCAGTCAGATCATGTTGCTCGAAGATCAGCTAACAAACCTACAGTGGGATGGTAAAGATCTCACTTCCTTCATTAGGAAGATGAAGGATCTATTCCTTTCACTACACAATTCTGGAGCAGAAAATGTAGTGTCAATAGAGAAGCAGCTTACCTATCTGTTGAGAGCCTTACCAAGATCCTTCCAAACAACCAGAACGCTACTAGCAAAAGAACCTACAATGACACTCGAAAAGGCTGTTGTCAAGATTCAAGAAGAAGTCAAAGCTCAAGAGCAGGTTGATCACAAGGATGCTTCTGACCAAGCCCTCTACAGCAATAAAAAAAAGACAAAGAAGCAATTCAAGCCTAAGAGGGAATCAAATCGAAAGCAGGATCGATATCAGCAAGCAGAAGGAGCCAGCGAAGGCAAATGGAAGAACAAAGGAAGGTCAAAATAGTAGAGTGGAGACAAGAAGGTGTGCGTGAGATACAAGCACAACGGACATACTGTTGATTTGTGCTGGCTAAATCCAAAAATCGAGTGTATCCACTATCATAAGAAGGGTCATGCAACCATGAGATAATTGGCTAGCCTAATAAATTGACGAAGATAATGCGTTCTAATAAGTTACTGCCTGAACCAAGCTTGGATGAATCAAGAGCACCAACTTTGTGAGATTAAAACATGAAATTTTTTAGAAATTATGACAATGAGACCTGCTTTTGAATATTCATAACTTGGTTTGAATATGAAACCATAAAAATGGATCATTGATTGTTTCTAAAATTTGTAATTGCATGTCTTCACATATGGGAAGAATCACACTTCAAAGGCTCTTAACATCATTGAGGCTACTGATAATCATAATCCTACTCTAGCTCATAAAAGTTGTGTCTTAAGTTTCTCTTAAACACTCAATTATTCCATGACAAGTGCAGTAGTAAGGGCAATCTTTGATTTTTCACAACTAGTTTTGGCTTCAAAATGCTTCTTAAGAATTATTAGCAAAATTTGTATTGCAAAAGTCACCTAAGAACAATTGAGGATGTGTTTCATGAGATGATTGGCTAGCCTAATATTGATGAAGATAATGCATTGTAATAGATTACCTCCAGAACCAAGCTTGGATGGATCAAGAGCACCAACTTTGTAAAGAAAACATCGGAACTTTGCATACGTAAACAAAGGGAAAGCTTTTTGTCTTTATCAAAATGACCATAATGTGAACAACAATCAAATGATCCAAATGTTCAGGTCACATGCAATCATATAGTGGAATATAGCGGTAATGCGTAGTCTCATGGCATTGAAAAGCTACATAATAGTTAAGAGGTTAACAAAAATTGATGTTATTCAACAGAAGAACAAAAGTGAGAAAATAGTGTATGTCCATCTTCCATATAGATCCTATGATGGGCAAAACTAGTAGGAGATGGGCACACTCACATGGGATTCCACCATATCCACTTAGAGCCTTCATCTGTGACATGCAAATCATTATGTTAATAGAAATTTCATCAAAAGGAATGATTGAAGAATGATAATTAAAAAAGATATTTTGGCATGACCACAACTTACTTACCATCAAATGGATTCCAAGAAATAAAGTGGAAGACTTTGGTCATTGTCCAAGCTTATTCCAAATCTGCCTCTTAAAGATGCAATCTTCAGTAGCGTTCCAGTACCACACATGAGGTCGACTACCAAATGTCGGGTTTAGAGAACAACATCACAATTAAATCCCAAACCTTGTGGCTGACTGAATCCACGAAGAGGCTTTTCTTCATGTTTTATCCATTCTATAGCCGGGCATCTATCTTGAACTAAGTCAACCCAGCCACCTCTTGGTTTAGGTACATTCTCGAAGTTTGGGGTGTTTGGCCCAAATCCATCTCTTGAGTATGCAGATTCTCATGAAAAAAATAAACAAGAAATTAACCATTACACAACAAAAAAACCAAATGTTGGCACACAGGCTAAACTGGAGCAACACATCACATGACAAGCCATCAAGAATGGTTCATCGATTATTCGGCCTACAACACCAAGAAAATTGTTCACCTTGGAGACAACAACTCACATCGAATTGAAGGTGAAGGTATATCAAACAGAACTTTCATAGTGGACAGTCAAAACTGATATCAAATGTATTGTATGTCTCGAACTTGACGACAAATCTTTTGTTGGTCAGTTGAATAACAGATTTAGGACATAGGATAGAGTTTCAGACATATTCTTGTCAAATTCTTGATAAGAGCAAGAGAGTTCTTGCACTCCGAAAGAGACAAGGATATTTTTATAGGCTTAGTCATTGTAATTTTGTAACTAACTGTTGTAAATAGCTGTACAGTTGACGCTCTGGGGAATTACACGTGTTTTCTAACAGTCTGCAAAAATACAAAGAAATTTGTGACAAAGTCCTGACGACATGAAGATGCTCAACCACCTCAGCTATTTGGCATTCGCCACGTCAAACATTTCGTCGACTTTGACTTTCGACTACTCAGTCATCCATTCTGCCACATCGACTACCTGCCACCTCAAATGTTTTCTATTCGAGCACGATGACCATTCGGCATGACTGATCCAAGCTCATCTGTCACTCTCAAGTCGATTTAATCTAAAGGTGGCTCAACTATACCATCGTCATGACCGAACAGAATCTCCAACGGATCCAAATACTATCTGAAAGTGATTGACAACAACAAGTAGTGCCTTAATCTGATTTGCAATGTACAAATTAACCATTCTTTTAATTAGTTAGCCATCTATATAAATACCCATCAACTTATCAGTTGTAAGGTCTATCAATCATCAAACATCCAAAGTGCAATTGTTCTATTCTTTCTCTCTATTACTACAGAGTATTGTCTTAAAAAGAATGCGACTCTATCTGCAGTCAAACTGTTATCATTATCGAATATATAATATTAGTTCTAAAATTTGAGTCATGTATACGGTGAATGAATGCTTATTTTATTCATGTTCAGATATATTCAAGCTAATCGTAGATTAATCTATTCGTGTGACTGATAGCATAAGTCAAATTCATCATTCTAATCTCCGCTCCTAAAACACTTCCGCACATAAAATCTAAATCTATAACTCAGTGAATTCATGCATGGCTATGGAATTGAGTCTTTCGATCCAGTGACTTCGAAGTTGTGATCAAGCAAGATAGAATTTGATTCATTCGAATATGATCTAAATACGATATATGTAGTTGCATGCACCGAGGATTCCGCTTGCCTCACACTATCGCGATGCGCATTGTCTCAAATCCCAACATGACATCAGAGCAATAGGTTATATCTCTCTGTTTATCTAATCCCAACATGAATCTCTCAAGGATTCATTTGTTAAAATATTCAAATCATCCAAACTCCTTGAAAGCCTGTTCCTACTGCTTAGTAAGATCAAGATGAGAAAGGATGAGAGGGTACATAATTATATTGAACGACTCAAATGTCTTAAAACTGAATGTCCGGCTCACCTAGCACCTGATCAGGCCGTGCTCATATGGTTTATGGCTGGCCTCCCAAAATTCACTATGCATGAATTGAGACCGCCAGAAACCTATGCTACTTTACGTGATGCCATGGATGATGTCATCTGAGAAGAAAATGAAGGCTCTGATGAAGAGTATGAGTCCCAATGTTCACAAATCAAAGCCATAGATCCCAAGGTGAAGGGACCTCCTACGATGTTGCCACTCAGCTATTGTTGCAACAACTTAAGACCATTAACAAAACCCACCAGGCCTAGATGGATAAGCTATCCAAAGATTCTGAACAAAAATTGAAAAATACCACACCACGCCAAGGGCCTACTATCAAGCAATTCCCCAGACATGATAATGTTTGGTATCCTACATGCCAACATAATCACACTACAAATGAGTGCCCACAGAGTAGACAACTAGCCCAAAGGTTTTGCATCTTTTGCAGCACCAATAACCATGATACATCAACTTGTATCTATAATCCAAGAATACAGGCCGTTGCGAGACATTACCAATGGAGGATACACAACAACAAGGTCCCCAAATTACAAGTTATCATAGGCCCATATTGAACAGATACTCCAACAACACCTAGCACCCCTGGACCCAATAATGTAGCACCAACCTTAGCGGTGTGTCTTGGATCCTTTCTGTGTCAAGAGGGCAAGGAAGTGGCTTGGATCTCCAACCGGGTGAGTAAAATCGGCATAGTAATGGGATTCGATCCAATGGGGAGGGGGTTAAACTATGGATCTAGATGGAATCTAAGCCTACCAAGAGTGTCAATCTTGGTGTAGGATCTAAAAATGTAATGGCTTAGATGTGGGATGAGGTTTCTTCCTATCTCTTTGGCTCTTTTTGGGGTTTTGGTTGATGTAGATCCTCTTCTTGAATCTTAGCTTTTTGGTTTATTTAGGCTCCTTGAGCTCTAAATCTGCTCTACTTGAGGTTTATCTTCTCAAGGGAGGGGAGCAATGAAAGTAAACCTACCTAATGGATCTTATTGATCTCTCAAAAGTGATTTCTAACACCTATTTTACTATTGTGTGATTTTGTGGAAATGTTAGATGAAAGCTTGAGCTAATGATCTTCCTATTTGTGAGAGCATGATTAAGTAACAACAATCAAGCATTCATTAATCCACAATCGATCATACAAGTGCAAAAGAGGATGGCTTCACAAAGTAAGATGAATGGAGGAGAAGGCTTCTCTTCTCTCTCTCTCTCTCAATCTCTATTCTTACAAATGAAAAGTGATTACAAAATGGTGTCATATCCCCATTTATAGACAAAGCTAGGATTAGGGTTTTTAGTTCACCCAAAAACCATGTGCCATAACAACTTGACTATCTTAAAATGTCATGAATCAAAATGCATTTAAAAACTACTTGGGTCCTTTCTTATTTTTGGTCCATTGGAGTTTAGATCTATTTCTATTTTTTGCACCTTTGGCTTACGAGTACAATGTACCTTTTAAAAGTGTCAGACGTTATTTTACAGATAGATCTAATCTTTATGCCAACTCGGCCATGCTTTTATTTTGGTTCTTCGGTCATTCAGAGGTTTATATTCCAATTCTGCCAGGTCTTGTCACCGTAAGACATGTTGGGGAGGCGTTGGGCTTTGGTTTACTCATTGGCCGGTCCACAACTTGTCAACCTTCTGATTTTGGCATTCCCGGGAACTCTGTCTTGGTTTATTGTCGACGCTCCATAGTGTAGTTTGGCAGCTCGATTCCTTCACTTGATATTCGTTAGGCACTTTCGGCATCTAGAATCTGTTAGAAGAATCTTTACCAAAATTTTCTAACATGCCCCCATTGATGATTTTGGTGGAAGTCTCTTGGCATTTGCGTATGTCGTTTGCATTGGTGTGCATGGTGATGTGAGACCGTTGCGGAAGAGGGTGAAAAAGGGGTGTAGACAAGAGGGGGAAGAGACTCGGCGAAAAAAAAAATGGGAGAAAAAATTTTGGCAACAAAATTGAGCTGTAGCGTGGGAGAAACAAATAAGGTTTATGTACAAAAATAGAAACACATCCTCAATTGTTCTTAGGTGACTTTTGCAATACAAATTTTGCTAACAATTCTTAAAAAGCATTTCAAAGCCAAAACTAGTTGTGAAAAATCAAAGAATGCCCTTACTACTACACTTGTCATGAAATAATTGAGTGTTTAAGAGCAACTTAAGGCACAATTTTTATGAGCTAAAGTAGGATTTTGATTATCAGTAGCCTCAATGATGTTAAGAGCCTTTGAAGTGTGATTCTTCTCATAAGTGAAGACATGCAATTACAAATTTTAGAAACAATTGATGATCGATATCCATTTTTATGGTTTCATATTCAAACCAAGTTATGAACAATCGAAAGCAGGTCTCGTTGTCATAATTCATACAAAATTTTATGTTGGCCACTTATTGCTCGCTCACGCTCGCTCTTTTTTTATTTCTTTTTGGACACCCCCCTTGTGTTTGCCTGAGCAATCAAGACTCCATTCTTGTTGATCAAACAAGAATCACCAACAAATTTCACTTTGAGCCCTTTGTCAACCATTTGACACACACTAAGCACATTCTTGAAATGAACATTCCCATTTGTAGATGAGAGAAAAATAGGAATAGTACCAATGACCTTGATAACAACTTTACCACCATTGGCCATGTTTAAGACCTTCTTTTCTCCCTCATAAGACACCAGATAAGTGAAGTACTCTTTGTGAGATGTCATATGGGACTTCTCCTATGCCGTAGTTATAAATTGCATGTTTATTTTACTAGAAAAAAAAAAGACGCACTCGTGGATCCCCATCACCATGAGCAGAGGCTCAACAAAGTTCATCCATTAGCCACCATGCTTGTGCTAGGAAGTACCATGATGTCCGTTTTGGATGGAACATCACAATGAATGGCATAATGAGGAGACTAAGAAGTATCGTTAGAAGACATGATGAGAGTAGGCAAATATTGAGAGTAAATAGCGCAAGAGTGTATCAGAAGGCTGGAAAAAAAATTTGGAAAGTTCTGGTCGCTGGAAAATTTGGCAAGGGCTTCGCTAGCACAAGTGAGAAATGAAATCAAATTCAGCCCTTTTATAGGTGAATTTGGAGGGTCCATTGGGCAAAGTACTAGTTTGGCTACTCAATTTTGGACAAAAATTTGCAGGCATATTCAGTGTTGTGAAAGTAGCTTCCAGAAATCTCAACGAAGGTTCAGAAGATCTAGCGAAGGTTAATCATTCGCCTAAAAATATCCTTTGCCTAGGTATTGTAGATAATAAAAATTTTCAAGATCTGAACCTATATCCAAGCTAATTTTGGCATTCTGAATCCATTTGTCAGGTCGGCGAAGGTTAATAAAGACTAGAAGATGCTCAACGAAGGTTCCCAAAATGATAGACTACTGACGACTTCAAAACATGTAGTAACTCTGCTAGAGAACCTTCGCCCAACTCAAAATAGCGCAAGAGTGTATCTGAGGTGGATGCATAATCTGACAACTCAGTGAAGGTTTCTAAGACTGTATGTACCAGAATTGACTCAAAAAGTGATTTGCTAAGTCATTTTTCATAAAAAATTGATTCTTGAAAATATTTTTCTTCGACTTTTTCTGATCTGATGACTTTTGTGACTTTTGCTCATCATTCTTTTTCATTTTTTTTCTAACTGTCCTTTTTTTAAAAAAAGAAAATCAACCAAGTAGTGAAAAACAAAAAAATCGTAAAACAAAAAGAAAAAAAAATGCCCAAGTGTCGTCGAATCATGCTAGTTGAACTGGCTGAACTAGCTGCCAAAACTTGCGTAGTTGGCTACCAGAGTATCAAATCATTTTCCATCCAACTGTTCTAAAATAACTACTCCATAGTTCAATATATCTTCTACCTTGTACGGTCTTTCAACTGTAAACTTCAATTTTTCTTTGATCGGTTTTGTCTTATATGATTAATGCTAGATTTCCTTCCTTTAGATTTTTTTTTTTGTGTAATCGGCGATCATGTCATGCCTTGCGACGAGCTTTCTCTGTATTTAATTGTATAGTCACATTTGAGCTTACATAAAATTAACCTGTTGCACAATGTTTGGTTCAAGAAAATGTACAAGCAAAGGAAGTCAAGCTAGACCATGCAACTTCATTTGAATTTGTTGTTGATGTGTTCACTAAACCATTACCAAAAGCGTCACTTGTCAAGTTTAGATCAACACTTGGTGTGATTAGTAAATCTATGTTACCATCTAGTTAAATTTTAGGGAGTCACTGTGTGAAAAATGGTGAAATTTAGCTCAATAGTCTTTGGTAATTTGATTTTATTCATGGAAGACCATTCTCATGTTTTGCATAAATATTTAATGGACTAAATCATTATCAAAAGCATGAAATACCTTTTCTTGTGAGCAAAAAATAGTAGGGACTCAAAAACAAAAGTCGAGTTCTCTTAGAAAAGAAGAACACAATGTAGTAGCAAGTGGATAGCATGGGTGCTCAATCCAAGGTTTTCGATGTTAGGTTTAGGTGTGAACTAAAGTTGGAAAAATAAAATTTTTCAAGTTGATCTGTGAGCTTTGTACAAACATTGAGATCATTTGAGTTTCTTGATGTTGGTGCTTAAACCTAAGTTTAGTAGTGATTCAAAACTTGTTTCTTGAGGTAAATTAGGTGTGGTACTGCTTCATGTGGCAGAGCCACCCAATGGTTGATATGAAATAGTTATCTAACTAACAATTTGTTTGCATGGGCCAAACACACATGACCTCTCAGGATAACTCCACTAACTTGGAGCTTTTGTTTTTCTGAAAGTATATTTCAAGTGAATTCACATACACTTCCATATAGTAGAGCAAAACAAAATTGCAAATAGCTAAAGTTTCTAAATTTTTAAGTAAAGTAGGTTTCTACTTTAATAGAGAGCATTCATTTCAATAAACTACCACCACAATATGATTTTATGGTCTTGACTAGCAATCTAACCAATTCAGCTACCGATTGATTTTATGATACAAGGCAAACTTGGTGTATTTTAACTATATGACTATATTCCCCTTCCATGTGTTTCATTTTCACCATCACATAGAAGAAATGGAACTTTAATAAAATCATGCTAACTTTTCGAAAATTGAGAGGCTTTAATAAAGCCAAGTTTTTAAGAGGACTACGTAGAAAGAGATTCACTCAAGTGGTAACATACTTTTAACTAGTAGAGACAAGTTGGTTATACTTCCAACATCATGGCTAGGACATCTACATGTATAGTTGCTATATGTTTCATATGGGCCATAGAGATCAAGTTCTTGGAAACATCACTGTGATTGGCGATATTATTGGTTACTTGGCCATTATCGGGCACCTACAAGCTTGAATTGTAACTTGTCAACCCTCAAGGCTCAAACAATGTAAAATAGCGTTCAGGCCTCAATATCAATTGTTAATTCATGAGATATTGCAAGATCCTCAATCTAGTATAGAGTAGCTAACTATTCGACACATTGTTCAAGCTAGATACACCAAATTTATTTTTTCACACAACCATGGATCTTCAAAGGGAAACATGAAATCTGCAAGGAATCAATCATTCTTCAAAGCAAAAACGTTGGCAAGTTGATCCTAGGACAAATAAATTTGTTTAGCTAAAGCTTGGAAGTTTGGCACATAAAGTATCACATGAGCGCTGGAGAAGATGACAGTTCTTTGAGCTTAGAGAAGAAATCATAAATTTTTCATTGGAGGACAAGGCAATCAATCCACCATAATAGAAATTCTGATAGGTTTATATCAAAGTTCAATGGTACCCAGACATACGTTATTTTAACATAGTCCACCCTCACTGTCTTAAACCATCAACTCCATGCATAGCATGGGTTATATGCTATATGATCACTGCTCATACCATTTGTTGGCAGTCTCAAGGGAACTCTAGGTCCTAACACTAGGGTTATGCCACGTGCATAAGGGTACCTTCACATTAGCATTCATACATTGTTATGAAGATCAACATTGCCCAGTTTCTATCCATTTCATCCGAGGTGAAGGGCAGAGTTAACCACTCTTGTGATGGCTTTACCAGAGCCTTCTGGGCCCCCCATTATGCTCTTTATACAATGACAGCAGACAAAAAGATACATCAAGTTGTTGCATGATGCCTTTATAAAAGCTGAGAGTTGAGAACAAAATGGTGATTATTATGACCACATTTTACAAGAAACAAAATCTGTGGCTCTTATTTAGCCAGCGAATCCTCAATACAAAGTACACTATCTGTTATTTCCTCATCTTTTATCCATGCAAGTTTAGGAGGAGAATTGAACCTGGGTGGGCAAGCCCAAGCACACTGCACTACACCTTGCATGGGCTGATGAAGTACACTTGTGAAATAGAACTTCCGATAATAAAAATAGTACCTATGGTAACGTTTCAGCCACCAAACCAAACGCAAATGATGCATTACTTTGCAGATGGCAGGGTATGGACAGGGGGAGCGCCACCAAGTAAGGCTGCTTGTTGGCTTTCTAGTTCAACCATTTGCTGCTCCCTATCCATTTCTATTATAAGTGGAACAACAAGAACCAGAAAGGTGGTTCCTGTAATCCAAGCTGCCTTCCCTGTGCTCCACAGAAGTTTTTTGCTAAATCTGACTGTGTTTGAGGTGGCTCGCTTTGCTTTGTGAAACACCGAAGACTGCACAACAGAGCTGCTCATTCGAGCCCATACATTGTCATTTGATGCAGAAGCCATACTACCTGTTTGTCTTTTTCCTGACATTCCCAAAAGGGTCCGTACAAGTTTTTGCACCAGGTGCACTTAATAGCTGCCCCTTCCGGAAGTAGAAATGACAAAAGTCCAGTATCAGCTCAAATAAACGAGAGCTTTTAGACCATTTCTGCAAGTTAAATAGAGAAGAAAAGCCTGATGTAAAATGATTTTACAAGATGAATAATCCAATCAAATGCAGTAATAAAGCAAGACATAAGGACACTGATCTTTCAAACATGAAAACAAATGCACATATAAGCTTTTTAAGGTCACCATAGGTAATAAACGACTCTACTCATTACACTCGATACAATTTTTTCATAAAACAATTCAAGAAAAACCTTCTTTCAGGCTTCTATTGAAGAAGATTTTGTGAAACTTTAATTTCAAATCAGCTTGGAGGAATTCAATCAAGATGCTTTGTTAACATAGTTGCACAGTGTTCCATAATGCATATGAAATGATCGTTACAGAATGATGATTGATCTTAAAAAAAATCCAATTTGTTTTCAGAAAGCTAAGTTTTTTTTTATTTAATTTTGGCATTTGTAATGTTTCAGGAATAGTTTGGAGCCAAAATATAGCGATTAAAAAATGCTTGAAATGGGTGCCAGAAAAAAAATTCCTAATTGTCTCTAATGTTGTTCAGCAAGAACTACAAATTGATCCTCATATTATTTCTATCATAATCAAGACCTACAAATCGATCCTCATATTATTTCTATCCATAGAATCAATAAACCGTCAGCGCTTCACCAGGGTTCTGAGAACCGTACAGTGAACCGTACGGTTCTTAAAATTTTTTGTCCAGAACCGTGGTATTGATTAATTAATTAATTAATTAATTTTTTCTTTTTTGGTTTCCCCCCAAAAAATATGCAAAAAAAAGGCCAAAAAAATCTGTGAAGTCTGTGAATTCTGTGAAATCATCTGTAGAATCTGTCAATCATCTGTGAATTCATCTGTATCATCAATTTATCTGTCAAATCATCTGTACATCATGTGAAATCTGTGAAATCTGTCAAATCAGTGATGATTTCAGATGATTTCACATCTGTCAAATCATCTGTATCATTTGTCAAATCATTTGTACTGTGTACATCATGTGAAATCTGTGAAATCTGTGTCATCTGTGAAATTTGGTATTCACAGATTGCACAGGTGATTTGGTAATTAATTAGTTAATTAATTAATTATTTAATTAAATAGAGGAACCGTACCACGGTTCAAGGAACCGTGGTACGGTTCCTCCCACGGTCTGAGAACCGTGGGTTCTATGTTTCTATCATAGTTGCACAGCATTCCAAGACAGGTACAACATGAGTGTTTCAAAATGCTGTTTAAAATATATTAAAATTTTCAAAACCTTTCAAATTTAACTTTTTCCAGAATTTGGCAGAAGTATTATAATATAGTGTTTGGAAGCTGAAATATAGGGACCTAATGGGGACCCAGAGTTTCTTAGAAGCTGCCATTTGAATTTACTTCTACTCTGACACATGAAATATATAACTTATGAGGGTATAGATTAGGACAAAACTTGAATTCTTTACCATATGCCATATAATACATCATGTCCTTCAATTCAGTACCCTGTAACACACAACGTCCTTCAACTGTGTAAAACAATTTGCAAATTGCTATACTATCATCACTATGAAGGACATGAATTTCCTTTACATATTGCCACAAAACATTGAATTTATTTTAGCATTTCATAATAAATTATGTACTCTGAAACCCTTGTGTTTTGATGTAACTTAAATTACTATGCATCACATATATGTCATAGTGACCAAGGAATGCAAGAACATAGCTTCTTGGACGTGCCATGCATTCCCAGACTTGTCCTGGCGGAGAACATATGTTGGGATCATCAGGGAATGCCTTCCCAAGACTTGGGGAACATAGATCTGAAAACCAGAAAAATAAGGAAGAAAACAATAAAATCCAGATATTTTGCTTTTATAGTGGTGAACTTGCATGAATACAGCATTCATCTCCTCTATTTTGTTTGTCTAATGTGTAATTTCAAAATACCAGTGTCACTTTATTTTAAGTTCCTACATTTATGTATGTCTTTTCATTATATGTCACTGTAATGAATGCAAAGAAAAAGGAGTATTCTATCACGAACTGAATCAGCGGAAAAGCATATTGCAACCATAGATGCCTGTTCCAAACCTTCTGGTTCGGAGATTTCCGTTCCATACGTATGGAACAGAGCGCGTTCCATGTGTACGTAACGAGCTAAAAATTTAATTTTTTTTGGTTTAAGCTATAAAGGCTATAGGTGACTGATAGTGATGCCTAAGATTACTACATATACTACCTGCTGCAGCCTGCGCGTTCCATGTGTACGGAACGAGCTAAAAATTTAATTTCTTTTGGTTTAAGCTATAAAGGCTATAGGTGACTGATAGTGATGCCTAAGATTACTACATATACTACATGCACATTTCCAACCTTTTCTTCTCTTTTACAGTGCACGCACAAAATTCTTATTCCTAGCTCCAATACTTGCTAACCTGTTGCTCCTAGTACACTCAGTCTTTACGTATAGTACTCTTCCTCGGAAGAGACTGCCCAAGAAAGCCCTGATTGACAGCGAACTAACATTGCCTGGCACTGGTGCAGCAGCCCAGAATAGTAGTATAGTTTTCAACATTGTCAGGAAAAATGGTCCTTGAGGGATAGAATAATCGGCCCCATCAAAATCTGATTGACGCATCCTTCAGGCTTCTGCTCTCACCATCATTCACTCACTGCGTACTTCCCCTTTCCATTGCCATTACAGTTGCATCCCACTCACACTCAGATCAGCATTAGGCTTCAGCACTTGAGCCTTGTACTGTATTGTGTGCTGGTAATACCTGAGCTTGGGGAATGAGTGACATGATATGATAAGATTATTGATTGATATATATGTGATCAATATATATCTAAAGCTATAAAGGTTATTCGTGAAAAATTTGCAAAGAAAACCTACATGCGCATTCCAAAAAGAAAAGAAGAACCCCCTTTCAGTACACATTCTGAAATGGATCGCACATCTATGATCACAACAAACAAGTGTACTCAACGGCGGGGAGTTGGTAACGACTTTCTTTCCTCTCCTTGAGATCAGGAGTCCAACTCCAATCCCCACAAATCCCCACACCAATGAAGACAACCAGAGAAAAAAACAAACAAATGAACTCAGCAAAAGTTGGTGGATTCATATACATATCTCATGTGACTGGATTGTTCACACAACTCCCAACATCCAATATACAGGCAACAAGTGCTTGGGTGGTAACTATTGTAGCATGCAGGCACACTTCCCTGCCGCCAGGGACTACCCCCACTCCAATGACAGAGTGGGGTTACATTTGTTGCCCTGGCAAATGCATCATATTTTGATGGTTGACTGCCCTTGCAGATCTGTTAGAGCAACAGATCTGCACATTAATCACATGCCACCATGGGCCTGTGATTGCACACCCATCGAATGCTCACATGTTTCAAGCCCTGTAGTGTGATCCCTATATCTTTGTGAGCCAACCCTCTAGTGTGATCCCTATATCTTTGTGAGCCAAAACATTGATGCCTGTTCGGTTTGAGAACGCATATGGAACAGGCGTTCCGAACATGGAACGGTAGCTTGCAGAAAACTCATGAATACTGATCTGCCATCTGCTATCCTGATTCAGAGTCGTCGGCAATGTGAAACATATTCATAATCATGACAACAGTTAATCGGTTGGCAGATTAATGAATTGCCAGTTCACTATCTTTTTTCACATTCGTAGATCAGTGAGGCAAATGATTCCTAAAAATTGTGGGTCACAAGAGTAGGATTTCACAGATTCACAAATCCAAAGGCAAGTTCTGAGAGGTAGGATCACAGGCAGATTCTAAATTCGCAGATCAGTTTTCATGAGTTTTCTGCAGGGTGCATAGCAGGCTTGAAGCAAAAAAGAAACATGGCTTGTTCCATACGTGCGGAATGCGTTCCGTTCCGAACGTACGGAACGGAACGTGCCAAGGCAGAATGCTTGGAATGGGTATCTATGAGCCAATTGTTCACAATTGCTCATATGGAGCCCTTGTTCTTGCAACGTTCGGAATGGAACGTGCCAAGGCAGAATGGGTATCTATGAGAATATTGTTCACAATTGCTCATACGGAGCCCTTGATCTTGCAAAAAAAGCTCATGGGATTGAGAAAAGTAGTCAGTGAGGCAGGAGTGTGGCTGATAGTTGTGATGAGACATGGCAAATATTTTGTCAAGGCTATTTATATCTAAATGTCAGTGTTTGATTCTCTTCCACACCTAGGAGCCTTGAATTGAGTAAACAGATACATTTTTTTTCGAGGGGGGAATGATATATCTTATGTTGAACATTTGAAGTTGATCAATGATTCAATTTAGATTTTGAATCTTCAAAAGAATTTCTCATTCGGGAGATACCTTCAAGATATAAGGAATATCAACCACCAAAATATTCATGAGCATGCCCCTTACACCTATCCTCGGAGAAAGTAAAAACCTAAATACAATCAGATCTACAAGTTTTATTTTGGCAAGTTACTTTATGCGGCATAATCTCAATCTTTCAGTTGAAGCTGGAAAAACTTACCGTGATATTAATGCAGCAGTCAAGCCTTTGCCCTCGAGGGTTTTATGGGGGGTTTCAATCTGCTCTCAGGCTCCAAAACCCCATAGAGCCCTCGGGCGAGTTTTTATGCTATACTTTGGACTAAAGCTTGAATCAAAGCTTCAAATCGAGTGAAACCATTGAAATACTCTTCGTTGAATCACCAACTCAATAATCTCAATGTTA
This sequence comes from Diphasiastrum complanatum, assembly GCA_029204225.1. Lineage (NCBI taxonomy): Eukaryota > Viridiplantae > Streptophyta > Lycopodiopsida > Lycopodiales > Lycopodiaceae > Diphasiastrum > Diphasiastrum complanatum. The sequence goes on from CM055110.1 coordinate 2,431,635, forward strand.
ACGAGCAAACTGAAAATATTACCTTCAAACTGGAATAGACAACACCAAAAGTCCCACTCTTGCAAACACAAATACGATCACAGTTTACATTATAACAAGGACTAGATTAAGAAAATGAAGAATGAGATTGGCATCAGTGAAAAAATGATTGAAATCACATGAACAAACCAATTTCATCAAATTTCAGTTGCAGCCCACCTCTTCCAAAACCAAAAGCAGCTCGCCGATGGATGACAGAACCGAAGGATGCCGCGGGCAGCAGCAACTCCAGGAGGAGGATCGCAAAAGTTGATGATATTTAGGGTTTGGGGAAGAGAGAGAGAGAGAGAGAGAGAGAGAGAGAGAGAGAGAGAGAGAGAGAGAGGAAAAATGGACATGGCCCCCACCTTTGGCAGTGGAAGTGTATTTCCATTTAAAAATTGGACTCAATGAGAGAGAGACGAAAAATCCACCACCCATATGAAAGCCTTTGTAGAATTTTTAGGTTTGAAAATGGAAAGATACTACAAAACTCTTATGTCTCACCTTCGTAAGGTTGAGCATGAAAAAGAGTCATTTTTAGGCTTGCCATGCATGCATGTAAAGTTATTGTCTCTTGCCTTCATGAGCTTTAGCACAAAATGCCCTCTTTTCAATTTGTGAGGATAGCGATAAGTTTTTGTAATTGTGTCTTTCCTACATAGGTTTGAGCACCAAAGTAACTACTTATTGATACTAATTATTTTAGATTGCAATTGGCCTCTTTTTTTCCATTTTTTCAAAATTTGAATGCCTTCTTGAAGCATTGTTGTGAGCTTGGGATTCAAGGAAAGTACTTAATAACATTTAGTTGTCATAATTTTTTGATACGTGTATTCTAAAAAAGGATCCATACCACCAACTTCCAACAAATAAAAATAAACAATGAGTTTTTAAAATTGGTTGTCATACTTTCACATGGCCACCAAATGCTCTGTGAGTGGAACCGAGGTTTTGGGCCAATTACATAAACAATCTATGCTTTGAACAATGACTTGTTGTAAGTCACTAAATTTTAAAGATTAAATAAGGTTCCCATTTGCCTCATGACAAAGGTTTCATTTTACCCCCATTAGCATAACATATGTTTCTAAATAAGTGAAAATTTACATGAAATTTAAGGTCTTGCCTTGTAAAGGCAATAATAGTATGTGTTCTATGATGGAAAATTGGTGTTATTTATTGGTTTGAATTTACTGAGTGGGATTACAAGCATTGCTGATGCATTTGTGCAAGGAGGCATGGTTGGAAATCCATTTTTCATGCAAGTGAGATTCATTCCACGGATCACTTGCGGTGGTCTCATCACCATCATCGCCTACACACACTTAGAGCATCTAGGTGTCAGAACACCCACACCCTCCTCTCCATCCGCCAACCTATCCTCACAAGATCCAGTCGCGCAACTGTTGGCAGGCCAGCAGTCGCTCTCCTTTACCTCATCGCCTATGCCATCCATGCCCACACACACTAGCCCCATGTGCACCAGCCCCATCCACTCCTCCCCCATGATTCAGATCACATTCCTTGTGCATAGCCCCATATCTCTTGGGTGCAGCCATGGAAGATCTTATAGGGTATTGGCATGCTCAAAATGAGAGGGGATTTGATGGTGGCTTTGAAGTTCACATCTCCGTGTGCTATCAAGGAATGATCTTGATGTCGTTCATGGAAGTAGCTTTGGAGCTAGCCAAGAGAATATATGAAGCACTATTGGATTAGATGTTCAGATCTTCGATATCAGTGATAGCTCATGATATGATTTGGATTACATGATGATGTGGTGATCATTGAATTCCACTAGTTATTGATGGACTTGAGGCTTTGGATGGACATGACTTACAAAGGTTAATCAAGATGGGATATGTATGCTACAATTGCAAAATGGACAAAGCTTGGGCTTTGGGAGCTAGTTTTGGGATGAAACTAATGGATGCAGATATGTCTATTGGAGATGTAAGCATGGATATCCACACTTTTTGAAAGTGCTATGTGTATTATATCTACTAGAGGGCCACTAATGGCAAGGACTTTATAGTGAATCATTGGCGAGTACAGGTATGGCGATACAACAGAGCCAGTCATTGGCATTGGTGTTCTATTTATTAGACTATATTTGCAAGAATTTAGACTTGGTATAGGTGTTGGAATTTGGTTGGATTAAATTCTCAGGTATTGAGATCAGTAAGAAGCCTAAGGGAAGTCACTTGGAGGCCTATACCTCAATACAATCAATTGGTGGGAGACATTGGTCTCAAGATCCTTTGAGCATAGGACTCATGGATGGGCTTGGAGGTGGTGCATTAGCACATAGCCAAGGAGAACAAGTAGTTTGCTAGGAGCCAAGAGAAGTAGGTGATGCTTTGGCGATCGGCTTGGATAGCAAGATATTGACCATGATCAAAGAAATCATGTGAGCATGGTGATTGGATGTTAAATCCATTGAGGATAGCACTCAGAGAGATGCTACGGTTGCTCAAGTTTGGTGCGTCATTGAATGCGTAGGTGATGCTCTTCTACTTATTGGTGTTTTATCTTTTGGTGATGTTTGAATACCATGACGTTGGACCTACATGGACGTAGGTGACTTGGATTGTATCATGAGAGATGGTATAGATTTTCATGGCATGGATTACATGTCAAATCCAATTTGCTTGCTTGTTGTGAGCCAACATGGATGGAGATGGTTACTCAAGGGGTGACAGTTAATACTCAAGTGAGTACTCAGGTGAGATGCATGATTATATGCATGATTAATGATCTCAAGTTTGCCATCACATGTTTGTGATTATCCACCATTCTTTGATAAGCAAGATGTATTTTATTTGTTAGATCTAGTTGGAGTCTAGTTGCACCACATGTGGATAGATTCTTGGAAAGATATCAATGGGTAATGGATACTTGATGGAGATAAGACAATATATGATATCATTTTTTGTGATGTTCTCACATGTGTGAAAAGTACACATGGCATTACAGCCTACCTAAGGTTGGATTGTCTCTATCAAGTGTGTGAGATTTTTGGCTTCAAATCTAGGTTTTGAAAGTGTAGTTGAATCTCGATAGTTGTCAAGAGGATTTTTGGATCAAGATGGATCTAAAACACATTGATTAGATCCATGCTAAGTATTGTACAAATTGTACTACGGAGACATGTGTGGGATCATCAAAATTTGTTTGTTTGATGTATCCCCAAGGTATATTTAAATCTTGCGTTTAATAGCTTCATTGAAAGCTAGTGAAGTCTAGTTTGTATTGGAATTTGTTTCAACTCAATTGGATGTGTCTTGTGGGAGTTATAGCCATTTGAAGTGAGGTGGGTAGGGCACCCAACTTGGTTGGGACACATCAAATTTGACTCATATCTAGTTTGTTTGGTCAAAAAACTCATGTTTAGTTGCCAATCTTGTCTAGGTGAATCGGTGCTTGTTGTAAGTAATTTTTTTGTGAGTTTTGCGAGTTTCTTTCTTTCCATGAGTCAATAAAAAGATAGCACATGGTGTGCTACATTTTTTATGCCACTACTTGAATGTTTACTAATAAGACTTGTGGCACATAGTTAAAAATCCCACAATGACATCCCAAAATCAGAAAATTTTGAAGTTAAAAAATATTTATAGCCTCATGCTAAAAAAAAAAAAAATACTTTTGGCTGAATCACTTGGCACATCGGCGTGCTAGGTGATTTAGAAGAAAAAAGAATTCTGGCTGAATCACTTGGCACGTCGGCATGCCAAGTGATTTAGCCAAAAAAAAAAAAACTTTCTTTACATAGCACACCAGTGTGCTATTTTTTAAGGTTAAATTTTTTTTCTTCTAGCTATTTCATTTAGCATGTCAGCGTGCTATGTTTGGAAACTGCAAAAAATATGGTGAAATAATGTTTTAACACAAAATTTGGATTTCAAATGTGTCAAAATATCTTTACTATTTTATAATTTGAACTTTTCAACCATTTAAACATGTAATGTATTTCACAAAATTACAATTTAATATCTTAAAAGTGGATATTTTTTATGACGATGATGGTTTGATACTTGAATTGCCATATGGACTACATAGTTTGGTACTTGCATTATCAAATAGACTATACAATTTGTTTTACATGATAAAGTTGAATGATTCTGGATGATTCACATGATACACTGGCCCATGCTATGGCATCTAAGCCTTTTGTGGTACTAGAAAATGAAAATCTAATTTTTAGCGTGACCAAAAATTTAAAAAAAAGAAAAGTGGACACAATACCATAGAAGAAAGATGTGCTAGAGATTGTCATGACACCTATCAAGAGAGATGGAAAAGATTATTAGTCCTTGCCACGAGTCGAGCTTTCCTTCTGTCGATACTTCCGTCTATTTTGTATTTGATCTTAAAGAACCATTAGCAGTCGATTATCTTTCTGTCTGCTGGCAACTTGGTGACAGTCCATGTGTTGTTCCTCAGCAATGAGTTGTACACCTTGTCCATTACTTCTTTCCAGAGATCGAAATCGGCCTGTGACATAGCTTCATCAACTATGGTTGGCTCTTGAATGGAACAGTGACCGAACTCATCAGTATATCGGACACGCTGAATTCGAGTTCTTGTTGAGGTTTTGGTTGTCGGGATCAACTTTGTGTCGGCTGCTCCTAAGTTGCAGCTTCTTCTTCTTCTTCAAAGGTTCTATTGTACAGAGTGACTGTTGGAAGAAATCAAAATTATCTTTTGCTAAGTATAAGTTGTTAATCCATTCTGAAAATTTAGTCTTACAGTAACTTCACCTTCGATTTTGAGTGAGCTGTTGTCTCACGAATTTCTGTGTTGTAGGCCGAATAGTCGATTCTTGTGGCTGGTCATATGTTGTGTTGCTCCATAATCGAGGAACCACTCCTCCAATTGTTCGACATGGTGATGATTCACCATGACGACTTCTTACTCGTCGTCGTCGTCTTCTTGCAGTACTTGTAGAAGAGCCTTTTCTTGTTCTGAGCAGGTTGCTGATTTTGGGTTTTCTGTTACTGCTTTTCATTATCATCGATTTGTCGGAAAGCTCTCTTCTTCTGTTGCTTCCTTGTGTTCTTCTTTGAGAATAATGCTTGCGATTCGTTGATGGAGGACAAGGATGCTCCATTCTATCTGGACAATGTTATTTCTGAGTGTGTGAAAATCATCATCACCTAGTTTTCAAATGAGAATGACAAGCTAGACAATAAGGTCATTACAGCATCAGAGTTTTTGATCACTGAACCTATTGCCACCATCTTACAGATTAATGTGATTCTAAACAGAATCACCTTCTGTCATTCTGAGTGAGAAGAACTTTCTCCTCATATGCAGCTTTGAAATCACATCCCTCACTTCGTATAGTGTGTTTAATATATTCCAAGCTTCTTTCAAATATTGGGCTTGTCTGATGTGGCCAATATGTGTGTTGAAGATGTTAAAGGTGATCAAGGCAAAAGCCTTGTCATCCTTGATTCTATTTGGAAATGGCTTGTTCATCAACACTGGGGAGTAATTCGGTCCCAATGACTATTTCTCAAAGCTCCTTGGCCATCAGTACCACCTTCATCTTGAATTTCCACAAGTGGTAATTCAAACCATCGAGTTTTTCTATCATTAGAGCAGACTATGATTGCGAATCCTTATTTTTGACTAGGATGAGTGTATGCAGATAGTAGATTATATGACTGAAAATAATTTACAGCAAATGTCTACTCTTTAGCAAAACAATTGTTCTGATAATGTAAGCTCTAACTCCGTCCTTAAGAATCAAAGAGTAGAATTGGGTTGTATACATCAATGTATCATGCGTTGTTATGGTCGAATCAAGGGATCTCCCACCTGGCCACCAATTCAGAACCATACACGATAATTTTCCTTTGGGATTCAATATATATTGCGCGGTGCAGCGGAAGAGCGGCAAGCATGTGTAGAATCCTCGGTGCATGTGACTAGATATATCGAATTCAGATCGACTTCGACAGATCGAAGTCTGCCCTACTTAATTACAACTTCTAAGTCACTGCATCGACACAATCAATTCCATAGCCATGCACAAATTGTCTTGGTTTTAGATTAAGCTTTGCGGAAGCATGTTAGGTGCAGAGACTAGAGCGACAAATTGACGTATGTTATCAGTCATATGAATACAGCTTAATCTACGAATAAGTTTATCTACAAGCAAGAACTGATCTAGACATGAATAATTAGTACAAGTCATTAGGGAGATGGGAACCATTGGTGGATTCCTTCTTGGATCTAGTGAGAGGTTAAATTCTACAAACTACTCAATATGGAAAGTGAGGATGGAGTCACTCTTAGTGCTTTAAGACCTCTTTGATATTGTCCTAAAAGAAGAGGACGAGCCTCTTGGAGGACAAAAATTGGTTAGATACAAGAAGAAGGCAAGACTAGCAATTCATAGGATCAAACGAATGTTAGTGATGACCTCTTGAAGGAGGTAGCCTCTTGCACATCGGCCAAGGAAGCATGGGATTTTTTAAAAGCTATATATGAATCCAACAACACTTCAAGGGTACTTATGCTAAGAAACCAAATCTTACAAAGTATGAAGAGAAGTGATGAAAGTGATGAAGTAATGACAAGAATATGTTCTTAGGATCAAGTCTCTCAACAAAGAATTAGTTTCTATTGGAGAGAATATTCTAGATGGTGAGCTGTACAAGTGATCCTCAATGGCTTAGGAGATGAATTCTCCAATTTGGTTCAAAGTTTTGTCATCCAAGACATTAATTTGCCATTAATTGATAAGCTCCATAGTGCGCTAGTGGTTGAAAGTGAAGGATTCTCCATGCAAAAATTAGGATAGGTTCCTTATCATTGCAATATGGAGATGAGAAGGCAAGAAAAAGACCAAGGGATATGAAGGATCAAACAAAGGAGGCCCAGGAGGAGGATCAAGCATCAAGTTTAAAGGCTAAGGACAAGACAAAGCAAAAATGCTTCTTTTGTGGAAAGAAGGGGCATTATGCATCCGAATGCTACAAGGGCAAAGATCACAAGAGGAGGAGGACAAACAAGGAAACCTTACACATGAGGAGGAGGAGGATGAAAGAGATCTATTCTTGATGGCATCTACATCCTCACCAACAAGCAATGGCAATTCAAGAGACACTTGGTGGTTTGATAGTGGGGCTAGCTCCCACATAACTTGTGAAAAAGACTTTTTCTCAACTTTACTTTGATATAATGATGCTAAATAGTTTGTCTTTAGTGAAAGTGATGAAGACTGTTGGATAGATGGTGTTGGTACCATCTCTTTGTGTCTAGAATCCTCAAAAAGTATGGATCTAGAATATGTTCTTTTTGTACCATCAATCACCAAGAATATGCTATGTTGGTCAACTTTTGGAAAGCGGTTTGGATTTTCACTTTAAGCATGGAGTTTGTTCCATTTTGAAGAATGATGTTTGCATTGCAAAGGGATTTAAACATGGAAGGTTGTTTAAATTGGAAGCTAATATTGCTTTTGAGAATGTGAACTTGCAAAGGAGGAGATCACTCAAGTGGAAATCTTGTCAAAGTGTGATTTTGCTAGCATTGAGGAGGAGTATTAAAGAGAGGAAGATCTTGAGGATCATCCTCAAAACATGAGAGTTCCAAGGAGATCCTCAATGACAAAGGTCGAGTCATCAAATTGCATGCAAATCTTCCATTCAAGTGTGCATCTTGCAAGAGTGGGGAGAGCATTTGAGACACTACTATCTTTGAATTGTTCATGAATAGTGTTAATAGACATAAAGTGACTTGTTTCTTATCTTTAAAAATGATAATGTTTAGTACTTTATGTAGATATGACAATACAATGAAGTTGAATGCTTTTCAATCTACATTTGTTGATGATAAAGCAATTTCATTTGATAACTATTTTTGTAATAGTTTGAATAGTGTCATAAAAGATGAAACATGATTTGTTTTGAAAATATTTGTGTCCACATGCTTTGTGCATGATCATTCCAATGTAAGGACCAAAGATTATCCTACTTCCAAGATAGGAATAATGATAGTGTTTTGCTCTTCAAGTAGAGATCGTAGAATCTACATGTTTTTCACCAAAGAAGTTGTCAATGGTGGAAATGTGATCTTTCAAGAGTGGAAGATATGCAAACAAGCTCAAGACCCGAGGACTCCAAGAAGAACCTTGAGAAACAAGATGGAGCCATCAAGGCTCAATCATATGGATCAAACAACGCAAGCATTAGAGGAAGTTTGAGCTCAAAAAGGGCCGCATATGAATTCATGCCAAGATCTCTTTTGTATTTTGTCACTATTTTCAATCAATATCTTTGAATCGCTATAGCTTTTTAGTAGTAGCTCAGAAGTATAACACGTAATATATCATTGGAAAGCGCTTGACGGAAAGCGCTCGTCAAGCGCTTTCCAACGCACCAATTTTCGTCTCATTTTGATATGGCAATCAAAAGTTATGCCATTTCTAGTATAGACTCAAAATGTGACTCAACGAAGTAACGTTATGTTAAAGCCACTATGTCAAGAAACTATTGGGCCACATGTACAAAAGAATTGAATAAAAAATGAAAAAAGAATCTTGACAAAAGGCCCTTTTTGTGTTTAATCTTCCTCTAATGTTGTCTTTGACAACATTATGTATGCACTTAATAGCTTAATTGATGTATCTTCAAGTGTACAAAATGTCTTGGAATCCATGGCTTGGCATGATGTGTAGTTTTTGAAGTGTGCTACATGTATATAGACACATTTATGGAACATCTTGTAAGGGATCCTAAGATTGGTGAAAGATTTTTCATGGACATCATTCTCTATTGGAGTCTCAAAAGTTCCTTGTTTGTAGCTGGATTTTTTAGACACTTCTAAAGCATTCATTCATCTAGCAAAGAGAGTTGTGAATAGATCAAGTTAAATTTGAGGAGGAGTGTGAGAAATTGCCAAAAATTGGCAAATCTAGCGTAATCAAAATTATGTAAAATGTACATAAGTGGGTCCCACACATGTGAGGCCATGGAGCCACCTGGAAAAACTACCCTAGTGTAGGTTAGATCAAGTCTAAAGAGTAGGTCAAGTCAATTTGGTAGTGATTCCTAGTTTATAAGACCTACATCTTAGATTTGTGGTGGAGATTGGCCAACTAGCCACCTACTTGGCATGACTCTAGATTGGCGAATTAGGGCAAGAAATCCAAGTTAACCTCCCTTTTACATGCGGAAATGTGAAAAATGCAAAAAGATTATCTATGTTAGATGTACGGGTCTTACACTTTTTACTAGGCTTTCAAAGCACTTCAGAAATTGATCTTTCAGAGATGTGGTAGCATAAATTGATTCAAGTATGACCTCCCTAGCTCAATATCCAAGCTACAATAAATTGACCCTGCACTACAACATTGATCCGATCCTATATGTAGCGTCACACTTACAAAATTATTTCGATCCATGGGCGCACAACACGTTGACGTGGAAATTACCTCACTAAATCGGTGCATAACATTGCAATTTGCACCCATTCAACCTTCAGTGTGTTTCCGGACTCCAGTCGATCTGATTTCAGAATTATAAAGTGGATGTTTATGTTAATGCTACAACAACATAACAATTATTCTGATCCATGATATGAAGATTGACCCTCCGAAATCGATCCTGAGTAGTCATCAACAGCTAAATTCGATTCGATCCGATCCGAGTCTGGATCGGATTTTTTCTAATTTCTTTCTAACTCGAAATTCTAAGGGAGAAGTCAACGAGCTTTTATGGGTAGTTACACTATACCCTTCATCGTACCTTTCAAAATGGCCATCACGCTTTTCTGAAGGCTGCGCAAATACTAGCGAAGCTTCCTCGGGTATTCAACTATGTGTCAAGGACTCGTAGGGAGCGCTACTTTACAGCTAGCCAACACGCTTCTCGCCATCTCAGATTCAGTGGCAATCTGCAGTCACCATGTTTCAAGAAGGTAGTTAGGGTACTCTTAGCATCATCAACGTCTTCTTCTTCTTACATGTATTCATGCAAGCCTACAACCCATCAGCGTTCTTCTAAACGGCAGTTGCGGTCATATTGTTCAACAGACAAATAAAGCAGCTTTTGGCTGTTCACGTAAGGTGACTCTCAAACCACGATCATCTTTATGGGTGATTGTTTGCTCTTAGTCAGCAGATCTACACGACAACGATCTACACGACAACGAGGCACTCATTCTATTGTGGCAGTTTCAGGGTGCAGCTTTCTTCTCTAGACGCTTTTATCCAGGCAAGCGATCATATTCAGTCAGCGCTTCTTCTTCTATGCAGTCTACATGAAGCAAACTCTTCAACGACATACATTTCTATTGCAGACAATTGAACCATTGCATGAACCTGGCAGCATTCTACTGGCTCTGGAGCGGCTATCTACACTTGGCAAAGCATTATTGGGATTCATTCCAAAGTAGTTGCAGCCTTGTCTCTCTGTGCATGACCCTCTGAGCCACAACGTCTCATTCTACATGTATTCTATTCTATTCTCATTCTTCTTGCTTGCAGGAGAGGAAGAGAAAAGGCTTTGTGGCTCTATGTGATCTGGTGTAGCTTAATCTTCCCTTTTTCCTAGCAGAGAAGATGATGATTATCATTGTATTTATCTCGAGATATTGTTGTACTCATGAATGGAATTTATTTCTATAATAATCACTGCTATTTAATGAATAATTTAGTACATTGATATACCGAGTCCTAATCATGCTGAAGCATACAACTGGTTGATTCATATTAGTACACTTATGTTTTCGGTCAGATTATGAGAAGTAGGATGAGAGGAGATGTGTGATTCTCCGAGTCATTTTGTAGATTGCTTAGCTACTGAGTCAGAACTGGAGGATTCATAATCGTGGAACTTGTGGTTAATCAGTATGTGTGTGTAGTTGATTGTTTAATCACTGAAGATAGTAATGATCATACATAGCTATTGTATGGGAGAGGTATATGGCTTGGAACTATCATTAAACTTGTCTCTATCAGATTTATTACAATTTTTCCTTGGGTCTAGTGGTTCTGCATGCCTTATCTAAATCCAAATCCCTCTCACTTATTAACTAAGGTTAGGGTTGCCTTGGGATCGTAAACCCTCCAACAGTATCCCCCACCAAAACTGGTGGCGGTCCCACGACACCTGCAAGATGCAGTTATTGGGGACTTTTATTAGCTTTGCGATGAATATTTATTAAATGGCACTGCACCTTCTCCATAAAGTCGAGGCGGGCAGTATTTAAATCCAAATTATGGGGCAAAAAACAATGATGGGCTCCTGCAATCCACTTTGAGGTCGTCCAAGATGTGAAGCGAGATTCCCATGAGCCTCCCATCATTGTGGCACAAAAATATAAACGAGAGAGCTAATCTTTGATATTCTTTGAGGCCATTGGCTTGTTTGGATCGAATGCCAAAGGAGGAAGGCAATCATCCCATTTGGTTGCCACTGATGCCAACAGAGTTAGATCTTTTGCAAACATTGTCGATTGTCGCACTGTCGGATCGAGAGAGTGGATATACTCCCGCTGGTATGCTTGTAAGGTCCGGTGGAAATCCACTAATATTGTAAATGTATGGATGGTGATTTTGTCCATAGCCAATCCCAAATCCTTCCATTTATTCCTTCTCGGCATTGGCACATAATAGGAATCTACCCGCAATTGGTGAGGGCTGGCCACATAACTCTTGAATACATGAACATTTTGTCTAGCAAGATCAATATTTCATTGGGAGAGCTCCTAAAGTTGGTGCCAAAAGCAAAAGAAGTCTTAACGCAAAAGTTAGCTCAAGAAGAACCAAAAGTCCATCAGGAGCCGCTTTTTTGTGCTGGATTTGAAGAATCTAACGATGTACTCCATGTTGAAGCTGCTTGGGAAAGTGAACAAAAGAACCACAGTTTTGATGATGAAGAAACAATCTAAGCAACATTATACGGTCCTGGAATGGAAAAATCTCTCTCAAAAGATCGATTCAAAGGAAGTGCCACCTTTATTGGATAAAGGCAAAGGAAAAGTCAAGAATGATCCTTCAAGTTAGATTTCCAGCAAGACATCATCGTCTAGGAAGTCTTCACCTATGAAGAAAGATTTATCATCCCGAAAGTCATCACCTCCACGATCAATTCCTGCTAAGAAGACTAAAGGAAGATCCAAGACAAGTCCTTTCGAAAAAGAACAAACAAATGTAGTCCAGCACGATATGCCAGAGCATTTTAAACGTTATACATTGGATGATGTGGTTATCATGTTACCTAAAGCACATCGTGAATCTGAAGAACACATGCCAGAATCTAAAGAGGTTTACGATGGCCCAGCTAGGACGCAGCCAATGAATCTTGCTGAACCAGGAGAACCAGAATAGATTGTACAAGTGGGATCACAACTTACTCCTGAACAATATCAAGCACTCTGTTTGTTACTTATTAAATATCAAGATTGCTTTGCATGGACTTATCAAGATTTGAAGGGTATGCCGACATCAGTGATTGAACATACCATACCTTTAGTACCTGATGCAATACCAAAGGTTACAAAGTTCTATCACTGTAATCCTAATGTGGCAGATCTGATAAAGAAAGAACTTCAGAGATTGCTTGACGCCGATTTCATTTATGAGATTGAGCATACCGAATTGATTTCACCGATTGTCATTGTTTCTAAGAAAAATGAGAAATTGCGAATTTGTGTGAATCTCAAAGCATTAAATAAAGTGACACGAAAGGATCACTTTATGTTACCTTTTACTGAAAGCATTTTGGATCGCCTTGCTGGAGCGGAAGCTTATAGTTTCCTAGATGGATTTAGTGGCTACAACTAGGTTAAGATTTCACGTGCCGATCGCCACAAAACTGCTTTTGCAACAGAATGGGGCACCTATGCTTACAAAATAATGTCGTTTGGACTCTGCAATGCACCAAGTTCATTCCAAAGAATAATGCAATTTGCCTTTAAAGATTATCTGCAGAAATTCCTTGAAATTTACTTGGACGACTTGGGAGTTCATAGTACAGATGCAGACTACCTAGATCAATTGGAGAAAGCATTTGAAAGATGCCGCAAATATCATATTTCTCTAAATCCAGAAAAATGCCAGATATGGGTTTCGCACGGAGCTGTGCTTGGACATCTGATATCAAGACATGGTATTGCCACCGATTATTCTAAGATCAAAGTTATTGTGGAATTGCCACCACCCACACAAAATTCTATTTGCCCACTCTGTAATCCCATTCGCTTTTGGATTATATGGAGTGGTTTGGTGATGAGTAATAGAAAAGTACGACAACATGGCCTCGATGGTCTGATTAAGGAAATGGGTTTCCCTATCGCTAACGAGTTCTAAGGGACATCCATATCATGTAATAATGTTTTGGAATAAAAACTTTGCTACAGTCTTAGTATCGTTTTTAACTGTGGCTTCAGCCTCTACCATCTTGGTAGCATAGTCCGTAGCAACAAGCATGTGATGTCGACGAGTTTTACGCGTGATCGATTTGATAGGCCCTACAAAATCTATCTCCCACTTCTGAAAAGGTGCTAAGGGAATAATTGGAGTAAGCAGCCAATGCGTCGTGAAGCTGGGTTTCCCCATCCTCTGACATGCATCATATTTTTGAACGAATAATTTAACATCTCTATAGCATTAAGGATCTTTCTTGTCGCGTAAGCGCATGACAATCTACTCTTTCGTTGTGTTCTGCTCGTTGCCAGACTTTCATGCACAGCTATGGTGTCTTTACTTTCTTACTCTATTCACTACGTCTCTCTCTGTATTCACCTCATCTTGTTATGATCCAGAGAGGATCATTTATACCTCCACTATGTGGAGTTTACAAGATAGCTAAACGTCAAATCAAATGACTAGTTAACGCTAATCAACTAGTTAGTTAGTCTCCGTCGTTGCTACTCGTTTCAGCTGGGCGTGAAGCCTGTTGAGCTGCCAGCTGACAGCGCAAAAGATTTTTCTTCGTCTGATTCATTATCTCCCGTTTGCTTTCGTTCTTTTCGTTTCTTTTCGTAGTTTTCATTTCGCGTCCCTTTTGTGGTTTGCAGTCCTGGAGGTGTGTTTGCGATTCGTGATTGATTTGCGAATCGTTCATGCTTCGAGTCAAAGACACGTTGACTGTTGCAAATTGTTCTCATTCGTGCTTCGATTCAAAGACACGTTGACTGTCGCGAATTGTTCTCATTCGACCTTCGTGTCTTATTCGTGTTGCGACAAAGTTGCAGGAGTTTACCATTTCTGACATTTCTTGTAGTATTTTTAAGAGCATAGTGACCCCCCGAATCTTTCTCATGTAATGCACTTATTAAAGTGGTCGTCTCGTTTGGTTCTAAACATCGGCAAAGACTATCGTCGGCTCCTAATTTATATAATATTTTATTTATATCGTATAAGGTCCTATTTTTGAGAGAAAAATAGTTTTTTGTTGTTTATTAAAATGTTCAAGATAAATCTGGTCCTGTAAAAATTTAATAATATCCATATAAATTGATGTTTTCGATTGAATACGCATTATATGTTCATCTGTAAATTCATCAGAAATGGGATCAAACTGATTTTTTGTTTGGAGGCTGGATATATAATCAGCATTTTGATGATCCTTGCCTCTTCTTAATTCTACTTCATAATTAAACTCATCTAATAACAATACCCATCTAGCTACCCTACCCGAAAGATTAGGTTTATTCACTAAATGTTTCAATGCATAGTGATCTACGTGAAAAACAAAAGGGTATCCTAAAAGATAATGTCTCTACTGAATAAATCATTCCTAGCGCTTCACGCTCTATAGCAGAATAGTTCTTTTCTGATGCTGCGAGTTGTCCACCTGCATAATAAATTGGGTAATCTATATTTTGGTCATCTTTCTAACCAAGCACTACACCTATTGCAAATGATGATGTGTCTACATATACATGGAACTTTTTAGCCCAATTTGGAGGTCTAACTCCAGTTGCTTCTGCTAATGTCTGTTTTAACTTATCAAAAGCTTGTTGTTGTGACCAATGATACTCAACAGACTTTTTTAATAAACTTGTTAAAGGAGTTACTACTATGGCATAATCCTTAATTATCCTATGATAATATCCTACATGTCCTAGAAAACCTCTAAGCTCTCGTAGATTAGTTGGTTCTAATATATTTCTAAAATCATTTTTACTTTTTTGAAGTCGGCTTGTATACCGTCCTTCAAAATTTTATATCCTGATAGGATGCCTTCCCTCATCCCGAAATAACACTTGGCCGGATGCAATTTAAGAGATGTCTCTTGACACCTTCTCAATGTCTTCTCTAATGCGTCTAAGTGGTCTTTAGTTAATGAATAGACACAAAAGTCATCCATGAAAATTTCTTAAAACTTCCTTAAAAAAATTTGAGAAATGTTCATCATCATACGTTGGAATGTGGTAGGTGCATTACAGAGACCAAAGGGCATTCACATATACGCGTACGTCCCCCAATCAGTGGTAAAAGTAGTCTTGGATCTATCTTCCTCTTTAATAAAAACTTGATTATAACTTGAGAATCCATCTAAAAGGCTATAACGTTCATGACCAGCTACCTAGTCAAGAATAGTATCTGTATAAGGCAGAGAATGATAATCCTTTGCTATAGCAGCATTTAGTTTTCTAAAATCTTGGCAAGCTCTAATCTTGCTCGTCTTCTTCTTATTTACTAACTATTGGTGACACCCACTCACTGCTGAGAACAGGATATATAATACCCGCTCTAAGACATCTATCTAATTCGTCTTTAACTACCAAGGAATACTTTGGATTTAATCTATATTGCACTGCCTAACAAGTATTGTTCCCTGAATAAGATCTATTCTATGTTCGTCCCATTTAACTAGTATTCCTCTTAAATCGTTCATTGACCAAGCAAATACGTTTTGGTATTTCTGAAAAAGTAATATATACTCTTCACGTTCCTGGTCCGATTGGTATTTATATAAATTCAAAATTTTACCTTTATTAATTTCTATTTTTATATGATCTGTCTTATCTACCATCCCTTTGATCAGGTTTGTTGTAGTTCCACCCAGAACTTCTCTCGACTCGGATGTTGTTGGTATTTCCATGTCCTCTTCCTCGTCAATCTCATAACATTCTATGAAATTGATCCAGGATTCAGTAGGTCTGACTAACTTCTCAACCCATCTCAAAAGGTGACCCCCTATTGGATTGGCTATGAGAATGTCTTAAAAAATATTTGTTTGGTAGACCAGTTTATAACAGCATCTGCTTGATATAGCCACGGTCTTCCAAATAATATTGAATATGGTGGTGTATCTACTGGGTTTATGACAAAGAAATTCATAATGAATGTCTATGTCTCTATTACTACACTAATATCCTTTAGCTCACCTACTGGTATGCATTTGGATGCATCTGCTAAATGGATTTCATGGTAAGTAATAGGCTGTAGCTGTTTTTCTAGTCCTAATTCCTTAACCATTATTTCCGTTATTAAGTTGATACTGGATCCTAAGTCTATTAATATTCTATCTATAGTATGATCTCCTATAAAAGCACTAATCTTTGGAACTCCACAATCTCCTCTATCTACATATTCTACTTTATTATTGTATGCAAGTATACTTAATGTGACAAATCTCTCCCCTTCCTCAGTCCTTATGGACTGAAGTCCTTCATCCTCTGAAGTATAGCTCGAGGATAAAGTAGGTGTCTCACCTTCATACTTATCCTTTTCCCAGGATATCGTAATTCTTTTATGACTTTTCTCCGTCGATGTCTCCATCTGATCTCTAAAGGTAATCTCCTTCTTCTTCGGTGTGGGTTATGACATCAGCCTGGTAGAGCCATGGTCGTCCTAATAATACTGTATACGACGATTCTCTTGTAGTCCTTAAGATAATAAAATCTATTAGGAACTTATGATCTCCAATATAGACTGTAACTTGGCACAATTCTCCTATCGGTGATCTTCGAGTTGCATAGCTAACCTTAGATGTCTTAATGTGGGTGCTATTCTATGGTGAATGCCTAACTCGTATGTTGTTTCTTCAATCATTATGTTTACTCTAGATCCGGAATCTATGGGCACACTATCTAAAATGCAGCCATTGACTACTACCTGAATCTCGGGTTGACCTTCATCACCGTAGACTAATCCTACATTGACTAATGGTAACTTCGCTTTTCTTTTCTTTTTCCTTTGCAAAAATTGCTTAATTTCTTTCTTATAATATTGATTATCCTCTAATAACTGCTTAAAAGTTATATAAGGCATTCGGGAGACAAGGTCTTCTACTATATCATATGAATGGGTTCTAAGTAGTGATAGATCTCTAGGTCTCTCGCTACTTATAACTGGATCTGAAAATGTTACTTTCTTAACTTTTCTGGTTTCTTCGTCTAAAAGCTTTTTAGCTTAAGAACTAATATCAACATCATAATATTTTTCAGTAGGCCTATCAAGGTCTAATTCTTTACTATTAGAAATTTCTACTAGCTGTTCTGTGACTTTCATTTTTTCTATCTCGTTTTTCACGTTTTTCATCTTCTTAGTTTACTTCTTATCTTTAAGAGTTGAAGAATCTTTACTACTTCTAGTAGCTACTTTATTTATCTCTACATCTAAATCAGGCCATTGATGGTCTTGCTCTAATGATTCGGACTCTACTTCGATTCAGCTAAATCACCTTATGGTTGATGAGAGTATTTTCAAATCCATCTAAGTACAATGGATCTGAATATTACAAGTGTCATTTCACACATGTGGACAGGTCCTCACATGTGTGGATCCACATAGATGTCAAACAAATTGCTTTTACAAGGTGAAAATTTCTAAAATCTAACACTCCTCAATTTTTACTTGGATACATCTATGGTACATCTATCTACAACTCCTAAGGCTGATCTTAACTTGATAAATGAAGCCTTTGGCAAGGCTTTAGTGAGTAGATCAGCAAGGCAATCTGAAGAAGATACATGTTGTAGCTTGATCTCCTTTGCTTGAAACTTTTCCCTCACAAAGTTGTGAGCAATCTCTATGTGCTTGCTCCTTGCATGGAATGTGGGATTGGTTGCTAATGTTTGGCTTGATTGGTTGCCACAATATATCATTGGCCCTCCATGGCTTGTAGCTCCATTAAAAGCCTCTTTAACCACAAGATCTCCTTGGTTGTTGAAGTTAAGGCCTTGTATTCTGACTCGGTTCAAGATAGAAATATTGTGTCTTGCTTTTTGGAAAGCCAAGACACTATGCCATCACAAAGGAAGGTAGCAAAAGCACTTGTGGACCTCCTATCCACCTTATGACCTACAAAATCAACATCTGAATATGCCCTCAAAGCAAGGTTAGATCCATGATACAAAATGCCAAAGTTCTTGGTGGCCGAGATGTACCTCAACACATTTTTTGTATTTTTCCAATGACAAACCAATGGATTTTGCATACATTGGCTAAGCTTACCTACACTATAACTTACATAAGGTCTAGTTATAGTAAGATAGATTAGGGAGCCTATAAGTCTTCTATATAGTGTGATGTCCTCAAAGGATGCTTCATCATCACCATAGCCTTTCACAGTTTGCTCCATAGGAGTATCTACTCCTTTACAGTCTTTCATTTCAAACTTTTCACATCAAGTTGAAATAGAGGCCAATTGAAAGTAGTTGCAAGAGAAATGATCAACCTTATAGGAACTAGTTTAGCAACAAGAGCAAAAGTTTCATCAAAATTTACTCCCTCGGTTTGCAAGAACCCCTTTTTAGCCTTGCTTTATATTTGTTGATGCTTCC
Organism: Diphasiastrum complanatum; assembly: GCA_029204225.1. Classification (NCBI taxonomy): domain Eukaryota; kingdom Viridiplantae; phylum Streptophyta; class Lycopodiopsida; order Lycopodiales; family Lycopodiaceae; genus Diphasiastrum; species Diphasiastrum complanatum. Next base: position 2,450,409 of record CM055110.1, read on the forward strand.
ATCTTGGTTGTAATTCAATCTATAGATCCATTTTCACTCAAGTGGTCTTCTTCCATGAGGAAGATCCACAAACTTCCATGTATGATTCTCCATAAGAGCATCATACTCCTTTTGCATGGCATCCCTCCATTCTTGTGACTCCATAGCATCTTCAAAGCAATTCGGCTTATCAAGCATAGATGTTAGAAAAGTATAAGATGTAAGAGGATGAAGATCTTACCTTTGTTCACCTTTGTCAACATAGGTGAGTCTTGATGGCTCAGCCTTCCTTCTTGTAGATCTTCTTGGAACACTCGGGTCTTCAGGTAGATCCTCAAGATCTTGATCACATGGAGGCTCCTCCTCAAATCTTGCAAGATCCTTGACATAAGATGGATTAGTAGCACTTTCATTCATCTTGTAGTAGTTACCTTCATCAAATGTAACATCTCTACTCACTAAAAAAAATTTAGTGATAGGATTATAGACTCTATCCCTTGCTATTTTCACCATAACCAACAAAGATTCCTTTTATGGATATAGGATCATCCTTCTTTCTTGTATCTAATGATTGAGAAACATAGATCCAAAGATTCTAAGATCTTTGAGATTTGGCTTCTTACCAAATAGGCCATCATAAGATGTTATGCCTCCAATGGGCTTACATGGCAATCTATTACATAAGTAATTTGCACAAATAATGGCCTCTCCCCAAAAAGACTTAGGTAGAGATGAATCTAGTCTTAAAGCTTTTGCACACTCACAAAGAGTTCTATTCATTCTCTCGGCTATACCATTTTGTTGAGGACTATAAGATACCATTGGATTTACAAAACTCTATCATCTTAGTGGAGATATACTCTCAACCATTATCAGTTCTCAATAGCTTTATTTTAGCATCAAGTTGATTCTCAGCTAGAGTTTTGAATTTTACAAAAGACTCAAACAGTTTACTTTTGAAATCCAAAAGCTCACTCCAAGTGTATCTAGAATAGTCATCAATAAAAGATGTATACATTAATGCACCTCCATTAGATGCTTGAGAAAAAGAGTGCACATCACTATTAATGAGAAATGGGAAGTTTTGTGCAAGGTGTAGCAGGGGGTTGAAGCGCAGCTAACGTTGGTTGCCTAGTACACTGACCCAACATGGAAGGTGAGTCAAGAATTATGAGCTTGTTGCATACCCATCGATGACTAGATACATGTCGGTAAGATTCGACAGATGCCACATCTTCGTAAACAGACAAGATTGACTCATGAATAAAACCGTGGATCTTATTAACTAGGTAGGAAGTGGAGATGATGGACAAAAGAGGGCCACAACATCAAATTGTTGCTTGGTGTTACTCTTGATGGCTCTCTTGAGTTCACTGAAAACCATTTTAAACTAGTTATAAGGCTCCAATGGTTTCTTATCAAACTTACAATTTGACTTGACTATGCGGCGCAAGATTTTTGATGAAATGCACTCCTTCCTGAGGTTGCCAACCATCAAGAAATTGTTCATCAATAGTTGCACAGCCTCATGATACTGGGATCTTGAATAGATTCTAACATATAACCATCATTGGTCTAGTAAATCTCTATGGACGTATCAATGACTAGTTTGATGATGGTCTTAGCATGCTTCTGGTCGGTGAGGACTGGCTACCTAAGGATACGCCTATGGCTTTAAGGGCAGCTTCAATAACACACACCTTGTGAGTAGCCCCCCGGTAGGTAATGTAGAATTTGGACTTCTCCTCTATCCATGTACTAAAGGCCGTAGTTATAAATTGCATGTTTATTTTACTAGAAAAGGCGTGCTCGTGGAGCCCCATCACCATGAGTAGAGGCTCAACAAAGTTCATCCATTGAGCCACCATGCTTGTGCTAGGAAGTACCATGATATCTGTTTTGGATGGAACATCACAATGAATGGCATAATGTGAAGACTAAGAAGTATCGGTAGAAGACATGATGAGAGTAGGCAAATACTGAGAGTAAATAGCGCAAGAATGTATCAGAAGGCTGGAAAAAAGTTTTGGAAAGTTCTGGTCACTGGAAAATTTGGCAAGAGCTTCGCTAGCACAAGTGAGAAATGAAATTGAATTCAGCTCTTTTATAGGTGAATTTGGAGGGTCCATTAGACAAAGTACTAGTTTGGCTACTCAATTCTAGACAGAAATTTATAGGCATGTTCAGTGCTGTGAAAGTAGCTTTTAGAAATCTCAACGAAGGTTCGGAAGATCTAGCGAAGGTTAATCATTCGCCTAAGAACATCCTTCGCCTAGGTATTGTATATAGTAAAAAATTTTAGGATCTGAACCTATATCCAAACTAATTTTGGCATTCTGAATCCATCTATCAGGTCGGTGAAGGTTAATAAAGACTAGAAGATGCTCGGCAAAGGTTCCCAAAATAATAGACTATTGACGAATTCAAAACAGGTAGTAACTCTACTAGAGAACCTTTGCCCAACTCAAAATAGCGCAAGAGTGTATTTGAGGTGGATGCATAATCTGACAACTCGGCGAAGGTTTCTAAAATTGTATGTACCAGAAATGACTCAAAAAGTGATTTTCTAAGTATTTTTTTCATAAAAAATTGATTCCTGAAAATATTTTTCTTCGACTTTTTCTAATCTGATGACTTATGTGACTTTTGCTCATCATTCTTTTTCGTTTTTTTTTTTTACTGTCTTTTGCCAAAAAAAAAAAAAAAATCAACCAAGTAGTGAAAAACAAAAAAATCGTAAAACAAGAAAAAAAAAATGACCAAGTGTCCATCATTATACACTACTCACTTTGGAAGGGAGGAGGAAAGGAGAAGAGGCTGATCTACCTGGTGCCTTCCTCTCTAATTTCTTTGTTGGATCTTTGCAGCAAACTACTTATACTTCATTGCTATTGCTCTGTTTCTCAGCCTTTAGCATTGTGTTTATTTCTTGGATCATTGTTTACTGAATCAGATTTGATGCCATTTGTTGTACTGCCTCTAACCCTGTGGTTGCAGGCCCTGACATTGTGAGGATTGTATTTGTATATTTCTGCAATCTCTAACATTGTTACTGCAGGTTTTGAAGTGTGGGATTGTGTTGTTCCTTTTACAGAGATATGAAAGTGAGGATTGATAATATACTGCTCTTAAGATTGCTCATTTCCTTGCATTTGTGTTTATGAGAGACTGTGGCTGAGTTTATAGGATTATAGATTTAGATGTCATTGTGCTCTGCTCAAAGATTGCTTTCTTGAGAGTGTCATGTCTAGTGTGAAATAGTGCTTTTCATTTGCAGCTTGAAGATTATTGCTCTGTAATAGAAACTCTTGAACTGCAAATCAGTGTCCTGTTCATTCCAGATCTCCTTGAGAAAGAGTAGCTCTTGATTTATAAGAGATAGGAAACAGAGAGGGGTTGCAAAGAAGGGTGATTAGAGAGCATTCAGTCCTAGGATTTTCATTGTGAAAGCAATCCAATGTGTCTATTGATGAATGTTGTTGAAATGAATGCACAATTACTCTCTGCAATATATTGAATGGAGCCCTTGTTGAACCATCGTGATGAGAAGAGATGAAAGAAGTGCATTAGCGGTTGATCTGCTGTAGCGTTCCATTTGCTTGATGCCAACCACCTGATTTGCACCCTACCTCTGCTATCTGCTGTCTGTGGGTTTGCCACAGTACCTCAGCCTGCCTGCGGCTGGTTTGCGGGCTGGGCTCTCTACCTGCGGCTGCACTCCTTCTCCTTATCTGCACTCTTCGCTGCCTGTGTGGGAAGAAAGTTCCCTCTCCACGCTCTTCCCTGTTTATTCATCATCACGATCTGCTGGCCGTTCCCTCATCAGCGGCCTCCCTACCTTCCTGATCTGCGGGGCTGCTGTCTACACCCGCTTCACAGATTGCATTGCTGTCAGCGGCCACCTGATCCGTTCTTCTGCCTGCGATCTTCTTTCCCATCTGTGATCCATGCCTGTGGCTGCATCCCATCCCTACGTGATCAATGGCCTCTTTCGTAGTTGGCCTACGGTCTCGTCTTGCCTACCTACGACCATCTCATAGGCTACCCCTTGGGTCCATCACATCGCTGCCTTGTCTCTTACTCCCTGTGTCGAAAGAATTTTACCTGCGAGACTGCTTGAGGCCCATTCCAGAACTTTGCTATTGTTATCTACGGCTACCTCGTCCTCTGTCCATGGGTTGGTTCATAACCTTACCCACGGCATCATTAAAGATTAGACTTTCAAGCGGTTCATTGGCTCTGATCTCGACATGGTGTAATCGTCAATGCGGCCAGTTGAGGTTTCCAAATGGGCTGTGCATAAGTCGTTGGTGTGTGTAGGAATCCTGTTGGCATTTTCCGGAGTGCTATAGATCGTTGGTTGGTAAGAGACCTGCCCATACGCAGTGTCGGCTCATAACTGCCATTCTTTAACAAACCCTAAACTCTAAATAGTGGGATAAAAGAGCATATTTTCTCACATTGACTCCATAACCCGATCGAGGAGCTGGTTTGAGAGGTTGTTGCAGATTGTTAGTGAGGGCTGGCAAGCTAGCCTAGCATTTGTGAAGCCAACACTACACTAAGGGAAACACTGAACTTATTCCCCTCTTGTTGCTATTTTATCAGTGTCACCGGTTCGTTATTGTCGGTAGACCGTTAGGAATTTGCCTTGCTGATTGCCATTGAAAGTGCTTGTGATCATGAACGGCCTTATTTTTGACTCCATATCCAATGGAGCTTGAGCTGTAATTGTGGTATAGATCAACTTCCATCATAATTCCCTTAGATTGGTAGCCTATTTGGGGGTCGTTTTATAATCCTTCAACAGTGAGCTATAAAACTACAAATACTTAATAATTTGTCATTACTTTTCAGAAAACTAATTGCAATATTGTGAATTTACTATTCAAAATATCATGTATAATTTTGTAACTTTAGATTGTGAGATTGTGAGATGGTACATACTCAAATATAAAAATAATTATTATTATTGTTAAATGAAGACTACAATTGTTGAAAATCTAAAATCATATATATTATATAGTCATTAATGAAATTATAGATGTTGTCTTTAAGTCACAATTGACATTATTTATTCAAATCACAAAATAGTCAATGTTGAAATCTAAAATGAAAAAAGAAAACATTTCAATTACTAAACAACAATGTAAAGTTAAAAAATGATGTTTATCCATTGTTATTGATGGTCATTTCTCATGTCAAATAATTACAAATCTTAAAGCACCACATTAATGGCAAGACCTTTGTGGGATGCCACATCGTTCTTGTTTAAAACTCCATTGACCAACCTCAACACATAGTACACTGCACCCTGGATAAATGGTAGGCCTCGGGAGTAATAAAAAGTTAACTAATATAGAGGGTTATTCAAGGGAACATATATCCAGGGAATCAGATAAAGAATGCAACCATTTCTAGAGGGAATCATGCCTCTGACGACTGGGGCCTGGGCTAGCGAAACGCCCTAAAAGAAATGTGCCCTAAAAACCCAAATTGTTGGACATAGCCCTCCCCTATTTGTAAAATAACATTTAACCAAGTCAATTTATTGATAACGGGAGTAAATTCTATTAACAAATAACATTTCACATTTCTACAAATCCTTGGGAGTAGCCAAAAATTAACTAATAGCTAGGGTTAACATATATACAGTGTTCGGGAATAGTCCAAGAATGGAACCGGCATCTTTTTTCAGAAATTGGCATGTCAAAAATTGTACGGGATTTTTTATGTCATAAATCTTGGGTTTTATAGGGAAAAATCGGCAAATAAAAGCATGTCACTCAATAGAGCCCGAAAAACTTTTTCACATGTCTATTTTTGGTGGGAAACCTCAAAAAGGTTTCCCGAACACTAACACTTGACATATATAGATATAACATATATAGAGTGTTCACTCTATCCCATTTATGAGGCAAGGCCAAAAATATGAGCTTTGTGTAAGAGTTATCTGTACACAAGAGCATGGGAATCTGAAGGACTGATGAATACGCCAAGCGTGCTCAGACGAGTCAGGTCTTGTCCGTGGTCAATCGCAAACACTAGTCTTGACGTCTTGACTCCTATTCTTTCTCGGAGGCTACACAGCAACTCCATCACTTTCAACTTTGAATGGGAAATATCTAGAAGCCAAATGGATTGTATAAAGATCTGGGTCCATCTTCATATTTTCTGCTGAATGCTTCGCCGTTACACGAAACCAGGGGCCTCAAGTAACAATTCTTCTCGCTTCCTGTAGACAACATGTGTGGTGAAGTTGCAAGCAAAGGGTTTTTCGCCTTCTTTTTCTTCATCCCAATTCATTGGCATGCTATGGTTGTGTCTTAGTTCACTTGGGGAGTAAGCTAGACTCGTGGATTTTATTTTTGGAGCTGTTACTTCTTCACCCCTGCACGTTTTACTCAAAAAAGCTTTGATCTTTGAAGAATAGGATCGTCTTCCGAGCTTCCAATTTGCAGCTCTTAACTCTTCACAACACAAAGGCCTCTAATCTGTGACTAATCTCTTGTAACGCTACAAACCATTTCATCTGCCAGGACAGTCTTCAATTTCTTGAAATTAACGCTGATTCAACTTGGGCTTCTCTCAATTGCTCTGTCCATTGATTTGAGCACGTGATGAGTCTTCTAAGCTGCCTTCCACTTCTTAATTCGTCACAACACAAAGGCATCTCTTGTGAGGCATTGCATCTGCCAAAACCAGTCTTCAGCTCCTTGAAACTAAAGCCAGTAGTAAATTCAAGCGTATCACTTGTTCTGTGAATCGATTTGAATTCAAACGGCAGCCCTTTAATCCCTTTTGATCCTTGACACTAGATCAAGAAGGATTTGATATTTGAAATACAGGATTGTCGTCTAAGCTGCTTTCCAGTTCTTAATTCTCTCCAACACATTGTGCTGGAGGACTAAGGGTGCCCCTCCATTGAAGGGGCAGGCCTTCGTGTCGCTATTGTCCCTTAAGTGATGAAGGGCCTTGAAATCCCCCCACAAATAAGGAGTTGCAAGTCCCTCAAATGTAATGTATCTATTTATTGTTTGTTGGTACCAGTTTTTGAGAGATACTTGTGATGGTAGGTACCTAGGAGGGTACTAGTTTTGAGAGATACTTGTGATGGTAGGTACCTAGGCAACTCCCGATGGGGATGACATCCCGATATGTAACCTGCATGGTCACACGAATAGTTTGGAAATAGTAACAGTTAGGCTCTTGGAGCAACTCTAACAAGTCACAGGCAAAATTGTGGTGGTTTTCTGTGTTTGTAAGGGAGAGTAAGTGACGTCAAAAAGTGGGATCTGCTTCCATGTCATGATTATCCCATAACTAAAGAAGGACCCAACGGGGTTGGCTCAACTGGTTAGCTTGGCATCCAAAGTTTCTTTGGTCCCAGGTTCGAGCCTCCCCTTGGAAACCAAGAAGCATAACTAAAGAAGGGCCTTGATATCATAAACATTTAAAAAGTTGTCGATATCACACTTGTATCCCTTGGTACATGTGGTGGTGGCAGGTGGAGATGAAAGCCTAGAACATGGTCCGCATATGTGATCACGCAACCGTTTTCTACTCAGGGACCTCTAATCTGTGATTTGCGAAGAGTAATCTCTTGTGAGGATGGAAGACACTTGCATAGCAAGGAAGAGTATTAAATACTTTTAAAATAAAGCCAATACAACTCAAGCTCGTCACTCTTCTGTCAATTTAATTTGAACATCACAGTCACTGAGGGTAAAGGAAGTGAATCAAGCAAAAAAGCTTCAAACTATGTAAGGAAGGAAAATGGTTACATTTATTTAGTAGGCAATTTATGGAGAGACGAGATCCATCAGCTCAAAGACATGGAAAAATGTCGTCTTTGTGATGTCCACAAGGAGGAGGAGGAGGAGGAAGCATTGAAATGGGTGTCATAAAGAAAAGGCCAACATACAATTGGTTGAGAATTGCTATCTTGAAGAATGTAGCAGACAATAAGAACGTGATTAGTGAAGAGATCAACATAAGAAAGTTGGGCTTTATTGAACAGATTTTCCATGTAATTGAGGACAATGAGTGCTTCTTGTTAGAGCTTCATGATATGATCAACAAGTATGTGCTCTCTCTCTCTCTCTCTCTCTCTCTCTCTCTCTCTCTCTCTCTCTCTCTCTCTCTCTCTCTCTCTCAAAGATTGGCTCAAAAGCTGGAAAATATTTGATATTGTTCAAAGTTTTTCTATTCAGAGTTTGAATTGGTCTACCAAGATTTGAAGTGTGTTTTGAGTAATGGATTGTTGATGTAAGCATGTGTGTAGGAAGTTGAGCTTCCTCTACTCTTCTTAATCTTGTAGCCAACATGTTTGAGGTATTGCCATACATTTCTACATGTAAAAGCGAGAGAGAGTTAGAGAGAGAGAGAGAGAGAGAGAGAGATGGGTGCATGACTAATATGCGTGTGTGTGTGTGTGTGTGTGTGTGTGTGTGTGTACGTGTGTACACACACACACACACACACACACAACGTCTCCTCACATTGAGAAAAATTCTAGAGCTTGATTTGTTATGAAATTTTAAAAAAATAAATAAATAAATAAATAAAAAGGGCCCAATGAGCATGCAAGTGAAGTTAAAAATAAAATAATAGACTTGGTCCCTTTGTAATTAAAATAAAACTTGAGGCCCAAAGTCAATTCTAAACTTAGAGTTTACTTTTTAGAGTTGGGTCCAATTTTGGACTCACATGAATCTTGTACTTTTTGTAGACCCTTGGATCAAGTTGGGTCCAAGATGAATGGATAGGATCAATGTGAATATTAGCCAATAGGATTGAGGGGCAAGGGCCTTTCCCGTTTTATAAAAAGGCACCATTTGTACACTATTTTCATGCATAATAGAGAGGAGGAGACTCTACCATTTTAAGAGCTCAAGCATCCTCATTTGTTAATCAATCTTGTTTATGCTATTGTTGTGATCGCTTGATTATTTTCATTTCCCATATTTTTTGGTTATGCTAGTTAAGGTTTTTCCATAAGCAATGACATTGAGCATTTGAGCTAACCTCCATCTCATCTCTCTCTCTCTCTTTCTCTCTTCTCTTCTCTCTTCCTCTCCTTTTCTATCCCTTTCCTTTCACACAAATCATGACGAATGTTAGAGTAGAGGAGTAGAGTTAAGGGATAGTAGTGTTAGTGGTGAATAGAGCTAGGGAGTAGTTTTTTTTTACTTAGATTATTTTGGAACACTTCCCACATGTGTGAGTGAGAGTTGGAAGTGATTGAATGCATGTAGTAGTGTGTTTTTGCCATAGAATCAAAGATAGATCTTGAATCTCAATCTAGTCTTGATCTTGGTACATCTACACACCTTAGGAGATCACAAGTACATTTTGTGGATAGTCCACACGTGTGAATTTAACATGGTATCAGAGCCTACCTAAGGTTACCATGCATTTTGATCCATTTAAGTGAAAACTTTTCATCAATCTTGAGCTAGAAATTGTCAAAATCCATTTTTTTAGCTATCTTGTCTAATTTTGGATCAAAAGAGATCAATAGGGCATTGATTCTAACTAAAATTAGCATCTATGCATAGTTAGGTACCTATCCAGTGATCTAACCCTTATTGATAGGCGGGAGGGCTATACTACACGAGATCTTCGACCCTACATGCTTCAACCTCCCTTTGCTCTTCCAGTTGCCTTTGCTGGTCCCCTTTGCTTGTTGATCATGATCATGCCTCTGATTTGACTCCCTCTTAGGCTTAAATTGTTTCTTGGATTTTTTTTTGTTGCCGTAGAGGGCCTGGTCAGAGCCATCTTTGTGATCAAGATGTTCTCTTGCCTCGACTTCCTCTCGGATCTCGACAATCGCCATTTCGGGTTCATGGTAGGATCTTTCGCAAGCAGGGTTCTCGTTGTCTGGAATGATCTGGGTAAGGCTCTCAACAGGTAAGTGAGCTGCTTCTCAACTGACACTGCATTCTCTGCTCCAGAGTTGTGTAGTGATAGAAATAGATCCTTCATCTTTCTTACAAAAGAAGTGAGGTCCTTCCCATCCCACTATAGATTTGTCAGTTGATCTTCCAGCATCATGATTTGACTTCTTGCTTCTTGAGTGTGTTCTCTTGTTGATGGTTTCTTGCTTGAATGGTACAATGATCTAATGCATTATCTATCAATCAGACAATTTTTAAACTACTAAAAGGACATCAACTACAAAAAGTTGATATTAAAAGCAAGAATGTATCAAATGGTTATTGGCAATCTTTACATGCTGGGTCAAGATGGTGTCTTTAGAAGATGCTTGGAGCGAAGTGAAACCATATTTGTGATGAAAGGTGCTCATCTGGAATAAGGAGCCGGTCATTTCTCTTCTCACACAAAAATTGCTCATTGTAGGAAATCGATGGCTAGCATTATAGAAACATACAGCCTAGCTTCATAACTAGTGGATTGACCATTGATTCCATTGCAACCCATTGGACCTTTCTAGGAATGGAGATTGGACTCCATAGGAAAAATTTCACCACTTTTCTCACAAGGACATGGTTATAATGTAGAGGCCATTGATTATAGCACAAAATGGGCCAAATGAAATTAGGCTCTTGAAGATACTATTGTAAAAAGTGTTGCAAGTTTAATATTAGTAGATTCGGATGCACTATGCTAACTTCAGATAAAAGAATCCACTTCATCAATGACATGGTTGAATAATTGACTGAAATCCTATGCATGAAGGTCTTATTATTCAAGAGCACATGGTCGAGTGTAAGCAAACACTACAATTAGAAAAAAATTATTGCCATAAGGTACAAGAAATTATGATGGTCATGTCATAGACATAGACAACTTAAATTACGGCCATGTTGCACATTGCCTATAAGGTAACTAGTAGCTATAAACCATTCCAACTTAGTATATAGAACAAAAATAGTCTTTTTTTCTAATATTTGATCTCTACATATCGAGTCTAGATACAAAATAATGTATGTATGGATAAGGCTATTATATAGAGATTGGAACAATTGGAGTGCTTAGATGAAATAGAATTTTGTAGATGTGATTTAATGATTTACTACCTTGAAAGTATCACAAATACCATACTAAGGATCAACGATAACAAGGACCATATAGACTGTAGGATATGTATGAGATCAATGTGCCAATAAATTAAAATGGCATGATCCATAAGGTCATCCTTTTATTATCAACAATGGTAAGTAGAGAAATATTCTAGCCAGGAGTAGAAAGTAAAAGAAGATATTGAAGAACCATTAGAATTATATCGATTATTTCACATCACAAATAGCATCTTGAGATGAAGCTAAATAATCAAGCATTAAATCAAGAGAAGAAGTTTCCTTCAAGGCAACTCATGAAGACTTTAACTTTGAAGACCTTCTACAAACCACCAACTACTAACATAAACTAGGATTTGATCTCTATATTACTTACCCATTAAAAACCCATACATCTAGTGCCCTTTTTGTATCTTATTATGAATTATAAATATAGTTTAATGAATGTTACAAAACTTATCAATAATTGTATTCAGATGATGAGCATAAATTATTCTTGTATGAACAAGAATAGGCTCACAAATAAATCCCAATAAGAAAAATGTCATGAGACCTAGCATCATAGAATTAGTTTCCCTGTTAACCAAAGACCCATTAAGTGTCTTGCCATGAGAACCAGCTAGCCTTGTTAGGTGTTATAACTTGTTGTTAGATCAATATGATACCTAAAACCCATTATATAGAAAACCATCAAGAATCTTTAACCATAATTCTTCTCTTTTGGGACCACAACATTATGGATCATTAGAGGAGTTCTCAATATCAAAAAGACCCTTTGTAAACATACTTTTATTTTTTTTCTTGAGTTTCGGCCGTCACCAGGCCCAATCAAAATGCACAGATTTGAAATCTACATAACGTAGTTCAAATTAACTAAAAAATAAAAGTGCAATATAGAAAACTTTGAAATTTGTGTCCGGGCAGCATGGACGTATCCCATTGGTTTCTTTTTCCTGCCCGACATGTGCTAATCTGCCCGACGTCAATATCTCAAGTTAAATTTACTTTACTATGCTGGTTAGTATAATGAAATTTTCTAACTATACTAGTTATAGTTATAGAAATATAGTATGTACAGTTACATAAAATATGGTATACGCAGTAACTGTGACTTTGGCATTCACATTAGATTAAATGTGATACGAAAAATTAAAATCAAGTAACATATCAGAGAGATTTTTGGCGCCCAAGATTTGAAGATAGCAATGGCGAGGAGACCCAGATCTACAATCGATTCTGTGATTCTTTACAATGAGAAAGATGAAGCTGATAACTTGAAGCCAACAAAATATACGAAGAACTCATGGGTATTGCTGCATCCATCATCAAAGGGCAATTTTTGACAAAAAAAAAAAAGAGCAAAAATGACTTACAAATCTTATTGGAAAGCAAAAATTTTGGAGTTTAAGACTACCCCGGGAGGTCAATCGATATCAGAAGTCTTAGTGCAACATGTATATATGCATTCAGAAATCAAAGTACATGATATCAATCCTCATGATCATCAAAAATGTATTGTAAGTATATCAATAGGTGATTTCCTTTATTGATGCTCTTCAGATTATGATTTAAATGCTTCAGCATTGTTTTTTTCTTTCAGATTTATATCCATCATGCATAAGTGAATGGGAGCCCGCACAATCACTTGCAGGAATATCAGACGTGATTCACTTTGATGTTGGAAAGCTACAATACAGAGGAAGAAGTCCAAAGGAACTTGCAGATTGTGGTATCTATTTTTATGAATCTTTATATACGCCACAAACAGATGGAGGCTTTGGCAAGCTCGAAGCAATTCCATTGCCTAGTTTTCAAAGTGATGAGTGGCCTACTCCTGACAGCATTGTTTCTGAATTCTTGAGATGCAAGCTACTCATTGATATTAAAAATGCTATGAAGATAAGCACAGGCTCGAAAATTGTTCACCTAAGTTGGGTTATCTCATTGCATACATTTATTGATTTTTTCTCGAGTGCTAGTGTTCGTAGGACACCAACTTTATTTGTTTGCAAGGATTTCAGTAAAAATTTGTGTATACACCCTTTCATTCAATAAATGAAAGCCCAAGTTGGGCATCTATACATGTATTTTGTGCTCCCAAATTCATAAACTGGAGCAGCATTTGATATATCAATGTATATTTTTCTATGAAGTCTATACATGTATTTTTGTTCTATGCTATCTATATATTTTTTTATCTTAATTTAGTACAACTACATCATCCTTTGCACCATCATCATAACGGGAGGCTAAAGCCTTGCCCGAGCCAGTATACTCAGGATAATTTCTTGTCTAAATTTGTACACCTGGCTTGATGTGTACTTAGGAAGTATAAACTGCAAAATAGAACATTCATGTATTAGTAATGGCCAATAACATCACCAGAATAGAAAACTAATCATGATTCCAAAATAAGAATAAACAGAATTTATTACCTTAGAAATATCAACATCTTGTTGAAAGATGAACCACTCAAAAAACAGCTTGGCATTGTACAATGTGTACCACCCATAGCTGAATGAATCATTTTGCTGGGGTGACTGCAAAATAATTCAGCACACAAGAAATCAATTATGAAACAAAATGAATTAGATTGAAAATATTTCATTAGAATACTGATTTCAAAATGCTATTAAGAAAGACAGAGTTTACCTCCAAGCTGACGATTTGCCAGTCCACGGAATGGAGAACGTCTGTAGGAATATATTTACTTAGATATGGAATGAATATATCTACCTCCTTATGCGTATTTCTCGCCGAATCCATCTTGACACAAGAATATTTAATAATATTATTTACAGATCTCTTAATAGAGATCAGGTTTAAACTCCAGTTGTCACTGCAAAATAAGATTGAAAGTACTTTAGCGGCAATTCTGAGAATTATTTAAATTGAAAATGTCAATGTTAATGCATAAAACATGAAGAAGCACTTAATATATCTTACTTGGTATGATAAGGAATGACCGTATACTTTGTTGCTAGTGTGAATCCACTTGTCAGACACTGTGACAATGTGTCATTATTCTCCTTGAAGGCCTGGAGCAGAAAGTTACTCAGCACCAGCAACTCGTTTGATGACTCTTTTGCAATGTCAAATTGCAAGAGTGTCAGCCCGGGCTCTATCACAGGATCACTAATAGAAGCCCGTCTGTCTTTGAGATTGAGGCAATCTAGGACTCTAAAATTAATACTAAATTCAAGTTCTTCTAGTCTAAAACAAAAAGGAGTATCAATTGTATCTATAGCATCCGATATGTCTTTCTCAAATTTAAGATAATCATCCGAATCTATATATGTATAGAAATTGGGAGGAGGAGGAGGAGGAGGAGGTGGAAGTGTAGTATCTATAGCAATTATAGGAGTATCCAAAATAGAGGTAGCTATATTTACAACATTATCAACAGCAGCATTATCTACAATGGATTCTGGGATAGGCTTCACTTTCTTAGGAGCACGCTTGGGGGCTGTCTGCTTCCTAGGATGCTTCGTAGGAAGATGAGTCCTATCTACAAGAGTTGGTCTAGGAGCAGCAGGCTGAGATACATGTAAGCTACATTACCTATCCCTCATTCTCATTAGAAGCTAAAAATCCTTGGGCATTATGGTAACCCTCTTGGTATGGATGGCAAACAAAAAAGAATCCTCAAAAACAAGGCTAATATAATCTTCAGCAGTCTCCTGAAGGCACTGAAGAGCACTCGGTGTGAATCTAACGTGTTGTCCGAGATCATTTCTTGTCCGGACAGCACGGTAGAATGGAGCTCTTGGGATCAACAGAGCTGTTGACCTCTGAGAGCCACCTGCTGCGGTTGTGCGTTCTAGGTCTAGCAGGGGGTGTGATGGCAACCGCAGGAGATGAGGATGAGCCAGGAGAGAAGAGGTCTCTCCTTGTCTGCTTTCTCTTATCCATGGGCATGAACTATGTGATAGCGGACTTGTGCGTGAAGGTTAGGATATGAAGGAAGGGATGATAAAGAACTCGTAGAGGACCGCTATGTACGGACAGAATGTACGGTATATCGGAGCTATGCGAGCCGAGTATCAGAGAGAACGATTAGATTTGAGAAAAGACGCACAAGCGCGATATGGGGTGACACGTAGGAAGACGTATCGGCCCTGCGCATGGAAGGTAGTAGGAGAAATTTTGATTGTGTAGGGCACGCACAAATGCGATGATATGTGGAGCAAAAAAAACAGTGAAAAAAATTCATCGAAATTTGTGATTTTATATCGGGGTTCGCACGTGCGAAAGAATGTCCTGTCACATGTGTGGGAGTTGTACGAACAAATGCGAGAGCGACACGTGTCACCCTATCACACTACACATGTGGGATTTGTATGATCGAATGTGAGAGCGACACGTGTTTATGAGCAATCGAATGAGCACGTGACACGTGTCTAGGTGTCATTTCACACGTGTGCAAGTGTCATCTCACACATGCCTACGCCTGTTGTCGAATTGAAAGTAGACACGTGTCATAAGTCCGTTGACCACACGTGCAAAAATTTAGTATAAATGGCACAGAAACCGAATAATTTTTTACCTTTTGCGTTCTCGAAATTCGCGACATATCACTTTTGTGTTGTTGTTCATTTGCTTGCAAGTATACCTACTCGCACACAAGTGCGATATTTTGTATCTATCTGCCGTACATATCCATCTTTTGCGCCATTTTGATAGTTAATTTTGGTTCAGTTCTCCCGCGCGCACAAGTGCGATATTCACGCTACTGCCATGGCAACTTCCTCATCATCCTCACGAGAATCAGGCCTGAGTTCATTTTTGAGTGAATTTGGGATTACTGAAAATCTGGACTACGTAGTTCCACAGCCTATTCAGGCCATATCTACATGTTTTCAGGACTGCACAACCAAATTCTGACATATTTTATGAACATTATGTCAAATTTAGAGATATACTTAGCAAGCCTGTTTTCTCCATAGGTCAACTCTAGTACATGCATTATACTGATCTTGTTCATTTCTTCCCAGCTTTTAGACATAGACTAGATAGAATGTTCACCAAATTGTTTGATCTTTTCAAAAGTAGTTCTATGTGTCTGTATTGCAACAAGAAATGTCGATTGGTTGAATATCAGAGTGGCTTCGTACTTTTTCTTTTAGTTTAGATCCAAGATGATGATGAGTTTCCTGTTGCTGACCCTCCTTCTGCACCCTCCTCTGTTCAGTCAGCCATTAAGGATATCAGTCACTTTCTTATCGACACTCCTGATAAAGAAAGTGACTTCATTGATTTAAATGCTGATGTTGTCCGGGATTCTTTCGTTGGCCAAAATACATCTGATGATGAATCCAAATCTATGGAGGATTAGAAATGTCTTTTCAATTTGTCTGTATATTATATTAATGACGATGTATATTTTACTACTGCTGATTTATATAAATTTTTTGACTATCGTGAGGACGAGGTTCTATGTTTATTATCTGGCACAATTTCCGAATTCTCCGACTTTGTAGATTTTGAGACAGATGACCTTGTTGCTGGTATTGATTTTGATGATGAGGAGGGTCTTATGACTGGTGAAGAATGCATGAATAAGACTTTATCAAATATAGTTGAGGATGGGCGAGGCAGACCATCCGATGAAGAATTCATGGCATTTCAATCCCAGATGGGCTTCCCTCGTCCATCATTAATCCATTTCACTGATGATTCCACTACAGTACGTGGTCATTATATTGATCATCCTAATCTGGTTGCTGCTGATGATGAAGAATGTGTAAGTGTTTAATCTTCCTTGCATTTGAATGTTTTCAATCACTGAATGTGTTTTTGCTAACATATTTCCTATTGCAGGATGCTCTCATAATAGATGATTTTGTTGCGAGATGAGGTGGTTTCAGACAACACGCATCCTCGTTCCAGAGGGACACTGGACTGGGCCACTATCTTTAGCATTTCTTGAAGAGTGAGATCTGTATTGCTCATTCCAAGCTGAGCCTAGTCGGGGAGAGTCTTATAATGGCAGTTAATGCTTTATCATTTTATTTAGGAGGACATAAATTTGTTAAGACAAATAAGATCATTTTTGTCGAAGGATCTTATGTTTTGAACATTTTAGGCTTTACTGATGGGAATGTTCCTTTAAGGAGCTCCCATTATTCATTGTATTCCACTTATATTGAGCTTAGTGGAAATAAGGATAATGCACATCTATTAGATGCATACGCTAGCAGAGAATTTCTTCATGACAATACTACCATAGAATCTGATACAAGATCTGATGATGAATAGTTGACACTTTGTATAATACAATACATTTACATTGGGTATTGTTCCTCTCTTGTTCAATGAATTTGCAAAGCAATTCTGAACATGTCATGATGATCTTCTACTCAGCAATGATGATCTTCTACTCAACAATCATCTAATTTTCTCTTCCTGTATGAACTTGCATGCTTTTCTAAACTTGTTGTATTGTGTGGACTTTGTTATATGTCGAATCTGAACTCTGCGGTAGAACCATTGAAACAGTTGACAAATGTAGTTTCGTTTTTCATTGGTTCCTCCATGTTGTGTATTTCGATGAAATGTTGCTCGTGCTTGCCAGTGTGACTTCTCCATCCCTTGTGATGATCATACACTCAAGCTTCCATATGTATTTGCAAAAAATGTTGTATGATCTCTTAGTATGTGCTGCATATGTCAAAACCATAATGTTAGTCTTATGTTTAGATCTAAATATATATGAAAATTTTATACTAACCATGTAATGAGTGATGTGATCTTCTCCCCATACTTTTGATATTGCATTAACAAACTCGACACAAGTCCTTTGGACAGCTTCCTTATCAATATTAGAGTATTTTTCTTTTTTTAAAATAGCAATCATACTATCAAGCTTTTTCCATACATCAACTTTTAGTACTCTGGTTTTGCCGTCTTTCTCGAAGTCCTGAGTGGCAGCAATAATATCTGTCCAGACTGAGTGTTGAATATTAGAAGCCTTACCAGTATGAAAACGACGTGCTTTTGCTCCTCCTATGCTTGGCATGTTCCCATTCTTTTCTGAAAGCTTTTCATCTTTTTGAATTTTGACATGTCCTTTATGGAGTCCTGCTTTTGATAAAACATCTTCTAATCGAGAGATAGCTTCCTTTGCTAATGATGCTGGCTTAGTATTCCAAGCAAAAACTATATGAAGATAAATGATCTTTTCTATTAATCTAACTTCTACATGAAGAGCATTTTTTAAGGGGATAGACAGCACAGGCTTTTAGTTTGGATCTGCATATTCTCTAGTAATTCATGTACTCCTAGTTACATCTTTTTTTCCATTTTCATGCAGTACAAACAAGGGTGTTTTGATGTAGCACCGTCAGAGACATTATACATACATTTCAATGTTTTCAAATCACCTACTAAGTGCCATTCAACATTGAAGTCTCCAACTCCTGGAACATTGAGAAATCCTCCATCCATATGGTCCTTGATGATCCTAGGATAAGATGTCCTTGAGAATATCCATGATAATATATCATGATCCTCTTTCAGCACCTGTCCAAAGAATGAATCATACTTAGTTTACAATGTATTAATACTATTCAATGAATGTAATGTAATAATGAGGCTAGTTACCTGAAACGCTGCCAACCACCGTATATCATTTTCTAACTGGACACTGAATTTGAAATCTTCTTGGTTCTCTGTTTGGGATAGAGCACCATTCATAAGAGTTATACTAACCCTTTCCATCTTCTGCCCTTTCACAATTTCTGACTCATCTAACTTAAGTACTGTGATTATTTTGCCATTCACCTTTTCATAGGTTATATCATAGAATGTGATGATGTATCTCAACAAGTAATTTAGATCAACAAATAAATTGTTTGATGAATTATAGAATATTGATCTTCCATCAGTTTCATACACCTCCTCAATATGAAATGGAGTTATGCATACCTATGCTTAATGTATCCCTCTCTTTATTCAAGTGGTATGTCCTAGGGATTGGGACTTTTCTAATTTGAACCTGCTTAAAAGCTTCTCTAATCAGTTTAAATATTGTTGCATATGCTTCCCTACTAATACCTGCAAAATCACAAGCACCCTGAACTATAGTCTTATCTAAAATATTTTGAATGTCCACCATCAAAGACTCTGCTATTTTACACTTTACATTTGAAATCCTATTGTTCATCATGATACGCTCAGTGGATTTGCAAGTCAATATTGTGCCCAATGACATTCCTAGTGAAGCATTGTCTTTAATATTCCGAGGAGCTACTAATGCAGATCTGCAAAAAAAACAGATAGTTAACAAAATATCACCATAGCTGAAATTAAATCCAAATGCCATTGAAAAACTTACAAAATTTAAAATATGATTACTTGAATGCACGGATCCTTCTATTTCGATAACCTCCTTTTGAAAGTGTTTGAATATCCTTGCAACTTTGTCACTTTCGCTTCTTACTTTCAGCCTTCTTCTTTACCAAATCCACATCCTTCAGTAATTGTAGGTTTTCAATACGAATAGACTGTAAGACTGATTGCATTTGCTCTAGTTCTGATTTGATATTGATTGTTATCTTCTGTAATGATTCATTATTATTTTTTAAGTTGTTCATTTTCTTCTAACGTCTTTTGGAGATGACAATCTCTATTCTGACAATAAGAGGATATTCGAATTAACTCACCTTCTAAAAAGTGAACTTTATTCATATAAAGTTGTTTTCCATGGTTTTGCAATCTTTCACAATATCCTAGTAATCCACTATGCCCATCGCATATCCATGTAACTAAATGAGTTACTGAAGAGAATGTGGGATGTGTCAAAGTGCTTGGATCTAGTGGATATAATGTTCCATCTGTCCACAAATCCGCATTTTTCTTTCCTTCTGCCCTATAACGAGAACGATCTTCAGCAGATATTTGAACTCCTTTGCCTCCTCTTCTCTGCAAAGGTGCCAAATCAACAGGGATATCCACATGTAGATGATATAATGTCATCATCAAAAAAATAATAGAGTAATCAGTTGCATCAAAGTACTATGACCAGATTCTATGAAGCAAAACAAAATACTCATCTTTGATTATATTATATACTGTGTACGATCAATCCAATCTCCATGCTTGTATGCTTGATTGAAATTTGAAAATGCCGCTCATTTTTTCATTCCAATAGGTAGTTGGAGCTCATATTTCCATTCTCGTGGAAGGAATGCATATGTAAACATTTTGCAATTTTTCCTAATTCGAATTTGGGGATGGCGGCCATATTCTAGATCCAGTGAAAATATTGCCCTTTTCGTAACCAATGGAGAGAATATTTTTGAATTTAGTCAAGTTATACTGCGAACTGTTAACGGTTCTTAACTGTGACTATAGACACTTTGGGTAGATCATTGGGAGTTGGTGAGGCCTTGGGAGTGGTGTGGGCAAGCAAATAAACAATATTGTTTTATTTATTTTGATATTTTTGTATATCCTACATTGCATTCCTTAAAGGGTCTTTTTGATATTGAGAACTCCTCTAATGAAATGCTGAAAGAATTTTTATGAATTTTGTATCATAGCCAAGCTTAATCTCCCTATCAAGTCTTAGGTAGTAGCCACATAATTGTAAGCATCTAATAAGTAATTGAAGGAGAAAACTATTTCTTTTTATTCTCTAAAGAAAAAATTTGTATTAGACCAAGAATATTAGAGATGTAATTTTCTGGAAGACCTTTTCTTACAAAAAATATTATTTTTCTTACACTCCATGGCATGAAATCAATGATGATGAACATGATGCTAGTTTCCTTTGATTCTTCTTGCACAAGGCATTTAGTTTTCCCTCTCTTCCCTTAAATATAAGGAATTCATTGGCATCATGTAAGGATTTTATTACTCAAATATCTTTTTGTAGTTATATATGTTATACTCTTGGAGTACATAAGAATATAAATGGAGCGAGTCCACATTTTCCCAATACACATCCCATCATTCTCTTCCAACTTTATTATTTCCAACTTTTTTGTCATACCTTGTGATCTCCAATGAGAGTTATGCTTTGTGTTCTATAAGGTCTTTGTAAGATTCTATAGATAAAATTGATATCCCTTCCCATGGTTTATGATATTTTTTGGGATTGAATGTAGTGACTCGTTACATTGTCAACTTCTTGAATCATAGAGTATTTGGAATGTCCTTGCCTTTGGAATGAGTAGGCAAAGACATAATGGCCTCGCCTAGCCTCACCTTTCCATCTAAAACATTAGTTTGGAAGCTTTCATATGTACATTTTCTAAACAAGAGGATTTCTATGGAGTTGGAAATCCTGTAGTAATTTTATAATTTTGAGGAGAAAATGAACATGGATTTCTATCCCAACATGGGCATCAATAAAGAACAAAACATGCTCAACCTCCTTGGAGGAGGGCAATATACCATTTCTTGAGACAATGAACACCTCCATTTCATCTTGAAAATTGATTAGAAACCATCTTTTTCCATGAATGTTGTGAGAAATTGGCAAAAATCTAGCTTGGTATTTTTTATGATAGAAGTTTGTAAGTGAATCTCACATGTGTGGAGGATGTTCCCACGTGTGGAGAATTGTAAAGTAAATCAAAATGTTTGATATAGGGGTCTCATAGAATTTCATAGTCAAGCGTTTAGGTGTAGGATGTTGATAGGGTCAAATTTGGCATAGATGGCAAATTATCCATTTCCACTTGTAATGCCACTATTGAGCCAAAATAGAGTAGGAGGCCAAACTTGTGCCAATTAGAGTGTAGACAAGTGTAATGCTTTTGTTTGATGAAGTTTAAGAGGTCCAATAGGATTTAGAGGTGGAACCATGAGTGGTCCAATAGAATTTGAGGTTTGCTTGGATCAATGGTCCAATAGAATTTAGAGGCGCATGGATCAATGGTCCAATAGGATTAAGAGGTGGCAAAGTGTGATCCAATCATAGTTAAGCATAGTGGTAGCTCATGAATCTACTAGTATCATTGTACTCCTCATTTTGGATCTAATTGATTTTGAGATTGAGTGGATTTTGAGTGTAAGTGATTTTCTAGCTTTCTCTCTCTACCCGAGAGCTCATGATGATTTTCTCTCTCTACCCGAGGAGAGCAGCTTGTTTTTACTTAGATTACTTTTGGAACACTTCCCACACATGTGAGTGAGAGTTGGAACTGATTGAATGCATGTAGTAGTGTGTTTTTGCCATAGAATCAAAGATAGATCTTGAATCTCAATCTAGTCTTGATCTTGGTGCATCTACACACCTTAGGAGATCACAAGTACATGTAGTGGACAATCCACACGTGTGAAATTCAACAAATGTCACTTAAGGATATAAACGAATAATTGCTACTTGGATTAAAAAGACTTAGCATTCCAAAGGCTTTTCCAAAAATAAAATATTGCTAGAAGAACTTGAGAGTTATCAGAAAGTTAGATAAGTTGGTTGAGTCTACTTTGAATAAATATGTATGCTAGGTCCCTTGAACTTATCTTATTTGATATGGACTTGTCCATGTAAAAGGATCATGCTACCACTTTGATGTGGAACAAGGAAAAAAGACCATTGAAAGGCACCATAATCAATTGGTCAAAAAAGTAGAGAGGACATATAAACACACCTCTCTTCATGCTCAAAGCAAAGATGTGAATGACTCATGGGGCCAAAATCAAGTAAATGTTGTTAAAAGGATAGGCAGGGAGGCTAACAACGAGATTTCAAACAAATGAGAAGTCCTATTTCTAAGCCACCACCCAAGCCCCACCACTTACAAAAATTATACAAGAAGATTTTTAACAAACATTGTGAATGCCTACAACAAACACCTAACACAGGTGTAGAATTATAAATAAATAAGTCAATCACCAAACAATGATAAATTTTGTACTAAAGTGCAACAAAAGATGTGTCATAGTTAATTAAGTCGAACCACAAAGTGCCAATTGTATGTAAAGTTTTATGCATCTTGAAGCATCGACTAGTTAAATCAATTTTGTAAACTAGTTTACATGCCTTCGTGCACCACATCAAAATTTTGTGAGAGTACTTTAGTTAGAGTTAAGAAGCTTGTAAAGTAAAGGTTGATCTTAAATAAAATACAACTAGCTCTAGATTATATTTTTTGAACTAGCCAATAGTCTTTGGCCACCTAAGTGGACAAGGGCCCATGTACATAAGCCTAAAACCTTTTCTATTTTTTGTGCTCCTCATTTGTGAAATTAAAGCATAAAGCTTCTTCAAGTGGTGTGTGTGTGTGTGTGTGTGTGTGTGTGTGTGTGTGTGTGTGTGTGTGTGTGTGTGTGTGTGTGTGTGTGTGTGTGTGTGTTGTGAATCTGATCTCTGTCTGATGCAACTGATGCGAACCGGATTATTGCGCTCTATTGCCACCGATGCAGATCCGTTGACCGAATGTTCGTTGTGTAGGAGAAGTCGAGCAATCACGATTCACTGATGCAAAGCTCAGATGGAGCCGATCTGTCCGGTTGAAGCTATTGCTTCATTCCGCGATTACACTTCCTCCGAACTACAAATAGCTACTGTTTATCTGATGTAAAAAAAAACAATATAGGCAGTAGGTAATGTTAATCAACTAAGATTGAGAAACAGCGGATTTATATCTACTGATAGCAAGCATAAAATCATTCACAGAATATGCAAGTCTGACAGATAACTGTATCTCATCTATTATTAGAATTGAGCTTACAACAATATCATTGATAGAGAGCAAAGAGCAGAAAAAGAGAAGAATAGAAAAATATAGAAAAGTGAAAATAGTTGTGCATGAAAGCCTACCAACAAGCAAAACATAGCGATTGAGCTGAGTGTCAGGCCGCCAACAAGCGAGACAATGATCATCTCGCTCAAAACACAAAAATTGATAATGCAACTACTCTCTTCTCCATCTTCTTATTTTTTGTCATCTTGATTGCTAGAATGATTTATGTTCTGTGATCTGTAGTCGCATGCCTAGGATCTTGAAGGCTTCCACATAATAAAACCAAAGGAAAAGAATCTGTTCGTGAAACCAATCTGTTCGCGACATGGTATCAGAGCACTGAGGGTATCAATACTGATATCTCAATAGTGATTCTCTAGGCAACATAATATGGCTACAACAATCTAGACAAGAATAGCAATCATTCTTGATGGCAAAAACTACAGAGTGTGGAAATTCAAGATCAAAACACTTCTAAAAATTAATGTACTTCGCAGATATGGCATGGTGGACTGCAAGCCCATAGACACACCCATGGATCTAGGATCAAAGCTATCCAAAGACATGTGCCCTAGAACTCAAGCAGATCAACAAGAAATGTGCAAGTATCCTTATAAGGATCTATAATGTATTCTAGGATCTGCACACGGCCTGATCTAGCATATGCGGTAAGCACACTGTCTCAATACATGTCCAATCCAAGATTACAGCATTGGAAGGCTCTGCAAAGAGTACTAAAGTACATTCAAGCTACAAAGCACTATGCTTTGAGCTATGATGGCAATACAGAAGCTACACTCACACTTGTTACATATTCAGATTCAGATTGGGCAGCAGGAGACGTGGATACCAGAAAATCCACATCAGGATATATTTGTTTCCTTGCGGGAGGACCCATTTCATGGAACAGCAGAGAGCAGAAATGAATTTCATTGTCCTCCACGAAATTCGAATACATCACAGCTACATCAGTAGTGAAGGAGATAATCTGGCTCAAAAGGTTGTTATATGATCTGCAATTCCCACAGATCGGTCCAACAATACTCCAGTGCGACAATCAGAGATGCATAGCTCTATATCTGAACCCACGTACTCATGCTAGAACTAAACACATAGAAGTTCAGTTCCATTTTCTTAGCGAGAAAGTTCAGAATAAAGATGTTGTACTAAGTTACTGTCACACAGACAATATGTTGGCTGATATTTTGACAAAGCCATTGTCTAGAGATAAACATTCTATCTTAGTGGATGTGATAAATCTCAACTGCAGTTCAGATTCGTAGCAGTAGGCTTAAGGGGGAGTGTTGGAATTTAATCTAACTCCTACTCATCCCAACAGCCCTCCTTCCTTCTCTCAAAACTACTCTCTCAAAGATGTCTGCAGAAAAAAGAACTGTTTGTCAACAATCTATTTTTTTGAACTGAATGTCACAATAGGCAGCACTTTGGCTTTGATTCACTATCCCTTGTTTCAAAATTGTCATAAAAATTGGGTATATGAAACTAAAGCGGATAAAAATTGCACTCTTTTTAATAAAAATAGAGTACATGAGTGTGAAGTTGTGCACTAGTCTGAGAGGCATGAAAATAGAGCTTTAGAAGATGACCGTTTCTAATTGGATGATAAGACCTGATTCTGATAAGAATTGGATTGTCCAGCTTGATCACTAACTGGTAAAGGTGCAAATTTTATTCTAAATTAACTTGGCTTGTTAATGATTGTAGTTCAATGATCAGTACTTTAAATCTAGTTAATTAACTAGAGTTGTCTTATTGTAGAAGTTGTCATTGTAAATAGTAAACTCTATATACAAGTAGGTGGATTGTCAATGTTGTCCTTGAAGTCATCTGAAAGTACATGGATCCACTTTTCCCTGCATTGAATTTGATCTGACTTGATGAGGGAGTCGAGTGATTTGAGTAAGTCGATTGTCAAGTGATGATGGAATGTCGAGTGACTTGAGTTGGTGGATGAGTCGGGTAAGTCAATAGAGTTGATGCGATAATATCTGTCTTGCAATAGACTAATGATATTTCCTTGTTGTGCACTTTTTTGATAAGGTAGTGATACCTGATTTCAATATGCTTGCTTCGAGAGTGAAATCTCAAATTTAGAGATAGTGCAATTGTGCTTTGGTTATCACAATGTATGGTGGTTGGATGTAGGTGAGCAAGGTCGATATCTGCAAGTATTCTGATTCAGTTGATGATAATGCTACTGAGGTCTATTTTCGACTGTTCCATAAGATTGGGCCTTGATTGAATAAGAATACAAATCCAAAAGTTGATTTTCGAGTATTGATATCTCTTGCCCAATCTACATCTGTATAACCTTCAAGAATGTTGGCAGATTGGCTGTGTCCATAACAGATGCATAGATGTTTTGTTGCTTGGATATGTTTCATGACCTTCATGAGTGCTTTCCAATGTGTTGGACCTGGATTCGATAGGAACTGGCTAAGTGAACTAATCAAGTATGCAAGATTGGGCTGAGTGTAGAGCCTTGCATAGATCAGTGAGCTGCTAATGGAGTGAAATGGTTATTGTTTCATTTTCTCCTTTTCTGCCTCGGTTTCAGGACATTGTTCCTTCGATGGATTTAGACTACGGTCGAGTGGAAAGTAGCTTGATTTGCAGTTGGTCATTCCAGCACATTAATGAGATATCGTTGTTAATTGATGAAATCTGTCTGCCGCATCGATCTCTATGAAACTAGATTTCGAGGCAGTGATGGGCTGGACCCATATCAGTCATCTTGTATGCCTATGCTAACATGCATTGTGTGTCCTTCAACAAATTCAAATTGTTACTAAATAGTAACATATCATCTACATATACAATGATGATTGTGAAGGAAGTAGAAACAGACTTGAAGTAGACATTCGTTGCTTTAGCTTCACATTTTGGTTGGCCTTTGCATCAGATGGTTGTGAAATCTGCTTTTCTAAATGGTGAGTTAGAAGAAGAAGTGTTCATGGATCAACTTGAAGGCTTTGTAGCGAAGTACGGGAAATAATCAAGAGATGATAGACATGATCAAGAAAGACCTCATGGAACAATTCGAGATGACAGATCTCAGCCTGTGGCAAAAAGGACATGAAGTGGGTTTAACACAGGTGAAGTATGTCAAAGAGTTGTTGCACAGGTTTAGGTTGCAGGATTGCAAACCAGTAAATACTCCTATTGAACCAGGTAAAAAGCTTTCTAAGCTTGATGAGTCATAGTCATTTGATGCTATGTTGTATAGACAGTTAGTAGGGAGCTTGATTTACCTTACTATGACTAGACTAGATATATGCTATGTTGTTGGCATTGTAAGTCAGTTTATGACAGCACCTATGGAAACGCATTGGAAAGCAGCTAAACGCATTTTGCGTTATGTGAAAGGCACTTCAGAGTATGGCTTGATTTATAGGAAGCATGATGGTTTACCTGAGTTGTGTGGCTATGTGGATGCAGATTGGGGAGGTGACTATGATGATCGTAGATCCACCACAGAGTATGTATTCCAGTTTTGTGGTAGTTGCTTTTCCTAGTCTAGTAAGAAGCAAAGTACAATTGCTCTTTCCACCACAGAAGCAGAGTATAAGGCAATGTGTAGTGCAACACAGGAAGCTATATGGTTGAGACAAATATTGGAAGAAATTGGCATGAAGCAGAAAAATCCCACAAATTTACATAGCGACAGTCATAGTGGCATTCAGCTAGCAAAGAATCCAGTGTTCCATGCGAGAACTAAACACATTGAGATTTAGTGTCACTTTATACGTGAGAGGCTGCTGAGTCGTGAAATTCATGTTGTTCATTGTAGCATAGAAGAACAACTAGCTGATATTTTCACTAAGCCACTTACTGGAGAAAAGTTTGATAAGTTTAGATCAAAGCTTTCTGTACTTAAAGTTTGTTGACTTTAGGCTATGTATATGACTATAAAAAGTAGACTCTACTTTAAGAGAGAGAGCAAAACCTGAGAGCTCCAAGAAGGTCCTCAATGACAAAGTCTGAGTTATCAAAGTCCATGCAATCTATTCAGTCAAGTGTGCACCTTGCAAGGGTGAGAAGCAATCGAGATGCTACTATCTTTGAACTTTTCATAGATAGTGTTAGAAGACTTGAAATGACTTGTTTTCTATCTTCAATATTCATGACATTTTGTACATTATGTAGATGTGACAAGACAATGAAGTTGAATGCTTTCTAATCTACATTTGTTGTTGGTAAATCTATTTCCTTGGATAACTATTTTTGTAATAGTTTGAAAAATGGTGTCATAAAAACACCATTCAATGTATTGTACTTGAAATACTTTGAGTCCGCATGCTTTGTGCATGATCATTTCAATGTAAGAACCAAATATTATCCTAATTCAATGAAACGAATAATGGTAGTTTTATGCCCTTCAAGTAGAGATTGTAGTTTTATCTACATGTATTCCACCAAAGAAGTTGTCAATGGTGGAAATATGGTCTTTCATGAGTGGAAGACTTGCAAACTTGAAGAAGCACCTTTGCATTAGCATCTTATTCAACTCATTGATGGAGAGGAGTCAAGTCAAGCGCAAGGGAAAGATGAAGGGTCGAGATCTCCAAGAAGACCTTCAAATCCCAAGATGGAGGTATCAAGGCTCAAGTTCATTGGCAAAGGAAAGAAAGATGAGAAGCATGACATCTTTCATGAATTCATCAATCCATTTGATGTTGCTTTATGTGTGCAAAGTTTCTTGAAGGCAAGGGCTTGGCATCATCATGTAGAGATCATCAAGATCGTGAAAGTAATACGAAGATCTTGGCATCCTCAACTCAAGATCCTTTTTTATTCTTTTGAAAGCATTTTGAGAGAGCATGATCCATTACATATCCTTATGTTAAATGATGTATCAATATTCATTCTTGCATTATATGGTGATAATCTCCTCTTTCACAAGCAACTATCACTTGCATAAAAAAAAGAAAATTGGAAGAAAATGGAGCCATTTGGCTCCATTACGTTGTAGTCCCTTTCTCGTGCCTCCCTATGGATGCGATTTTAGATGCTAAGATTGGGTTGTTGGATTTGCAACAAGGTGAATATCGCTTGTAGAATAGACTTCGATCCAATGAGGAGAGGGTGAGACTATCTAGAAGTGAGGATCGCAACTAAGGTTGTCACCGGCCTTAGAACATGAGCCAAACATGGAATCGTGGCTAGATTGTGAATGGAATGAATCTTTTTACTTTCTCTTTTTTCTTTTAACTTCTTTTTGGCTTTGGCTTTCCTAGGCATCAGTGGCTCTAGTTTTTAGTTTCTTTTGGTTTATCTAGGCATCAATGGCTCTAGTTTTTGTTTCTTTTGGTTTATCTAGGCATCAATGGCTCTAGATCTTCTCCTCTTGAGGTTAATCTTCCCAAGGGAGGTGAATCATGTAATAAAACTTTCTACCTACGAATCTTAATAATGTCTTCTTCTGGTGTGTGGATCTAGCAACGATTTTCCTTGAATGTGGCTCTTATGGATAATAGTTTCAAGCACTAAGAGTGAAGAATGCTTGTGATAATGATTGAGCTTGAATGTGATAGCATGATTAACAAAAACAAAACAAGCATTCGACATCCATAGATTGATCACATACAAAGAAAATAGAAGGTCCTTAGACAATGAAAGCAAGAAGATGATGAGTCTCTCTCTCTCTCTCTCTCTCTCTCTCTCTCTCTCTCTCTCTCTCTCTCTCTCTCTCTCTCTCTCTCTCTCTCTCTCTCTCTCTCTCTCTCTCTCTCTCTCTCTCTCTCTCTCTCTCTCTCTCTCTCTCTCTCTCTCTCTCTGCAAATGAAAAAGGTGTTTATAAAATGGTGTCATATACCCTAATATAGACAAGTCTAGTGTTAGGGTTTGATGGACCCAAAACCATGTGCTACAACAACTTGAGTTGCATAAAGAGATTTTATTTAATTTCATTTTCACCTCTTTTACATTAAGTGGGGCACTATTCGTATGAATTGATATATTTCTATGCATGGAATATAAAGTTCCACATGCAAATGCACTATGCTTGGAAGATACATGCATGTTCGAATTTGGAAATCATATGGTGGTTCGGATATATTGTGGATATTCCATGCGCAGATTTTCCAAGCATGAAACATCCATGCGAATTCAAATTACAAAAATGTGATAGGTTGCAATTTTGAAAGTTGTTTACAAAATTTTTATTACCAAAATTGAAAGCTATTGCAAATTTATGGTTTAAGTTTTAGCATGATCTAGGAGTAATATAACTATTTGTTGTTTTTAGCAAGTATTAGATATTAGATTATTACATTTATGAAGTACCTTGGAGGGGCATGTCACCACATGAGACATTGAGAATAACTAATAGTATCTTTGATTAGAGGTGGGTGTGATAGATTGGTTGGGGAATGTGTTGCCATTGTCTCTCTACATCTTTCCCTAAGAGCGTGTGTGATGCCTATCTTCAAAACGACAAAGTGGTTATTAGTTATGTCATGACAGTGGTAAGCTATTGTAATCGCCAAAAGCTGAGTTTTCATTCTTAGATGACATTTACTATGAGTTTTATTTTTTATTCTTTGGAACTACAATCGGTGTATTTTAATTTTTCAACCATTTGAATGCATCTTGAACTAACACGACAACTCTTCTGTCATATTTTAAATCGCCTTGTAAAACTCTAGAGATGACTGTCAAGTATAAAACAAACATTTCTCCTCAATGTCTAACATATTTTTCAATAAAATATAGGGTTACAAGGTCTAACCCTTGCTTGTAGGCCAGTCCCGAACACGAGTTAGGTACTATTTCTTCGGGGAGATACGATACAGCAACATAGAATGTACACTGTACTTGTAGAGTGTTGGGCAAAATGATCGTTCTACGGATTGTGCATCCAGGCAAACCTGGATTGCAAGGTGCTCAGGGCTTCTTCTGAGAACTCTTTATCATAAATTACAATATCCAGTGCCTGCACTACAATCTCATCAGCTCCACACTACCACCGCTTTATAATATCCAGTGTACACTACAATCTCATCAGCTCCCTTCTCGATTAGCACACTACCACCGCTTTCTGAGTGCAGGGTTGACATACTAGGAACCCGGATCACCTTCATAGCGGCCGCCTATTGCCCGAATGACCCCTTACTGAAATCGTCGATACTTTGCTTATGGGTTATTATTATCTATGTGACTTCCGTGAGATGATCGCCAGCAATAGTTAAAAGAGATAATTCCGGAGCATTCTAGAACGTTCAAATTCTAGAAGGAGGAGCCAGGAGTCTTTGGATGAGCACGTTGGGGCAAGAAATCCGGATATGAAAGCACGAACGCATTGACCAAATAAAGCAAACAAAAACCATACCTTGACTTTTATAGTAGATTTTGTGTTAAATAAAAAAAGATCTCATGCAACCACACCAAACATGCATATTCCAATTTCATATTCATAGGCATTCTATGCTGCTTATTAAGTATTTTATGTAAATCATTCTTTCATTTTATGTTGCAGCTAAGTTAAGTATGGCATTACCATAAATGTTGCAAAGATCTAGGTGATAAAAGCAAGGAACTTTTCATAAAATGTGAAGGATATGCAAATTTGTCTCCATATGGTGAGTTATCATCATAAAAACTACACCGAACCAACCAAGCATTTGTATGAAATGGAATTGTCTATGCAATCACACAAGAAGGCTCTTATCTAAGCAAAATTTAATGCATCAAACCATAGTCCACCAAAATGGTTTTCCATATCAACGTTAACGCATCTCAACACATTATATGTTGCATTCTAGGTTGTGTCCTAGCACAATTTGAGTGATTAAAAACGATATGACCATTTGGTGCATTATGTAAGCACTAATCTATGATCCAATGAGCAAAATTACTCTACTATTGAAAGAGAAGCATTGGCCTTAGTTTGTGCTGTCCAAAAAACAATCATTAATTTTGAAAGTAAAGTTGTGCATCTAGAGCATCAGCCCTTGATTTATGTAATTACAAAACCATTAATAACAAGCAGGTAGACTGACGGGTCCTACAAAAAATTGACATTGAGATCCATGTTTAGCCCAAAAGAATGCATACTTCAGGAGATCCATAATAGAGACTGCATGGAGTTTAGATGCGATCGCTGGTCACTACCAGCTGAATCACTCCTACAGTCCTCCAGAATGTAGTCAGGCACTGCTGATCTACGTTTATAAATTGATGTAGCATTCAACAAATTTTTCAACCAATGTGCGGAAATGAACAAATGAGAGAATCATACACACGAATTACAGCAGACACATTTGCATTCAAGATCATACATCATAAACGTGACATGTGCGCAATGGCTACAAGATCATCTATTGATTTTCTCTGACTCTTCAAGCACTGCACGCAGATCCATGCAGTGCGTTGGCATGAGAGAAATACAGTTCTCTCACGAGTGGATGTCTCGCTTACTAGCGGACCTGTGGATTACTATGCATCCTGCTCACAGAACTTGTCTCGCTCGCAGGCGGACTTGTTGTCTGTATTTTTGTCTTGATTGCTTACTAGCATCAAACTACTTCAGCTCTGTATCTGTGTATGTGATTGCTCGACTTCTCCTACACAACGAACATTCGGTCAACGGATCTGCATCTGTGGCAATAGAGCACAATAATCCGGTTCGCTTAGGTGGCCAAAGACTATTGGCTAGTTCAAAAAATACAATCTAGAGCTAGTTGTATTTTATTTAAGATCAACCTTTACTTTACAAGCTTCTTAACTCTAACTAAAGTACTCTCACAAAATTTTGATGTGGTGCACGAAGGCATGTAAACTAGTTTACAAAATTGATTTAACTAGTCGATGCTTCTCAGTATGTTCGATTTCATAGATAAATCCCGCATCTAAGAGGCGTTGTAATTCTTCTTTGATCTTGACCTTATAGATTGGATTGCATCTGTATGGACGACTAGCAGTTGGCCGTGCACCCGGTTTAAGCACGATACAATGCACAACTACTTGGGGTGAGATTCCATTCATGTCTTTATAGGTCCACACAAAGACATGTCGATATTTTTGCAGGAGCTTTTCAAGTCATCTTTGTTGTTCGCAATTCAGATGAGCTCCGACGTGTACAATATCACGTTGAGCTTGGGGTAAGTGGACTGTGACATCCTCGATCGTATAGTCCTGCTCTTTAGTACAAAATTTATCATTGTGTGGTGATTGACTTATTTATTTACAATTCTACACATGTGGTAGGTGTTTGTTGGAGGCATTCACAATGTTTGTTAAAAATCTTCTTGTATAATTTCTGCAAGTGGTGGGGCTTGGGTGGTGGCTTAGAAATAGGACTTCTCATTTGTTTGAAATCTCGTTGTTAGCCTCCTTGCCTATCCTTTTAACAACATTTACTTGATTTTGGCCCCATGAGTCATTCACATCTTTGATTTGAGCATGAAGAGAGGTGTGTTTATATGTCCTCTCTACTTTTTTGACCAATTGATTATGGTGCCTTTCGATGGTCTTTTTTTCTTGCTCCACATCAAAGTGGTAGCAAGATCCTTTTACATGGACAAGTCCATATCAAATAAGATAAGTTCAAGGGACCTAGCATACATATTTATTCAAAGTAGACTCAACCAACTTATCTAACTTTCTGATAAACTCTCAAGTTCTTCTAGCAATATTTTATTTTTGGAAAAGCCTTTGGAATGCTAAGTCTTTTTAATCCAAGTAGCAATTATTCGTTTATATCCTTAAGTGACATTCATGGAAAAAGATGGTTCTTAATCAATTTTCAAGATGAAGTGGAGGTGTTCATTGTCTCAAGAAATGGTATATTGCCCTCTTCCAAGGAGGTTGAGCATGTTTTGTTCTTTATTGATGCCCATGTTGGGATAGAAATCCATGTTCATTTTCTCCTCAAAATTATAAAATTACTATAGGATTTCCAACTCCATAGAAATTCTCTTGTTTAGAAAATGTACATATGAAAGCTTCCAAACTAATGTTTTAGATGCAAAGGTGAGGCTAGGCGAGACCATCATGTCTTTGCCTACTCGTTCCAAAGGCAAGGACATTCCAAATACTCTATGATTCAAGAAGTTGACAATGTAACGAGTCACTACATTCAATCCCAAAAAATATCATAAACCATTGGAAGGGATATCAATTTTATCTATAGAATCTTACAAAGACCTTATAGAACACAAAGCATAACTCTCATTGGAGATCACAAGGTATGACAAAAAAGTTGGAAATAATAAAGTTGGAAGAGAATGATGGGATGTGTATTAGGAAAATGTGGACTCGCTCCATTTATATTCTTATGTACTCCAAGAGTATAACATATATAACTGCAAAAAGAGATTTGAGTAATAAAATCCTTACGTGATGCCAATGAACTCCTTATATTTAAGGGAAGAGAGGGAAAACTAAATGCCTTGTGCAAGAAGAATCAAAGGAAACTAGCATCATGTTCATCATCATTGATTTCATGCCATGGAGTGTAAGATTCTATGATGCTAGGTCTCATGACATTTTTCTTATTGGGATTTATTTGTGAGCCTATTCTTGTTCATACAAGAATTATTTATGCTCATCATCTCAATACAATTATTGATAAGTTTTGTAACATTCGTTAAACTACATTTATAATTCATAATAAGATACAAAAAGGGCACTAGATGTATGGGTTTTTAATGGGTAAGTAATATAGAGATCAAATCCTAGTTTATGCTAGTAGCTGGTGGTTTGTAGAAGGTCTTCAAAGTTAAAGTCTTCATGAGTTGCCTTGAAGGAAACTTCTTCTCTTGATTTAATGCTTGATTATTTAGCTTCATCTCAAGATGCTATTTGTGATGTGAAATAATCGATATAATTCTAATGGTTCTTCAATATCTTCTGTTACTTTCTACTCCTGGCTAGTATATTTCTTTACTTACCATTGTTGATAATAAAAGGATGACCTTATGGATCATGCCATTTTAATTTATTGGCACATTGATCTCATACATATCCTACAGTCTATATGGTCCTTGTTATCGTTGATCCTTAGTATGGTATTTGTGATACTTTCAAGGTAGTAAATCATTAAATCACATCTACAAAATTCTATTTCATCTAAGCACTCCAATTGTTCCAATCTCTATATAATAGCCTTATCCATACATACATTATTTTGTATCTAGACTCGATATGTAGAGATCAAATATTAGAAAAAAAGACTTTTCTTGTTCTATATACTAAGTTGGAATGGTTTATAGCTACTAGTTACCTTATAGGCAATGTGCGACATGGCCGTAATTTAAGTTGTCTATGTCCATGACATGACCATCATAATTTCTTGTACCTTATGGCAATAATTTTTTTCTATCACATCTACAAAATTCTATTTCATCTAAGCACTTCAATTGTTCCAATCTCTATATAATAGCCTTATCCATACATACATTATTTTGTATCTAGACTCGATATGTAGAGATCAAATATTAGAAAAAAAGACTTTTTTTTGTTCTATATACTAAGTTGGAATGGTTTATAGCTACTAGTTACCTTATAGGCAATGTGCGACATGGCCGTAATTTAAGTTGTCTATGTCCATGACATGACCATCATAATTTCTTGTACCTTATGGCAATAATTTTTTTCTGATTGTAGTGTTTGCTTACACTTGACCATGTGCTCTTGAATAATAAGACCATGCATAGGATTTCAGTCAAATATTCAACCATGTCATTCATGAAGTGGATTCTTTTATCTGAAGTTAGCATAGTGCATCCGAATCTACTAATATTAAACTTGCAACACTTTTTACAATAGCATCTTCAAGAGCCTAATTTCATTTGGCCCATTTTGTGCTATAATCAATGGCCTCTACATTATAATTATGTCCATGTGAAAAAAGTGGTGAAATTTTTCCTATGGAGTCCAATCTCCATTCTTGGAAAGGTCCAATGGGTTGCAATGGAATCAGTGGTCAATCCACTAGTTATGAAGCTAGACTGTATGTTTCCATAATGCTAGCCATCGATTTCCTACAATGAGCAATTTTTGTGTGAGAAGAGAAATGACCGCCTCCTTATTCCAGAAGAGCACCTTTCATCACAAATATGGTTTCACTTCGCTCCAAGCATCTTCTAAAGACACCATCTTGACCCAACATGTAAAGATTGCCAATAACCATTTGATACATTCTTGCTTTTAATATCAACTTTTTGTAGTTGATGTCCTTTTAGTAGTTTGAAAATTGTCTAATTGATAGATAATGCATTAGATCATTGTACCATTCAAGCAAGAAACCATCAACAAGATAACACACTCAAGAAGCAATGGCTTCAATCAGCAGCATATAGAACAAGATCTGCACAGTTCTTGATTCTTCAGGATCTAATTTCTAGCCTGGAAAGTTAAGACATCACTGATACTAAAGGGCGAAGGTTTATTCCCCTGGGTGGATGGCATAGAAGAAATGCCTACGACATCATGCAAGGAGCTACGCGAATGGAGAGAGAAAAATGACAAGGCAGTAGCCTTGCTATCTTCATCCATCTAAACTAGTCTCACACTTGACCTGGCCACATGCTCCAAAGCTAAGGAGATGTGGGATGCACTACTCACGAGATTTCAAACAAAATCAAGAAGTCAAATCATGATGCTGGAAGATCAATTGACAAATCTATAGTGGGATGGGAAGGACCTCACTATTTCTATAAGAAAGATGAAGGATCTATTTCTATCACTACACAACTCTGGAGCAGAGAATGCAGTGTAAGTTGAGAAGCAGCTCACTTACCTGTTGAGAGCCTTACCCAGATCATTCCAGACAATGAGAACCCTGCTCGCGAAAGATCCTACCATGAACCTCGAAAAGGCGATTGTCGAGATCCGAGAGGAAGTCGAGGCGAGAGAACATCTTGATCACAAAGATGGCTCTGACCAGGCCCTCTACGGCAACAAAGAAAAATTTAAAAACAATCTAAGCCTAAGAGGGAGGCGAATTAGAGGCATGATCGTGATCAACAAGCAAAAAATCCATTGCCTCTAGAAGTGGGCCGACTGTTAATTCAGCTTCTGGGAACCCTCGCACACACTAGAAAATGGTGATTCCTCCATTAGGAACTCTCGCAGCGATTCTTATGGATGCATATGGGTCAGATCTGATGACTGTCCAAGTTTCAAGAGCTATCTCCCAGGGGATCTCAAAAAGTCATGAAAAAGTGCTCTTTCAGAGTGTTTTTTTTTTATGAGATCTCGAGATTTTCTGATTTTTAACTTTTGTAAACTGGAATCATCTTCATCCAGATTTGATCTGACTGTTGGTAGTTCTCTGAAAGTTCTGATGGATACTTGGTAACAGATCCCTTAGTCAATCTCATGATCTGCTTCCTTCTTGATCCTATCTGGATCTGGATCCTTCTTGGATTCTGATGGATTTTTTCGATCTTGCCAGATCTGGCTGAATCTTGATGGATTTAACTTGATTTGGCATGATCTTCTTAGATCTAGCAGTGATGGCTTGGCAGATTACCTTTTCGTAACGTGCCCCCACTACTCTGGATCTATCTCACTATGGTGGCCAGTACTTGTGCAACCAGCTACCGTTGATGGGTGTATCAAATGTTGTCCCAACTCACTTTTCCAAATTCACGGCTCCATGATTAAGAATTTCCTTGATCTGATAGGGACCTTGAGATGGAACTTCAGAGGGCTCTGCGAGAGTTCTTATGAAGATTTGAATTTTTTTGGATTTTTTCAAGGGTTTTTTGAATTTTTTATGATTTTTCTCTGATTTTTACAATCTGCTTGGAACTAACTCTCGCAGGCTTCTATGCAGGTTTGGAACAGTACCCTGGAGCTACTGCCAGTCATGCAAGAGTTAATTCACACTGGTTCTAGAGATATAAGAATCTGATGAGATTTTAGGCTCTTTTTCCCTCCAAAATTGCAGATTGGTGTGTTTTTTTGGGTTTTTTGGCTGGTTGATTTGGATTTCAAGCCCTTAGAGGCTGTTCAGGGCCTCATCTACCCTCTCACACCTCCTCCGCTAGCTATGAGCAGTCCAAACACAAAAAAATACAGAAAACTAACTCTAAACACCCAAAAATCTACCTAAAACTACTCTAAAAAACAAGAAAATAGCTAAAATGCAGCTAAACTAGTTAGTGGAAACCTATCCCCGGTATCGGCGCCACTGTAGGGTCGAAGATCTCGCGTAGTATAGCCCTCCCGCCTGTCAACAAGGGTTAGATCACTGGATAGGTACCTAACTATGCATAGATGCTAATTTTAATTAGTTTCCTTCTTCCTCCCTAACTCTATTCACCACTAACACTACTCTCCCTTAACTCTACTCCTCTACTCTAACATTCATCATGATTCGGGTGAAAGAAAGGGATAGAAAAGGAGAGGAAGAGAGAAGAGAAGAGAGAAAGAGAGAGAGATGAGATGGAGGCTCAAATGCTCAATGTCATTGCTTATGGAAAAACCTTAACTAGCATAACCAAAAAGCATGGGAAATGAAAATAATCAAGCAATCACAACAATAGCATAAGCAAGACTGATTAACAAATGAGGATGCTTGAGCTCTCAAAATGGTAGAGTCTCCTCCTCTCTATTAAGCATGAAAATAGTGTACAAATGATGCCTTTTTATAAAATGGGGGAGGCCCTTGCCCCTCAATCCTATTGGCTAAAATTCACATTGATCCTATCCATTCATCTTGGACCCAACTTGATCCAAGGGTCCACAAAAAGTACATTGGAAATCACAAGATTCATGTGAGTCCAAAATTGGACCCAACTCTAAAAAGTAAACTCTAAGTTTATAATTGACTTTGGGCCTCAAGTTTTATTTTAATTACAAAGGGCCCAAGTCTATTATTTTATTTACAACTTCACTTGCGTGCTCATTGGGCCATGGGCTTATACATGCAAGATGCCATGCCCTCGCAACACATTTTATTGGATGATTTTATTTATTTACACTTTGTTGGGAATACCCCCAATAAAGCAGCAAGGTGGAGAAAAGAAAACTTGTGTGAGATGCATAAGAGACAAGCACACAGTTGATAAATGATGACTCAATCCAAAGATTGAGTGTACCACTGCCACAAGAAGGGTCATGCAGCGGTGGATTGTTGCCTGAATCTGAGAAACAAATCAACGCAGAACAGACAGGAGAACAGCAACAGTTCATTCTATGTCGAGGATCCCTGGAGCTCAAAAATGGGCGAAGAAAGATCGAACAAAAATTGTTCGACTGCCTACATTTGTGAAGACCTGTGTTCAGCATCAACATCTGACACACATGAGGTGATTCTAGATTCAGGAGCCACCTCACACTTCGTGACATCAAGACGAATAATGTCTGATTTCAGAAGTGCTGATCCTTCAAGATTCATTATTCTTGGAGATGGATCCAAAAATCAAATGAACGGTATTGGTTCAGTGTGGCTCAACACCAACGACAGAGATAGACGAGTCGAAGATGTTCTGTTCGTGCCTACACTACAACAAAACTTGCTTTCTATAGCAAGAATAGTAGATGCGGGGATGCGTGTGATGTTTTTAGACGAAGCATGCAATGTGGTTGATGTCAATATCAATATTTTGGTCGCTCAAGGCAGAAGAAAGGGCAATCTATATCATCTAAAGGTACGTCTACCTGCAGATCAGGTGCATCAGACTCATGATGACTTGCCAGACACTCTGTGGCACAGAAGACTATGTCACATGAACTCAACGGCACTCTACCAAGCAAGCCATCATGGAGCAATAACAGGGGTTAGCATCTCGAATGCAACCAGTTCGACAACCTGTGATGTATGTTTGAAGGGCAAGATGTTGCGCACTCCATTTGTCAAAGACTCCTATAGAACGACCAAGATTTTGGAGTTAGTGCATTCTGACATCTGTGGACCTTTCAATGTGATCTCAGTAGAAGGCTCAAAATATTATATAACCTTCATCGATGACTATAGTAAATTCGCCAAAGTGTACTTTATTCAGAATAAATCTGAAGCACTTGATAAATTCATAGAATATGTGAATTGGATAGAGAGATGTACAAGCAACAAAGTGAAGCAGATTAGGACAGATCGAGGTGGCGAATATATCTCAAACCGCTTCAACAACTTCTGCAATGATCGTGGCATCATTCACAAAAGGACTGCAACCTACAAACCGCAACACAATGGTGTTGCAGTAATGGAAGAATAGGACCATGATAGAAGCTGTCAAATGCATGATGGCCTACTCGAAAGCTCCAAGGGTACTGTGGGCTGAAGCAAAACAGCCGCATACATCCAGAACAGAACAGGGAAGTCTGGTGTCCCTCACATGACACCACACGAGTTATGGTGGGGTAGAAAGCGCAACTTGTCTCACATCAGAATCTTTGGCTGTGCAGCTTATGCACATATTCCTGATAAGCTTCGAAAGAAGCTTGATGAGAAAGCCGAACATGGATTTCTGGTAGGTTATGACAACAACTCGTCATACTACAGAGTCTACATGCCAAACACAAACACTGTGAAAATAGTGAGAGATGTCAGATATGATGAGAGCAGGACAATGGCCAATGACGATCCTTTCAACTATGAAGTTATGGAGGGATAGTACTATGACCTGCCACCAGTAACAGAGGGAGCAGAGGACGAACACGAAAACAATTTTTTTTGAGTCATTTCCCATTCGAGTGACGAATCTACAGACGAAAGATTCGAGAGGCAGCCGATTGCTACAGTCATTGTAAACCAGGATGGTTCTGGCCTAGCAGAGCAGACAAAGGCAAAGCCATTGTTGTCCAAGGAGGGTTTTCAAGCTCAAGTATGGACCGCATGAGAATGTCTTGAAATACAAGGCAAGACTGGTAGCGAAGGGTTTTTCTCAGAGATACGGTATTGACTACTCTGAAACCTTTTCTCCTGTCGTCAAACATTCATCCCTACGACTATTATTTGCATATGCAACAGCTTATGACCTCAGGATCCACATTGTGACGAATTAGACAAAGAGGCCTATATGGATCAACCCCCAGGGTATGTCTTGAATTCACTTCTTGATTATGCATGCAGAATGCATAGAAGTATCTACGGTCTGAAACAATCAGCTCGACAATGGTACAAGAAAAAAGATCAAGCCCTGAAATGAGTGGGATTCAAACCTCTGTTGGCTGATTCCAATGTGTATGTCAGAGTTGCAGATGGGCAGATCATCATTGTGGTTGTGTATGTGGTCGACACTCTGACACTTTGCAAGAGTGAGTAGCTGATTGCTGAATTAAAGACAGACATCTCAAAAACATTTCAAGATTGTGGATCTGGGAGAAGCCAGGTGTTACCTGGGCTTACAAATTGAAAGGGACTATGAGGGAGGTAAGTTATACCTTCACTAGTACAAATACACCCAGAAGATCCTAGAGGATTTTGGGATGCTAAACTGCAAAGAAGCAAATACTCCAATGCTCGCAGGGACGGTGCTGACAAACGATGATTGTCCGAAGACTGAGGAAGAGAGAGAACAAATGCAGCTCACACCTTACAGGAAGCTGATAGGTTCG
This sequence comes from Diphasiastrum complanatum, assembly GCA_029204225.1. Classification (NCBI taxonomy): domain Eukaryota; kingdom Viridiplantae; phylum Streptophyta; class Lycopodiopsida; order Lycopodiales; family Lycopodiaceae; genus Diphasiastrum; species Diphasiastrum complanatum. The sequence goes on from CM055110.1 coordinate 2,491,657, forward strand.
TTGATGTACCTTGCAGACAACACACGCCCTGACATTGCTTATGCAGTGTTCAAAATGAGGTAATTCTATATGAATCCAGGCTTGACACATTGGAAGATTGCAAAATGCATTTTGCAATATCTTCAATTAACGAGGGATTATGGCTTGTTATCATTGTCATGATGCAAGTTTCAGAATGCTTTCCTATAGTGATGCTAGCTGGGCATCCCTCAAGGACGACTGTAAAAGCGCCTTTGGAGGATGCACCATCGCTTCTAGAGCGACAATTCTCTGGGTCAGCAAGAAGCAGACCATTTTGGCCCAGTCATCTTGCAAAGCAGAGAATGTTGCAGCAGCCAAGATGGCCAACGAGATAATCTGGCTAAGGCAGTTCTTGGATGAATTGGGCGAAACAAGGAACGAGCCTCTGGTCTTGCAAATGGATGACACCTCTACAATACATCTGATGAAAAACCTCGTGTTCCATTCGAGAGTGAAGCACATCGCGATCAAGTACCACTTGATCAGGGATCTACTTGAGAAGAAGATGTTGCAGACCACCTTCATCGAAACGAAAGATATGGTTGCTAACATCTTCACCAAAGCCTTGGACAAAGGACTTTTTGAGAGACAGAGGAGCAGTCTTGGGATCGTAAAGCTATCATGCTTTGAGAGGAAGCTAAAGAAACAAAATGTCTCTGTTTACAAAGCTTTGCTAGCTTTCAACCCTTTGCCTGATGAAAGTATTCGCGAACGCAAAAGATTCACGAATATCCCGACGAGAAGACACAAACCCCAAAGATTCGTGAACGAGAATCTTTCGCGGTCCAGTAGGACAAACTCAAACGACCCGACATGAAAATCGTCCCGAAACCTTTTTTGGCCCTCACGCTCCATAAGTACCAGCAAGATCATACAAGTACCCAGAAGTACAGATATATGATCTGATGGCATGACATCAGCAGATACACTCTAGGTCGTGGCTAATCTGCCACTCTTGTAATTCCCTGATTAGCTGTAAATGCTACTGGATGATACCTAATAAACACACACAGATACAGAGCTGAAGTAGTCTGATGCTAGTAAGCAATCAAGACAAAAATACAGACAACAAGTCCGCCTGCGAGCGAGACAAGTTTTGTGAGCAAGATCCATAGTGATCCACAGGTCCGCTAGTAAGCGAGACATCCACTCTTGAGAGACTGTATTTCTCTCACGCCAACGCACTGCATGGATCTGCGTACAGTGCTTGAAGAGTTAGAGAAAATCAATAGATGATCTTGTAGCCATTGCGCACATGTCACTTTTATGATGTATGATCTTGAATGTGATAAATTTTACAGTTTTTAGGACAATAATGATTGTACTTCACAATCATAGAGAGTTATTGGTTGCCTAATCAATGGATCTATCAAGTTCTACACATTAGATCTTGATCTAGATTCACTACACTTGGATTTAAGCAAGAGCAATGGATCAACACATCATTAATTAGTGAAGGAGGCTTCACACGTGTGGAGTACTGTTCACAATACGGCCTGCACCTGAAACAACAAGTACAATAACACTAGATAGCAATCATAGAAATTATAAGACAAATGACTAGAAACCTCACAAAAGTGTAGAATGCAAAAGTCGCATCAATCTTCTTAGCAAAATGATGATCCTTTTATGGATCAAGTACATCCACGAGTCTGGTACAGTCCAGCAGGTCTTCACACGTGTGAAGAGTGCCACATCACTCAGATCTATTCATTTGATCCATCCTTGATCCTTATCCAAAGTTGACCTTCTAGAATATGGCTAAAATCCAAAAAAGCTAGTCTCCTAGAATATAGGAATATTCCCTACAAAATAGGATCTAAGGAAAATGGTCAACTCTTATCTTCTAGTACTCTATACACACGTGTGAACATCCACTTGCCATGTGGGAGCATTTACTCATGCACATGCAAGGAAAAGCTAATTTCTAGGTGACTAGTCAACTTGACTAAAAACTAGTCATATCATGTTCACACTAACTAGATTGATACAAAATCAATTTAGATATATACAAGTATGAAAAGTACATCCTTTCACACGTGGGAACAGGCTCCACATGTGTGAAATCCAATCATCAACATTATTGTAATGTTTGATCAATATTTACAATAACCAATGTCAAGTGAGAAGTGACAATTTTCAACACTCCTCCTCACTTCTAACTTGGCAAATCTAATGTACATCTATCTACAATTCCAAGTGCATATCTTAACTTAAAAAATGGATCTTTGGACAATGGCTTGGTTAAGATATCAACTATGCATTCGGATGATGGTACATGATGTAGTTGCACCTCCTTGGATTGTACCTTCGGTTGTGCTTATGCAATATTTGATCATGAGATCCAATATGTGAAAGGTATCTCTAACCAAGTTGTAGAACTCTTAGTCAGATTGGTAAATTAAATAAATTTTCATTCCCTAGATTTCTACATGTATATCCATATCTTTCATTGAGAGAAAAGTGTGAAATTGATTTTCATTTTGGACGAATAGAATATGGTTGAGACCGAATGAATGAGAATGGAATTTAGACTTTACTCATAGGGATCTCAATTTTCTAAGAAAGATAAAAGCATTGTAGAGCAGTTCACCATTTGAGGTCGGTTGCTATTCTAGAAAGGAAAAGTTTGTGTTCTAGAGAATGATGAGATAAAGAGGCAAATTCTTTTTTAATGTCATGACATACCTTGTGCAGTTCATCTACCTATACACAAGACTTTAGACTCGATCAGAAGAGAGGTTGTTACATCCCTCAGATTTTTCTCAGAAACAAAGATGGCCAAATGATTCTATTTGGGTTGTAATATAGACATGCAGTTAACTAAGTCAGCTATGTTTATACTAGAAAAGTCAATTGCAAAGGCTTCAAATTTAGCCCAAATCTTTGTGAAAAGAGTATTCAAGCTTTATGAACTGCCAAGTGATATTGTTAGTGATAGAAATCCTAAGTGTACATGTCACTTCTGGTCAGCTATATTCCATAAGCTTGAGGCAAACCTCGCTCAGTTTTAGTTCTACTGATAATCTTGAATCATATGGACACTGAAGGAACTAGTCAGACTACAAAAGATATGTTGAGAACATATGTGTCTCACACGCAATATTGGTGGGAGTACTACATTCCTTCAGTTGAGTTTGCTTGCAATAGTAGAAGAGATTTTGCTACAAGTTATATTCTATTTATGCTTATGTACAATTTTCGACTTACATGTCCGGTTTGGGTGGAGACAAAATCTATTAACATCCAAAACTTGATGATTTCCTGCATGATATGCAAGAAATGTTGCAACTGGCACGCGATAGTATCTATAGTGCTCAAGAAAAAGCTAAACACTATGCCGATCTTAAGAGATCTCCCAAAGATTTTAAAGTTGATGTCTACTTATATCTCTTAAAGTTGGATGTCTTTTGTAAGTAGATTTGAACAATAATCATGACAACTTGTCATAACTACTACACCAACATTTTATTATGTAAATGAACTTGAGATAAAAATATTGTTCATTGTTTTATAGATAAGAAACCTACCAAAGGTTTTTTTTTTTGTATTTTGGAGCCTTATCATACAAGTAAGGAGTATTTTGAGAGGGTCTGTTATTACTCTAAGAAAGTAGTGCATTTTGAGAGGAGGATATTGCCCATAAAATCCATTGGAACATCATGTTTTGTATTCTTAAAAAACTTTATTACACAAAATTATGTATTTGGAGAGTAGGGAATAATGCGTTCAAAGTGTATGGGCCATGGGGCAATTCTTTGTTTTCATTTTACTTTTATATCAAAATTTTATAGAGGTATTTTAAATAAGAGATTATGACGTCTTGCTTTTATGTAAAATAAAGTCTTAGACTTTATGTGGCCCTTGAGACCTTGCCCTCTAGCTCTTGCTCCAAGTCAAGCAACCTCAAGGCATGCAGAATCACCCTCCCAATGTTTTACAAATGTCATTGTCATGCCCTTGCTCCCTTTTTCATTACTACTTTCTGATAACAAATGTTTTTAAATAACAAGAAAACATAAGAGGGACTACAAGCCCTGAATTTTACGTTAGGGGAAGTTTTTCAAAGGGAGACTACCGGCCCTGGGGCCCTTGCATTTGGCTCTTATGCTTAATTAACCTTACACCATGTAACGTTGCCCAAGGGTTACATAAAGCCCGTCCTCGAGATTTTGCCCCATGGGGGATGCCACACAGTCCTCCTCTTTGGGACTTCACCCTCTACTCTTAGTACTTTTGGGTCCTCGCACAAAGCCATGCCCTTGGACATCACCTAATACTCTTGATGTTCCTACTAAAAATATAAGAAAAAACTCAAAGGTGATCTCAAAGATCTAAAGGGGATACTCATGGGCCTTGGTGATGAATTGGGATGAGGAGGAAAAAGGATTGCTTATTTTGCCCATCCAACCACAGAAGGGCAAGGAAAGATGTGGATAAGAAAGAGAGTCGATGGGGCTCCTACCACCACCCTTCGATGTGTGCACCATTGATGAGACTTGCCACTGCTGGTGCAATATACACGAATCCAAGGAAGAACATCCCTTTCGCTTCATGGGGTGGGACCAGTGCTTTAGAGGCAGATAATTGCAGTGCCTTTTATGTAATGAGAGCTGATGTAGAGCCACATGGAAGCAAACATTAAAACATGAAAAAAATAAAATGTTAAAATTTTGATCTCAAAGTTCAAACTTATCTAGAAGAGTACAAGAGACACGTGACACAATTATTTTGCTCTCATTTCAAGGCTCCCCACCATGTCTGAGCCCCTGGGACCACGTGGCTGAGTGACCCGGTCAAACTTCTTTGCCCTTCACGTTTCTCACCAGCTTATAGACAGCCAGCCTGTGTTTTGAAAGGCAGATATTTTATATATTTCTCCAAAGTTGGAATATTTAAAAGACTATTTTTTTTTTGAAGAATTTAAAGAACAGTTTCTTGATAGCATCCGATTCTGTTGTGAGCAAGAGGGTGTTTTTTTAAGGATTATAATATTGTTATTATCTCTTGCAACGGCTGTAGGCCTGTTTTCTGGGCAATCATAGAATCTACTACCACCTGCCACTCAAATTTTGCCTGCCAGTGCCAAAAATATGAAGAATATGGCAGCCCAACAGGATTTTATTATTGATTTTAAAGTCACTGTCAAATGCCTTTCGGTTTGTGTCAATGGAGGGAAATTATTTTCACATTTTTCTTCAAAGGGCATGAGATGAATTCCTGGAAACTATGGGTTTCACATAATTCTTGAAAAGGCAGCCTGATGTGGATTTTGGGAGAGGTGGAAATGATTTCTGGGAAGCATACATAAATGGGTCTTGAAGGGCTGGAAAGAGAGAGAGCCAGAGAGAGAATTGGTAAGAAGAGCTTAGGAATCTGAAAGACTGGTGCATACGCCAAGGCCTGCTAAGAAAGACCAAGTCTTTTTCCTTGGTCATTGCAAATAGTGGTCTTTCTTGTATTATTTCTTCTGCTTTTAATTCTTTCTTGGAAGCTACACAGCAGTCGATGATCAGTCACATCACTTTCACGTTTGAATGTCAAATATCTCTAGAAGCAAAGGGCAGTTTATAAAGATCTGGACCCTCATTTCTTCTTGCCAGCAGCCATCTTCAGAGTTCCGGCTTTCCCTTTCTCTTAAGACAGAGCCTCAAATGCCAATTCTTTGCGCTTCTTAGAGACCATGTCTGTGAAGAAAAAATGCAAGCAAAGGGTTTGTGTCCTTTTATTTCCTCATCCAAGCCAAATGTCATGCTCTGCTTGTGTCTGAGCTGACTTGGGAATTAAACTATGATTGTGGGTTCTTTTTCTAGCTCTTAATTCCTTACAGCTGCACATTTTAGCTCAAAAAGATTTGAAATCTGCATAGAACTTGTTTTGCTGTGCTTGTGTCTGAGCTCTCTTGGGAGCTAGACTTGTGGGGCTTCTTTTTCTAGCTCTTAATTTTACACATCTGCACATTTTAGCCCAGAAAGGTCTGAAATTTGAACAGAAATGTCTTATAAGCTTCTTTCCGGTTCTAAATTCAAAACACAAAGGCGTCTGTGAAGAGTAAAATATTGTAAGGCCAGAAAACATTGCATCTGCCAGCGGCAGTCTTGAATTCCAGGAAAGCAAAGCCAATTCAACTCAAGCTTAGCGCACACGGCGGATTAAGAGCTGGCCTTTACTGCCTTTAGCGCGGATTGCAAGAAAGAAAAGGAAAGTGATCTGTGCCTGGTCTCTCGAGGGGAAGAGGAAGGGGATCCTGCATTAAAGCTTAAAACTTTGTAAGCAATAATGGCCGCCACGCCTTCTGTAGGAGGCGAGATATGGGGAGACAGGCGATCCATGAGCTCAAAGACTTGGGAAGACAGCGTCTTTGGACGATCTTCGACGGTCCACAGAGAGGAGGATGACGAGGAGGCGCTGAAATGGGCTGCCATAGAGAAATTGCCAACATACGATCGGTTGAGAACTGCTGTCTTAAAGAACGTAGCAGGAGATGGGAAGGTGAGTGTTGAAGAGATCGACGTCAGAAACCTGGGTTTTGCAGACAGACAGCATTTTATTGATAAGATTCTCCATGTAACTGAGGAGGACAATGAGCGCTTCTTGTTGAAGCTTCGTGATCGGATAGATAAGTATGTTCTCTCTCTCTCTCTCTCTCTCTCTCTCTCTCTCTCTCTCTCTCTCTCTCTCTCTCTCTGCCTTGTGGGTTCCTGTAAATCTGTGATTTTTCGTTTATTTCTTGCAGAAGTTGATATTTGTGACGGTCACACTCTCTCTCTCTCTCTCTCTCTCTCTCTCTCTCTCTCTCTCTCTCTCTCTCTCCTCCACTCCCCCCCCCAATGATCACAGATTGGCTCAAAGGCTGAAACAGATCTAACACTTTTCTGCGATGTTGTTCAGAGTCGGGATCGAGATGCCGCGAATTGAAGTGCGTTTTCAGCACTTGAATGTTGATGCAAATGTATACGTTGGAAGCCGAGCTCTCCCTACCCTTCTTAACTTTACCACCAATATGATCGAGGTACTGCCATACACTTCTCCTTGTAAATCATGAGAGAGAGAGAGAGAGAGAGAGAGAGAGAGAGAGAGAGAGAGAGAGAGAGAGAGAGAGAGAGAGACTCAAGAACATTTTCTTTAGTTGAACTGGCTGTGACGAAGAAATAGTAAAGCAAAGAGACCCCTGTTTCTCTTGCAGGGTCTTCTGAACTCCCTACACCTACTACCAAGTAAAAAGAAAGTTCTTAATATCCTCAATGATATCAGCGGTATCATCAAACCATCCAGGTCAGTTTCCTCACAGCCCATAATTATGAAACCTTTTGGAAAATAGATGAATACATTTCATATCAGGATCCGGATTTAAAGAAAACCACAGTTATGCTCTCCAATTCTGCTATACATGTGCTTTCACGGTTGCCAAAAGGGCAGTAGATCATACAAGAAAGCTGAGATCCTCTAAGGGTAAGGCCAATTTCCATTAATGTTCTAGTTAATACAGTTGGCTACCGAAACTGTCTCATTTCTTAAAACTTGCAAGGCTTATGGTTGCTTTATTGTTTTCCAGAATGACCTTGCTTCTTGGACCACCAAATGCTGGGAAAACAACTTTGCTATTGGCACTGGCTGGGAAGCTAGATCCAGAATTAAAGGTGTGGTTTCTATTGACCCTGATTTCTTGTTTATTTACACAATGTAGGAGAATCAATAACTGATAGGAGGTTGCTCAAATACAAAGCATTATGTTCTCGATCAAATAGGTGCATGCACTTTTCTGAACAACAAATAATCACCTACTTAGGCATATACTCAAACAAGTAGCTTCTTCTGAAGCGTAAGCATAGTTCATAGATATCAAATATTCCATTGGAATTACCTGCTCTAAGATGATTTCATCTCAGAGAATCAAGGCCAGGTTACCTCACACCCCCTAGTTATATCCTACCCCTCCAAGGCTAGTAAAGCATGGGAGGTTTATAAAGCTAGAAGAACCCCCTTCGACCAAAACGCTAGTGTTTCAGGCTTAAAGGAGCTTAGTTACGCCTGCAGTCCCTGAAGTCTTTGATTCTCCCTGGTGACAGCTGGATAAGCCTGCTTAATATTTGTCTAACATATTGCTTCGTTAGCAAACGTCAAATTTCCCCAAGAGGACTTTAAGTCTTAAATAATTCGAGCAGTTTTTTTTGGCCCCTTTTTTGAAATTTTATCGTTTTCGAAGATTTCAGCAACTGAATTGATCTGTGCAGGTTTCTGGTCGCATCACATACAATGGATATGACCTGACAGAATTTGTTCCTCGAAGGACAGCGGCCTACATCAGCCAGCATGACTTGCATATAGGAGAAATGACTGTTAGGGAGACCTTGGACTTTTCGGGCCGCTGTCAAGGAGTTGGTACAAGATATGGTGAGACGATTCTTCTCTTTTCCTGCTACTAAGTTGCTAGTATAATTCAACCAAGCAGCTCATTTCTGACTATCCCAAAATTCTAACATTCAAAGAATCTGACCAGAAATGCTCATGGAGCTCTCTAGGAGGGAAAAGGCTGCAGGCATCAAACCTGATCCTGATATTGATATCTTCATGAAGGTATGTCTGACCTGGTATTCCACTATTTCTACTGAACATGGAAGTTGGGCTTTTGTTGATAAAAGCATCAAGCTCAACAGAACTTTCTAATGGCATATATAACCTCACAATACTTCTTAAACTTGGCAACTACAATTTTTATTGATGCAGGCAACAGCTCTTGAGGGTCAAGAGACCAGCATTGTCACTGATTACATTCTAAAGGTATTCCCTGATTCACTTAAATTATTATCAGGAAGAGCCTTGACCTTGCTACTTCTGTTTCCAAGTGCAAAATTCGGACATGTAATGATTTATTTTTCAACTATTGTGAGCACAGTGATATTCCTGTATAGTCACTCATTTTGCTGGTTGTCTTCAGAATTCTGCCCTCTAAATTTTCCATCTTACAATGATGTCCAATGCAGATCTTGGGGCTAGATATTTGTGCTGACACATTGGTGGGGGATGAAATGAGGAGGGGAATTTCTGGAGGCCAAAAGAAACGTCTCACAACCGGTAAACTTTACTTGGTGACAGTGATGACTGGCTTATTGGTAGCTTTGCCTGAAAGTCCAAAGCGTAGACTATAAATTTGCGTGTTATCTAGGGCAACATCCTACTGAATTTTACACATGAATGATGTCATGTACAGGAGAGATGCTTGTTGGACCTGCCAAAGCCCTTTTCATGGATGAAATCTCCACAGGTCTTGACAGTTCCACAACTTACCAGATAGTAAAATGCTTGAGGCAGACAGTTCATGTAATGGATGGCACAATGGTGGTCTCCTTGCTTCAACCTGCCCCAGAAACTTTTGGCTTATTTGACGATCTTATATTACTTTCTGAAGGCCAAATTGTATATCAAGGACCACGTGATTTGGTTTTAGATTTCTTTGAGTCTATGGGATTCAAGTGCCCAGAGAGGAAGGGTGTTGCAGATTTCTTACAGGAGGTAAGTCAATTTGTAAAGCATCTTGAAAGCGCCAAAGCAAATCTCTACATCTTGTTGTGTGCTATGGCATATTTATCGTAGTTATGAACTGGGGGTTAATCACAGCTTCCTGGTCTGCCAGGTGACTTCAAGAAAAGATCAAAGACAGTATTGGGCAGACAAATCTAAACCGTATCGGTATGTTTCTGTGAAGGCCTTTGGGGAGGCATTTTCAACGTTTCATGTAGGCCAGCGCCTTAAAGAAGAACTGTCTGTCCCATTCGATAAGTCCAAAAGTCACCCTGCAGCCTTGGTCACTGAAAAGTATGCATTAGATTCTTGGGAGTTATTCAAGGCCTGTTTTGCCAGGGAACTGATCCTGATAAAGAGGAACTATTTCATCTACATCTTCAAGACATTCCAGGTAACAGAGTGATTCTCTGTGCCAATTCAGGCTGAATCAATTCATCACGTAATAATAAGACTGAAAGAGTTGATCTCAACTGTCTGTTGTGTTTAACAATGTACTGAAGCCTTGTCTGTTTGGTTTTGTTGTGCAGATAACATTTATTGGTACAATAACAATGACCACATTTCTACGAACACAAATGCACCATAAAACTGTCGCAGATGCAAACAAATTCATGGGTGCACTATTTTATGGTCTCATCATTGTCATGTTTAACGGATTTGCTGAGTTAGCACTCACTGTCTTCAGACTTCCTGTCTTCTACAAGCAGAGGGACTTGATGTTTTACCCTTCTTGGGCATTTACATTGCCAACATGGGTTTTGAGGGTTCCTATGTCATTCTATGAGTCCTTCATCTGGGTTTTCCTCACATACTGGGTCATCGGCTATGACCCAGAAGCAGGAAGGTAATCAACTTGCACTCAGATAACTTGGGATTGCCCCAAAGCTCAAACTTTTCACCTGTACGGAAACAGATCCAAGATAATTATTATAGACATTGTAGGGTTCAGGGTGTAGGGTTTTTGCATAGACTGCACCCGAGTGATAAGACATTTCTGAATAATATGCTCTGTTGGTGCAGGTTTTTTCGACAGTATATGTTACTTTTCTTTGTCCATAATATGTCACTGGGACTTTTCCGGTTTCTTGCTTCTATGGGGAGAACGATGATTGTCGCAAGTACATTCGGTTCTTTTGCCCTGCTGGTTGTTTTTGTTCTCGGAGGATTTATTCTCGCAAGAGGTAAGTTTTAGGTTTGAAGTTTTTATTGATGAAAATGTGAATTTCCCAAGCTGTAGATTTATGGTTTCATGAGCTAAGTTTCAGATAAAAAATTTTGTTTGATAAAAAGTGTGAACTTTCCAAGCTTCAGTTAGCATAATCTTGGCCTTGAAGGAAACACAGGATTTTGATTAATGTAAGTTGAGCTCTCCTATTCCTCTTCTGCAGGCAGCATTCATCCTTGGTGGATTTGGGGTTATTGGATATCTCCATTGATGTATGGACAAAATGCTCTGGCTGTCAATGAGTTTTTGGGGAAGAGATGGCGTCACCCTGTAATTTCTTATCCTTGCTTCTCATAAACTTTGAGACTTGTGACACAATTTACAGGCAAATCATTTTATGGCTTCAAGATATACTGGCCCCCTTTTATAGGCACTAAATATCTGCACTATATCTGTCTGCAGGTTTCCTCTCTTGATTTAGAACCAGTTGGTGTGGCTTTATTAAAATCTCGTGGTATTTTTCCACAATGGTATTGGTATTGGATCGGAATTGGAGCACTAATTGGATATGCCATTCTTTTCAACATTCTCTTCACTCTAGCTTTGACATACCTGAATCGTAAGTTTGGCAGTGTAATTTCTGCGTGACTTTGAGCAATGAACTGATCTGCACGGCTTAAGCTTTGCATATGTATGAACTGTACGTCGTTGGCAGTAGCTAGCATCTGATTTTAAGGATTTCAGAATTTAAGCTGTTATAAAATTGTTCCCTTTGATTATCAGCCCTCGGTAAACCTCAAGCGATTGTCACGAAGGAGTCTATTGAGGAAAAGAATGCAAACAGCACTGGCGAGGGTGTCGACCCTCAAAACAATTCTTTGTCAAGGAGTATGCTCCTGTCATCCATTTCTACAAATTTAAAATCTTGACTGGATATGTATGTGACAAAAGGATTGATTGTTATTATTTTTAAAGGCTTCAATGAAGGCAGTGATAGTGCTCATTTGGATAACTAGTAGATTTTTTTTTCTTTTTACCCCGTGAATTTTGATATATGGCATATTCACCTTGAGTTTTGAATGTGGTTGCAGATAATGAATTGAAGGTGAGAAGGTCCAGCCTGTCCTCTGCAGATGGAAATGTTGAAGAAGTGATTGCAGCTGCTAATGCTGATGGAGCTGCAGCTGGAAGGAGGGGAATGGTCTTGCCTTTCCAGCCATTAGCTATGGCATTTGATCACATCAATTACTATGTCGATATGCCTCCTGTAAGAATTACCTTAAATTTGGTCCCCTAATCTTGACTTTAGCACGAATGGACAAATTACTCACAAATATCTTCTTAACCAAGGGTTTTGTAAGCTAAACATCTAAGGCTTTGTTTTACCCTTGATTTTTTCAGGAAATGAAGCAGCAGGGTGAAGCACAAGACAGACTGCAGCTGCTTCGCGATGTGAGTGGAGCATTTAGGCCAGGTGTTCTTACAGCCCTGGTGGGTGTCAGCGGTGCTGGAAAGACCACACTCATGGACGTGCTTGCTGGGAGGAAAACTGGAGGCTACATTGAGGGATCAATCAGCATATCTGGATTTCCTAAGAACCAGGAAACGTTTGCACGTATTGCAGGCTATTGTGAGCAGAATGATATTCATTCCCCAAATGTGACGGTGCATGAGTCACTTATCTATTCTGCCTGGCTTCGTTTGCCAAAAAAAGTTGATAAGAGAACAAGAGTGGTGAGTTAAGCTGTGAATTTCATATCAGTTTTTCATGCTACTTCAAAATATCCTAGATTTCATGCTTGTCATATAATTCACTACGTAAAAACCTTGCTAAATTTTATCCTTAGAACTCACACTTCACCATCACAATGTCATGTGTATGACATAGTAAATTTAGTTGGTGGAAGGGTTCTTAAATCCAGGGAATTTCCAGGGTGAAGGCTTTCCTCTATATAAAGAGCATACTACAGTTTGTCCTTGGAATTTAGCTTTTACTGTCATCATGTTATCTATATGACAGTAAACTTGGTGCTGGAAGGGTCCTCAAAATCCAGGAAAGTTTCAGGGTTCAGACTTTCTAATTTGGATTGCATCTACTAGTCAAGGCCATGAACCTGTGAGGCATCTTTGTGGGATGAGCCCATGAGCTGTACGCCTATATTACCCTCGGCTCCAGTAAGCCAGGGCCCTCCACAAAACAGTTTCAAATTAAGGATGGTTTTTACAACTGCATATGTTTGTGCGATGCAGATGTTTGTGGAGGAAGTCATGGAGCTTGTTGAGCTTTCCCCTCTCAGAGATGGCATTGTTGGTCTTCCCGGTGTGACTGGCCTTTCCACTGAACAACGTAAAAGGTTGACCATTGCAGTAGAGCTTGTCGCAAATCCCTCTATTATCTTCATGGACGAACCCACTTCAGGCTTAGATGCACGTGCAGCAGCCATTGTGATGCGAACGGTTCGTAACACTGTTGATACTGGACGCACAGTCGTCTGTACAATCCACCAACCGAGCATTGACATTTTTGAAGCTTTTGATGAGGTAAAGTGATAAATCACAGCATTTGGTTGAGTAGATATTCTCAAGAGCGTTAGTTTACTGATCTTAGAAACAGACATCAGATTAATTATGTACGTTATTCTATCTATTAACATGCTATTTTCCTCACTAAATCTACTGAGACTGAAGTTTTTCATGGCAATAACCAGCTCCTTCTCATGAAACGCGGAGGTCAAGTGATCTATGCTGGATCCCTTGGCAAGCAGTCACAGAAACTGGTTGATTACTTTCAGGTATGCCATGTGCTCAATGCCATGCTATTCTTATCTGGTTATGATCCCAATCTTCCAAAGAATCGTGGTTGAATTTTTTGAAAATCAATTCGCAATCTGATTTTGAGTTGAAAAATAGTCAATTTAGTTTTTCAATTGTTTTTTGTTCCCTGATGAAAGTGGAGATGCTGTGTCTACTGATATTCGATGAAATTGGAGTTCTAATAAAGTTAATTGTTTAGATTTCTGAAACTCAGAATATTTATTCAAATCGACTCAATTCGATTACCAGAACATTTTATATGTTGATTCCACTCAATTCAGGGAATCAATGTGGCTATGTATAATTCTTTTTGGAGAAAAAAGTCTCTGAATGCGTGTTCAAAGTTCGACTAGAGTCAAGTCAATGTAGCTATGTATAATTCTCTTGGGAGAAATAAGTTTTTTTTTCCATATATCAAGTCTCTGGAAATCTCTTGAAGCTCTGTTGCATGAATGGTGACAATACTTTGATTTGCTTCAGGCCGTGGATGGAGTTCCAGCAATAGCATATGGATACAACCCGGCAACCTGGATGCTGGATGTCAGTTCACAATCAGCCGAAGTTCGTCTTGGAGTCGATTTTGCTGAAATTTATAGGAACTCCACCCTCTACCGGTAAGCACATGTGCATATCCTCCATTCTGTGGACCTTACTTCAGGTCTTTAATAACCTGTCACGTGCATTCCTTGATTGTTAAGAAGTTTCAAAATATATTCTGCAGGCAAAATGAGGAGCTTATCAAGGCGTTGAGCACCCCATCTCCAGATGCAAAGGATCTATACTTTGAGACTCAGTATGCCCAAACATTCGAAGTCCAATGCTTGGCATGCCTTTGGAAGCAGCACAGGTCATATTGGCGCAATCCATTGTACTGTGTTGTGCGGATGTTCTTCACAACAATCTGTGCACTTATGTTTGGAACCATATTCTGGAACCTTGGAACCAAGCGGTATATAAAGAGCATCTCTCTTCCCAAAATTAGAACTATTTGAGGTCCACTTATCAATTCAGTGTTTCACCATAGTCAAAAAATGTGATTCAAATCGATCCAATAACCAATTTGGCTTTGATTTTGATAAGTCAAATAGTCCTAAGACGAAATGATTCAAAACAACCCTTTTGTTTTTTGAAATTCTGAATGAACAATGAATTTTTTCCAATGAGACGGAGCTTATGAAACTTTTTATTTGAAATTATTTGAATCAGTTTAAGGGCTACACATTGCAATTCGGTGGTACTATACATGTATCTGTGGGCCAGCCAGGGCAATGGCTAACTCTCAATCGCTTTGCAGGGGGACCCAACAAGATCTGTTTAATTTAATGGGCTCGATGTATGCTGCTATTCTTTTCATTGGTGTGAACAATTCATCGTCTGTTCAACCAGTCGTAGGAGTTGAAAGAACTGTGTTTTACAGAGAAAGGGCAGCTGGAATGTATTCAGCATTCCCGTATGCATTTGGGCAGGTAAATTCAGTATGTCTTTATTCCGTTATTTTCTGATTGCCCCCACAGCAGAACTGGTTTGCATCTATGCATTAGGATTGGTTTTATCTGATATATTCCACTCTCCTGTGCAGGTTATCATTGAGATACCTTATGTGTTTGTTCAAACTATCGTGTATGGGCTCATTGTGTACTCTATGATCGCTTTCCAGTGGACAGTAGCAAAATTCTTTTGGTACCTATACTTCATGTTCTGCACTTTCATGTACTTTACCTACTACGGGATGATGGCAGTGTCGTTGACTCCAAATCATCAATTCTCAGCAATAGTGTCTTCAGCATTTATTGGCTTATGGAACCTGTTTTCGGGCTTCCTTGTCACTCGTCCGGTACGTTCCTCTCGCTGATTTACATAATAAGGTTAATGCTAGAAAACGAAATTTTTGATCAGATGTACTTCACAGAATTGGAATTCAAAGTACTGATATGTGCCTGATTGGTGATAAATTCACATCTGCAGAATATCCCTGTCTGGTGGAGATGGTTTGTTTGGATTGATCCATTTGCATGGACACTGAATGGACTGATTACCTCTCAGCTAGGCGACGTGACCACTCCACTTAAGATTCCTGGCCAAGATGATAGACCAAGAGTGAAGGACTTCTTGCGTAGTTACTTTGGGTTCCACCATAGTTTCTTGCCCGTCATTGCGGTCGTGGAAATTGGACTCGTCCTTATGTTTGCTTTCATATTTGCAATCTGTATCAAGAACCTCAACTTCCAGAAGAGGTAGATAATGTATACAGGTCATAAGCCATAGAAGGCTTATTGCTGCAAGTGTACTGTATTTCTAGATGTTACTACACAAAAGATTCTACCTGATATGTACGATATGCTCACTGCGCAGAACAAGTGTTTTCCCTGGCATGCATCCAATGTAATCCCACCCAAACGTCTAAGAATGCTGCCACAGCATTAAAGTTTTGTAAACTACTTCTCAATGCCTAATTAGCAGGCCACAAATATATTTTGAGAGATACCTTGAAAGTTTGCTTTTCTTGTGAGGATCTCACTTTGTTATACAGCAATTGTGTGACAAATTTGCGATCCTAGTATGGTGAATTTGAAGATAAATGGAAGTAAAGCATTGCATATATTCTGTAAGACAAGCTGGATTTTGAGTGAGTAGAGGTGGATTATGTACTGTATGTAATATAGCTTTTCTTTTGAAGCTTGTTGAATGTAGCATTGTAATGACCTACATGATTGTTATCCAAAGACATTGGATTTTTTGGACTCTAATATCACTTTCACTTATATGGCATTTGCAAACCTTTGTAAGATGTGTTAACTTTGCCATGGCTAAATTCTTAAAATTGCAATCAAACATCCATCTATTTACCCTTGACATTGTAGCAATTATTTCTGCTAATATTGCATCACAATCTGAGGACTGGACCACTATACTTATACATCATTGTAAACATTTCATGAATTCATGATATTAAGGAGTTGTTGATTCTGACTTGATATAGACCCGTCTGAACAACAGATGTGATTAGGATAACCTTGCAACCTCAAAGGTCAATCCATGCATACCCCATGAATCCTTCCTTTCCAAGAGCTTCTATGTGTATATTAGTTTGTCTTCTTTTTCAATTTGTACCTTTTGTTGATTGATTCCTATAAATCCATTGATACTAGTGGTATATTCTTGGTACTGCAAACATTAATAAACGGTACTTCTTGGTCTAGAATACCACATATTCAATCCAACTTTTTGTGTAATCAATAACTACAATTATTGTTTACGAAGAATTTTGGAATCTTTACAATTTTTTATTTCCTCGCAAAACTTTTGGAAACAGTATAATTTGTAGTCAAAGTAACTTGAAGCAAATCATATTTCCAATTGAATATACGCATCTCAAGTATAATATAGTTTCTAAAAGTGAAACTACTTGGTTCTTTAAAGTTAACAATGTAGACGTATTCTTGGACTCATAGATGGCTTTTCCCAAGCCTCTTGGGTTGAGGTACAAGCACCCACCTCCTTACTGCAACTCATTAGAGACATTCATCTTTAAACAAGTTTTGGATCATTTTTTATACTCTTGTGAGTCAAGGGGCTCATTGACCAACACTACATCCATTAAATCTTGGAGTACAAAAATTGACTTCATTTCTACTATTGAATACAATTTTGCTTTCCATGATCATTAGATTTCAACAAAAAAATTATCAATATAAGATATTTTGGATGGAAGCACAAAAAAGTGAGATGGATGGATGATCAAAACTAATATTCCAACAAATATGAACCTAAATTGAATTTTCTCTATCAATTTATCAAAATCAATGGAGATCTTGAACTTTGGTCAACTATTACAAAAAATACAATGTGCTTGAAATTTAAGAAATTGATGTCAAAATGACCTCTCTAAGTCAAGTGGTTTATCCAGTTTGAAGCAACCAAAAAAATATAACTACTCTCTACACAATCACAAAGGTGTGCACACTATGGGATTGGATTAGATTAATCTATATTAATCAAACACAAACTATACATCAATCTCTCGCAATTCATGCTAGAGTTTTAGCCACTTCGGCAATTTTGCCAATTTCAATGTAAATCAATCAATTCTACAAAATTCCAAAATACACTATTCTTGAGTTTTAAGAGGTGCTACCATGTGTAAAAATTACTCAGAAGATGTTAAAATAAAATGGAATTTGACTATCTCAAATAGATTAGTCTCTTCAAGGGCTACAATGCACATAGGTTCCAAGGCTAAACTTTCTAAATCAAATCTAAATTTTGGAAATGAAAAAATTGTCCTACTAAAATATAACGTCAAAAACACTGATATACTTATCTCCACATCAATTGACCCAAAAACTACCTCTTGAATGTCTTGATTCAAGCATAATCACTAAAAATGCAATTTCTACTCCTAAACAAATGATAATGGGAAAAAAAAGATCAAAACACTATCCCTTAACCTTGCTTGGATATTGTGCTGAAAATCAGAGAAATGGATGCCAACAAAACATTTCTCACAATCATATAAGTGGTTGAGGTTGTACTAGATTCTTGTTGTAGCTTTCTAAACAAGAGCTCAATTACTATTGATTTACTTGTGAAAATTAGCTCAAATTTCACTCAAGATTTTGTAGCACATAACCAAGTGTTAATCCATTCAGTGAATCATTAGATCCATCAAAAAATATAATTTATTCAATACAAACAAGCCATCAAAATACTATTACAATCCAAGATCTGTGCAGTTCTAGATTCATCAGGATCTAACTTCCTAGCATGGAAGGTGAAGACCTCGTTGATACTAAAGGGAGAAGGATTATTCCCCTGGGTTGATGGCACCGAGGAGATGCCTACAACAACAGGCAAGGAGCTACGCAAATGGAGGGAGAAGAATTACAAGGCAATAGCCTTGTTATCATCATCTCGAGGATAGCCTCACACTTGACCTGGCTACACTCTCTAAAGCAAAGGAGATGTGGGATACACTACTCACAAGGTTTCAGACGAAATCATGCAGTTAGATAATGATGCTTGAGGAGCAGCTGACAAACCTGCAGTGGTATGGCAAAGACCTCACTTCTTTTGTAAGGAAGATGAAGGATCTATTCCTTTCACTACACAATTCTGGAGCAGAAAATGTAGTGTCAGCAGAGAAGCAGCTCACTTATTTGTTGAGAGCCTTACCTAGATCCTTCCAGATAGTTGCAGCAACAAAGATGGCCAATGCTCAAACAGTTCCTTGACGAACTGGCCGAAACGAAGAATGAACCTCTGGTTTTGCAGATGGACAACACATCTACTATACATCTAACAAAAGACCCTGTGTTTCACTCAAGGACAAAACACATTGCGATCAAGTGCCACTTGATAAAGATCTGATTGGAAAGAAGATGCTGCATAGACATGGTTGCTGACATTTTCACAAAGGCCTTAGACAAAGGTCTGTTCGAGAAATAGAGGAGCAGTCTTGGATTGTCAAGCTATCATGCTTTGAGAAGGAGCTGAAGAAACAAAATGTTTCTATTGGCAAAGCTTTGCTAGCTTTCAATCTTGAATTTTTGACAAAAGACGACACGACACGACTTTTCATAATGCTAGCCATCGATTTCCTACAATGAGCGATTTTTGTGTGAGAAGAGAAATGACCGCCTCCTTATTCTAGATGAGCACCTTTCATCACACTAATGTTGCAGATGGATGTGTTCAAAAGAAATCCGTGAGCTGGATCTTCGCAAGAGACATGAGGATATGGTGGAGATTGTGTGCATGTTTGAGAGATATTTTTCGACTTCCATCATGGACTCACAAGTGCATTCATTGGTGCACTTGGTTGAAGAAGTTTCTATTGCTGGTCCAGTGCACACTAGGTATAAGTGCATAAATTATCTTTTGCATGTGTATGAAAACTAAATCAATTGATACATGAACTCATTAAATAAAAAACTTATTTTTAACCATTTCTGACTTTTTAGGTGGATGTTCTTTATGGAAAGGTACATGAAAGTCTTAAAAGATTTTGTGCGTCAAAAGGCAAGGCCTGAAGGTAGCATGTCAGAGGGATGGTTAGTACATGAATCTCTCTTTTATGTTACTGAAATTTTGCACCAACTATGTCCATCTGCTCCACTATTGTGGCATGATGAGGAAGCCGAAGAGGTAACTAGTGAAAAACCTCAAGGGATGGGAAAGGTCCATAGGTTGGCACCCTTCCAACGAGAAAAAATTTCTACATTCATGCTTTATAATTGTGGAGTTATGGATAAATGGTTAGACCTATATGAAGAAGAAAAAAAAAAAAAAAAAGAGCCTTGTGTAGAAAGCGCCAACGACAAAATAGAGGTAGACACATGGCCTCAAGTTCACATGATCTTGAGCCATTGCCCAAGCAATGCACTATAGAGTGGATGCATGACACACTACAAAAAGCAACAAAAGAGGGACAAAAAATATCAAACGCAGAAAAGAGGATGCGAATGGAAGGTATTATTCTTTAGATACTTTATTATTAGAACATTCTTGTTTATAACAATATTTATTTAATCATTTTGAAACACCATGTTCATTCACAGTGATTATTTATTAGATTCATGTTTGTCATGTGGCAGTGCAAAATGTATAATGCTATATGGGCTTTTGGTTTCCACTTTCGTGTTGAAAGGATTGATAACAAGAGATGCACACACGATTGTGGTGTAATAGCATCTTTCCAACAAGAAAATCAAAGCAGTGCACGAGATCAGAATCCCATCTCAGGAGATATAGAATACATAGGAACTATACAAAATATTTATGATGTGTCATTTGGTGAAGTGGACACTATTTTTTATTTGATGTGAAATGGTTCAAGGTAGTTTGTAGAGGACCAAATGCAACTGTAAAATCGAATCCAAGTGGATTTTTTGCGATTGATTCATCAAAAACATTGAGCATGAAGTCCTTTGACACATTGGTGTTGCCTCGTCACTGTGAGCAGGTGCACATGCTATGCTATAATGTTTTTCATTTTATTGCAAGTGACTTCAGTATTTGAGTTTTCGATATGTTCTAAAATAGTGATTTTTGCAGGTGTTTTTTCAACCAGATCAACTAAACAAGATAGTTGAACCACGTTCACAACGAGTATTTGAGGGTGTAAATGTTGAGAATGAAATGGAAAACCTTCATTTTAACTATGAGATTGAGCTACCTAGAGATGTAATAAATCGTCAAACCATACTTGAAGCACCCACTTCCATAGATGTTGAGAATAGAAATTCTAATAGTCAGGATGATGAAATAATTTTTGAAAGTGAGAGTGATGATGAAAATCATCCAAGAGGAGATGAATTGCAAGATACTGTCGCTGATGAAATTGATTCTTGTAATTCTGAATAGAAATTGATTATTGCAATTCTGAATGAGATTGATTCTTGCAATGCTTTCAAATGATTGTTATTTAGCCAAAATAGAGTCTCATTTATGGTCAAGTAAGTGAAAAGAATAGACATAGTTTGACTTCAATCTCATTTTTTTGGAGATAATGTCGGTGAAGATAGATGTACGGCTTCATGTTAAAAGAAAATTCTCATTTTTTAACAAATGTTGCAAAGGCAGTAAATCACTAAAAGCATGTGAGTTAATGAAATCACCACCACAAACTATGACAAAATCAAGTGTTTCATCATAGTCAATCCCCTTCAATTGAGCATATCCCTTGGCGACTAGTCTTGTTTTATAATTGTTCACACTACCATCTTGATTAAGCTTGATCTTAAAGACCCATTTGCAAACAGTAACATTTTGTATCTTTGATGGAGGATCAATAATTTACAAGTATCTCAAACAATGCATCATATACTCACCTCACTTTTCATTACATTAAGTCACTCTTTTGTTGCTACAGTTTCATTCACGCTTGAAGGATCATCATCAAACTTAAGGTAGTAATAAGGGCAATAAAAATTAAACAATCATCAACTTGTAATTGCTTCTCTCTTCCTTGTATTTGAGCCTTGATGGTTGCATTTGGGCTCTAATACCATGTTAAAATCAAAGGTTATGAATCTCATTTGGATACTAAAACCTTGAAAAAGCATCAAAGGTTTTACTTATATCTAATAGATAGAAAACTAGCACACAATTCAACCTATTTTGCATCTAATTGGCAAGAGCTTTTGAACACCGCAATAAAACTAGAAATAATTGATCTTCACATCCTGTCACACACGTGGAAAGTATAATACTTTGTTCAGATTCAGATCTATTCATTAGACACAAAAAATATCACATTCATCATTCATCAATTCCTCATTAAAGAGCAAACTTGCCAAAATCACCCTCTCTTGATAATCTCTCGAAATATGTACAAAATGAGCTCTCAATCCATATCAAATGATCTCGGATATGAGATTAGGTAGAGTGCCATTAGGGTAGACCCTAAACCCCTGGCTATCAAAGCCTTAGATCATGCATAATTACCCTCTTGGTAGCTCGAGTCAACTGTCTTATAAAAGTAGGTGGCCGCCCTCATCAAAAATCCCAATCATCTAGGAACACCATGATATAATTCACTTTAGAAAAATATTTATTTAACTAATTCCATTTCATTATGAACATGCACTTTAGAAAAATATATATATAGCCTAATCATAATTTAATTCACTTTAGAAATATATTTATTTAACTAATTTCATGTCATTATCAACATGCAAAAAACAAAAAAAACAAAAAAAAAATGCATGGATAATTCACGCAGAAGATATCCACGTGTGGATATATTTAGCTTCCGGTCTGGTCCGGTGAACAAACTGAAATTTGCGTGGATAATCCACGCCAAAACTACTTTCTGGCGCCGCCAACCTTCCCTCCCAAACAGTTTCTGGAATTTTCAAAATGGATAATCCATGCGCATAAATTTTTTGGCGCCGTGTCAAAAAAAAGCCGGTGGACTGGCCGGAGGCGTGTTCAAAAATTTTTTGGCGTGGATAATCCACGCATGGATGTTCCACACAAACAAAATTTCGGAAAATCGACTAAGTGTCGGGTCTCGCGTGGATACTCTGCGTGGATAAACATAGAGTTTTCTAGTTGTGTAAATTTTTTTATATTTTCAGTATTAGAAACTGATAAGGGAACAGTTCCCTCTTCTATAATCTCGCCTTCCTCTGTTTTGGAAAGGACTTCTATGCCTTTTAAGGCAAGAGACCTCTGTTATCATATCACCTTCCTCTGTATTGGGAAGGACTTCTATTCCTTTCTTATCATATATAATAATATCTGCATCCTGAGCAACCTGACAAGTTGTTAAGACAGGAGCAGCTTGTTTTTAAGGGCCCTCGATTTCAGGTGCAATGCTTACATCGTTCTATACATAGATTCTGATCAACTCTTGCCAAAATCTATATATCATCAGTATATGACTCAAGAGTGAACTGAACACATGAATCAGCAAATTATAAACAATGATGGTAAAGAAATATGAATCAGAATGAAAGGAATCACAAATGAACAGAATATTACCTTTTCAATATCTACATCCACTTGTAAATTATACCACTCAAAAAAGAGCTTTGTATTGTACAAGACAAACCATGCACAACTGAAAGCGTCTATTTGCTATACACACTACATATATTGAATGAAAATTAATGATATAATGACAAATTATTTATTTATGCTATGATAATAGATTTAAACCTTAAGAAAATTTCATGCATATCAGAGATAAATTGAAAATACCTTGAGAGATTTAATGGTTATCTCTCCAATTGAGGTTGTCGTTGTCGGTATTTTCCGAATGACATCATGAAGTAGAGAATCAAATTCTCTGTGTGTATTAGCAGGCGAGTTTACTTTTACACATAGAAAATTTGATACTCCCTCCTTATTTATCTTTACAAAAAGAATGTTCAGGCTCCAATGCCGACTACAACAATCGAAATAAAAATTAAAGCAATCCTTACTTATTAAAGCAATGCCGATTGCAACAATCCAAATTAAAGCAACAAAAACAAATGAGCAATTCTTACTTATTCTCATATGGAATCAAATAAAATTTTGCTAGTATTTTGAGAATGACGAAATCTTTTGGCATGATGGTGACACACTTACCATGCACATTCAAAAGACAAGTATCCTCAAAAAATTGGGCCAGAAAGCCTTCTACAGCACCTTGTAAGGCCTACATGGTTGTCACGGCAAAACAAACATCTAGCCCAAGTGACAAAGTGACATTCCTAATAGATCGGCCGAAAGGAGCTCTAGTAATCAAGAGTTTAGTTGATCTCTAGAATCTTCTAATCTCTCTCAGCCAGACCTGCTTTCTGCCATGTCTACGGCCAGTGCCAGGGGGAACACGGGCATGGGATGGCTGTACAATGGTTACGACACGAGCAATGGATTTGGTCCTAGCCATCATTCTAAAAATTAAAAAAAAAATTGAACCCAAGCGCATGGAATGAAAACAAAAAAAATTGTGATCAAAAGGTGCTTGAGATCGATACCATAATTGAATATCGGATTTGAGTGCAAGATAGATAGAGAATATGTGAAGGAAAGACATCGGCGCTCGAAAGCGATATTGGAATCATAGTGGTATCGGTCTCGAGTGCACGGTGAGAAGGCGGAGTATTTTGCGATGAGAGAGCACGCTTGAGAGCGATATTAGGAGCGAAAACCAAAAATTTTGCAAAAAAATGAAAATTTTGAGGGTGTATATATAGGAAATATTTGCACGGGTGAAAAAATGGTTGATGACACATGTCGGCATCTAACTGGTCCACGCATATTTTTCGTCCCGACAATTATGACTCATTCATGAGGCCACGTGGGCCTAGACATGTGTCATTTTGCACATGATAGATGTCAGATCAATCAAAGTCTATATGATGGAATATTCTTGACAAATCATGCATCGACACATGTCGCTTTGGAACTCCTCCACACGTGCAAATTTTTTTTATAAATAGGCCATTTTCGGCGCAGATTTTCATGCAAATTTTCGATTTCTTATCTGGATATCGATTTCAAGCGCGCCCTTTCCATTGTTTACGTTCCGTTGACTTACTTGTGCTAGAACCGATACTGCCTGGTCCAGTATCGCATTCAAGCGCACCTTACATCTCTTCTTTTTTTTTATCTTTGTACACGCACTCGGATCCAATACTCTATTTTCTTATATCTCTTTTGAGTGCACACTTCAGCGTCGTACTTCGTCTTGAATATCCATTTGCATGGAATTGGATTTCAGTCCTTTGGTAGCTCAATGAGTGTCCACTTTTGATTCTCCAACAAAGAATCAAATTTGGTGTCCATCGTTGCTTTCCATTAGTCAGCATCAAGAGTAGACATCACCTTAGAAACGGTGGTCGGTTTCTGCACAAAGTAGTAGGACGGATCATCCATAAATCTGGATAGAGGCTATCTGGAACTGTTCGACCTTCTGGGTTGAACTTCGGTCCTCTGATGTGGGTTGACTCGTTGAGGTTCTGACTCATTGTCTGAGTCAGCATCGAGATTCTGTAGTTGAATCCCTGGATCGGAATTGACTGCTTGCTCGATCCCAGAGTTAGAATTATTAGTCGCCTTTCTCTTTGTGGTCGATGAACTGGTCTTCCACAAAAATGACATCTCTACTAGTGAATGCCTTTTCGGTATTCAAATTGTAGAGCTTGTATGCCTTGTGGTCTGGGGAATAGCCAATGAAAATTGTTTTTCTGCACTTATCATCTAGCTTTCCTCTTAGATCCTCAAGGATCTGAACGAAAGCGATGCATCCAAACACTTGAATATGTTTGCCTTGAGGTTCTTGTCTGGCCTGCATTTCGCGCCTAAGAGCGATATTGGGAATTTTACATCTGTATTTTTTGCTCTAAATGTCTAATTTCAATTCTAGTTAGCTTTCCTTTTTTTTCATGAATTTGGTTCCTCATCTTTTTGTCGAACACTTTGATATCCGCTTCATTTGGCGGCCTTCTCTCATCACCTGTGATGAACTCCCCCACCTCTTTCTCCATCAGTATGTTTTTCATTTTGAATTTCCACATAACATAGTTGGAAATCCCGTCCAATTTGCTACTTTCACTCAAAATGGACTCTCCCATGTTTGTCATCACAAAAATGCTTGAAACTTCTGTCGTAGGCTAAAAGCAGTATGAGAGGCCAATTGTGATGTCAGAATTTAAAAATAATGACCTGCACTTTTTCCCTTACCAAGCCACTCGCCGCTTTTCCACCAATTTGAAAGCCAAATGGGCGCCACCTTCTGAAATGCACTCAGTCGTCAACTCCCAACTACGCGTCCAATGGAATGGTAAAATCACTTTTGGTGCACTCCGAACACTTTCTCCATTGAAATCACTCTATTTTGATGTACCGTACTTGCAGGTACAGTCTGGGTGCCCTTCGTTTGGAGGTTATAGCCTTTAGTTTGGGTCAAAACGGACAAAGGACCCAAAAATAGGGACTTTTCTAGTTTTGAATTGTTTCTTCAAAGTGAAGAAACTTCACCTTTCGTGAACTTGGGACCCAACTCAACTTTCACTTTGAAAATTTTTAATGAAGTTGCAATGTGAATTGCACTTCAGGGCCCAATTTAACCTTCATCCAATTCTTTCAATCCAGCGGCCATTCTTGTACACAATCCCCATCGTGGATACACGATCTCCTCAATCCGACGGTTCTGAGCACTTTTGTGCACTGATGGAAGCTCTTCCAAACGTTGTCCACTTCAAAATGCTACTAGTCTGGCCTGACTAGCCGCGTGCGACAGCTCTCTTCCTCCATGTCTATGACAAGCTGATTTTTCTTTGATCAATCTCGTTTTCAGATCAATTTGAGCATGATCTGAGGCCTGGAGCAAGGTCGCCCTACTGATTTCAAGTCCATAGAGTGTTCAATCATGAAAGTCCATGGAGAAACGGTGATTTTAGCTCAACTTGACAAAGTGGCTTTTTTTTTTCACCTTTTACCGCAAATTTGCTAGGTTAACTGTCTGCAGACAAATCTCTAACATAAACCTCAGAATCTGTCCATGGCTGGTTGACAATATAATTAGCTTCCTTCCTGTCCATACGACATCCAAAACGGTGCACAAACAGCGAAGAAATCACCAATTATGTGTAGAAAACCATAATCCCAAACCCGGTTTCAATTTTCAGCTGGCTTCAAAATTGTCAATTTTTCACCAAATGTTTTCGTCTGATGCTATGCTCAGGCTAATAATCCCTCTGCTGAGCTTGGCAAGCCTCTATAAACTAGAAACCGTGCACCAGTGCTTCTCTTTCCATCTTCAACCCACCGTAAGTCCCAAACTCTCAGAAGACAGTTCTCCCGAAGCTCACTATAACGGCGACACTGTACTGTGTACACTCCCTGTACAGCTCTGATACCAACTTAGAATTTGCTTTGAATATGAACACAAATCATGCTACACAGTAACACAAACAGAAAACACTCTCCACAGCAAGCTCACATAGCAACTATATTTTTCAAAATAAAATTACACTGTACATATAGTTGTTCACTTAGGCAACCCATGCATGACCCAGGTTGTCGTTGGCAAGACACGTGTCCCGTCGACTTGCCTCGTTGCGAGGCCAACTGATCCTTATCAATTGATAGGACCCACAATACAGTAGCACAATGATTCTACTTTAATTCTAACTCACATGACATCTGTCATTTCCATTATTAAGGACGTGCATGGCTCAGTGTTTCAAAATACGATTTGACAGATCAGTCTTAATGATGGTAGGACCGTTTATAAAATAGAAATAATGAAAAGAAAATAGATCCGTTTATATATTTAAAGTGTAACACGTGGGAATAAGTTTAACGTATCCATCATCTTTAATAGATGGATACAAAAAGTCTATAGAAAGATCTTCAAAAGATTCTTGAAAAGATTCTAGAAAGATTCTTAAAAACATGCTAGTAAAGATTCTAGAAAGATTCTCAAAAATTTATGGAAAGATTTTCAAAAAGATGTCAAAATAGTCTTGACAAATTCTCGAAAAGAATCTCGAAAAGATTCTAGAAAAGATGATAGAAAAAACTTGCGAAACATTCTCAAAACGTTTTTAGCAAAGGTGGTAGAAAATTTCTCGAAACATTTTCGAAAATGGAAATACAGTAGAAAATTTCTTGAAAAAATTGGAGATAAATATTAGACAAATACTCAAACGTTGAGAAGGCAGCTAGAAAAAGTTCTCGAAAAATTGGAGAAAGATGCTAGAAAATTTTGCGAAAACTGGGAGGAAGATACTAGAAAAAATTAACGAAAAGATGGAGAAAAATGCTAGAAAGTGGTAGAAAACATCATGATCAATTCTAGAAAAGATAGGAGAAAAGTCACGAAAAATTCTAGAAAGAACCTAGAAAAGAATGAGAAGAAAAAAAAATTCTGGCCAAAGATAATATTTCTTGAGTCTGGACCCAGTAATTCGTGTCGATAATAGTTCACCTTCAAGTGATTGTAGTTGAACATAACCATTCTCGAACACCTCTATGACTTTATAAAGTCCAAGCCATCTCATATGAAGTTTCCCAAGGAACTTTTGATGTCGACTATCATAGATCAGCGCAAAGTCATCAGCTTTAAGATCACTTTTCCTGATACGACTATCATACTTTTTCTTTCGTTGTTTCTGGATTTCCTCCGTTAATTTTTGTGAATTTGCACGAGCTTCAAATAGTTCTTCAGTAGTCTTCGACCTTTCGTTAATACATTATGCATCTGTTCGTTGAGCTTGAATACGAAAAGTTGTCACCTCAAATTCAATGGGTAAAATAGGATGCATGATACCATAAGTAAGAAAATATGGTGTTTGCTTCGTCGTAATCTTTTCTTTGTTTCGATAAGCCCAGAGAACTGAAGGTACTTTTTGATCCCAATCAGTCGCATCATGTGTGATAGTAATCTTGTTCAGGATCTTACATAGTATTCCATTAGCTCTCTCAGTCAACCCATTTGCTTTTGGATTATAAGGGGTTGTCTTTTTGTGTTTAATCAGAAAATATGTTGTCAGCAGCCGTATTGTGTGATTTAGAAAATGTGTACCATGGTCACTTACTAGTTCAAGAGAACAACCATATCTTGTGATTATAGTTTTGAGTAAAAACGCTACAACAGTTTTCGCATCGTTTTGTTTCGTCCCTTCTGCTTCAACGTCCTTTGTAGCATAATCCATTGCAACAAGAATATAACGACACTTAGTACGTCGAGTCACGGGTTTGATTGGACCGACAAAGTCAATCCCCCACTTCTCAAATGGTGCAAGAGGTAGGATTGATGTCAACGGCCAATTCATTGCTTTTGTTGGTTTGCCATATCTCTGGCATGGATCACACAAACGAATATAATTCGCTACATCCTTGAACATAGTTGGCCACCAGGACTTGCCAGTCAATATTTTATTAACAGTGTTCTTTAAAGCAAAGTGTCCGCCAGCATCCTCTGAATGTATGGCTTGTACAACCTTTTAATATCTTCAGTTTTGAGACATCTTCTTAGTTGTTGATCAGCACCAAGCTTGTACAGGACATTGTTAATAATGGTATAAGGTAGTTGCTACCTTATAGTGAAAAACTGTCTTTTTCTCCAAGTCATATCCATCGAATATATCTGATCCTTGAGATAAGTAATGATATCAGAATATAACGAATTCGTAGATGAGATTTCGAATTAATTTTCGTCTGAAAAATCATCATCAATTGGTTTTTCAATTTTTCCCGTGCTGAATCGTGATAGATAATCAGCTATTGTATGATATTTTCCTTGGCGAAGTTCTACTTGATAAGTGAATTCCTGCAGAAGTAGAATCCATCGAGCAATTTGTCCTAATAAATCTAATTTATTTATAAGATACTTAGAGCATAGTGATCAACATGAAAAATGAAAGCATATCCCAGCAAATAATGCCAAAATTTCTTAACAGTGAAAATCATTCCGAGTGCTTCCCTTTCTGTAGCCGAATAATTTTTTTCCGAGGCACTTAGCTGTTGACTTGCATAGTATGTGGGATGGTCTTTCTTCTGATCGTCCTTCTGGCTTAGACAGATGCCAATAGCATATACAGAAACATCAACATAACTATGAAATAAAATAGCCCAGTTGGGTGGTCTCAGAATAGGAGCATTGATCAACCTTTGCTTAAGTTCTTTGAACGCTTTATGTTGTTCATTCATCCACAAGTATTCCACTTGTTTCTTGAGTAGATGCGTAAGAGCGGCGGCAATAGAGGCATGATTTTGGATAAATCTCCGATTATAGCCGACACGTCCTAAGAAAGCTCTTAGTTCACATAGATTTGTTGGTATCAGGAGGTTCTTTATTAGCTCGACTTTATCTTTATCGACCTCTATTCCTCTGTTTGATATTTTGTGTCCAAGTAAAATTCCTTCTTTCATACCAAAAAAAACATTTCTCAGGATGAAGGGATAAACAAGTATCTCGACACCATTGCAACGTAAGTTTCAGCTTCTGTAGATGTGTTTTTATATCACTATATACACAGAAATCATCAAAAAAATGGAAGTGGTAGCAACAGAGGAAACTAGAATGGACACAGAAACAGTTGTGGATGGAACAGGAAGAGGAGTAGTGACAACAGAGACAGGAGTGGAGGGTTGCATGGAAGAAGAAGTGGCGTTGGCTGACGGAGTGGTTAGTGTGGTGGTGGTTGTGCATCTTTGGGTAGTAGGTGGAGATGAAGATGAAGAGGCAGTGCCACACATTCGTTTGCTGGCCGTTGTGTCAGTAACTGCAGGTTGGAAAGAGGTGGATGCTTGAGATGGCAGATAGAGGTTAGTGTGCGGCATGGTTGAAGAAAGAAGGCTGGAACGGTGGAAATCGCGCACTTTTGCCTCGAGAAGTGTGCAGGTAAAGTTACACAGTAGTGGGCCTACGGCAATACGATCACGGTTGTTGGAGATGGTTAGTTCATGGATGAGGAAGGTGTGCCAATCGTATGGCACCATTGCGGGGCCAGGAAATTCCAAGAAGGACTCCACTATCTGAATCAGTAGTGTGGACTGGATTTTGTCCTTGAGAAATGTTGAAACAACTAAAAAGTTATTCAACAGATGCACAGCCACCTGTATGACTGGTTCCGTAATAGCATCTATCAGGTAACCGTTGTTAGTCTGGATGGGGATCTCTGGTGCGATTTTGGCAACTAAAGGTTTAATCAGGGCTTTTGCCTGATGGTGGGAGATGGGCTGACGGTCACCGGACATAATTCCAATGGTGACCATCGAGTTTGCGTTAATCCTGACCTTGTACGTGGTGGTACCTTGGTACAGGAAGTGGAAGCGTGTCTTCAACGCATCCCAGGTGGCATAAGCATGAAGGGCGAGGCCCATGTTAATCTTAGAATGAAAAAGCGCCGAAAAAAATCCCATTGCCTCAAGAAGTGGGCCGGCTGTCTGTAGCCATGGTTGAATTAGAGCGTTAGAGGGTAAGGGCCAAATCTATTTAGCCTTGAGGATTTCACGCTGGATCGCCTGCTTGGTGCCAAAGTCTTCAGAGGATGAGGAGGCCATGTTAGCAGTGATAGTTAAAGGGCAAAAAAGTGGAAAAAATGGTGGAAAAGGTAAAAAGGTGTGGAAACGACAAAATATTGTGAATAACAAGTGTTGGAATGCAAGAACTGTAGTTCAGAGCGCAAATCTATGTTCAGTATGAGCAGATGATAGCTTTTGGTCGCAAACAGAGAACTTGGAAATTTCAGTGAAAATTTGAATAGAGCTTCGCCAGCAAAGGTGACAAATGACTCGAAATCAGCCCTTATATAGTGGAATTTAGAGCGTATTAGGTGAAATCCACTTTCCCTTGTTCAGTTCCACCCAAATTTTGGTAGGGACCTTTTTCACAAAATTCTAAGATCTCAGGGAAGTCTGTGAGAGTTTAGAAGGTGATTTGACTGCCCTACGAAGGTTCTGCGAGGGTTCAGACTGTCTGCGAGGGTTCAACTCTCGCAGGAAGTGATCTCTCGTGAATTTACAAGATCAGACCATGTAGGCAGGCTAATTTCACTGCTCTGATTCCATTTAGACACCTTGCGAGGGTTGGTAGGATGATCTTAATGCTCTGCGAGGGTTCTGAAGATTTAGCTTCTGAGACCTTCGCACACACTAAAAAATGAAGATTCCTCCATCAAGAACTCAAATCATGGAAAAAGTGCTCTTTTAGAGTGTTTTTTGACAAGATCTTGAGATTCTCTGATTTTTAACTTTTGCAAACTGGTAATCAGCTTCACCCATGCTTGATCTGACTATTGGTATTTCTCTGGAAATTTTGATGGATAATTGATAACAGTTCCATCAGTTTTGATTGAATTTTTCCCTTAATTTGCCATAGTTACTGAGATCGAGGTCTTTGATCTGCAATTTTAAGGATTTATTGGCATAATCTGATGATCTGCTTTCTTCTTAATCCCATTTGGATCTCTCTTGGATCCTGATGGATTTTCCTGATCTTGCCAGATCTGGATCCCTCTTGGATCCTGATGGATTTCCCCGATCTTGCCAGATCTGGCCGAATCTTGATGGATCTAGCTTGATTTGGCTTGATCTTTCCAGATCTAGTGATGATGGTCTATCAGAATAGCTTTTCGTAATGTGCCACCACCAATCTGGATCTATCTCATTGTGGTGGCCAGTACTTGTGCAACTGGCTACCATTGATGGGTGTATCGAATGGTGTCCCATCTAGCTTCTCTAAATTCACGGCTCCATGATTAAGAATTTCCTTGATCCGATAAGGACCTTCGCCTGTGAATTTTAATTTTCCTTGATCGCCTTGGTTTTATACATCAGGACCAGATCTTCGGAACGAAGATCTTTCTTTTGTAACCTGCGATATGCCTTGTGTCTTTCCTTTTCAGTTGCTAGTAAGAGTGTTTCAAAGAGTTTATGCAGAGCTTCGTGGCATAGTTGTAGAGATTTGGATTCATTCAAGCGTTGCGTTGTAGCAATCCTTAATGAATGAACTAGAAACTCTATTGGCATTACAACATTCTGACCATACACCAATTGGAAAAGTGCTTGATCAGTGCTTCCCTTATACGTTGTCCTGAATGCCCATAGAGCAGCATGCAACTTATGTTCCCAATCTGATCTGCTAGCTTCAACTGTTTTCGTGAGCACGCTACACGGGATCTAATTGGATGATTCAACTTGCCCATTACCACAAGGATAATACTAGTATGGATCACAAATAATTCCTCCAACAGAATCTTGATGGTCTCATTAATGAAATGACTTCCGCGATCGCTGACTAGCTCCACCGGGCATCCAAAGCGCACAATGATATTTTCATAAAGGAACTTGGCAGTGGTCCTAGCATCAGCTACCCTTACTACCTTGGCTCCGACCCACTTGGTGAGATAGTCCGTGGCTACGATTATGTATCCATCTTGGAAACTCCTTGTTGTAGGGTGAATTGGACCGATGTAATCCAATCCCCACTTTTTGAATGGTGCTGGGGCTAAGACCGGGTGCAGTAGGTCATAATTCAATCTCGTTGGTCTCCTTGCCCTTTGGCACACATCACACTTTCTCAAGTATTCCTCCATATCCTTATGAATCGTTGGCCACCAACATCCTGATTGCAGGATCTTGCGAATTATAATGTCAGATGCAAAATGGCCTCCACTCATGCCTTCATGTGAAAGTGAAATGATCTGGGTGGCCTCATGGGAGAGAATACACCACCGAAGAATCCCATCTGGTCCTCTTCGATACAATTGGCTGGCACTCAGCTGATAAGGCCTAGCTTTCAAGATCAATTTTCGCTGATCTGCCTTTGGTAGTGACTTGTCTAGCTGGTCCCGCATTAGATATTCAACAATGTCGGCAGCCCATTATGGTACTGTGTCTACGTAAAATAAGGCAGCATCGGCTAGCTCATCATCGGGTTGGATTGCAACTTCCTTCCCCTTGATTCATGACACATGATCTGCCATGTAGTGTTGTTTTCCCTTGCAAACTACTATCCGAAAATCAAACTCTAATAACAAAAGTAGCCATCTGGTGATTCTCCCGGTGTTGCAAGTTTTGTTAACGAGATAGAACAAGGGTTGATGGTCTGTATAAAAAACGAAATGTATTGCCATCAGGTAGTGCCAAAATTTCTTAACTACATAGATCATTGTCAGTGCTTCCCACTTTGTGGTTGAATAATTCATTTCTGTATCACTGAGCTGTCGGCTCGCAAATCGGATTGGAAAATTCTTTTTGTGTTCACTTGGCTGGGTTAAGACTGCTCCAACTGCATACTTTGATGCATCTGTATGCACGTGAATCTCAATGGACCAATTGGGTGGCCGTAAGATTGGTGTTGAAACCAATGCATCTTTAAGCTTTTGGAAAGCCTTTAGGGCTTCCTTGTTCCAATGTGGATCCGTTGTGAGTTTGTAAATTGGTCGGGCTAACTCTGCAAAATCCATAATGAAGATCTTACAATAGTTAGCATGACCCATGAAGATGTAGACTTTGCGGATCATCCCCGGTGGTGGTAGATCAACAATGATTCTGATCTTTGATAGGTCAATGACGATCTCGTGTCTTCATACTATATGGCCGAGAATCAAGCCATGTGTCATCCAAAATTGACATTTTTCTGGATTCAGGGAGATCTGGAAGTCGCGACATTTTTGTAGCACTTTCTCCAAATTGGATAAGTGTTCTGAGTCTGGTCCATGCATGCACAAATCGTCCAAGAAAATTTCCAGAAATTTTTGCAAATAATCTTTGAATGCCACCTGCATGACTCGTTGGAAGGTGTTTGGGGCATTGCAAAGTCCGAATGACATCACTATATAGGCATAAGTTCCCCATTCCGTGGCAAATGTTGTCTTGTGTTGGTCTTGGGGGGCTATCTTCACCTGGTTGTAGCCGCTAAAGCCGTCTAGAAAATTGTAGGCTTCGGCGCCAACTACTCTATCAAGGACACTTTCTGTAAATGGTAAAGAAAAATGGTCCTTTTTGGTGACTGCATTTAGCGCCTTCAGATTCACACAAATCCACATTTTGTCGTTCTTCTTGGGTACTATAACTATCGGCGATACCCATTCTGTGTGCTCGATTTTATAAATGAAATCTGCATCCATCAGCTTCTGCAACTCCTGCTTGATTATCTCTGTATAATTCAGGTTGCAGCGGTAGTAACGGCTTCTCTTGGGGACTGCTCCATTCACGAAGGGTATGGTGTGTCACGACTACTGTTGGTGGAATGCCCTCAAGATCACTATAACTCCAGGCAAAACAGTCTTTATACTCCACCAACAAGGATCATAGTCTCTTGAATTGTGTGGGCGTTAACTGCTCTCCCACATGCACTATCTTTTTTTCTTCACCTGGCTCGGCAAGGTTCATCGACTGTGTTCGTGCACGTCCCTCGAAGACTTGCTCCGCTAGTGCTTGACTTTGATCAGGTTCTCGTTGGGCTTGTAGCATCATAATTACCACGTCATCCAAGGTATAATTTTTTAAAGTTTCAAGCATCTTGTGAATTGGTGCTCAGCGAGATTCCTCTTTCAGCATATTGATCTTAGCCCGACTGGTCATCTTTTTGGTTTTCTGTCACCTGTGTAGAAGATGACGCTGCATCTGAGTCCATCTTGATTGATTTCAAGGAATTCAACACCTTTTTTTTGCTCTTTTTTGTCATTTTGGTGATGCGTCCTTGTTGTCTTTCATCGGAACTGTCGTGACATTCACCTCGTGGTTGCGAATATCACCATCTACCGTAGCTATCGCTTCGTCGGGTAGATCACTCTATTGGATCACCTGGTTGTAGCATTGTTTTAACTGATTCTTCTTATTCACAAGTGCCTTGGGTGCATCAATCCTTGAAACTTTCGCCATAGCAGACTTTTGCGGTGGTTGAGCTAGTACTTTCTTGATTCTGAAACAATTTGGGTCCATGTGGTGTAGGACCTGCTCATCAGTCAGTTCAATCTCCTTATTATAAGTTAGAGCATGTTGCCTAAATTATCGTCCACTGGGTTCTCAATAGGTTCCACTGACAGCCATGCTACGTTTATCATATTCACCCCAAATGTGATTGGTGTGTCCATAGTGTAACACTTGGGTGAAAATGTACTGGGTTTAGAATCTGGTTCATATTGACATCTCCGGCAGTCAATAGTTGCTAATGCATCCGTCCATCTCACGACATCCATCTCTAAATCATAGTGACCTCCCTTGGCTGGCCTTGGGCGATCAATCGTGTGATCTGTCATGGATGATCTATCATCAGCTTTGGGTGCAATAGGTTTCACTGCCCATGTGGTTGGATCAACCTTCACAGCCTGCTCTCTGTTCTCGAAGGTGAGTTTTCCTGTACCCAGTTGTGTACTACTTGCGCAATTCTCAACCATGGTCTTCCCAGTAATACACAATATGTAGTTGGAGATTCAGGTATATCCATGACCACAAAAGTGATCACAAATTGCATGCCTGCTATTTTTACAGGGATATCGTCAACTACACCTTTTGGTTTCACACAAGATTGATCCGCCAGCTTGATGGCGAATCTTATTGGCTTCAACCCTTGTAAATCCTGCTTTTCATACAAAGTAGTGGAGATCAAATTGACACCTAATCCTCCATCTACTATTGTTGCCTCGTCCTCATATCTCTTGTGTTTGATTGGTAAAGTGATGTTGTGTTCCTCACTTTCCCATGTTGTCCCGATGTGGAGGACGTTACTTTTCCATGTTGCCCCGATGTGGAGGTGCTACTAGCTCCTCATCCGCTTTGGCCATTCAGCTAGAAGGCTTCTCACTTGTGGTGAAATCCGCAGTAGTTCCTCGAGTGGTAAACTAGCATGGCTCATCAGTAAAAGTGTGAGCCTTTCAGTGTGTGGTTCCTCAGGCTCCACCATGTGAAAAGGTGATTCATGTTGGTGAAATCGATCATTCTAATCAGTGTGCAGCGATGAGCCCGATTGCAGTTCCTGTTCGTCGCCAACTGGAGGTTCCGTGGGATTGTCCCTTTCCTGTTCTTTTTCCTCTGCTTGTGCCTTCTGTACCCAATGTCATATTTTTTGGTACTGTCCTCTTTCTTCCCTCACATTTGGATATGGCGCTAAAGTTGAGGGTTGGTCATCAGTGACCGAGGGTGGTGGTCAGGGAGCCACTTCCTTCCTCTTCTATGCTCGCGTGACGGCTAACACAAGAGCGTAGAATTGTTGTCTTCCCGCTAGCATCCCTGCTGGAATTGCTGGTTGTTGTATCGCAATGAAGTTGAGAGGTGCACTGGTTCCAGGTTTAAATGGACAATTCTTGTGATAGTGTCTATAACCGCATTCTAGACAGAAGGATATATATTGTCCCTTGTAGGCACATTCCGCAATCTTGTGTCCTTTGCCACATTCGTAGCAACCGTAGTTCCTCCCGTCTTGACGCTAAGTTTGAGCTGCATAGGTCGTAAAATATTCATTTATGATAGGATCCATAAATGGTTCATCTGGTCTGTACCATTGCTGTTGCTCAGGTTGAGGTGGTACTTGCATCTCTGGTTCTACTACTGTCAGATTTACATGGGCCACTTGTTGATTAGCTGGCCTGGTGGTGCAGGTAAGGCCATATGTTGTTGCTAATTTGGTGCGCCGTACCTCGGTGCCATGTTTGTGCCCCTTGATGATATGGATAAGAAGTCTGATAAGGACGTCTCTTCTATTGAACAATCCGGGAGTTAAATGGGCAAAATGTCGTATCGTGCGATGTTGCATTGCATAGATGGCAAAATCTATGTGTCAATCTCAAATTTTGCTTTAGTACTGGACACTCGTTTGCTGTATGATTTTGCGTGCACATTGAACACCATACATTCTCCTTTTGTGGATATTGTAGCTGGTTTGGTTTCAGTTGATGTGGCATTACTACTACAGCTCCCTATAAGGCTTTCAATTTCTGGTCAAACTGCGCCGTAAATTGCTCCATCTACTGTTTGTGTAATTTTGCCATTTGCTCCAACAGCAGTTTTGTAGATAGAGTGGATGTGTTTGATGATGACAATGCTAACGAGGGAGTAGGAGTGTGGGTGGATGGATATTCGTTGTCAGATCCCTCGTCCTCTTCCCTGATGGCATCTTCCATAGCTTCTTGCAGAGTAGTGTACTGCTCTCGTCGTTTCAGTTCTCTTTTGATACTTCGTGGTAGTCCGGCTACGAACCACATGATCACCGCGTGATTGGGAGTTAGGGCTGCACTGCACTCGGATCGTAGATGTTTGACCAGTTCAATATAGTCTCTGACCCTTTCTCGTTTTCCCATCTTGACTTTACTCAACAAGAGAAATGGGTCTTCCAAGAACATCCTTGGTTTAAAGCGCGTAATGAGAGCCACTTTAACCGCTTTCCAGGTGGATTTTTCTTCCGCTGATAGGTTAAAAAGCCAATCCTGAGCCACTGCCAATAAGAACATGGAAAACAACATCAGTTCTTTCGCAGGTGTCCGTTCGCCGTAGATTTCACAAGCTTGCTCGTAGATCTGGAGGAATCGGATGGGATTTGATGATCCGTCATATTTTGGTATTTCTATCCGTGGTGCTCTCCGGACTACTTGCAAGGGAGCGACAGGTACGGGTTGGCCCATTGGATCCATTGGTGCTGGTTCCATTTATGTCTCTTGTTGCACAGTTGCTAATCTGGAAAGGTGTGGTGCTTGATTTGCTATCCTTCGTGCTATTGATCGTACCGATCTCATATTCATCTGATGGTGGGTTCCAAAGTGGTTGGATCTTGCTTGTACAGTGGGATGCAGTCTGGATCTTAAGGATCTGGTCGATCTGATCGGCCGGAAGTGAAATTTAGGCCTTTTACGGTGGTTTTTCCTTGATAACTTCTTACTCCTTGCACTGATTGACCTGAGATTTTGACAGTCGCTGGATCTGGTGCAAATCTTTCTACTGATCTAGTCTACGATGGTTCTCTTGTGTGAGGGTTGGTTGTGCGAGGGTTCTTTAGTTATTTTTGCAGATAAAAAACTTGATATCTCTCATATCTTTGGGAAGTAACTCTCTCTGGATCTGGGTCAGATCTCACTATGGAATTCTCTGCGAGAGTTAACTCTTGCACTAAGTGAAAATTTCACTGTATGCGAGGGTTCAGAACCACTATTTTGGCTTGATCTTCTCCAAATCTCAAAACTAACTCTCGCAGGCTTCATCACTGATGAAAATTGGCATTTTGAATTGATTGACAGGGTCTGCGAGAGTTCTTACTGGAAGGATTTGCTAGATCTTCACTTTTTAGTGATTTTTTACTTAAACCCAGTTTTCTGCTCATTGGAATCAAACTAACTCTCGTAGGCTTTTTAGTGTCTTTGTCTCACTGAGATGGAACTTCAAAATCTTCTGCGAGACTTCTTGCCCACTAGAACTGAAAATTTTGGTGTCTGCGAGGGTTCTTTGGTACTTTTCCGTCTTTTTTTCACTAGGAACTATTGCACAGGCACTCAGACATCAAACTAACTCTTGCAAGCTTCTTTGTGTCATGGTCTCACTGAGATGGAACCTCAGAGGGCTCTGCGAGAGTTCTGGTGAAGATTTAATTTTTTTTGGATTTTTTCAAGGGTTTTTTAAATTTTTTATGATTTTTCTTTGATTTTTGTAATCTGCTTGGAACTAACTCTCGCAGGCTTCTATGCAGGTCTAGGATAGTACCCTAGAGCTACTGCCAGTCATGCAAGGGTTAATTCACACTGGTTTTGGAGATATAAAAATCTGATGAGATTTTAGGCTCTATTTTCCTCCAAAATGCAAATTGGTGTGTTTTTTGGGTTTTTTGGCTGGTTGGTTTGGGTTTCAAGCCCTTAGAGACTGTTCAGGGCCTCTTCTACCCTCTCACACTCCTCCGCTAGCTATAAACAGTAAATACAAAAAGAAAATAAAAAACTAACTCTAAACTCCCAAAATTCTACCTAAAACTACTCTAAAAAGCAAGAAAATAGCTAAAATGCAACCACACTAGTTAGTGGAAACCTATCCCCAGCAATGGCGCCACTGTAGGGTCGAAGATCTTGCATAGTATAGCCCTCCCGCCTGTCAACAAGGGTTAGTTCACTGGATAGGTACCTAGCTATGCATAGATGCTACTTTTAGTTAGTTTTCTACTTTTTGTCTAACTCTACCTCCTCTAACACTACTCACAGTAACTCTACTCCCCTAGCTAGC
Source organism: Diphasiastrum complanatum (assembly GCA_029204225.1). Lineage (NCBI taxonomy): Eukaryota > Viridiplantae > Streptophyta > Lycopodiopsida > Lycopodiales > Lycopodiaceae > Diphasiastrum > Diphasiastrum complanatum. The sequence continues at coordinate 2,531,330 of CM055110.1, forward strand.
TTCATCATGATTGTTGGTGAAGAGAAAGGATAGAATAGAAGAGGAAGAAGAAGGAGAAGAGAGAAAAGAGAGAGATGAGATGGAGGTTAGCTCAAATGCTGGAAAAACCTTGACTAGCACAAACAAAAGGCATGGAAAATGGAAATAACAAGCAAGCACAACAATAGCATAAGCAAGAGTGATTAGCAAATGAGGATGCTTGAGCTCTCAAAATGATAGAGTCTCCTCCTCTCTATTAAGCATGGAAATAGAGTACAAATGGTGTCTTTTTATAAAGTGGGGAAGGCCCTTGCCCCAAAATCCTATTGGCTAATATTTACATTGATCCTATCCATTCATCTTGGACCCAACTTGATCCAAGGGTCCACAAAAAGTACATTGAAATTCACAAGATTCATGTGAGTCCCAATTTGGACCCAACTCTAAAAAGTAATCTCTAATTTTAAAAATGACTTTGGGCCTCTAGTTTTTTTTAATTCAAAGGCCCAAGTCTATTTTATTTTATTTACAACTTAAGCTTGCGTGCTCATTGGGCCATGGGCTTATACGCGCAGGATGCCATGCCCTCGCAACACAATTTATTGGTTGATTTTATTTATTTACAATTCGTTGGGAATACTCCCAACAATTGATGAATTCATGAGAGATGTCATGCTTCTCATCTTTCCTTCCTTTACCAATGAACTTGAGCCTTGATACCTCCATCTTGGACTTTGAAGGTCTTCTTGGAGATCTCGGCCCTTCATATTTCCCTTGCACTTGACTTGACTCCTCTCTATCAATGAGTTGAATAAGATGTTGATGCAAAGGTGTGCTTCTTCAAGTTTGCAAGTCTTCCACTCATGAAAGACCATATTTTCACCATTGACAACTTCTTTGGTGGAATACATGTAGATAAAACTACAATCTCTACTTGAAGAACATAAAACAACCATTATTCCTTCCATTGAATTAGGATAATATTTGGTTCTACACTGAAATGATCATGCACAAAGCATGTGGACTCAAAGTATTTTAAGTACAATACATTAAATGGTGTTTTTATGACACCACTTTTCAAACTATTACAAAAATAGTTATCCAAGGAAATAGATTTACCAACAACAAATGTAGATTAGAAAGCATTCAACTTCATTGTCTTGTCACATCTACATAATGTACAAAATGTCATGAATATTGAAGATAGAAAATAAGTCATTTCAAGTCTTCTAACACTATCTATGAAAAGTTCAAAGATAGTAGCATCTCGATTGCTTCTCACCCTTGCAAGGTGCACACTTGATTGAATAGATTGCATGGACTTTGATAACTCAGACTTGTTGAATTATTCTCCTTCTTACTAATTGACTAATTGGTTTTTAATCTTCATCCAACTGTTTATCCAGTCTTGCAGATTTTTCTATGTCTTTATACAGTCTGCAAATTTACAAGTGTTTTTACACAGTCTGCAGAAATACACGAAGTTTGACAACAGCGTCATATTTTCTCTCTCTATAAACCCGACAGTGTCGCATGTCAAGAATCTCGTGTAAAAATGCAGTGCCAATTTTTTTGCATTTTTCGCCTGTCAAGAATTGCGTGTAAAAATGAAGTGTCACCTTTTTCGCATTTTTCGCCTATCAAGAATTACGTGTAAAAATGTAGTGTCACCTTTTTCACATTTTTCTGTCAGGAATAACGTGCGAAAATGCAGTGTCATCTTTTGCACATTTTTTGTTTGTCAGAAACCATGAGTAAAAGTGCAGTGTCACATTTTTCGCCTGTGGCAATTTACATTCATTTATGCAGAATGATAGTTTACGTCCATTTATGCAGACAGACTGTTTACGGCCAATTGTTAGTGCTTATCAACAATCAGCTTCTGAGAAGGAACTGGATGAATGCCAACGGACTCCAGCCAACTGGTAGTCACATTTGATGACCTAATTACTCAGTATTAGTCAACTGTTCATACATCTCATCAATCAACGAATCAATGTTGTTTAGGAGTTGAGTGTTATTACATGACGCTTCATGCGCTCTCATCAAGTAGATCGTTCACAATCATAAAGTATTGTTAGTAGCTCTCTATGAATCTTTCAAGCTTCATCACTACTGCTTTATTCAATTTTTAATAGGCATAGTCATGCATTGGAATTAGGAAGTTTTCGCATTCTATTGCTCACCTATTTCCGACATGGTATCAGAGCGTACCTACATGGTATCAGAACATTGATTCTTCTTCAAGGCCTAATACTATTTCGATATCTGAGCAAAAAGCTCTAATACTTGATATCTTTTGTGATATCAAATTGATATCATATTCTTCAATTCCTTTCATCTTTTTAGTATCAAAGAATTGATTTCTTGTTGTTAGCATCACTACATCTTAGCATCATCAATACAATTGACAGACTAAAAGGCAAAAAAGGCGAGACCGCATTTTTACATGTAATTTATGACAGGCGAGTGTTGCAAAAAGGCAAAAAATGTGAAACTGTAATTTTACTTGTAATGTTTTACAATGTTGATTGACTGTGGACGGGTTTTGTAGAGAGAGAAAACCTGACACTGTTGTCAAATTCCGTGTATTTCTACAGACTGTGTAAATACACTTGTAATTCTGCAGACTGAATAAAAACACGAGAAAATCCGCAACACTGGATAAACAATGGATGAGGATTAAAACCGATTAGTCGATTAGTAGGAAGGAGAATGATCCAACACTCCCCCTTAATCTGAATCTTTGAATGCCTTGACCTTCAAACTTAGTTCTATACATAACCTTATGTACACTTCCAAGCTTAATGCTTTATATCTGCTGTCATATCTTGTATTCTACAGTACTGCAAGTCTACCTCGTTGTTTAGGACTGTTTCTCTAAGATTTCAAGATCTGAGTGTCCGATTTGAAGAAAAGTCTTAAACTAGCTGAAACACAGTATAATTCAACTATCACCATTTTGGATTTTGTTTTGAACCGTCAGATTTAGGAAAATTAAGAGAACAAGATCATGTTTAGTGTATTTTTGCCCATTTTTAGCGGTTTTTTGTGGTTTTTCTGAGATTTATTAAGATCTGACTAAATTTAACCTTTTACCTTCCCATTGTAGTTGGATCTAGACTAGATATAGCTATTATGAGATCTGCAAAGGTTCTTGATGGACAGCTTTTGCATAATCTTGAAAAAACTCAGTTTTTGAGCACTTTTCAGCACTTTTTCTTAGATATTTCTAGATCTGTCCATTGGATCTTCACAAGAATTTCACGGAAGCCAGATCGGGGTCAGATCTAGCTTGAAAATCTCAGCAAAGAATAATTCAGAGCAGATCTTAAAAAATCAAGAAAAAAGTGTATTTTTTGGATTTTTTGTTATTTTTGGCAGTTTTCTCTCAGATCCTAGAGAGAGAACGTTCGTGAGCTCATAGTAGCCTTCTCTAATACAGATCTAGCTACTTCCGGGTGGGTGAGGGTTATTTTCCAGGTAATGGAGAGAATACAAATTTTATGGCTTTTTTTGCTATTTTTGGCAGTTTTCTTGCAGATCCTAGAGAGAGAACCTTTGCCGAGCTGACAGTAGCCTTCTCTGATACAAATTTAGCTAAATCTAGGTGGACAAAGGTTAATTCCCAGGGGATGGAGAGAAAATAAAAATTTTATGGCTTTTTTTTGCTATTTTTGGCAGTTTTCTCATAGATCCTAGAGAGAGAACCTTTGCCGAGCTGATAGTAGCATCCTCTGATACATATTTATCTAAATCCAGGTGGGCGAAGGTTAATTTCCAGGGGATGGAGAGAAACTACAATTTTTATGTGTCTTTCACTATTTTTGGCGGTTTTCTCTCAGATCCTAGAGAGAGAACCTTCGCCGAGTTAATAGTAGCTTCCTCTGATACAGATTTAGCTAAATACAGGTGGGCAAAGGTTAATTTCCAGGGGATGGAGAGAAACTACAATTTCTATGGGTTTTTTCACTATTTTTGGCGGTTTTCTCTCAGATCCTAGAGAGAGAACCTTCGTCGAGCTGATAGTAGCTTCCTCTAAGAAAATAGACTTACTAAATCAATCCGTCTTCTTATTGCGTTCAGTGTTATGTCAAACTGTATGCATTTATCAATAAGTGATAAATCTCTTACCGTTTTTTTTTATTGCTGCAATAGTCTTCACTCTGCAATTGTTTGGCTATGAAATCACTTTAGCGCTAATGATTTCAAAGTTAGTTGCTAAAAGATCAAACCTGATAATTTTCCTAAAAGCATTGTTTGGTTATTGAGAGGTGTAGTCATGCATCGGTAGAAGGATCATTCCGATGTGCTTGATAATTCGTCCATAGACTTTAACTTATCCACTCTTCCTCTTTCATTCCTTCTCCCAACAAGCGAGTGCTATGTATGTAGGAGATATGCAGCAGGTGACCAGACACAACACAAATGGCTTTCAACATTGATTCTGATTTACTTAATATTGTGTTGATGAGGTTAGATGCTTAGTTGTTTCTCTTGCCATGCTCAAGGGGCCGATTCACCTTGTTTGTTAGATGTCCAAGTGCTCACCTCCCAAGGTCTGTGTTTCAACAGATGACATGGGCAAGGTGTTCTAGACAATGTAGTATCAGATTAGTTCACTCTTAGCTCGAAAGGTGTGTTTCACCCTCACCAACTATAAAAGCCACCTTTGTGTTTCAAGAGGGTCGACAATGACTCATTAGCATTATGACGAAACGAAGATTGCATACAAGTACTGGAATTTTTCAACTTACAGAGACTAGACATTGAATAAACTGCATATAGACTTGGTTGAATCCATCTTTACAGACTATTAAGCTAAGTAGTTAGCATCAAGATATTTTTAGCACGTATGGAATTCCATCTACCAACAGTTCTTCATGCTACTGAATATCATATTAATTAGGAAATATTGAAATACAAAATGAGAGTTCTCTTATGGAAAGTTGTCATAGGTTAATTGACTCATGCACATATCGAGGTAACATCATTACAAACTTCAAGAAGTATGAAGGGAAGTGCAAGCATAAATACACTTATGGTTATAAACCCTAATAGCCCATATTCACGTTATTAAAATAACGTTAGCAACCATGAAAAGCACATTCGGCATCACACATACCATTCAATCATGAAACGATGATTTAGTGAGTCAGAAAGGGATTGAAGAGAACCATACCTCGGTGGATTTAAGGAATGGTCAAGCCTAGGTCCAAGGAATGCTTTAGCCATCATTTTGTTCAGTTGAGTGGAATATTTGGGCCCTTGTCCAAGGCAAGGCCCCTTATATCTTCCCGCTCTTTCTTTTCTGGCTGCGAGTTGCACCTGGCCGCGATCTCCCTTCCATTTTGATGTCTACCCCTTCTCCATAGCTGGCCCGCTCTTCCTTTTTTGGCCGCAATCTGCACTTGGTCTACTTCTGGCCTGGCCGCGAGCTCATCTGATGTATAAACGAAAACTGTGATGAGGTAATCATCGTTCCGATTGTGGAGAAGCTTGCCGAGGGGAGAAGGGGGGGGGGGGGGGGGGGGGGGAGGTTGAGGCGCTTCTTCTGATATTCATAAAACAGTCTTCTTGCTTGTCTCACAGCACATAGACCTGTGCCAAAGTAAGCATTGTATTACGCACAGCAACGATTTTCACAGCTTTGGACCGTTTCTCCGGAAATGGTCGTTTCAAATATCTGTGTGCATGTAGGATGGATCAACACTCCTCCACAATGCATGCATCCTCTTCCCCTAAACATGCATGCATATTGCATTTCCCTTGGCCTCACCTCCCCACATTCAAATTTATCCCTCTCTGTCTTTGTCTCTCTCCCTCCCTCTCCAAATCCATCTCTCCCTTGCTCCTCTCTCTCTCTCTCTCTCTCTCTCTCTCTCTCTCTCTCTCTCCGATGAGCTTTGGTTATGGCTGTGGCACTCTCATCAGTTCTACTTAAAGTTCCCTTCGCTAACGCCTTTGATAGGGTCTCGGAGGCCATAGCCCACCGATCGTTGGGGGACTTGTTCTGGAGAATTAGACATGCTTTATGCTTAAGTTACGAGAAAGGGTTGCAAGACTACATATGAGTATTGGATGCCTTTACTTTCAAGGTCGTACAACAGCGAAAAAAAATGCATCAAACAATGCAACAACAATAATGAGAAAAACATAATCCTCTACTTTCAAGCTCCAACCTGCCGTGCTATTTTCTGAAAGTAACACTCTGCAATTTTACTTGCAAATGTAAAATGTGCCTCCTAGAACACAAACATATGTATTTTTGGCACACTACGGAGGATCTCCTTTCCAGATTCATGAGATTTAGAGATCAGGATGGCGAAATTATGTACAAAGAGAAGGACCTCCAGGATTCTATTCTCAACTTCATTCTTGCAGGATGCGATACATAATGCTTTCTTGGCTGGCCTACCTGCTTTGCAACAATCCCACATGTACTGGATAAATCCAGTACAGAGTTCTCAAGTGTTGTGGGTGATACGAAGAATGTGAATATCTTAGAATTTTGTGAACTTTTGACACCAGAAAATGTGAATGAGTTACACTATTTGCATGCGGCAGTGAATGAGGCTCTGCGTCTCTACCCTCTTGTACCACGAGTTAGCTGCTCCATATTCCCTGAATGTTATTTGTGTGTGTGTTGTTTGTTAGAGAGAGAGAGAGAGAGAGAGAGAGAGAGAGAGAGTGAGAGAGACCCCTCCAAAAGATTGTGCTTTAGCTCTAAAATGATTAGATTGTTGCAATTCCCGATATCAAAGAGTTATGCGTACGTAAATTTTGGAGATTACCCAAGTTGAGAGGTAGGCTCCCAAAGAGCATGTTTCCACTACAGTTTATCACTTTCAGATTTTTTAGTTCAATAAAGTTTGAAGGAATAGGACCTTCTATATCATTATTACCTAATGACAGTACTTCAGGGTTAAAGAGCCCAGTCAAACTTTGTGGAATGTTTCTTGATATCCTCTGATTGCTCAAGTCTAGAATTTGTAAGGAGAGGCAGCTTCCAAAAGTAGATGATATTTCTCCTGAGAGATTGTTTGAAGCAAGTTCAAGAACTTTTAAGTTTTGCAAGGCTTCAAACGAAGATGGAATGGGGCCGGACAACATGTTGCTTTGAAGGTCAAGGACTTCCAAGTTCAAACATCTTGAGTGTTCTGTTGGTATTCTACCACCCAAGTTATTGAAAGGAAGGGACAATGACTTCAGCTGATTTAGAGCTCCCAGTTGGAATGGAATCACTCCTGAAAGATTGTCTTTGCCAATGAAGAATAATTGCAATGATCCAAAAATATAGGAACAGTTCCACTGAGAAAATTTCTTTCCACAGTCAAGAGTTGGAGGTATGGAGTCACGTGACCCTTGGATAAGGGGTACCCTTAGTATTAAAGGTAGGTGCCTTAGATTAAGGTACTAGTGTCCTTGGTTAAGGGCAGGTAGGTGTCTATGCCTTGGATGGAGGTATGGAACCTAGAGAGGTGTTAGAAAGTCATTGGATGACTATTTTTCTAAACCTTGGGCCTACCTTGAACCATATCACTTTATTGTTCTAGGACCAAAGTATACTTGCACAACTTGGGCAATGGAACCTAGTAGGAGGGCGCCCTTCTAAAGTGTCCATTGAGTTCCCAACTCCCACAAGAAAGGCATTCAAAGAGGAAGGAGTCTCTTGACATTCCATAAGCCTATGGAGGCTCTTGGAGATTCTTTAACTCCCCTAGGCTTCTCTCTCTCTCTCTCTCTCTCTCTCTCTCTCTCTCTCTCTCTCTCTCTCTCTCTCTCTCTCTCTCTCTCTCTCTCATTGGATGAGCATGGAACTCCATAGTGCATTGGAGGGGTCCATGGGCCATCTATATGAGGGTAGTAGGGCGCCCATTGGGAGGGGAAGATCTCTCTTGTTTGCTTGGCTTATGTTCTAGTGTTGCTACTAGTGTGTAGAGTGCTTTCTTGTGGTAGTATGCTTGAGGTTTGGATCTTGCTTATGGTATGGGACATAAGTAGGGTTTGGATCTTGAGTATGCTACGGAGTGTTGTGGTATGCTTGTGATTTGTTTATGGTTAGCAAGGGGGTGCTAGATAGGTCTTGCTTGGAGCTTGGATCTAGCTATGGTTGGGTGGTAAATACTTGAGGCCAACTTGTTATCTATCTTTGTGTTTAAAGAGTAGGGACACAGGTGGAGGAGAGATCCTTGGAGGCTTGCAGATCCTTACTTGCAGGTGGAGGCATCCTAGCTTGGAGTTGGGGAGCATCTTGAAGCTTGCAGGTTGCTTGGAGGACATTTGGAGGCTCTACCTTGGATTTGGAGGACTTCATCACCTCTACTTGTAAAAGTGGTATCAGAGCTAGACAAAGGATGGTAACCTTTCTAACCTCTTTCAAGTTCTATTAAGATCACCAGCTAAATTTTTTTTGGGGAAGATTATAGGCTTTTCTAGTTGTAAGAAGCTTGTAGTTGAAGTACCCAATGAATCTAGTTCTCTTTGGAAGAGAGTAGTGATGCTTATAGAATTGTTTAGGGGCTGATTTTTTATCATGTTAGAGAAGTTTTAAAGTAGGCTTTGGGTTTTTAAAAAATCTAAAAAAAGATTTGTGAGATGGGTAGAGGAAGTCTTCCTCTACATACACAAACTTTTTTTTGGCAAAAAGATTGATTCTATCTATGTGTTTTGATCAAAATTAGTGTTTGAAGTTTTCATTCAAATTTCATTAGTTACACCTTTCTATCTCCTAGTTTCATGAAGATGGCAATGTAGGAAGAGAATGGTAGTGTAACTTTGTGCATAAAACAAGTTTTGAAATTCTGTTTTTTGTCATTTTGAAGTTCTGATTTTCAGACCTGTAAATCTGAAAATTAGATCTGAAAATTGAAGTTTTCATAAAGCTTCATTAGTTATCCATTTCAGGACACTAGTTTCTTGGTTTTGGAAATTTAGAATAGTGAGAAATGTGAAAACTTTGGTTGCTTTTGAAATGACAAATGGAATTGGAATGGGAATGGGAACTTTATGTAAACATTAGCTTGGATTAGTTAATTGAAGTTTACATAAAGATTTGGTTTTCATTTTTGCTTTTGATTAAGGCAAATGTAGCTTGTTGTTGTTTTCCTCTTAAGCTTGGATTAAGCTTGCAAATAGTAGGTTTGGATTGAGCTTACAAACAATAAGATTGAATGAATAGAAGTAAATGCTTTTTATTTGCATTGGATGTAACAATTGATGCATTTCTATCATTCTAATTTGAGTACTTGTTGTTGTATTTGCATAATAGGAAAACACACAAGCAACCCCAATGGATCAAGCCAATGAAAACCCAACATTTGATCTATCAAACCCATCCAATGAGACACAAGCTCTTGAACTTTTATACCAACAAATTCAAACCACTAATAAGCAGCTTCTTGAAACTAATCAAAGAAACCAAGACTTAGAGTCTAGGTTAGCCAACCAGAAGAAGCATGTAGTTTCACCTCCCGTAAAAGTGTTTAAGGGGGAGAAGAAGGATAGGAACTTACAAGTGGTAAGTTCTTGGCTGAATGTTTGGAACAAATACTTTGCCATGAACCAATTCCTTGAATCTGAGAAGTTATCCACTATCACCATGTTCCTTGAAGGAAGAGCCTTAGTTTGGTGGGATGACTTAGTTGCAAAGGGCAATCAACCTTGTACATGGGATGATTTTTGCAAGCTTTTTAGGGATTATTTTCTACCACTTTTAAGAACCAAGAGTTCGCTAACACGTGGCTTACCATAAAAGCAATCATTATCATTCAAAGTTAAAGAGGATGAAGAGGAGACATCCATCATTACCCATAGGGGGAGAGAGTCGTATGGATTGAAACAACTGTTTTTAGCTTGGAATCTGATTTTGCCTCAACATCTCTCTTGAATAAGCTTCCATTGTTGCTGCAACCAAACGTGCCCTGCCAACATTGCATGTATCTATCACTCCTCACAAAAGAGAGTGACCATGGTGCAGTAGCGGATCGGGCCAGCAGACAATAGAAGAAGAGCGCAGCCAAGAAGAGAGATCAGATCAAAGACCCAGATCCAAGACGAAGCATGAGAGTGAACTGTGAGAGTGCAGCCAGGCAATAGCTAGGGCCAGTAGGGATAATCTAGAATCAGATTCTCTAGGGGGAGAGTTCATCCTACATGCTACTCATGGTGAAGATCAACCTCCAGAACTCTTAGTTGCTCTCACAGAAAAAGCATGAGAATACAATGCCAGTTCATTTGATCCCCCATTCAAGTACAATTATCTCTATTGTGGATCATCTCTCTATAGAAACATAATCCCTTAGAGGCTGAGGGAATGGGTAGCATACCATGCAGCAACCTTTGGCTCCAGATCTCACTTTATATTCTATGATGCAAGTGTTATTGCTTTTGATGTACAAATAGTTTTAGATCAAGATTCATTAAAGAGACTATGCTCATATTATGCTCAGACAACTAAGATCCCAATCGTGACCAATGCCTAATGCTCTTCACTCAAAATGCATTATAGTTTAGATCTGAGCGTAACAACCAAACAAATATAAAGTATCATACTGTACTAAATGGTGCCGATTGGACTCATGTAGATAGCGTGTATCGTGTTTCACCTAGTTGCATCAGCTGACTCCTAGAATGCGCACTTAATCGTGTAGACTTAGGGCCCGCTCAGGTCGTGCATGGAGTCAGTCCTAACAGTCAGGACCTCGATCATGTTCAATCTTTGACAATAGCCATGTACTTCAGGTGTTGCTTCTTGTCTCAAGGTGCCCTTAAACCGATTGTCTTTGTAGTAGTCAACCATGAGAATAATTGCCTATGAAAATCTTTAGCTTGGTTCTTTGAAGTGTCATATGAGGTTTGCTACTATGCTAACACACTGTTAGATAGAAGTCTTGTGATCCTCAAAAGGGGAGTATCTTCTAACATGATGTTTTTAGAAGTCGTTACTGAGTTTTGCAACTCATCGCATATCATAATAGCTTACATATGGCTGATGCATGATGATACAACCCCTTGGAAACAATGTTTGGGAATAGCTGCCTCAGAGAGCATAACAATAACATGTATAAGGCCTTCAGAAGGTGACATCCATTGTGACAGTTGCTACATTCGAAGCCTTTGGTGAAGGCTGGGAGAGTTACGATCCAGGACGTGATAGAGCAGGCAAGGTTTGATGGCTATTACTACAATCAATTCCTTGTGGTTAATGACTGTAGAGAGAGAGAGAGAGAGAGAGAGAGATATGGTCCGTAGCAAATGGAGATCGTGGCCTGTGAGGGAAGAGCGCTAACCGTGGCAAGATGGAGATGCACTGATTCACTAGCCCACACATTAGGAGTGTACTTCAGTTTGCTGTGGAGGCCGGATAGTCGTGCTAGGAGGAAACACTCCCTCACCTTGGATGAAACACTTTTAAATATTAGTCAAATATACAGTTGTGATAGCAGGCAAGTCTGAAAATCACACTTGGTAGGCAACGATTTGATTCTTGAAGATGTAGGTGAGAGCGGCTTCCAGGTAGCGAAACACTGTTTCTTTCAGTTGTCCCAGAAAAAACCACTATTGCTAGCGTTGGGCTACCATGATCTTCACTATTGGACAGAGAATATATGTCAAGGAGAGTGAATGCATTCAAGGTGACAAAAAGCAAACAGATTATTCTCAAACCACTATCCTGATATTTTTCACTTTTGTGCAGCATGCACCTGCCAGCTGCAGCCCAAAGCATATTGTTTGTAAGAAGAGTATGCATCATCTAGCAATCTCTAAATCCAACTTCAAAATTATTAATTGTAGATCTTGCCCCACCATCTATTCTTCTTACTTTCCAATGGCAATTGTTATCGTAATCATTTTCATAATCAAAGTCTCTCGCATGTCGAGAAATTTATGTTCCATCTTTATGTTATACCATGACTTTGAATTAGATGACATCTTTCTGCTTGTACCGGTCATACTGCATTTTATCCAACAATGCATAGTCTCCCTACAGTACTTATAGTGAGCACAAATTATCTTCAAAATGTTTTAAGAATAGAGCAAAGAAGGTTGTATTCTACCTCATAATTCATATTGCTAGACTCATTGGTCATTACTTTTCAAATATATGGATGTGGCTGAGCACACCAATATTTCCTACATGAATACATTCCACTCTTAGATTCATGATCATGGAGATCATTGAAACTACTTGCAATGATCTTTCCCTGAGCAAAGCTTAGAAATGATTCTCATGGTGCTATGATAGCCAGAGCATACTTCAGAGTCCTTGGAGATGCGTAAAGCTATCTCAAGAGAAATAAAATTAAGTCAAAATAGGATGACCAAGTTCTCAGTGTCATAGCAGAACAACAACATCCTCTCTTTCTTCATTCTTCTTGCAAATGAGCAGTTTGTCAACTATACAAATTTCCTCCTTATTTAGCCTAATCAAGATCTGCAACTTGTGTCGCCTCTTTAGGAACTGCAAATACATAAATCATCTTATCAACTTGTGCCACCTCTCTCAGCACAGATTCATAAACAATCTTATCAACCTCCATGTGACAACTATCAATCTTCTTCAATCTACTATTGTTCATAATGTCTCTCACTTGTTGAAAAGTCCTACACTACCAAGGTTATCAATCAGCCTGCGCACACCCCTTCCTTGCAATAGAGAGAGAGAGAGAGAGAGAGAGAGAGAGAGAGAGAGAGAGAGCTGGTGCTCTTGATCGTCAAGAGAGAGACACACACCTGCTCGTGATCCAGAGATTGAGATAAGATCGAGAGAGAGAGAGAGAGAGAGAGAGAGAGAGAGAGAGAGAGAGGATAAGTGGCCCTTTACTTATTAATGATTATGTGATAACGTCAATAAATTATAAGGTGGGAATCTTGAAAAGATGACTATTTTAAAAATGTGGCTATATTGAATATGCACAGCCACTTGGAGGCTATCTTGATATGCACATCCACTTGGAAGCTGGACAATGGCCATTGTATATGCATGGATGGGGAGGAGGGCCATGCATGCTCCTACCCATACATGCATCTCCCTCCCCATCATTTTCAGTCAAAAAAGTGTGTATGCATGGGTGAGGGGAGGTGCATACATGGTGCACCCATACACATGCGCAAAACTGTACGTAGGTTTATATATATATATATATATATATATATATATATTTGTGTGTCACATTTGTGCCTATGTATGGGGTAGGAGGATGCACTCATGGTGGCATGGGTGCATTCTCCTACCCATCTACTTTTTCAAAAAAAGTAGCTCAATTTTTTTTGATGCATGCATGGGGAGGAGGATGTATGCATCCTGCCCCATGCATACACATTACTCATTCAAACGGACATCCCTCTCTCACGATCCTCCCCTTCTCCCTCTCATGATCCTCCTCCATGTCTAGGAGAGCCTTAAGGGGATAGCTTTCATACTAGATTCTAAGTTTTGTATTTTTTAGTTCCGATGCACTAAACTATAATGTTTGATAGCTTAAACTAGATTCTAAGTTCTGTATTTTTGAGTTCCGATTTAATTTTTCAAATTGGATTCTAACCCTAGCAGCAACATGCGCTAATTTGCCATAAGCTGATCAGGCTTTTTTGTCTTCTACTGTTATATTTGTTTTCTGGAAGCAGCGTGTCCAGTATCTAAGGAGCGCAGCAATACCCACCTCGGCTCATTTTGAAGCAGATATTCCTGTCGTGGGCCTTCGACACAGTTAAAAGATTCCAAAGGTATTGGTCCAAAAAATGCTTATTGTTTTGTAAAATTATTTCCGTCTATCATAGATAATTTGTAAATTCTAGGGACTGCAATGCTTGTTTCAAATTCCATTCATTGTGCCTCAGAGCACAGTGCGGAATCCAGTGCCTACACATGGTTACACGGGCCTGTTCCGGATAGAAAAAACAACAGGAACGACAATCATGTCTACTCAACTGCACCTCCGCCTAGGAAATAGGAGTCCTCTTGGGTGATTGACGGATATGAATGGAGTCAGGATATGTCTACTGAACTGCACCTCTGCCTAGGAAACATGAGCCCTCTTGGGCGATTGGTGAATATGAATGGAGTCACCATCTCCAATTTCAAACCCGTATGAAGCAGAATGGATTTTATGACCAATTTAGAAATAGCACAGAAGCAAGAAAGCTTTCCAGTGTCCCCTTATCTGCTCAAAGATTCGCAGATCAGGAGGTTGGGAGCAATGAAAATAAGGGGAATTCGGACACTGCAACTGTAAAAGAGAAGAGCAAGGGAATGCGCTATTATATTTTGAATCCATGCCGAGGATTGAAAGTGCTGCTTTGGAAGAGATTGTTGAGAAAGCTCAAAGCTAAGGCAAAAAGAATCCATCCAGTTAAATGCTATCTTTAAATGTTGCTGCTAGGGTTTGCGTCTTTATATTGGAAGTGTTGACAAATCATCAATCATTTGGGATGTCAAAACTGGTGATGTGAAACATCCGTTTGAGTACCATCATGGTAAGTCGAAAGCAACAAGTTCAAGATTTTTTTCATTATTAAATTTTTTTTCATTTTAAACTTTGTTGATAATCTGTTCAGTTGCTTTGAACATGCTAGTTTGAAATTTAACTTACAAATGTTTATAGCACCAATTGTTGATGTGCATTGGTGTTAGCAGATTCTAGGGAATCTCCAAAGTGCTGAGCCAAGCTGAAGACACAAGTTATTTCTCACCCATGACCGAGGAGGTCTCGGAAGGAAGAGAGCAGAAGAAGCTGAGAGCCGAGCATGAGAGCCGAGGAAATACTAGCTAGGAAGACAATGAGTTAACTATGTGAGTCTACATGGTGTATCCCAAAGAAGGAATGACCATGTAGGAGCTAGTAATGTTTCCTAGGCATTGTAAATAAATGTAGACCCCCCTTAAATTAGTTAGAGTGAGCCACCTTTTGATGGTGACCCTTAGTGGAAGGGCAAATTCCACATGTAATTCTAATTTAGTGGAATTGCCACATGGGCTCCACATGGGCAGCCTTCTTGCTTAGGCCCCCCTCTCTTGTGAGGGAGCTTTGATTGTATTGTCAAGTTCTCTTGAGCAAATAAAGAGGATTCTCCACGAGTTCTTGATGATAGCTTAGCTCCTTGTTCATGGAAATGCTGTTGAGTGAGATTTCTATGAGCATGCTTGATTCCTTTGCATTGTGGATTAACTAGGTTCTTGTTTCTTGTTTCTTGCTTAGTTGTGGATTAGCATTCAGTTCTTGTTTGTGGAATCTTGTAGTAATCAGCATTCAAGTAAGCTAGATAGGCTGATTGTGGTATAGATCTTGCATACTCCCTTACAACCCAGTTCTTGATTGTTCTTGAATAGTCTAAGCATCAAGTGATGAGTGTTTCTTGATTCTTAGATTGTTAAAATGCTGTTAGGAATCTTGTTTCTTGAATCTTGTTTCTTGTTTCAGTAGTTAATCTGGTTCTTGATTGTTTTCTGATTTAGTAGTTAGTGGTAGGATTGCTCTTTGTATTGAACGTTGATCTTCTTGAGCTTTGTCTGGTTACATATGTAGCTGAGTATCGGATTGGAGTTACCCACTGACAGGTTGAGAATACATGTTTAAACCTGAGTAATGCTTCTGCTCTGTAACAGTTCTAATAAGAAGAAGAACCACAAAGAACCGTATTCCTCTAAGAAATATAGTGTAAGCACTTGTGGATTTCCTATCCAACCTGTCTCCTGCAAAATTTGAATCAACCGGAGCACTCTGCTCAGATCTCAACCGGAGTACTCTGCTCAAATCTCAACTGGAGCACTTGCTCGCATCTCAACCGACGTGTTCCATTAGATCTCAGTCGGAGCATTTCAGTGAAATTTCAACCGGAGCGTTTCACTTAAATCTCAACTGGAGCACTGACCTTGAATCTCAACCGGAGGCCACAGTCACCTCTTAACCGACGGCCTACTTAAACCTCGACCGGAGTCGGACCCTCGTCAAATTTCAACTGGAGCCGGAGCCCTTACTCAAACCAGAGTCCACGGGCATATTTACACAATCCTACGGCACTCTACGAGCTGTCATGGATCGTTTCTACGATCCGAATACTGATGAACAGCGAAAACCAGAAGAGATTCCTGAAATTCCTCAGATTCCTATGAATTTGATGAATATAGGTGTTGCTAAGGGGAATAGCATCACACTACCTTTGTCCTAAAACATTATTACCCGTTTTGGCTATCCCATAGAGCCTGTTAGTGATCGCGGCACGCATATTTTAAATGCTGTCGTTGATAATAACCTACGCCATTACCTTGTCGTTCACAATAAAAGTACACCATACTATCCTAGGTGTAATGGCCAGGCTGAATCAACTAACAAAACAATATGTAAAATTTAGTGAAGAATAACGCATCATCACAGATATTTAAAAATTTATTTTGAAAGCTTAATGTTGCTAGCAGATCAATAATCCTTTTGAAAACAAATCAATTTTTTGAATAAGTGGTTGGAATGTTCCACCGTCCAGTCAACTCTTCCTTGAACACAAATTAAAACCAGAAAGCTTTAATAGCCACAGTGCATAATTATTCGCAATTTCAGAAGCGATGCACATACATACATAAAGGCACGCTCTAAAAGTCCAAACATAATCTTTGACAATAATCCTAAAATCTACAAACTAACTTAACTTTCACACTTATCCTATGATACTTAACGTAACTCTTGCCAACAACCATGTTTTTGTGGGTAGAAAAAATTTGTGTATCCTAACTCTAATCCTAAATCCTAATGTAGCCCTAATCCTGCTCCATCTATTGGTCAACGATCTAGTGGGTATGCCTGTCATTGACGGCGATCTGGGTGACGGGCGGTCCTATTGTGGTCTAAAATGGTCGGAAGTTTGACGGGCGACTAAGTAACGAGTGCTCGTCGTTGACGGGCGATGACATGTTCAAAATTTAACCATGTTCAACAATAGCACAAGGAGTATCTTAATAAAAAGGTTGACGGGTGGTAGGCGATCTGTGTTTGCAAATGTCTGTTAACAGGCAGCCCAAAGTTCAAAGTGAATATGTTGTTTATGCATGTGGTATGTATGTGTGTTTTGTTGGAATTCGATGCTCAGTCTCAAATCCATTCAATAATGAGCATCCTGAAAGCTGTACAATGTCCAGGAAAAGAAGGCTCAAAATTTTCAGAAGTTTGAGTTTTTCGACCCACTTTTTCGACCCTGGTCATCCTTGTCAAAAATCCGACCCAAAGCATTTTTCCGACCCAATGGTAAAAATCTGACCCAAATCATTTTCTCAGAAGGTAATGGCAAAAATCCGACCCAATGGTAGAAAAATCCAACCCAAAGCATTTTTTTGACCCAAAACCCTAAACAATTGGATCGGGCCTGATTTATCTGATCCTGTGCATATTTTCACCCCAGTTTATATTTCTGACCGACTATAACTCTTATAAAAGAGAAAATTCTGGGTCGGGTCGAATCGGGTCTGACTTTTTCGACCTTGGTCATCCTTGTCAAAAATCCGACCCATGGTAAAAATCCTTGTCAAAAATCCGACCCAAAACATTTTCCAATCCAATGGTAAAAATCCGACGCAATGTCAAAAATCTGACCCAATAATTAAAATCCAACCCATTTCACTCAGTGAGTGATGTTGTAAGGACCATATCTCACAATCTAGTTTGTTTTCCTCGACTTTGGCTCTTAGCACCTGAATTCTCCTTGAAAATAATTGTCTCCATGTTATGCCAAATCTATAGTAGCTAAGTGTAATTGCAGTACCAATAATCGTCCCACGAGTGTGCAGACTTGCACTTAGATTATTGGCAATGAGAATTGTGCAACAAACTAGGTGACAAACCCATTTGATGATGATGAAAATAAAACAAGGTAGCAAGACTATCCATGTAAAATAGATTTCCATGATGAATAATGATAACTATCCTCTTCTTACTTCTTCATGCCTTATGTCAAGTCCACCTCCATGCATAAAACTAACTTTCTTCTTCTTCTTCTTCTTCTTCTTTCTTCTTTCTCTCTCTCTCTCTCTCTCTCTCTCTCTCTCTCTCTCTCTCTCTCTCTCTCTCTCTCTCTGCGCGACCCTTATTATTTCTATCCCCAAAACATGAACCGTAATGGATTCTTTGTGCATATTTTGCCCATTTTTGAACAAATTAAAAAGCAGAATATGCTTATCTTTTTTTTAAATAAATTTTTTTGCCCATTCCAGCCTGCGCGTTAGGCATAGTCTTTGACTAGTACAAGAAAGTCAAAGTGCTGAATATGCTTCATAAAGGACATGTGAATAAAGTCAAAGTATCCATTACGCAACAGAAGGCGCCGGCGGGCACATGCCATTCTGCCCGGTAAGGATTTTCAAAAGAATTTTCGACTGGCCTAAAAAATTTTGGAAAGCCGAACCGGGCAGAATGGCTTGTGCCCGGCGCCTTCCATAGTACTTAAGGACTAAGTATATTATGCTACTAGCATAAATATACCGAAAACATGAAGATCAGGTAATCAAAAGTTTGTATTGTGCTTCCAAACGTTCATGATCATTGAAAACACGTCACGTTGTCAATCATGACTGCGAACTTTCCAAACGTTCATGATCATTGAAAACACGTCACGTTGTCAATCATGACTGCGAACTATGTTGATTAACATATTTGATCTTACATCACTTTTTATATCCTTACCCCTCATGGCTAAGAGTCTTGTCAGGCCATGAGATATTTGGAACATGCAGACTTAATATCATCAAATAGCCCATAATCTCTTTTCTTACAATCACTGAAATATACTTGAACAAAGTTCATGTATAAGATTTCTATCCTCTGACAGCTCAGAAAAGGGTTGTGGGTTGTATCTAAACATGGATAAAGAACGAAAATCGCTCATGAGCAGATATCTCTAGGACACATGATGCAGAAACCAGAAAAATCTGACTGTGACTGCCACCTGCTCTGAAAAAAATATATATTCACAGTTGCAAGTATTATTGTGTCATACATGGGGGAAATATTTCACACACAAACCCCTTGGTGAAGACAACCCACAAACTATACAGAAGCATCTCAAGTTTCAACTATGTAGTTATATTTACATACTCATTAGAGGATGCTGGCACGATCCATCAGGAATATTTTGCATGTCTTTGTTCTTTACAGGCCATGTTCATAACGTACAAGTTCAAGTTTCTGCATGTTTCAGAGAGTTCATGATGGCAGAGCAGAGTGGTTTTGATTGGCTAATTCCTGATCAGTCAAGAAGATGCTATGAAATCCATATGGTACTCTTGCAGGCAGTTCAACAGATGCAACAGTCTCAAGAGTGGTTGATTTGGCGTCCATGATCAAGAGCTCAGACTTGCCTGAATCTTCGTCATGGAGATATGAGAGTAAGTAGCCATCATCTTCTTCCACATTTGCCTCCATAGTGCGAGGAACAAAAAATGGCTCACTGCCGAATCGTCCTTTGCCATATTTCCTCCAGCCTGCAATGCAAGGCTCCTCAAAATCACGGTCTCTTGCGTAGGGTGCTATTACCGGGGGAAGTCGCTTTGCTTGAAGGTCAACTTTTGCAACTCCTGCATACCTTGGCCAGGGGCCGTAGATTGACATATAGACATATCTGTTTCTCTTGCCAGTATATGTACGATTGAAATTTCCGACGTCTATATTGGCTGAACAAATCTGTTCCTTTCGCACCTTTCCTGTCCTTGTGTGAAGCCGAAACTCAGTCAGCTTACCGTACAACCCTTCCGGATTATCAAACACACATCCAAGAGGTGATAAAGTTGATCCTACGAGTATGATCTCATCATTTTCCTCCCAAGCATTGAGGTAGTGGAAGCAATTTAGCTGTGGTACTTTAAACCACTGGATCTTAGATTCGTCAGTTGCGTATCTAGGAAGAATGCCAATACGAGGAACTTTCGCATCATCACAAACAATTGGCGATTTTTCATTTAGCATCTCTTGCAATCTAAATGCCATTTGATTTTCAGGAAAGATGGCATAATTCTTAGTGATTGCAAAATCATGCATGAGAACAGGTTCTGGTATTGTGATGCTGACATCAGGTTGCTTGACACCTGATGCAGACACTCTGAAGTAGCTTAAGAATGGAGGGAATATTATATTATAGCTATATGAAAACATTTCCCCCGTCAGAGGATCGACCTTGGGGTGCGCTGTCATGGCATTTTTCAGCCTCCCTGAAAAATCATATCTCCCAACAGTTTTTACATCTCCTTCCTCTGTAAATCTGATTGCATAAGGCCTGTCATCCTCTGACATTGCTAGTAATCTGCCTTTGAAGAATATCAGACCGGCATTCGCCGCTCCTGAACCTTTTGTAGCATCTACAACTCCTAGCATGCTGCGCATGGAGAACAATGCCAGCCGAGCAAGCCCCTGATGGCCCTGAAGCTCTCCTAAGGCATTGATAAAGAGAGGCTTTCCAGCAGCCTGTTCATGGATATACCTGTTAGTCTCGATAAATCTGCAACAGTAGGATGCAGTGCCATCTTTAATCTTCACAGCATGGAGCATTCCATCTCCATCAAAGTAATGGTAACCATTTGCGGGCATATGCCTTATGTTGGAACCATTTCTGACGTAAATTCCATTCAAACAGTCTGGAATCTTTCCAGTTACCAGGCACTGCGTGGGAGGGCATTCTTCAACAACAGGGGCTAAATTTCCACTCAGCCAAAGGCCTGGATCCGCCATGGGACGTGCTATTTTTGGTACCGCAATAGCATTAATCAGAGCTTCCACTGCATCGCACACCATAGCTGCTGCTGAATTCTTCGTTTCTTTTGCAACCCCACCAAAATGCTCACTATCTAGCTTCGGCTTTGCCTCTAAGCCTTCAAGCCTAAGCCTCAGGTACTCTTTTCCTTTACCATTATCACTTGTTTTTCTTGTCTCATTAATCTCAGTGGTGTTTGCTGCTCTGATCATAACTTTTGCGACATCCTTTCCAATCCCCCGCTGCTTGAACATAGATACACGAAATTCTGAGGTTAAAGAGGCCATGAGAGGTGGCTTTGGGAGCTGTTGAATCAGCAAGGTGGTAATTGATGCTTGCAGAGGAGGCATTTCCATGAGCAGCTGGCGATCTGCTGCTGCTACAAAGGAAGAAAAGGAAAAGCAGGAGATGAAGCTAAAGGAAAGGCAAGAGCAAGAGAAGGTAGAGATCGTTTGTGTTTGAGATGAAGCATTAACTTTGCTATATAATATCTATATGGCTCATGATGGCCAATTATCTTCTATCACTTGGCCACAATTATTTCAATTGTTGTAGTATTTTGAGAGTCCCTTGCATTGCAATACATGAAAAAAGTGGTCGTCAATACCTACCGAGCCACTGCATTGGATCACTCAAACAAAATGGCCATCAATATCTACCTTTCTTGCAAAGCAACTCGATGGGAAATGATGACCCACACTACGCCCAACAACGAGGGAGCGGTAGGAAATGATGACCCACTACACCCAATAGCGAGCCCGCTCATGCCCCACTGCATAATACATTTCGTTAAATGATGTGTCATAGGATATGGCATGTAGTCACTTGAAGGTGATCGCTATAATCACTTCTTAGTTATGAACTTCATAACAAGGTAATCATGAAGGTGACACTTACATAACTAGTCATACCATCACTTTGGGCACATGATGGTACAGTTACATCCCATATCCATCACCCAACTGATAATTGCCTTATGGGTTGAGTGATGAGAAGTTAGTGGTTACAGATTCAACATCAATGTGGATAAAGAGGGCAATAGATAACTAGGGGATGCAAGTTAATAGATACAAATCTAACAACAATATTTAGGAAAAGCCATACGAGCTAGCATCATCACCTCTTTGCATGCAAATATCATCCAACGCTCTTAAATTTTTTAAAGCCAACCTTTCTAAAAAACTTTAACACTATGACAAAAGTGATAAAACATTAGAGTAGAATCTATACATCTGAGATTTTACGACTAATTTTGGAGCCTATTGGAAATCTGCAACTAAAATCAATGCATTTTGCACAAGTGAAAAACCCACAATTATTAATACTAATAGATGAAGTGTCAACCTCAACAATTGGCATGGCAAACATTATCAAGTTTTTTCTTTTGAAAATCTTTACTATGTGCTTATAGCTACATGAACTTCTTTGCGTTTACATTGATGTAGTGTACGTCCTTGAAAATGACTTAGATATTTGATCTCTCTCTCTCTCTCTCTCTCTCTCTCTCTCTCTCTCTCTCTCTCTCTCTCTCTCTCTCTCAAAACTTCCTTGAATGCACTGACTAATAGTGTGGTGGATAAGAGCTTTGCTTTTGGGTTGACCCACCAATGTACTAATGCTCATATGTATCTATGAGGATAAATGTATGTGTCCTTGTTAGATTGTTGCCTTTGTTGGGGCAAAGGTTGAGGGCCTCCTTAAGGCCTTGTTGATGCTTGGACAAAACTTGAAGGCCATACTTCAAGGGCTTGTTGATTGGACAAAAATACAAAGCTTGTTACTCTTTGGATGTTGTCAAAATTCTATCCTTTAGGGTTATTGTTGCTCCTTGTCCTTCATGATTGTTTACCATGCCCTTTGATGCTAATGTGTTTGGCCTTTAGCCCCTATCTGTGAAGGAATGCAAATCTCCTACCCAATTAGCTTGTCGGAAAAGAAAACTTGGGATCGGTGTACATACCTCGGCCCTTTTCTTCCACCTTTCTCTATTACTCATAAATAATGCACATGGACCGCACTCACCTTTTAGAAAGGTGGTGGGAAACTTTCCACACACAAGTGTAGTACAATTGTGCTCACAGTTGGATATGTTTCTACCAGTTGCTTTTGGACCATAGGTTGCTAATAACACGAGCAATAAATGCAACATCACTGGACCCATTAAATAGACCTAGTCTTCCTTACATGCCAAAGGGTTCCTTGTATTTTGTTTTCCACTTACTGACAAGTTAAGTATCATATAAAAGAGTGGAGTACACCTGTTATATGAAACTATTCTTGAAATGCACATCATGGCTCCCACACCATCATCTTTGGCTATGAAGAAGCATAAAGGAAAAGATGATAGAAATAATATTATCTTGAGGATGGTCACTTGGCCACTCAAGCCACCTTTTAATATGTTTAAATACATTGTATTAAAATTATTTGTAAAATTGTAGCACCTTCAAACCAAATTTAGGCCAAGCACAAAGTTCACTCTAGACAATGTGCCTAGAAAGTAGAAAAATGGTCATCATTGGATGTAAACCATATGATGGACAAATATCTAAACATATCTTAGTTATTGGGATTTAGAAATAAGGGTTAAAGCTTCAAAGAGGTTTTTGAAGTCCTAAGCCTTAGTTCAAAACACCGCACGCACGCACGCACGCACACATAACACCTCTCTGACAGGTCAATACAAGGTTGTCATTTTGGTGCAACATTTACATTGACTTTGGAGGCTAAGTCATAAATTATTTTTTCTTGCTTTTTAGATGTTAGCTTGATGTTCTTGAATGCCTATTCACTTTTTTTGCAAGTCTTATGAGCTAGTGGATAGTAGATCTACAAGTGATCTTGAATCTTGATGCCTTTCAGAGCTTTTCATGAAAATGTTAACTAGTTTCTTGTTTCTTGATGTAACTAATTTTATTATTGATAGCTAGTGTTCATTGTGAAACTTTTAGCGCTTTTTTTAGATTGAAATTTTTTTAAGTAAATTTTAACATGGTATCAGATCTTGAATCCAAGTGATACAAAGATTTGTTCTTTCTACTTTCAATGTGTAATGATGTAGAAGAGCTTTAGAAGTGATTTTGAGTACCTAGATTTGTTCCAAGGATTTGTGAACATGTTTTGAAGTCAAAGATGTGCTAATATATTGTGTGTATGCTTCATTAGCCACTATAGATCTATTTCACAAGGAAATTCACCATTTGTTGGCTGTTTCGGACTAGATTTCAAGACTCTATTTAGTTCTAGGCAAGCCTGACAAGCTTTCTTTTAAATCTACTTAAAGAAAAGTTAGGTTTATACTTTTGGAGCTGTGGAAGGCAAATTTTGTTATTGTTCAAAATTCCTATACTTCTAAAAAAGAGCTAGATAGATCTTGAAGAGTAGAACTTCAAGTGGCATTGTCAAGTTTTGCATTCAATGATAGTTCAAGTTGTGGACAAGAAATCATTTTGGCTATCTTAGTGAGATATGATCTAACACTTTTGGTAAGATTAGAGATCTATTTGTGTGATCTATAAGTTGACCTTGATCAACAAAATTGAAGCCAAGCCCCTTTGTGAATATATTGGTTAAGATGGAAACATAATTTATTTTAAGCTCAAAGCATAATGAGCCTGTTTTGATTGGTTTTGGTTGGTTTGATCAAGTTCAACTAGATCAGTAATGATCTTGTTTGATAGGTGAGAAAACTCTATCCAAGTCCCCAAGGAGGTGGGATAATAGAAGTCAACAAGTTGTACTTGGTGGACTCTTATCTCTTCTACAAATGACATCGGTAACTGCCAATTTGCATCAAATGCACATGAAATTCTATAGTCCAACTGGGCGGTCGTAAGACCGGCACTAAGACCAATGCTTTCTTAAGCTTTTGGAAAGCCTACAGGGCTTCCTCCGTTCAATGTGGATTAATGGTGAGTTTGTAAATCAGCCTGGCTAACTCATCAGTAAAAAATGAAGGTCTGATAATAGTTAGCGTGCTCCATGAAAATATACACCTCGTGAATCATCGTTGGTAGTGGTAGATCTACGATGACTCATATCCTAGAGAGATCAATGGTGCTTGTGTCTCGATACAATATGACCTAGGATTAGGCCATGCATCACCCAAAATTGACACTTTTTTAGATTCAAGGAGATCTCATACTTGTAGCATTGAATTAGCACTTTCTCCAGTTGAGATAGGTGCCCATTGTTAGGCCCATGCACACAAAGATTTTCCAAATTTTAAAAAAAAAAATTCTACAGATAATCCTTGAATGACATTTGCAAAACTCTTTGGAAAGTGCTCGGGGCATTACAAAATCCAAACGTCATCACCTTATAGGCATAATTTCTCCATTCTGGCAAAAGCAATCTTATGTTGATCCTCAAGCACTATCTTGACTTGATTGTAGCTGCTAAAACCATCCAGGAATTCAAGTGACCGATGTCATGTTTTTAAGATGTCAACTATCGGCCCGACATCTAGAGTAGAATTGGTGAAGAGAATGCAACCAGGAAATGATTTGGAAAGATCGTGGTGTTGCTTTGATCATGTTCATCGGATAAAGGATTGGGTCGGAATGGCTACACATGTCTACAACATACAGTATGGCACTAATGATGTGTTTTTATTTCTCTTAATTAACATGGTAGAAAATGTGCTTACAGATTTTCAATTTGTTATGAAACAGGAACCGGTCAATGCAAACTATTGTTATTTGTGATATGAAGGTGGAAGATGTTCAAGCGCAAGTGTTGTTCTGGAGATTGTTGAATCGTGTAGTGTCACACCACTTGCAAGAAGTAGTTACATTTTGTGGTTTCATGGCGGATGAAGCTCAAGCCATGTTTGTTTCATTTTATGGATAGTGTCAAAAAGCATACATCTAGGTATTTTAAAAAATTGTCTTGGGATACTCATGTTGCCATGTGCTTGCAATGGTGAGATGCACCTGATAATGTTTCTGCAGAGAAACTATATAAGGAGATAACTACGTGGTGGAAAATTGGAAATGCATATGAAAATTGTCTCCCTGAACTTGAAAGCTAGTTGGCTTGGTGGAGGAATCAGATACATCGATTGGAAAAATTTATTGTGATGGTATGCATTGACCAACAAATACGTTGCACTCTATGATCTTTCTATTCCTCATTCATTTAAGCAACATTGATTTTAACTATTGTGAATTGCAGATGATGGACGTTCATGATGTAGCGGAAATACCTACCACGAATTTATCAGAAGTAGTCCATAGTGTGTGGCAGAGAGTAGATAACTACGATTCAAGGGTGGATCTTGCAAATAATATTATAAAGTGCGCGCGAAACATCTTTTCTGGCAGGTCAGTACATTGGTCAGGGACCTACTTTGCAAAATCTATATGATAGAGTTCGATATGGTAAGAGAGCTTCAATTGTAAGTGCCTCATTTTCCGAAACAGTGACAAAACCATCTTCAAGAACAACGATGAATACTATGGGTGGTCCTACTATGCAACTGAGTGTAGAAGTGCACGAAAGAGATCTTAATGATAGCTGGTGGGGTGTTTGATGCACAAAAGTGGGAAGCCGGATTAGATGTCAAGGTATGAAAGTAGTTGGCAGAGGCCATTGTAATAATCTAATAAAGTCCAAGGTAGCATCAAGTTTTTTTGGTAGAAGAAAGCATGACTTGAAGAATTAATTCATGTGGTTTTTCCCACGAGATGTGACATGGACATGGAAAGTCAATCCCAATATCATTATTTCTCCACCTGCGATGAGTAGTGTTTGGCATGTGCAAGAAGGTGTAGATCTTTTGCAATATGAAGTAGACGAGCTTAACAAAGGTAGTTATGTTCTAAAAACATCAGCACCATCCTCCTCTCATGTTGTAATCATTCCTGCCACACAACAACAGGGATGTCCGAACCAGACTTACTGTTTGATCGGAATCCAACACTTGCCTGAAATGTAATGAGACGTAGATCAATGTGTATCCAAACTTGCGAAGGATAGAACGGAAAAAGGTATATCCTCCTTGAATGGAAATATGAAGATGGTGAAGAAACTCCCAACGGAGCACAAAGAAATTTATGCGGTCGAGAGTTATGATACCAAGAAGAGTGGTGCAACCTATGAAGTGACCATGGCTAAAGAGCCATCATGCACTTGCATGGATTTTTCCAAAAGACATCGATGAAAAATGTACATTCCATGAAAGCATTTGTATCTTGTCTACTTGTGAGTGAAGGGGCTAGACCCTTCAGAAAATATGTTCATACACCAACCAATTATCAGCTTTCAGGATCTGTTAGATATATTTGTGATTCAATCAACAGGTTAGTTGTGTTTGATTCTTCAGATAACTATAGATGTTTCATGGTATTAGAGACTTGACTGAAAAAAAAAAGTAATTGAAAGTACTAAGATGTGGGAGGTTGTGTTCACGTACTTGACATACTACTCAGACTAGATTATGCGACAATAGTAGTGAGCTATGCATAGTATATATATTTATAGAATTTTGTAGTTGATCAGAGCGGCATTGTATCAAAAGTCATAAACTTTATGTACAACTTTAGATTGTTGTCATGGTGTTTAAGATGCATTATAGTCTGCTTTAATTTTGTACAATACCAGTGAGCTATGCATAGTATATATATAGAGAGAGAGATTTTTGTAGTTGATCCGAGCGGCATCGTATCGAAAGTCATAGACTTTATGTAGATCTTTAAATTGGTGTTATGAGGCCAACCCTTACTGGTTATGAGTCATGTGGAGCTGGATTAGCATCATTATTGTACTCTTTTACTCATAGATTTCCAAGGGTTGATGGTTTCTTGTGGCAAAATGGCAATAAATGCTCACTCATGGATTTTCATTGTGGAGACATATCAAGGAAGGACAAAGATGAAGGAGACATGCAAGCATCAATTGATTACTCACATTTATTGTTTGTTTGTTGTTATTTTCTAGAGATTTCAAAGGTGGAAGCATGGAAGAATCATTGCATTACCTTCTATTTGATTCTTTATGTTCTAGTTACATCTTGATATGTAAAATTGATGTAAGAAATAGTGAACCATCCAATATGGACACTATTCTCTATATCGATTATGAAAGCTATTATAAAATCAAATACTTAGGATGGATATCATTCCAAAGTTAGGTCATAGCTGTGTGGTAAAACTAGTGAACTATTAACTAGTTTAGTTTAGTCAAGTTGAGGCCAATATGCATTTTCAACTTAGAGATAGACTTTATAAAGTTAATAAGGCCTAAGAATAGTGAATTTATTACTTTTGGCAACTTAGGTAAGTTGATAAGGTCAAATTTGGACCTACTCTAATTGGTTAGAAGAGGTACATTGAATCTAGTCAAGTTATCTAGCTTTTTAGAAAAGTTTCTAGAAACTTCCATAAGTTGATAAGCTTGGGCAAGATGATCCAAATAGGGCAAGAGGCTGTTATAAATAGGCATACAAGTGTGGGAGAAATTCATCTCTCTCATTTTTCTCTCATTCAATCTTATGGAAGATATCTCTTTGGGTTCTACATCCATTTTTTGCATATATGTGATCATATAGTGGATTCTTGTGTATAGAATGCTATTTTTCTTGTGTGTATGAGTTCCCACATGTGAGTAATGTTGTAGTATGGCTGTTGTACGGAATGGAACAATAAATTAACCTACATAAGTGTTTTGACAAGTTCTTGTTAAGTTTACATCTTCTATGTGTAGTAGATGCAAGATTTCTACATTGTTAATGGTGCTAGATGTGCTCTCCATATTAGCCTAAATGGATCTTTGAGATCTATTTCTTTATTATTAACCAATGTGACATGTCAAATAATAATGGTCAATCCCAAACCTCCAACAGAAAATGGCCCGAACTAAGGTGTCTCGCCCAAACATACATAAACAATTTTAAGTAAGTAAAATAAAGTTATTGATTTTTGTTTTGGAATTGCATGACACAAGCTCAAGGTTGCTAATGTTTAAAAATTGGTATATGTTAGGACCAACATGCACCAATATTAAACGTCAATGCAATATTTCCCAATTGTTTGTGTTTATTTTCAAAGTATCATTTGGATAATTCAATGTACAAGTCGAGCATTATATTGGCGGCTTGATAGTTAGGTAGATGGATCTTCCACGCTCCAAAGAGTACCAGCGAGATCATGCAAGTACCCAGAAGTACAGATATCTGATCTGATGGCATGACGTCAATAGATACATTTTAGGTCGTGGCTAATCTGTCACTCTTGTATTTCCCTGACTTGTTGTAGATGCTTAATCACTCTAATCTTAGATTTACATAGAGCGACTATACTTACTGGATGTTACTTGACATATAGATCAACAGAGTACACATACAGTGTAATGTAGTAGTTTGATGCAAGTAAGCAATCAAGACAAAATATAGAATACATGTCCACCTGTGTGCAAAGACAATTCTGTCTAGGATCTGTAGATCCAACTGTCCGCTAGTAAAGCAAGACGATTGCTCGTGAGAGAACTGTGTTTCTCCCACGCCAATGCACTGCGTGGATTTGCATGCAGTGCTTGAAGAATTAGAGAAAGATCAATATAGATGATTTTCTTGTTGTGTCTGATCTCGAATGCTAATGCATCTGCTGTTTATTCGTGTGTCTAAGTTTTCTTGTTCATTTGAATTCCGCACCTTGGTTGAAACTATGTTGAATGTTGCATTAATTTTATAAATGTAGATTAGCAGTGCCTGACTACACTCTAGAGGACTGTAGGAGTGATTCAGCTGACAGTGTCCAACGATCGCATCTGAACTCCATCCGAAGACAAGAGAGTCGTGGTTCTTTCACAAAAGCTTCGCGACTGCGATCCTGATTCATTCACATTCTCAATAGTGATATCAGAGCATATCACACCTCACTCCTTCTTTCATTTCCATCACCAACAACAACTCCACCAGATGCTCATTGAAAGAGTTATTGAGCGGTTCACGGCAAGGGCTGGCAAAGAAAATGTTGTAGACCTTGACTGATCAGGTCACGTAGTTGAGGAGAGAAAATGAAAAAGAGAGGATAGAGAGCCAGGAAATTGAAGGACCAGGTGAAGAAAGAAGAACAGGTGGCTCAGCAACATACATAGCTCATGTCCAACCTTCAGACCGAGCTCATCCAAGAAAAGACTACGTGACAAATGTACCAATCAAACTGCCAACACTTGGTGCTGAAATAGACGGCGTTAGAGCAGGAGCATGAATATGTCAAGACCAATGAGAGATCCCTCAAGGACTACATCTGCCTACTGGAGCACAATGTTTCAAAGGAGAAAACAGAGATGTAGAGAGCTCAGGCCAACTTTACAATCCAACAGGCAGCCTTGGAGCTCAAAGTCCAGCAAAGCGGATAAGCAAGTATAGGCCATCCAGGCTACAATGGACCAGAGGGTATAGGCCATCTAGGTTGCAATGGACCAAATTGTAGCCATAATAGAAGACGAGACACCGGCCGCCTAGAAACTCCAAAAGAAATGGGCGAGTACTACAAAGATCAATCTACCTGGGCACTACAAATCTATCAGGACCAGCACAAACATCACGATGTTGTGCTCACCACAAAAGACACGGAGCTAGCAACCCTACACACCATGCTCCAAGAAGGAGCAGCACTCAAGGCTCCTGATGGCCAGCTGCAAAAATCTTGAAGAAGCAATTCAATATCGTTCTAGAGTTTTTCACTGCTCTAGATGGCAATTTGCCTTTTAGTTTTCAATATTTCATTAGACTACTTTTTATTATTTTCCTCTGCCTTTCCTAGCTTCCCCTCTCTCTAATTCTGACATCATTTACATTTATCAAGTTGCATAGAAGGAAAATAAAAATATATTTGTTTTTGTCATCTTTATTGGCTTTCTCCAGGTTAAGGATTTTGACTATTTTTGTGATGTTTTCGGGATTCCTGTGACTTCATTTTATAGCATGCCTTTGTGCCATCATCAATTTTCCACATGATCGACACTTCCAATTGGAACTAGATCACATGCATCAACCCCCTCTCTTTGTTCCACCACCATTTTCCACCGTCGTTTATCCCTTCATCTTCACAACACTAGCAGGTACCATACACGCCAAAGTACCAGTCATCAAGAGCAGAGAAGCAGTATGATGCCCTCGTAGAGCACATCAAGCACTTCCACACCACCACCTCCGCCCTTCCAAAAGCCCTCCATCTCGCATATAACGAGCTCCAGACCCTGTACTATGACTGCCACCAATACCATCCCACCACCTCATCATCTATTACAATGTGGCCTTGGCACATTATAATGCCATTGTCCAAGACCCATCCATCCACCATCCGTGCTCCATCTTTGACTTTCTCTTCATCGACTCTGCCTCCACCATCAGCTTTTAGTAACTTCAGCTCACTTTCTCACATTTCGACCTCCAAATTGGCGGAGACCGGACTTCCAACCAAGGTCTCCAGTACGCTGCTCAGGCCAAAGCCATCTATTTTCTTCAGATTGATCCTAACATGCCCAAGCTTGAGATTGCATCTCCTCCTCATGGCTCCCCACCACCTCGTGCTATCTCGCCCTCCAAATCTGATCTTCCATCCACCTCCATCGTTCCTCCTCGCATCGTGGACAACCTCACTAATCCTGTGGCGGTACACAAACACTGGTACTAGACATTTGTCTCATTACCTAGCTCAGAGCAGCCAAACCTCTTTGTCAAACAATATCCCGATATCAAGACAAGGGGTGACTATAAACTACCTAAAAAGCTCGAGGAGCTCCTAAAGAAGAAATTAGTCGATATCTTGTCCCTTCTGCATCCCCAACAAGAGTGGAAGAAGGCGGTACTTTTGCGTAATCTAGAACTGATCAAAGAGTATCTTACGGCTTCTATGGTTTTAAGGGCAGATCCATCATACCATCCAATGTCCAAAAGAAGATCTTGGTCAGCATTGATGACTCCAAGCATCGGGGCCTATAATTGGCCATTAATAAAGCTAGAAAAGAGTTGGAGCATACGGTTGATTTCCAACAGGCCCTCAACTGGTTCATGACCGACGCGGCTAACTCTCCAAATCCCATCATACTAGAAGCCTATTATAATGTGGAGACTCTGCTAACAGTTGCCAAAGTGAAAACTAGGTGGGACATGTGATTCAACAAGTATTGTTACAACCCAAATAAAGCCCTCAAAACATCGGCCATCATGGATCAAATTCCCTTATACTGGACCTACCATCGCTTGTCTTCCACGTCATTCATTAATATCACGAGGTTGGAAAGATGGTATACGATAGGTTTTCTGGGAGATATGCACCCAACGTTTGGCCCAATTTGTGCAACACATTGTGGTCCCATTTTGTCCATGTAGTTGCAGAAACCCACCGAAAGATTCATGATGTCGAAGATGCAAAGGGCCAACAACTAGAGAAGGCTCACTGAAGCATGCATGTCTCCACACCTTGTATCCATTTCAAAAAAAAAAAAATAAGTCCGGAACAGTATCCAGTTTTTCATTGTTAATTTCTTTTTCTTTCTTATTTTTATTTAGTCAAGTATTTATGCATTTTTCTTTTTTTTTATTTGTCAAAATGCTTTCTTTGTTTTCTCCACTCTCAACCTCAATTTTGTTGCCAAAAAAAAATTATTTCTCCTAATTTTTTGCCGCATCGCTTTCCCCTCTTGTCTATACCCCTTTTTTCCCTTCCTTTGACAACAGTCTCACATCACCACGCACGCCAACGACAATGACAAATATGCAGGTGCCAAGGGACTGTCACCAAATTCGTAGCGGGGGCATGTTAGAAGATTTTTTTGAAGATTCTTCTAATGGATTCCAGATGCCAAAAGAGCCTAATGGATATCAAATTAAGGGATCATGCCCCAAAACAACTTTAAGGAGCGGTGACAAGTAACCGAGAAGGAGTTCCAGAATCCAGATTTATCATGAACGCCAATATCAAAAGGTCGACAAGTCACTAACCAGCCAATGAGCAAAGACAAAGCCTAGCGACATATCTTACGGCGATGGGAATAAAAGCATGGTCGAGTCGGCATAAAGACTCAGATCTATTTGTAATATAATGTCAGACACCCTTAGAAGGCGCACTGTACTCGTAAGCCAAGGTCACAAGAAATAGAATTAGATCTATGCTCCCAATGGGCCTAAAATAGAAAAGGGCTCAAAGTAGTTTAAAATGCAAATTGGTTTAAACTTTAATTAAACTCAAGCTCTTATGGCACATGGTTTGTGGTTGAACAAAAAGCCCTAACCCTAGCTTTGAATATAAGTAGGGATGTGACGCCACTTTTGATCCACTTTTCATTTGAGAGAGAGAGAGAGAAGAGAGAGAGAGAGAGAGAGAGAGAGAGAGAGAGAGAGAGAGAGAGAGAGAGAGAGAGAGAGAGAGAGAGAGAGAGAGAGAGAGAGAGAGAGAGAGAAGCCTCATTCTCCATTTTTCTTACTTTTTGAAGCCCTCCTATTTTGCTATTGTATGATTGTTTGTGGATGTATGAATGCTTGATTGTTATTTCTTAATCATGCTATCACATATTAGAATGATCATTAGCGCAAGCTTTCATCCATCAATCCATAAAGTCACACATTTGCAATATAGGTGTTAGAAATCTATTTGGAGAGATAATTAAGATCCATTAGGTAGGATTTCCTTCCATTGCACCCCTCCCTTGAGAAGATAAACCTCAAGAGGAGAAGATCTAGAGCTCAATAAGCCTAGATATACCAAAAAGCCAAGATCCAAGAAGAGGATTCAAGCAAAACCCAAATCCAAAAAGAGCCAAGAAGATAGTCAAGAACCTCACCCCACATCTAAGCCATTCCACTTCTAGATCTAATGCCAAGATTGACACCCTTGGTAGGCTTAGATCCCGGTTAGATCCGTAGCAGACCCCCTCTCCATTGGATTGAAGTTCATACTACACGACAACTCACACGGTTGGAGATCCAAACCCCAAATTTGCCCTTTTGATTGTGACAATTAGGGAGGCACGAAAAGGGTCCAACAAGAATTATGATTTTACAATCAATACTTGATGGGGAATGAACATGAAATGAGTCCCAAATTCTTGTAGAGAGAATTTCTCTTTATGAAGTCACCATATTATGAGGGAAAAAAATATGAGCAACAACTTGTAAACTTTGAAGCATAACAAAAATATCATATTGGCAAAGATGAAATTAATATTTTCAGCTCAATAGCCATAATTGTTGAATCGATATCACACAAATAGTCAAAATCCTTTTTCTATGATTTATAACAACCGCAATTTAATAATTGTTTTTTACAAAGCACTATTTAGAATTCTCTTATGAATATTCAAAGTACTCGTATTTAATAGTCAAAGTATTCACATTCATTATTTAGAGTATTCACAATCAATATTTAGGATGTCCACAATTGACATTTAAAATGTTCATGATCAATATTGAGATTGCTCATAATCAATAGGAGAGTGTTTATGATCAAAATTTAGAATAATCAAGATCAATATACACATTGTCTACAATCAATATCTATAGTGTTCATTTGTGTTCCAAATATTCACATTAAGTCTTAAGAGTACTCACAACCAATGTTCAAATTATTAATTATCAATTTTTAAAATATCCACAACTAGTCTTTATATCAATATCTACAATTCTTTTTCATCTGATATGTAAGACATTTTGTTTATGACCTAACAAAAAAAACCAACAAACTCATAAGCAATACAAATAGAATTCCAATTTGTAATCTTAAAATATTAAATAATCATTAAAAACCTTAAAACACTTTAAGTATTATAGCACAAAGAGAAATATATAACATACACACACCAAAGCAATATCTCTGTCATTTCTTTTTGCTTCTACGTCCAATTAACGAGGGATTATGCTTGTGTTATTGTCATAATGCAGGTTTCAGGATATTTTCCTACAACGATGCTAGCTGGGCATCTCTCTTATCATACCTCAATTGATCTTGTGGTACCAAAGGTCTCTCCTCCACACCTACAACAATATCCATCAAATCATTCATATCAAGCAAACATTTCATCCTCACCTTCCAAGTAGAATAATTTGTTGAGATAAGCCTATCATTGCCTTCCAACATTAAGCCACTTGAGGTTGCCATGCTGCAATGATCTGATATGCTCTTTGAATATGTCCCAATGTACTAAGCACTCCCTTGAAAATCAACAAACGAAACTCAAGAAGAAATCACAAAGATATGGAAACAATCTAGCCTCTCCTTTTTCTCTTTCTAGCAAATCCTAGCACATAGAATTTTGATTT
The DNA here is from genome assembly GCA_029204225.1 of Diphasiastrum complanatum. Lineage (NCBI taxonomy): Eukaryota > Viridiplantae > Streptophyta > Lycopodiopsida > Lycopodiales > Lycopodiaceae > Diphasiastrum > Diphasiastrum complanatum. The sequence continues at coordinate 2,566,299 of CM055110.1, forward strand.
CTTGATCACCATAGATCTAAACACAATATGATGAAATTTTGGCAAAACCTAGGATTGAAACACACTAGTCAACAAATCCTATCGAACTTAGGGTTTCACCAACAATGCAAAATATTGAATCAAGCAAAATCTACATGCAAAAGCTAGAATCTAGATATATCATCTAATAGAATGTCTCCGCATTCCAGTAAGTGGTTTCAAAGATCAGCCATCTACAAGTATTTTGACCTAAAATGACTTTAAGATCACAAAGATCCAAAATCTACACTTGAAACTAAAAGATCTGAGCTAGAAACACCTCCAAATCCACATAGAATTCATGGCACCCTCAAATCCGCCTCTAGATTTGGAAAATCCACCAAATTTGGCCTGCAACCTGCTTTGATACCATGTGAAAAAATATAGATCAAAAACACATTAGTGGATCAAGAAGATCTTGGGCCAATTTGGTTGCACATCTAGAAATAGTTAGAAGATAAAAATCACTACTTTATGCATGCAAAAACTTAGAAATGCACAAAGATCTGATCATAAACACTTGATTATGACTTAGTATTGTCCATGTCCGTATAGCAGCAGTAAAATTACAGTACTTCACATTTGTGGATCCAAGATCTACCAAGAAATCAACATTCTACACATAGAAAACCAAGATATCAAGAGAGAAACACATGAGATGGACATAGAAACACAAGAAATGAATCTTCCACAAAGAAAAAAACTATGATGATTATTTCTCCACGTAAATAGAGCTATTTATAGCTTCCAAAATATCATTTGGTCACTTGCCCCAAACTTGACCTAATTCGGAAACTTCTAGATACTTCATTAAAAACCTAGAAAATCTAGTCTAGATGCAATGTACCAAAATTAGCCAATTAGAATGGGTCCAAATCCAACCTCATCCACTTATCTACTTGCCAAAAATAGTAAATCACTATTTAGGCCCTTATTGACAAATATGAAACTATCTCTACGTTGAGATTTCAAGTTGGCCTCTAAAAATGCCAATAAACCAACAAAACTAACAAAACTAGTTGACAATTTTTCACAGAATGTTGGATATAGAAAAAGACCCTTTGAAAAGATGATTTAATTTTTTTTCTCAATCTTGAAAGATTTCTTAGACCAATAATAAAAGAATATGTGTACATTTACATTATGTAAAAAAATCTGCCCAAAAATTTGAGGCAATGTTTTTTAAAATGAACATCTATAATGAAAGAGGAAAAAAAAACTTCCTAATTAAATGGCATGGGGAAAAGAGAAGGAGAAAAGGGGGGAAGGGGGGGGGGGTGTTGTTGTGCGCCCCACTTCGGGGCACTGGCCCCCGCCCCCCCCTCATTTTTTAAAATCAATGCATCTTATTTTTCTATGAAGTTAAAAAAACTAAACAAAAGGACCTCCTTTTGTCCCAAATCCTCTATTTCTTTCTCCTCTCACAAAAATGTTTTTTTTTTATCTTTCTTCTATGAAAACTATAACTACTTTTGTGGTAGTGATTGTGATCATGGAAGCTCTTGCAACTTAAAATGTTAATAAAAACAAATGAATTGTCGCAATAACTTAACCTACCGATACCTACCTCTTTAGCAAAAAAGCTAATATATGCATTTGTCTAAACCTCAAAGAAAATACCACAAATCTATAGGCAAATTGTTTCTTTGTGCAGCTTCAAACGTAAACACAGACTAACATCACATTTGCTATTATAAAACAAACACAAACTTATAAATTACATAGATATATGTCAGATTCAAAATATATGACATTATGCAAATTAGATATGAATCACCTGATAAATGCGTTGAATCATACTTATCTTATCATGCTCTCATGCTACTTAACCTAAATAGCAACGTCAGATTGATGCTACTGCAGGCAAAGGCAGTTAATCGATCATTTGTGCGCTCATCTTCCTATGATTTTCACAATGACTATGGTGCAGATTACCAAGCTAAATACTTACCCTGTAGCCTTCATTGACATCGAAGATCTATGGCAATTTTCACTTTCATCTAATCAGTGTCAGATTGGCGCAAGAGTCTTTTCTAAAAACTTTGTTTGGTTAATTGTGTTGTCTAATACAACGGAATAATAATCATCAAGAAATCTTGTCATGTTAAATCTCTTCAAGCTGGTATATAGCAATTTTAGATTTACAAGTCCAAAATCATCTTCTAAAAGACAAAAAGACGAATGTTGTATCGTAAAAGGTTGAAGCTTCTATTGCTTGTACCAAACTTTGTTATTATCTATTGATGTTCTAAATGTATTTATTCGAGTTATTATTGTGTTATTATGTCATGAAGGCCTTGCCATAATCCTAAAATTGTTAGATTAACCAAAAAAACCATCATCACAATCCATAAAGCATTTGCCTTTGAAAGTTAAGAACAACCATCAAAATTTTACTAAGCTATTTTTCTACATAATTTTAATCTTCACAAAAAGTTGAAATACAACAATATGCCATGGCAAGGCCTTTGTGGTTCAATACCACATCGTTCTTGTTTTCTTTGTACTTGTAAACTATCTCAAAAAGAACACTCGACTTCATGAAGTTTGATGTGGATATATAAGCGATTGAGGAGAAGACTTTTTTTTCCACAACTTATATGTGGACACCCAATGAGCCACACATTGCTTTTCTTGATTCCATTAAGAAAGCAACACACATGCGCATGCGCACACACACACCTGTAACCTTTATGAGATCATGTTGTTTGTCTTGCAGGTACAAATTATCGAGACACAAGCAAAAATATAAACAGCCAATAACAAGAGACACACAACATGCAAGCAAAAGGATTTCACTTCAAAAAGGAATAAATGCCCTTGTTAAGAGTTCCTCATTATGTGACCAAATGTACATATATCAAGAGTGGCCAAAGACCAGGATGCCTTACACCCCGAGAAACAATATAAAGTGCCCTTGTAACCCTTATCTATTAACTAACTCTACTTTCACCTACTAACCCTGTACCCCTCACCTATTAACTAGCTAACTCTTGAAATCAAATAACTAAGTGGGCTTATGAAATGTCCAAACTCACCAAAAGTCCTTTGACACTTCTTGTTCGTACACATAAGAGAAGTGACTGAATCGAGAAGAATATTAAGTTGTGAAGTAGCTTGTCAAATACAAAGAAAAATCGGGTGGTGTATAAAATAGTCTTAATTCTACTGAAAGAGAGAGAGAGACGGCGATGCTGGGCATCGGGTGCTCTATATAATGTCTTGATCCTACGTAAAAAGACAGATGAATACAGATATGTAAAAAGAGAGGTGGGAGAGAGATATGGCGACAGCTATACTGTGGGCAGCTGTGGTGGGATTAGTAACGACAGTGTTGTTGTTTGTCAGAAAATGGAGAAATCAGGGCAACAACGTGAAAGGATTGCCGAAGGGCTCATTGGGATTCATACCTTGGTTGGGGGAGACAATTGAGTTCATGTATTACTTCTCCACTTCCAATCCCGAGCCTTTTGTCAACAGGCGCATCGCCAAGTACACATATTACTCATACTCCCAAAACTACTCTAGCTACTTGCACTAATTTGTTGATCCATTGTATTATGCTACTAGTCGTGCATGATAGATCGTAATTGGTGATTGTTAAAGCAGCATAACAACAGCAAGAATGAGTTTTAGAGTGTAATGAGATCAGCAGTAGCAGCACTTTGATTTTTCTGTGCAGATCCTCACAAATATTTTGCTCGTCACTTTCATGTGAATCTATCTCACTTATGTGTATATTGGCAGGTACGGAAAAGTTTTCACGTCTCATCTGTTTGGAAAACCCACGATTATCTCTACAGATGCAGAGTTCAACAAGTTCGTAATGCAGAACGACAAGCGGCTGTTCAACATGGGTTACCCCACATCCTTTGCTGAGATTTTGGGTAGCTATGACATGCTCATGGTAAACGGTGACATGCACAAGAAAATGCGCGGTTATGCCATGACCTTTTTGAATTCCAAACAGCTACAGGACTATCTGCTCAACGATATTGAAAATTATGTGCTGTTGACTCTGAGAAACTGGAAAGGCCGGGTGGTGAACGTTCAAGATGAAGCTAAAGCCGTAAGATATGGGAGCTGATTAGTATGCTGCTATGCTTTGTGTGCTTCCATCTCGATATGCTGTTTCTGATTAGATTAACCGGATGCCAAAAGTCAAAGGTTTGAAACAGAAAGCTTAAAATATAATCAATGCCCAGCTTAATCTAGGCGATATACTAGCTCTCGGAGATCCATAAACTGAATCTTTTCAGTTTTTATACGATTTGATGTTATCAGCCAGTGCTGCCACTCTTGACTTACAGATTTCTTCTGGTGGGTTTTGGATAATTGCAGTATACGTTTCGTGTGGTGGCAAAGCAGCTGATCAGTTTTGACCCTGGCGAAGAATCTGACAGTCTTATGAAGGAATATTATCAACTGTTTGAAGGCATATTTTCGCTTCCCCTGAAAATTCCTGGCTCCAAATACGTGAAGGCAATAGCGGTATGTTTGTATGCTTTCTTTCTGAAACGGATGAGACATCTCAGTCTAAGAAACTAATTCTTTGACATCGTATTGACTACATTATGTATGCAGCTTATAGCAAAATTAATGTAAAGCAAGAGCGACGAGACGAGGCAGAGCGACGAGACGATCCACAAGATGTGCCTCATGTGTCACATATATCTCACACTCATTATTTGTAGGTGGGGCACAACACAAACACATAAAATCTTACTCTTTAAATATGTGGAGGCACTTATAACACCTCTTTATCTTACTCTTTTGTGGGAGCCCCCACAAACAAACAATATCTTACTCTTTAAATGTTAGAACTCCAAAAGGCCTCTAATTGTTGAAGTATGTGAGAGCCATAGACAGTGATACTTAGATAATTACAAAGGATTCCTTTGATGTGTGCCTTGTATTTTGAAGTCCATTCATTTGTGAGAAATAGCTATTATGGTTTGCGGTCATAACAATCTTGAACGGGTCCCATTGAAGTGTTGATACGGTTTCGCAAAGTATGTCATAGAAAACATGTGTTCCCCACTTTGAATGAGACACATTTTGAGAGAGAGAAAGAATGGAATGGGTCATATATATATATATATATATATATATATATATATATATATAGAGAGAGAGAGAGAGAGAGAGAGAGAGAGAGAGAGAGAGAGACAGACAGACAGAATGGGTGGTTCCCACACTTGCGGAGAGAGGAAAAAGAAACAACTCATGTGGTTTCGTCTTTTAGAGGGAGAAAGTGTGGTTTGGGTCATAAGTGGTCCCCAAGTAGGTAGAGAGAGAGAGAGAGAGAGAGAAGGTAGAGAGAGAGAGAGAGAGAGAGAGAGAGAGAGTGAGAGTTAGAGAATTCCAAATTTACTGTCTCTTGTTTATAACATTGAATCTACAGGGTCGGAGGAGAATTTTAAAGAGACTCGCCCAAGTTATTGATTCAAGAAAAACTCTTGAAGAAGACAACCACAAAGACTTGCTCGCCACTGTGTTTAGTGAAAAACTCGAGGATAGGATGACCAACGAGCAGATCATGGATTACTTTCTTGGACTACTCTCTGCTGGACATGTTTCCACTGCAACTGCTATTCTTTTTGCCATCGCATTCTTGACTGAATGTCCAAAGGCTTTAAACCAGCTAAGAGTAAGTTTTGTCTTTTATTTCTAGAAGGGTGTGTAATGTCTAAAGTTTGAAAGTTGCATGCATAATTGTAAATATCCAAGTTTTGCTTCCTAAAAGTAGTTGATGAGAGGTAGCATAGGCAGAGAGAGGCTTGCTTTGTAATTAGCTAAAAGGAATAGTTACTACTTATGATATCGTTGGGTAATTCATATTGATGTTGGGAATTTCAGGAAGAAAACTTGGCTGTCAAAAAAAACCAAAAGGGAGAAAAGTTGACTTGGGATGACTATAAAAATAGCATGCCTTTTACAATAGACGTAAGTAACTAATAAATGCAACACCTATTTTCTCTTTTTCTAACGTAAAGCCTTAGAGATGCATGGGTCAGATTTTCCAACTCTTCATCTCCTGCTTGTTTATACAGGTTGTATATGAGACGCTCAGACTAACAAATGTCAGTCATGGATTGTATCGCAAAGCGATAGAGGATGTTCACTACCAAGGTACAAATGTTTAAGAAGTGTGCTGCTTGTATTTCTAAAGTGCATTACCTTGTGAAAAATAGCCATTATAGCTTGACATCACAAAAATGATGTAAGGCTCCCATATAATAGTTCATAAACTTTTATGAATCATGAATATAAGATGCAGGAACAAAGAGGCGTTCGGGGGACGGAATCCAAAAATAATGAATAGGACCCCAGGCGTCAACCGCACGAATTTGGACACCTCCGCTACGGGCGGGGCTTAGTTTGTAAACGATGTCAAGTAAAACCTGCAAAGGTATGGTAGATGCTGCATTGTGCTCCCCACTTGGAAAGGGAGAGAGAGAATGGGTGGTCCCCACACTTGCGAGAGAGAGAGGAGAGAAAGAGACAAGTCATATGTGGTCCCTACATTATTTGAGATGGAAAGAGTGGAGTGGCATAGATGGTCTGCACTTGAGAGAGAGAGAGAGAGAGAGAGAGAGAGAGAGAGAGAGAGAGAGAGAATGGGTGGTTACTATTGGGGAGAAAAAAAGAGAAAGACAACTCATGTGTGGTCCCCACTCTTTTAGAGAGATTGAGTATAATTTGCCATTTTGGGTAGCATCACTCATCCTTTACATAAACAAATCAATTTTTCTATGACGTTTTTGTTCGGTCATCCTACCATAAATGGTTTATCCTAAAGGCTTTATCATTTAATATGGCATGATTTCCAATGGAAAGGTCACTAGAAAATTCAGTCACCCATGCATAAATGAGTGTCAATATGTAAAAACAAAGGGAGTCGGGGTGGAATTTCATCAACCGTTAATTCCTTTGCTTGAACAAAATGCTAAAGTCTGAATTGTATTGTTTGTATTAATCAGATTACACTATCCCAAAAGGATGGACTGTGTTGGTATATGGTCGTGGAGTGCATCTTGATGAAAACATCTACAAAGACCCTTTTTCATTCAACCCATGGCGTTGGAAGGTAATCAACAAACGCAATCTCATAAACCATGCCAACTTTTCTTCATCTAGTTCATCGTTAACTATTTGGACAATAACATAAGCTTATCTTGCTCTCATGTATTTGATATAAAATTAGACCATGTTGCCTTCCATCAACAACTTCATAGCATGGGGAGGAGGACCCAGGCACTGTGCAGGATACGAGCTTGCAAAGTTAGAAATTGCCATGTTTCTTCATCATCTTGTCACCAAATTCAGGTTATTATGAAATTTTTTCAGCTTCAAATTTCATGTTATTTCATGTTAGTCAATAAATTTTTTCAGCTTCAAATTCAGTTATTTCATGTTAGTCAATAAGTTTGACCTTGAATGCATAAAGAAATTTAACTGAACATGACATCTCTTACCTTCAATTGGCCAATACTACTACACAAACCCAGCTCAACAACAATCTCCAAAACTTTTTCATAGTTCGATCACATGCTTCGCATTGAAAGGATAAAAAATTATGCATTAAAATAAAAATCTTCATTGTTTTATGACATTGCAGCTGGAAGCCAATTGAGCAAGACAAGATGGTGTACTTTCCAACAGTCAGGATGATCAAGGGCTTGCCAATTTTGGTGGAGGACTTGAAATTGGAGACTAGTTTATAAATGCATTGAAACTCATAATTTCAACTAGCTAGTTATATTCAAAAAAGTGTCTTCATAAATCTTACGTAGTAGTTATAGTTAGTTAGGACTCTAGTAAGTCGTGAGTCCTACTCCAATCCATCAATAAATGAGGACATAAAAACAGAAGTATATATTTTTGTGCTCTTGATCTATAATAATTTTTAAGTTTTCTTATGTATTTTGGACTAACTTATTTCTTGCAATATGCAACAATTTTTTGAATGAACCTTTATCCTAAAAGCAAAAATGGAAAACAAATTTCAAATCTCTAATTCCACCACTCAATTGAGAACATATAGAAAAATATTGTTTTGCTAGCTACACATGATAAACTATAGTCACTATTTTTTTGTATTTTTCTAATTTGGGCATAAGTTAATATCAAATCTATCTGAATCCAGTATTTTACTTCTATGCCAGAGTCCGACATCTCAACCGCTCTTTTATATATATATATATATATATATATATATATATATATATATATATATAACATCTTATGCAATATTGTTTGTATTTAATTTTTTGTAATGAAGATTTGCGAGATGTGTGTTGAAATTGCACAAAAGCTTACTCCTCTAGTAAACATGAGACATGGTACTCAATCTTTGTTAGCTTCATTCTATCTAGGACAAGAAGGAATGAAGCAAGATAGCTTTACTACACAAACTGTCTCCTATCTAAGACATGGAATTCAAGCGTAGAAAACAGAATGAAAAGTTTTAAAGATGACTATCGAGCATCATGAACACAAAATGGAAAGTATATTTCATCCTCGTGAAGCATTGTTAGCTATGAAAGCATAGAAGAGCATGTTAAAAATAGTAAGCCTAGTTTATTTCATAATTTGATGTACAATTCTAGTTTTAGCAATGTTTCAATTTTTGTTTATGTGATAGTTGTGTGTGCCTTGTTTATGGCACGTATAGATACTGAGTCAGGACATGCATCTCGTAATGGGGTTTGTTCTACCATTTAGCGGTACGTCCCAGAAAAATGTGTCTTTATATGTACTGTCAACATAAGCATCCTAGAGGTATTTTTTGACTCATAAATGGCCTTCAAGGAATCCCATGCTTCCTTGGCTAAGGTACAAGAAGCAACTTCTCTTAGAAGTTCATTACTTGCATTCATCTTGATGCAATGTAAGGCATAATTGCATTTCTTTTTGTATCTTTGCAATTCTTGACCTCCATGAGGCTCTTCTACCTCATCAAAGAAAAAATCATTAAGGTCATGGAGTGTAAGTACTTATTCCATTCTGACCTTCCAAGTAGAATAATTAGATGGATTTAGCATGCTCTCACTAGATTCCAAGATGAATCCTCCAATAGATGTACTCTTTGGCACTTTCTGATCTACTTTTTGGCACACAAAGCACTAAAAGTACACAATGCACTTGTTACAGACAAGATTTGCACTCCTTTGCAACCAAATTTGTGTCTTTTTTTCACAAATTGGAAGATCTCCGAAGATATTTATCCATTATGAACAATTTCTCCAAACTAGACAATCTATTTTTCAAAGAATGGTAGAAAATGACACCTAGAATTTCACAAAGCATTCTCTACAAGTTAAAAACTCAAAATAGGACTTCTCCCTATTCTAGACACATCAAATGGATCTCAATATGGCCCTTACACTCTTACAAAGAAAGCTCCAATAGAATTAAATTGAGTTTGCTTGCCAATTTTACACTCAAAATGAGCAATTTTGACCATTGCATCCAACACAAGATCTTTCTCTCTCTTCATGTTTTGATCTCTGAAAAAACTTTAAAAATCATTTTTTAAGACATATAGAACTCAGATCAAAACAATATATTTGATGACCCAATCTCAAACTTAGCTATAGATTTGAAATCTCAATAGATTCTTCTACACTATGTGGCAACATCTCATCAAAATCTCATAGAATGCAATTTTGGAATTATCTCTTGGGCCTCCTCTTTGGTCCTATATACCTTCACACGTGTGGGGAAGGTACCTGAGACACAAATCCAATGATTTTTTATCCCTGAAAACCAATGCTTCAATATGTTAGAAGCTCACTTACCACTGAACTAGCTTTTTTGGCTTCAAATTTTGATCAAACACTCATCTTGAACTTGCCTTTGATACCATGTTAAAATATTGACATAAAGGACCTAAGATGGATTTATTAAATCCTCAAGAGGAATTGGATTGATTGCTTTCAATAATTCTATCTCGACAAAAAATAAGAAAGAACAATCAAATACAAAGTGCTTATGACCAAAATGGCTTTACACGTGTGAAGGATGGCCTACTGTATGGACAGAGGTCAAAGTAATAATGATTACCACATTGGATCACAAAAATTGCAGACAATTGAGAGAGATTCAAGTTTGATGCAAATTTCACTTTTGTTCTTCCTTGATTCACATTACAAATGACCTCCAATTTGGAGTATTTACATGAAGGAGATAGCTACCTTAAGATAGGAATGATCTTCCAATATATTTTCTTCATCGATAACATGCTCGAAAACTATTCAAGTATGATTATGTATATACTTCCAAACTTTTGTTGACATTATGCATAGTGACATTCAGTCCATAGTCCAGCAAAGTATTGCTTAACTTTCATAGATGATTTCTCTAGGAGGTGTGTAGTATATTTTTTAAAGCAAAAGTTTGAATCTTTCAGTCATTTAAGATGTTCAAAGCAGCAAAGTTAGAGATACAAATTGGCAGGAAACTGAACTTCTTTGATCATATGGTGGAGGAGAATACATCTCAGATAAAATCAAAGATTATTGTCAAAGTAAGTGTGTCATCCATCAAACAACAACAAGCTATTCGTCACAATCCAATGGGGTAGCGAAAAGAAAGAGTAAATTGTTGGTAGAACGTGGCAAAGCAATGCTTGCACATGTATTTCTCTCAAAAATGTTTTGGGCAGTTGTGGCAATAGTAGTCTACATTCAAAATAGATGCATTACCAAGAATCTAAACAATCAAAATCTTGTGAAGTTTGGACCAAACATAAACCTTCTGCCAAAAGTTTAAAAGTTTTTGGTTGTATCGCTTATGCTCAAATTCCAAATGAGCAAGGAAAGAAGCTAGATAATTCTAGCATTGAATCTATCTTTGTTGGTCATTCCATAGTTAATAAATCTTATAAGCAATCTAATGATCCTACAAAAGAAAAGATCTTTGTGTAGAGATGTCATCTTTTTTAAGGACCAATTTCTCAACCTTAAAGGGACAAACAAAATGTCAGTAGAACCTTTGAATTCTATTGATGCGGAGACTTCAAGAATTAACTTGAATTGTGAATTTGATGAAAAAGAGCAACACAACAACAAGAAATCATCCTTTCAAAAAGGTCCACAAGAATCAGATTTCATCCAATTAGATCCATAAATGAATTAGCATGCTACTTCACTCAAAATATTGCAACTTATCAAGAAGTAATGGAGCAATCATATTCAAATGTTTGAAAAGAAGCTATAGACAAGAAATAGCACTCCGGAATAAAAAAAACCAAACTTGGATAGTCATTGACCTGTCACCTTGCAAACAAATCATTGACTGTAAGTCAATATTAATCTGATGGCATCATTGATAGAATAAAAGCTAGATTAGTGGCAAAAGGATATTCTCAAATATCAAATGTTGACTACTTGAAAACTTCCACTATTGTAGTCAGAATTTATTCTATCATATTATTATTGTCATATTCAGTTGCAAAAAATTGGAGATTCACCAAATGGATGTGTAGACAACTTTACTGAGTGGATGATTGAATAAGATATCTACGTGACTAGCTAGAAGGTTATGAACTCAAAGGAAGGAACATATGGTGTGCAAACTCCAAAAAGCCTTGTATGGATTGAGACAGTGACCAAGAGCATGGTTTGAGAGTTTTTTCTTTTTATAAATTATAGTGTTAAACCAAGCTCTTCTAATTCAAATATATATTATAAGGCTCTAGGAACTTCTTTTATTATTATTACATTATATGTTGATCATTCACTTCTTTTCAACAATGACATTAAACTTATTAAGGAAGTATAAGTTATGATGTCAAAAGAATTTGATATGACAACTCTAGGAGAAGCACAGTCATTTTTTGGCAACCAAATTCGTAGAGACTGGAGCAATTAACTGCTTTACATAAGTTAGCAAAGACATATTTATAATCTATTGCATGACTATAATTTTCAAAATTGTAAACTTCCCAATGAATCCAGGCATGAGACTTCTTGAGGAACATTGCCCTCAAACAGATGTAGAAAGAGAGCAAATGAATGAATATCCATTTCACTCAGTCATTAGATCTTCAGAACCTTCATAACTGGCCGATATTACTCAGCAAGGTCTTTCACTCATTTAAGCAAAATTTTGCAAAATCAATATCAGACTGATTTAAACAACTTCTTTTAGGACCAAAACTAAAAATTTACAAAAAACTGGGATTTTTGAAAATCGTTCGAAATGGACCAACTGTGAAAATCGATTAAGAAGATCGATTTAACCAATTCAGAGGCACTATCACATATCGAAAACATTTTGAGACATCCTGCATGCATCTACCTTGACATGCACTGACTTTTTTGAAAAAATGAAACAATTTTCGTAAATAGCCTAGTTACTAGGAAATCTATTTTTTGATCTAGAATCTCCAAAAATAGCTTCATGCAAGAAATCTACTGATCAATCTACTGATTACACATGCAACATGCATCCAAGCATGCCTACAGGTCTATTCATACATTTCCATCATCACACAAGCACTACACTGAGTTACAAGCATGCATGCATCAGAACAATTCCAAAATTTTGCAGATTTTAGTTCAAAATTGCCAAATTTTAGACGGCCATAACTTTCTCTACATGACACCAAATTGGTCACTGTAAAGCACAATACGGAGGGAGAGTGGGTGTACAAGGCAGTTGCCACATCACCTTCACACGTGCGAGCTATAAATGGCTAAAAAATAGGTAGGAGGGTGCACTTTGGGAAGGTGGTATCATCAAAACTTGCACTCCAGCCCAATAAGCACCCAATCAGAGGCTACAAGCACTCTACTAAGGTTCATTAGAGAGACATAGAAGCTTCTAACAGGTCCAGCAAGCAATCATAAGCTCAGATCATGCAAAAAATGCATTTTTGGCCTCCTTCAACAAGCAAAACTTCAATATGATGGTGTCTAATGCTCACCTATCCAAATTGGATGAATGACGGCTCAAATCAGAGGCAATCCATCATATCTTTAAGCTTGTAATTACTACCAGTAGGTTCAGACGCCCATTTGAAAGATATTCATGCCCAAAAATCACCAAAAAAATACACCATTTTTTGATGTTTTGAGCCCCCTAATGGTGTCCAATCCTAACCAAACTTCATGAAAGCCCTAGGACAGCTTCATTACACCTTTGAAAACATAATTACCAACTATTGGCTAAGAAGTTTGAATTCGACCACAAAATTAGTCCAAAAATCATCAAAAAACCATGTTTCTTGACCAATTTTGACCAAAATTTGTGGGATAGATCCACAAATAAGTGCAATCTGATCCTAGTAAAAATTCACTAAAATCATCAAAAATCCTATGATTTCCTTCAAAATTCATGGAGTAAATCCACAATAATGATCTTTAGGCTAAAAGTACACCAAGGATCTGAGAAGCCACCTACTTGAAATTGAATTCCACCACCTAGAGAATAAGCAAAGAGACACACCAAAGAAACTGTAAAAATCCAAGATCCTCAAGCCCCACCTCCTAGTTGATGTGAACCTTGCTCTGATAGCGCTATAACAATTGCCAAGTGAAGATCTTCAAGAATCCTGTCAATGCAAATAGGAGGATCTTTAATTAAAAATGCAACAGCATTTCAATACAGTATCTAGTGCTCAGAGGAGGCCTCTGTGTGTACCCACGAGCAGACGAATCCAATTTTACAATACTTTGGATTCCACCTCTTACAACTGAGTGAACCCCATTCTATAAAGATTTGGGTTCCACCTCTTACATGATAATAGGAGGCCTCTTTATTAAAAATATAACTTAAGTTGAGAGAGTCTAAGTTACTAGCTCCCAAATGGTTTTCCATCTTTCGGGAATTACCATGGGGCTCAGAGCAAGAAAAATCCACCTGGGAAGCGGTTAAAGCGGCTCTCTTCACACGCTTTAAACCAAGGAAGTTCCTAGAAGACCCATTTCTCCTGCTCAGCAAGGTCAACATGGAAAAAAGAGAAAGGGTCAGGGACTATGTTGAGCAGGTCAAACATCTACGAGCCCGAGTGCAGTGCAGCCCTAACTCCCGATCATGCGATGATCATGTGGTTCCTTGTAGGGTTACCACATAGCATCAAAAGAGAACTGAAACGACAGGAGCAATACGCTACTCTGCAAGAAGCTATGGAGGATGCCATCAGGGGAAGAGGATGAGGGATTACACGATGAATATCCAACCACCCATACTCCTACTCCCTTGATAGCATCATCATCATCAAATGCTTTCACTCTATCCACATAACTGTTGTTGGAACAAATGACAAAATTACACAAACAGCAGGTGGAGCAACTTACGGCACAGTTTGATCAGAAACTGAAAGCCTTACAAGGAGCTGTAACAACAATGCCCAATCTACCAAAACAAAACCAACTACAGTATCTCCGCCACGAAAATATGGTGTTTAGTATGCACACAAAACCATACAGCGAATGAGTGTCCAGTCCTATAACAAAATTTGAGACTAACCCAAAGATTTTGCCATTTGTGCAACGCAACATCGCACGATACGGTCTTTTGCCCATTTAACCCCCGGATTGTCCAACAGAAGAGGAGTTCTTATCAGACTTGTTATCGTCAAGGGGCACCAAATGTGGCACCGAGGTATGGCGCACCGATTAATCAGTAGTGCATGGCCTTACCTGCACACCGGGGCCAACTAATCAACAAGTAGTCCACGTAAACTTGACAGCAGTAGAACCAAAGATGCCAATACCACCTCAACCTAAGCAGCAGCAATGGTATGGGCTAGATGAACCATATATGGATCCTGCCATAAATGAATATATTGCGGCCTATGTAGCCCAAACTCAGCGTCAAGGCGAAAAAAATTACAACTGCTACGGATGCATCGAAGGACATAGAATTGATGAATGTCCTGACAAGGGACAATATACATCCTTCTATCGGGAATGCAGTTATGGACACTGCTTCAAGAACTGTCCATTAAGACCTGGGACCAATGCGCCATTGAACTTCATTGCAATACAATGAGCAACAATTCCAGTGGGGATGCCACTGAAAAAGCAACATTTCCATGCCCCTGTTTAGCCATCACGCGAGCACAGAAGAGGAAGGAAGTGGCTCCCTCACCACCACCATCGGTCACTGATGACCAACCCTCAACTTCAGGGCCATATCTGAATGTGAGGGAAGAAAGGAGACAGTACCAGAAGATACGGCATTGGGTACAGAGAGCACAAGCAGAGAAAAAAGAGCAAGAAAAGGCCAACCCTACGGAACCTCCTGCTGATGAAGAACCAGAACCACGAATGGGCTCACCACTGTGCACTAATTAGAACAATCGGTTGCATCATCATGAACCACCTGTCCACATGGTGGAGCCCGAGGAACCGTGCACTGAAATGCTCACAAGCCTGCTAGCAAACCGTGTTAGTTTTGCTCAAATATTAACCAAAATTTCCAAGTTCTCCGAATGCAACTAAACTTCATACAAGCCATCCTCTACATACTCTGAATCCAGATTTGTGTTTTGAACTGCCTTTACTGCCAACTGACTATTTTTCTCATTTCCATCACTTTTGTCATTCCCACCTTTTTTTCTTACTTTTTATCACTTTTTCTTTGTAACCAACTTTAACTATCACTGCCAACATGGCCTCCTCATCTTCTGATGACTCTGGCACCAAGAAGGTGATCCAGCAAGAAATACCATCAACCACCCAGATTTGGCCCTTGCCTTTTGATGCCTTGATTAAACCATGGCTTCAGATTGCTGGCCCACTTCTTGAAGCAATGAGATTCTACCCGGTGCTTTTAAGCTCTGACATTAACATGGGCCTCACCCTTCATGCTTACGCCACCTAGGATACACTTAAGTCTCGTTTCCATTTCTTGTACTAGGGTACCACGTACAAGGTACGAATTACATATACATTTCAATGGTCACTGTCAACATTATGTCTGCTAGCCCATCTCTCATCGTCAGGCAAAAGCCCTGATAAGGCCATTCGCAACCCAGACTGCACCTAAAATTCCAATCCAAACTAACAACGGGTACCTGATAGAGGCTATCATGGACCCAGTCATTCAGGCGGCCGCGCATCTGTTGAACATCTTTTTGGTTGTTTCAATATTTTGCAAAGACAGAATTCAATCCAAGCTGCTTAGTCAGATTGTGGAGTCTTTCTTGAGATTCCCTAGCCCCACGGTTGTGCCATACGACTGGCATGCCTTCCTCATCCATGACTTAACAATCTCTATCAAACCAAATGCTCATGAATGTATCGCAGCAGGCCCCCTGCTGTGTAACGTCGCCTGTGCACTTCTTGAGGCGAAAGTGTGAGGGTTTCGCTGTTCCAGCATCTTATCATCCATTGTGCCACACACTAACATTTATCCTCCATCCACCGCATCCACATCTGCCCAACCTGCAGTCACTGACACGACGGCTAGCAAAAGAATGTGTGGCACTGCCCCCTCCTCCTCATCCCCACCTATTACTAGACACCACACCACCACCACGCCATTAACAATTCATGTTTCTACCAGCGCCACTTTTTCTTCTATACAGCCCTCTACTACTATTTCTATTTCCGCTCCTATTTCTTTTGTTCAACCCACAACCACCGCTTCTGTTTTCATACCCCTAAAATTGCTACTTCTACCTCTGTTCCATCTTCTACCATCCCTTCCATTATCATCGCTTCTTCCATCCCCTCTGCTTCCACCATTGCCTCTCTCTAGATCAATCCTACTGATTCACAGTTGTCTCCCGACACCCTGGCCTGGATGCAATTCATTAATCTCAGTGCCAAGTCAGGGCACATCTCTCTCTTCTTCTCCCTCTGTACTTCACACCACCCTCCAGTTCCCCTCTGTTCCACCTATTCTCTCTTTCGGACAAACTGTCCCTCTCCCTGTCTCCACTTCTATTTTTCTCGCACCCCCCACTTCTCCATCAAAGCTTGTTGAGGGCGATAAACCATTGCCTGATGATGCATTTGTACAGACAATATTTATTCCATCACCAGATCATGTCGACCCTACCGCACCTGATGGCCAAAAATCATCGAAGAAGCTCATAGAGGAGGATGACGACGATACAGTATAGGTCGTCGGGGCCACTACACCACAAGCCCCCATTAGCACAAGCGTACCGACTGCTCCCTCGGACATCATGACGGCCTACCAAGCCAGGGGGACCTATATCCAAGATACGGTAGCAGTCAGAGTCTCATTGGACAGTTGAGTACTACATCTAGCAACTAACAATACCCAGTTGCGAGCAGAAATCACCAAGCTGTTGTAGCAAGAACTGATAATTGCTCAGCAACACGAACAAGACGGGCACCGGGAGATCACAAAGCTGCAACAAAAAGAGGACGACCTCAATCAAAAAATATCCAGAGCCTCTCCAAAGCGTTGACGAATGCTACCACAAAGGTGCAGGAGCTTCAGTTTGAAGCATCCCAACGGCTTGCCCCCTCCAAGCGCAATTCCAAATTTATGAAGCAGAAAATGCATGCTTGGGAGCGAAGTTCCAGGGCTTGCAACACGAAAAACTCGCCTGACTAGCTCAACCGGCACCTGATTCAAGGCCACTCTCTCAAGCATAGATGAATCTTTTTAGGCAGCAAGTGCAGGTATACAGCCAAACTCTAAACAGCTACCAGACGGAGTTTGATAAGTACCGAGCTATTGCAAATCAGGAGCTCGCCTAGGCAAAATAAGCTCTCAAAGCTTGTCAAAAGTTTATGGAGCAACAAGCTCAGCCAACCCCGGTGGTAATTCCAACGCCACCTCTCTTTGATGCTGCACAGACAAGCACAAGCCATGATCAAGGCCAGCAGGCAGCAGAGGCAACTAGTCAAGATTAGGAGTCAGGTGGACAAGACCAAGGGCCTCCCGATATTTGAGCAGACACACAAGGCCAAGACACGGGCCCCAGCCAAAGTCAAGGAGAAGGTCAAGCCTCTGCATCACGAGGCTCGCGCTCTATATCTGTCAGCCAGACTTTCAGATGCCCAAAGTCCATGGAGGAGAAGATCAACAAATTTCTATCAAAATATCTCCACAAGTCTTCAAGAGACAGCTGGCAGATATCATTTTTGGAGCAAACCATCAAGGGACAAGAGCTGCAAGCACTCCCCCCCCTCCAACCACAAACAGAGTGGCGCCAACAGCTATTTGAGTGTGACCCTACAGCCCTCAGGGCATATGTGATGAGTCCTCAGCAACTCCGGGTAAACGCCCATTTTCTGCCATACTTACGACGTAACAAATGGGCGGAATGTGACGTCCCATTGGACAAAATCACACTAAATAATCACAATTAGCCAAAAATCAACTCCAATCATCCACAAGTCCCTACACACCAATAAGGACTTGAAAAATATTGGCAGAATAAACTTCATGGAAGATGTGACAACATATCTGATCAACCAGTGGCGAGCCAAGCACTCCCTTTACTAAACCGACAGAGTGCCGAGGGACCGGCACTACTTCAGGCCATGGAACCTGTTGGGGGTATTCCCAACACAATCTGAGCAAAGGGATAAATTTAATAATAAATGTGTTGCGAGGGCATGGCTTCTTGCACGTATAAGCCCATGGCCTAATGAGCACGTGAGCTAAATTGTAAATAGAAACAATAGACTTGGGCCCTTTGTAATTAAAATAAAACTTGAGGCCCAAAGTCATTTTAAACTTAGAATTTACATTTTAGAGTTGGGTCCACTTTTGGACTCACATGAACCTTGTGAATTCTAATGTACTTTTAATGGACCCTTGGATCAAGTTGGGTTCAAGATGAATGGTGGATAGGATCATTGTGAATATTAGCCAATAGGATTTTGAAGCAAGGGCCTTCCCCATTTATAAAAAGACACCATTTGTACTCTAAGAGATCAGTACATGCACCACTGCCAAGGAAGCTTGGGATACTCTAAAAACAATCTATGAAATCAAAAATACTTCTAGATTGCTTACACTTAGAAACCAAATATTTCCAAGTTATCATAGAGTAGATGAGAGTGCTTCATCATATGTCATGAGAGTTAAGGATCTTCATCAAGAGTTAGCTGGTATTGGTGATGCTCTTAAGAACACTCAACTTGTTCAAGTAGTCCTAAATGGACTTAGAGATGAGTATGACAATATTGTGCAGACTTATGTTGTCAGGTAGGATCTTCCATACTTGGAGACACTACAAGGTGTTCTCGTTGCTGAAGAAAGCAGGCAAGAAAACAAGATGTTGAGGATCAACAGACTTTCATTGAAAGATGGTGGAGATGAAAAAGCACTCTTCATCAGAGACATGTCAAGAGGCAAGGGCAAAGGACAACAACACTTCAAGAAGGACAAAGCCAAAGAAAGTGGTGAGGATCAGTCCTCACAAGCTGCAACATCCAGTGGCAAGAAGAAGTTGTCAAAGATCAAGTGTTTTTTCTGTGGCAAGAAAGGACACTATGCATCAAACTGTTTCAAGAAGAAGAACCAATCTAAGCAAGCTAACCTTACTAATGAGGATGAGTGTGAGGGTGTAGAGAGTGAAAGAGAGGATTCATTAATGATGTCTACTTTTTCATCTTTTCCTTTTAAGAATGAAGAAGTCTGGTGGATAGATAGTGGGGCTAGTTCCCATATGTCTAGTTCTAGGAACTCTTTCACTAATCTCATGCCATATCTACGTGCAAAAAGATCAATCTATACTGCTAATGATGTTGAGTGTAGGATTGAAGGAATAGGAAGCATTCCATTGCATGCATCATCATCAAAATCTTTTTTCTTACATGATGTACTGTATGTACCTAGATTGAGCAAGAATCTCATTAGTGTAGGACAGTTGTTTGATACTGGATTGGATGTCAAGTTTCAAGTTGACAAGTGTATAATCTCAAGAGAAAATGAAGTTATTGCTATAGGATCTAGAATTGGTAAGTTGTACAAACTAGATTCTAGGGAGAGTGCTAACATTTCAGATATTGCTTATGAGACCAAGGTTCTACAGGAGGATCTGTGGCACAAGAGATTGGGTCATCCCAATTTCAAAGCCATGCAATCTATGGTCAAAGAAGGAAAAGCTATTGGTCTACCAAAGACACTATCAAAGGAGCTTCTACCTTGTGAAGCTTGTGTGCTGGCAAAGTCACACGGAAGGCCTTTTCCTAGATCAAGTATCAAGGCAAACCAACCATTTGAACTTGTACACTCTGATGTTCATTTCTCATCAACTAAGAGCAAAGGAGGAGCCAACTGCTTTGTCTCTTTTGTAGATGATTATACAAGATATTCTATGATCTATATTGTTGTCTTCAAAAGCCATGGTCTATGATGTTTTTCTTACTTTCAAAGCTTATGTAGAAAAGCAGTTTTTTTTCAAGCTGAAAGCTTTGAGAAGTGATAGTGGAGGAGAGTACACTTCCAATAAGTTTAAAGACTTTTGTGAGAGAGAGGGTATTCAAAGAGAGTTTCCTTGTTCATATACTCCTCAGCAAAATGGAGTTGCTGAGAGAAAAACTAGAACTTTGTGTGAATGTGCAAAAGCCATTAGGCTAGAAGCTTCTCTGCCTAAATAATTTTGGGGAGAGGCAGTTGCATGTGCAAACTATCTTTGTAATAGGCTTCCAAAGCTTGCAATAGGAGGAAAGACACCATTTGAGATGTTGTATAAGAAAAAGCCTAAGGTAGATCATCTTAGGATTTTTGGTTGTGTATGCTTTGTGCATGTGCCTCTAGAAACTAGGAAGAAGGAAGATCCTAGTGCAGTAAAAGGAATTTTTGTAGGATATGCATCCACTAAAAAAGCATACAAGATTTATTTGCCCTCTACTAGCAAAAATGTTGTTAGTAGAGATGTGATCTTCCATGAAGATCAGAAATTTAACTTGGATGATGCACAGATCAAGGAGACTCATGCAAGATCAGTCATCAATCTTGATGCAGTTCAAGAAGAGGTGAGGTCGAGGCTTGAGGAGGAGCAAATTCAAGCTACCACACCCAGAAGATCGACAAGAGCAAGATCTGAGCCAAGGAGGCTCACATATGATGAAGAAGGAAGGCAAGTGGAAGGTGAAACTTCCTATCATGCACTTTTTATATCAGATGAAGAGCCTAAGGATGTCCAAGAAGCTTTTCAATCCAAAGAGTGGGTTGAAGCAATGACCCAAGAATTTGAAGCCTTGATATCAAATAACACATGGGAGCTTGTGGAGCCACCAAACAACATGCATGTGATTGGATGTAAGTGGGTATTCAGAATCAAGTATAATCATGATGGATCTATCAATAAGTATAAAGCAAGACTTTGTGCCAAAGGCTAAGGTCTTGACTATGAAGACACCTTTGCACCAGTTGCAAAGATGGTAACAATTCGAATACTCATCTTTCTTGCATGTTTTCACAAATGGAGTATGTTCCAGCTTTATGTTTCTAATGCATTTCTCAATGGTTACCTTGAGGAGGAGATTTACATGGAGCAACCTCCAGGTTTTGTGAAGGAAGGTGATGAATCAAAAGTTTGTCTTTTGTTCAAAAGCTTGTATGGACTGAAACAGGCACCAAGGTCTTGGTATGCAAGGCTCAGCACCTATCTCATATCACTTTGATTTTGTCTAAGTGAATATGACCCTTCTCTGTATTATAAGTTTGTAGATAACTTTGTAATTATTCTTCTCATCTATGTAGATGATATCATTCTTTGTGGAAACAATGACAAGTTAGTTGAAGAAAATGTTGATAGGAACATATATTTTAAGGAGGAGTGTGAAGATTATTAAAATATTATCTTCCTATGTCGAGTTTGGGGCCATGTCCATGGTGATTTCCATTAAAATTCATGTTGGACATACAAGGAGTGTGAATTGAGCACATATCCTTCTAGTGTAGCTCAGATTTGAGTTAGATAGGTTCAATTATGATGACATGCAGGTTTAGAGAGCATGCAGAATCTTACTGTATGCATGCAAGCCACATGCAATCAGTGCATGCAACATGCAAAGTAGTTTCAGTGATCTACACATGTCTAGGCAGCTTTATGAGTTGACATGCAGTACATGCAACATACATGCATGCAGTTACACATGTGGATCTCTGGTAGGTGAATTAGTGCAGTTAAGTGGACTTTCCATGCAACTCCACTGTAGGAATTCCAGTCTCTCTCATGTAGGGAAAGCTGGGCATGTTTTGCCATATTGTGAATATTGAGATTTTGGTGTTTTGGACTCATTCTCTCTCTATCCGAGTTTTCTATGCTTGATTTTCTCTCTCTACCCGAGAGTAGCCTTTTTTTCCCATATTGAACACTTAATTATTTCTTACATTCATTTCTCATAGTGAAGAGCTAGATTTTTTCATCTGATGTATGCCATTGTGCTCTTGCCTTAGATTTTTCAAGCATACTGTTTTTTGATCAATCTTGTGCAATAACAACACCTCAGTAAGATCCTATAGGGTGTGTGGTGAAGTTCACACGTGCTAAAAACTTCACATTTTTTACTCCATACCCAATGGAGCTTGAGCTGTAATTGCGGTATAGACCGACTTCCGTTAGTATTTCCTTAGATTGGCAATCTATTTGGGGGTCGTTTTATAATCTTTCAAAAATTAAGCCCACAGTTGCCTCCTTGAAATCATAACTTAGACAGCCAATCTATTTGAAGGACATCTACAACGGACTTCCGGCTGATCTCTAGCAAAGGGTAACCAATCTCATCAAAATTTCAAGTTCAGATGTTAAGTTTAGATAAATTGAAGTTATTGAAGACTTGGCCATCTTCAAGAACTTCCACAAACTTGCATTTAGAACAAGTCTGCATATTTACATTAGTTTTTAAACAGACTGCAAAAATACATTAAGTGTCGCACAGTTCACATTTTTTGCACTTTCTCGAAAAGTGCGAGAGAGTTAAATTGTGAAAGACATCTTCGCCTTTTTGAGAGCACCTTCAACTTTTTAGGGGCACCTTAAACTTGTTTAAAGGCACCTTCAGCTTTTATTGCAAAATCCCGAAAAGAGAGAAAATGTCGAAGGTCGTCTACTTTGAACGAGGGACGTTCCCAGCCACTTCCCAAATTTGCAAAGTGAAAGAAAGCCACTTCTCCTAAAATGCGAAGTGAGAGAACCCCTCGTCCACGTCAACATTCCCTACGGGTTGATAGTATACATTATGTATAGTTGTCACAGAAGCGATATACTTTCAACTACAATGGCTTACCTAATTAGGTGACAATCATGTATTGTAGTTAATACATGGATGCAATCTATGAATAGATCATCCCAACACAGATTACATGAGACGCTCCGTTCACAAGACGTATTATTTGAGCCCCCCAATTATGTCGTCATTCTGTTTTTGTAACTGCCATTGTTGTGCTTCAGTGTAATATAGCAGCAATACATTTTTATTTGTGTATAATGTAGATGAATGTTTATTGTGATTTGAATGCACTCTCTCGCTGTTTGATCACGCTTGTTTAATCACTCTGGTCAGAACACGGACGTCTACAACTCCTCAGCTTCTGATCAGACGATGGTTGTCTTTAACGCCTGAGGAACTCGCCATATCATTCTACTCTTTCATCTATTTCAAAACCAAACTTCTCATTGAATCCTTTTTCAGTAATACCACACACTCCATTTCTAATCTCTTCGGTGGACTGTACACTCATTCTTGTGAGTATGAATTAATTTTCAAGATCCTGTTGGGCAAATAGAACATTTTAAGCTGTGATTATACTTAGCATAGGCTCTCTATCAAATTGTTTTTGCATTTAGTAGCTGCTTATAATGGGAGAGTTGTTCCGCAATATTCCAGCTCTCTTCTCGGTTCATGTTCTTCTATCTCCCTTGTCCTTTTAGATTGGTATCAGATCATAGCTCAAATAAACCGAGAGATTACGTTTGTTCCATTTATATTACTACTATCATGCCTCATCTTGGTAGCTCTTCGTCGTCATCCAACGAGGCTAGAATCATTGACAAGTTCAATGGTTCTAACTTCTACATCTAGAAGTTAAAACTCTGGATGATGTTGATATATAGAGATCTTTGGGATGTAGTAGAAGGTGCTGACCTGAAACCAGAAGGTGGTGATCAAGCAAAGGCATAGAAGATCAAAGATCAGAAGGCCTTAGCATGTATCACACTCAATCTGGCCGACTCCCAAATATCCCATGTTACCACATGCAAAACCTCTAAGGATGCATTAAAATTTGTTATCAAATCTCTATGAGACTCATGATGTAACCACTAGATTACATCTTAGAAGGAAGTTCTTTACTCTTAGCATGTCTGATTCTACTTCCATCACTTCTCACATCAACAGCTTCAAATCTTTATTGGATCAGTTATCAGTTGTAGGATGTAATATTCAAGATAATGATGCTGTTATGACCATGCTTTCTTCTCTTCCAAAGTCATATGAACACTTTGTGGTGATGATCTCCACACAACCCGACCTCACTCTTCAAAAGGTGATTGGTCACCTACTTCAAGAAGAAATGCGGAGAAAGACCAGCAGCCTGTCCATCAAAGACAAATCCATGGCTGTATACACCAAGAAGAAATACTATTCCAAGGAAATAAATCAAGTGCAACAGCAACAGCAAAAGCCTCACACTCAAGGTGAGAATGGTGGGTCATGCAAGAAGCTTTTCTGCAGATATTGCAAGAGAGCCAATCAGGACATCAAGGAGTGTCATATCCAGATCTACAATGAGACAAAGAAGCAACAACAACAACATCAGTCAGACTTCTCCAATGCGACGAAATTCAAGGAGCAAGATACACACTTGTTAATGGCTTACAGCAACATCAACAAAGACTGTGATAGCTGGTACCTGGACAGCGGCGCTACCCAACACATGACCTCTAGCAAGAAATGGTTTATCGAGTATGCAGCTTACAACAAAGATCAATTCATCTACCTCGGAGATTCAAGTGTGAAAAATGCTATTTTTTTCACATCAAGCACCATACACGTGGAAGGCAAAGGAACAATGAAGATCACCTTCAACAATGATCTATCTATTTTTGTTCCTAACGTTCTTCATGTTTCTCAATTATCAAAGAACCTGTTATCAGTCTCTAAGATAACTGATCCGGGCTACACTATTACTTTCTCATCTTAGCAGTGTACAATACTTGAGGAAGATACTACTCTGACTACATGCACTAGAGTCAAAAATCTTTACATACTCTCTAATTCAGTTGCATTAGCTAGTATCTCTAATAAAAATGTAAACGACAGTGTTGTTCTGTGGCATAGTCGATTTGGACACGTGAATACAAGATCACTTTCTTATATGCTTTGAAATAATTTAGTTGATGGACTGAATTTTCTTTCTTCATTAGATAGGAAATCTTTCTTTTGTGAATCATGCATCTATGGGAAGCACTCTAGAAACAAGTTTCCAAAATCACAATGCAACAAAACAAAGCATGTATTGGATCTTGTACATAGCGATCTTTGTGGTCCAATGCCAACTCTGTCCTTAGGAGAGGCAATCTAGTTTATCACTTTCATAGATGGTCTACAGTCATGTTCATTAAGCACAAATCTAAAACCTTTGAATGCTTCAAGAGATTCAAGGCCATGTCTAAGACACAAATGTCTGCAAAAGTGAAGGCACTCCAAACTAACGGTGATGGCGAATACATCTCTAACGAGATATCCGACTACATGGCTGAACATGGTATTAGAAGACAGTTCACCACTTCCTATTCACCTCAACAGAACGGGATTGCAAAAAGGAAGAATCGAACTCTTCTCAACTCAGCCAGATCCATGCTACATCAAGCACACCTACCTGCGAAGTTCTGGGCAGAAGCTACTGCCACAGCCTGTTACGTGCAGAGCAGATCCAGCACCAAAGCCGTCAACAACAAAACTCCTTATGAAGTTTGGCATGGGCACAAGCCTAGTGTCAGCCATTTAAAAAAATTTGGTTGTATATGTTTTGTTCACATTCCTAAACAGCTTAGGAAGAAGATGGATCATAGAACAAATAAATGTATTTTCATTGGCTCTTCTGATGAACATATAGGTTATAAAGTTTATGATCCATTCATCAATGTAGTATTTGCCTCTAGGGACGTAATATTTCAAGAACATACATACTATGATTTTAAACAACCATCAATAAACGATGCTATGTCATTTCATCCTATTTTATGTAGCATGGATTCTTCCAACGTTGATGTTCCTTCTACAGTTCTGCAGCTACAGCTACAAGAGTCGAGTAGCCGACGGTACCTGTCATCAGACTAGACCAAACTAGCTCGAACAGATCTGGAGAGATTCAAGAAGAAGCATCATCGCATCCTGGTCAACCAAACGTCCACGGATCCTCACGGACTCGGGCAGTTCTTGAGAGCTATATATTTCAATCATTCTGGACTTCATCTAAAGAACCAGAGAGCCAACCCAAGCAATTAACTCCAAGGATGTTGTGAAGTGGCAAGAATCCATGGAAAGCGAGTACAACTCACTTTTGACGAATCAGACCTAGACACTGGTCGATTTCCCCACTCACAAGAGAGTTATCGATAGCAACTGGATCTTCAAGGAGAAGATCAACTCTGATGGTTCCATTGCCAAATGGAAAGCCCGGCTGGTGGCTAAAAGATTCACTCAAGTCCAAGGAGTAGATTATCAAGAAATTTTTAGTCCTGTCATCAAGATGCAATCAATCAGCACTCTGATTGCGTTAGCAGCCACGGAAGACCTCGAAATGCACCAAATGGATGTCAAGACAGCATTTCTCAATGGAAATGTCAAAGAGGAACTGTACAGCCTTCCAACCGGAAGGATTCAAAGTCAAAGGCCAAGAGCACAAAGTGTGCAAGCTGCACAAAGCAATCTACGATCTGAAACAGGCCACAAGAGCATGGTTTGATAGAATCAACTCTTATCTCATTCCATTGGAATTTGCAAACAATTCAGCTGAATATAATGTTTACTCAAAGCATATAGGCACCAATTCAGGTCACATAGCTCTTTACGTAGATGATGCATTTATTCTGTCTAACGACACTTCTCTAATGCACACTACTAAGAGTGATCTGTCAAAGGAATTTGACATGACTGATTTAGGAGCTGTTAATTCTTTGCTAGGAATTCACATTACTTATAAATAGGCTTCAGAAATAGATCTATCTTAGCCAGCAGGCATATCTAAAAGGCATTTTAGAAAAAATTCATATGTTTGATTGCAGACCCATGGATCCAAGTATAGTATCAACTGCACCTGCCTGTGCTGATTCTGATAGTGAAGTACTCAACATAGCAAAGTACCCTTATCATTCACTAGTAGGATCTTTAATGTATGCAATGTTGTGTACTAGACCAAATTTAGCATAGACTGTTAGCACGTTAAGTCAATTCATGTCTAATCCTAGGATCTCTCATTGGAAAGCGTTAAAGAGAGTAATGAGATATATTCAGGGAAGTTTAGATCACATCTTATGTTATGATGGAAATGCTATCAACCCACTCATTCTACGAGGCTATTCCGACTCAAATTGGGGAGGAACAGTCGCTACCATAAAATCTACCTCCGGGTTTTGTTTCTATCTGGCAGGGGGACCGATTTCATGGAACTCAATGAAGCAAAAATCAGTTGCGCTTTCTTTGATAGAGGCAGAGTACATCACAGCATGCCAAGCTTCAATAGAAGTTGTATGGATCAGGTTATTACTTCACGGCTTACATCACACTCAGTTCAATGCTACCACCATTCTGTGTGACAACTTGAGCTGTATTTCATTGTCACTGAATTCCAGATTTCATGGCAAATCCAAGCACATAGAAATACATTATTATTTCATTCAAGAGAAAGTTTTCTCAGGGTAAGTGATCATTCAATATCGCTCCACAACATAAATGGCCGCGAACATCTTCACCAAAGCGCTTCCCAGGATCAAGCACCAAAAGTTCTTCAACGTGCTGAACCTGACGAAGATCCCAAGGCACCAACCGTGACCTTAAGGGGGACTTTTGGAAATTAAGCCCATAGGTGCCTCCTCGGAATCATAACTTAGACAGCCAATTTATTTGAAGGACGTCTACAACAGACTTCCGGCTGATCTCCAGCAAAGGGTAGCCAATCCCATCATAATTTCAAGTTCAGATGTTAAGTTTAATAACTTGAAGTCATTGACTTCTACAAACTTGCATTTTAAACAAGTCTGCAGATTTACATTGCTTTTTAAACAGTGTGTAGAAATACATTAAGTGTTGCATAGTTTGCATTTTTTGCACTTTCCCGAAAAGTGCGAGAGAGTTAAACTGTTAAAAACATCTTCGTCTTTTTGGGGGCACCTTCAACTTTCTAAGGGCACCTTCGGCTTTTTTTGTGAAATCCCAAAAAGAGAGAAAATGCCGAAGGTCGTCTACTTTGAACGAGGAACGTTCCCAGCCACTTCCCAAATTTGCGAAGTGAGAGAAAGCCACTTCTCCTAAAATGCAAAGTGAGAGAACACAGACGCCCTCGTCCATGTCAACATTCCCTACAGGTTGACAGTATACATTATGTACAGTTGTCACAAAAGCCATATACTTCCAAGTACAATAGCTTACCTAATTAGGTGACAATCATTTATTGTAGTTTATACATGGATGCAATCTATAAATAGATCATTCCATCATAGATTACATGAGACACTCCATCCATAAGACGTATTATTTGAGCCTCCCAGTTATGCCATCATCTATTTTTGTAACTGCCATTGTTGTGCTTCAGTGTAATATAGCAGCAATACGCTTTTATCTATGTATAACGTAGATGAATGCTTATTGTAATTTGAATGCACTCTATCGTTGTTTGATCACGCTTGTTTACTCACTCTGATTAGAACATGGATGTCTACGACTCCTCAGCTTCTGATCAGACGATGGTTGTCTTCAATGCATGAGGAACTCACAATATCATTCTGCTCTTTCATCTATTTCAGAACCAAACTTCTCATTGAATCCTTTTTCAGTAATACCACACACACCATTTCTAATCTCTTCGGAGGACTGTACTCTTGTTCTTGTGAGTATGACTTAATTTTTAAGATCTTGTTGGGCAAATAGAACACTTAAGCTGTGATTATACTTAGCATAAGCTCTCTATCAGATTTTTTTTGCATCTAGCAGCTGATTGTAACGGGAGAGCTGTTCCACAATATTCCAGCTCCCTTCTCCATTCGCGTTCTTCTATTTCTCTTGCCCCATCAGATTGGTATCAGAGCATAGCTCAAATTCTGAACTTGGTGTTGATAAGCACTATCGTCACACAAGTCAGTGGCATATGCTAAAGTGACGCATAGAGAAGGAATTAAAAACTCTACTGGCATAACAGCCTCTTGGCCATATACCAGCTCAAATGGTGTTTTCCAACCCGTGGCTCGCTTTGGCGTTGTTCGATATGCCCAAAGAGCATAAAATAATTTCGTTTCCTAGTCCGATCGACCTGTTTCTACTATCTTGGTCAAAACTTTACAAATCATTTTATTTGTAGATTCAGCTAGTCTATTACATCTGGGATAGTACGGGGTGCTCTTTTGGTGTATAACGAAGTAATGAGTCAGTAGATTACTTCATTAAGGAAGTGAGAACCTTAATCATTAACAAGGTCTATTGGATAGCCAAATCTAGTAATAATGTTTTCATAGAGGAAGCGTGCTACAGATTTTACATCTGCTTTGCGCGTTGCTCTTGCCTCTATCCATTTGGTTGCATAATCAGTGGCAATCAAGATTCATCGTGATTGGGTGCCATGTGCTGCTGGACTAATAGGTCCAACAAAATCGATACCCCATTTGTGAAATGCTTCGCTTTCAAGTATTGGAGTAAGGAGATTGTGGTCGGCTTTCTTGGTATTCTTTGTGCGTCGACAAACGTCGCAAACTTTTACATAAGCATAAGTGTCTTGGAAAAGGGTTGGCCACCAAAATCCTGCCAAAAGAATTGCCCGAGCAGTAGCATCGGAGGAGAAATGTCCACCCCCAATACCCTCATGTGTCAAGGCAATAATTTGTCAGACTTCATACTCATGTGCACAACATCATGTAATACCATCAACACCTAGCTTATATAATTGTCTCACAATAAGATGATATGGTAAAGATTTCATAATAAGCTTTATTTTTTGCGATTTCGTCAGCTGAACCCCGGTGGCTAGATATCTAGCGATATCATCTGCCCATAATGGAATCGCATCTATATAAAATAGACACGCATCTGGTAACTCATCATTTATTGGCTCATCATATGCTTCAGCATTAGGTAATCATGAAAGACGATCAGCCAAAAAATATTGTGACCCCTTCTGAATAACAACTTGAAAGTTGAATTCTAAAAGAATCAATAGCCATCATGCAATTCGTCCGGTTTTGCAAGGTTTATTCAATAGGTAAAGAAGAGCATGATGGTCGGTATAGAAAACAAAAAGCTAGCCTAGCAAATAATGTCGAAATTGTTGGACAACATAGACCATTGCTAGTGCTTCTCGATCTGGTGTGGAATAGTTAACCTCAGCTGGAACAAGTTGACGGCTTAGGAAATGGATTGGGAAATCCTTTTTGAATGCTTCAGGTTGCATTAAAATAGCACTAATAGCATACTTACTAGTGTTTGTATGCACATGGAACTCCTTATTATAATCGGGCACGAGAAGAATGGGTGTGGTGACTAAAGCTTGTTTGAGGTCTTTGAAGGCTTTAATCCTGTCTTATGTCCACCTTGGATCAGTAGCTATTTGATATACTAATCGTGCTTTATCAACGTAGTGTATTATAAAAATTCAATAATAACCTATGTGGCCCAGAAAGATGTAAATTTCTTTCAATGCTCTTGGTAGGGGCATTTCTAGAATCACTTTGATCTTTTTGGGATCAGTGGCTATACCATTTCGAGAAATGATATGGCCCAGCACCACACCATGAGTAACCCAGATTTGGCACTTTTCGGATTCAATGAAATTTCGAACCATCGACAGCGAATGACTTGTCCAAGGGCATCGATATGTTTATCCTCAGACGAATGTACATCGTCGAGATAAATCTCTAGATCATTGTGTAAAAAATATTTGAAAGCTCGTTGCATCACCCTTTGGAATGTGGATGGGGCATTGCACAGACCTAATGGCATAACTTGATATGTGAATGTGCTAAACTCTATAACAAAGGCCATTTTGAAGTGGGTTGGATTCAGATGGGCTCCTACGTGTACGATATGGTCTATGTCTTCATCATCATCCTTCAGATTAAGAGGTATTGTCTTTGCAGGTCCCTCAAAAGAAGTTGATGGTGGTTGAGGCTCCCGTTTTGGCTTTACCATACTGATGATGACATCATCAGTGGTGTAATCCTTAAAGGGCTAGGGAACATCATAAAGTGGATCATCAACTATCTCGGGTGGGATCTTAGGAATGTCCTCTATGGATGTGCTTGTAGATGATGAAGCCTGACTAGGATTTTTTTGATTTTGTATCAAAGGCTTGATCGGCTGTTTCAGCTTTTCACGCATTTGGAATTGCTTATCAGTCAATCGTACGTCAACCTTTGATCTTCATCAATGGTGTTCAAAACTTCATCATTGTGTACGTCCCATTGATAGACTTTTAGTTTGGGTTGGTATGCACGAGTGTTGACTGGTTGTGGATGTTGCACACAAGCCAATGGTGATGGAAGTTTAATCTCTTTCGGTATACGACGGCAATGTTAGCAATCGATTCAACTGTTTTGTTCAATTTTTTTTTCTTCTCTCGAACTTCTTTAAGTACTTGCTCCAATTTTATCTGTTATGATACATTTCCAATGTTGTACTATGATAAATTTGTCTTTTTTTGTTATCTAAGAATCATAGATGATTATTTGGTATCTTTATATGTTTGCAGGCCTTTATATAAAGACTACTTCCTATTTTTGATACTTCAAATAATAAATTTATCATCTCATTTTGTAGCTTTTCAATTCAAAGACGCATATTGCAATCTTCATTTTTAGCATTTAGATTTTAATACGTATCCTAATTGCCATCTTTGTTGTTGCTTAGACTATATTCATGACATCATCAATGAACCAAAAAAGCTCGTTTGCTAGACAAAGAACATTCAAAAAACAAAGGGACAATTTTATACTCTTCAACAGGACGAGACTAGGAATTTCAGAGATGAATAATCAATGGTCGGAAATCAGTATGAATCTAGTGAAAGGTATGAAATGTTGTTCCACTTGTGGCAACTCAACTTTTTCCATGCACCGCATTTCCAAAAAAAGCATATTAGAGATTGATAATATACCTCCGTATGCGAGCCAATACATTTTTATGGAAATATACATATGGAAATGAATCCAAAAAAGCATGGTATGTCTGTAATTCTTCTGTCAAAAATAACATAGAATACGCTACATTGTATTTCAATCACCTGAATATATACGAAGCATATTGGGATTAGAGCCTTTTGTAGTGCAAAATCTAGCTTTTGTTGATGTTTCAATTGAAACAAAAAAGACGTTATAAATCTTTTTCAAAAGGCTGGATCGCAAGAAAATCATTACTTGATAATGCAATTGCATGTGATTTAAATGTAAAACTAAGAAACAATAACAAAATTTGTTCAAAACATATAGGCCTTGTAAATAATAGTCAACATCATGATGAACCAACTTTAACATTGGAAACGAGCCTATTTCCTTTTATATTTCCATTTACTCATGGATTTTATGATGGAAATATAATCTTCCTTGATTATGCTAGCCTACGAGCAAGTTCTTTCTTTTCAATTTTTACACTATATACGCCCTACATGATAGTCTTATACCAAATTAGGCTAGCAATTTTAATATCAAATAGCGTTCCATCAATAGTACTACAAAAAGATATAATCAGCTATCTCTCAAAGAATAAGAAAGCATCCGAACAACAAATATTCAGTCATGTTTTGAAATATACTCTACCAACTAAAATTCCAAACACACCATCTTGGCATAGACGCAATTTAAAAGATCTCTTAACAATGGCTGAACACTGGGGACTTTCCCAATTTTTTTAACATTGCGGACGAAAATTCAAAGACAAGATGGTTTGAAATCACTGGAATTAAGAAGATTGCACAACAAATAAACATGGATTTTGATTGAAGAAATTGTCCGATTGAGTGCACGATGCTATTTGTGGCCCAATTGGAAAGATTCATGAAAGACTATTTGCTTTCAAAGCACTTCTTGTTAGGAAGAATCAAACACCATGTCATTTGATATGAGATCCAAAACAGGGGATCACTTCATGCGCATATCATGTTTTGGATCGAAGAAGATGTGGAAACGATTTCAAATGAAATCGTTGCATGCGTTCTAATAAAATGGAATGACCAATTGCACAAATTTGATGAGGAATCTAATAAACTTACAAAGGATTTCTAACACAAATTGGTCATATTACATTCTAGAATATGCTATGAAGTCTGAACCATCTGGACATTTGAATCTCGAAATAGAAGATATCTTTGCCAAAAGATACAAAAGATAATTTGGGCTTGGAATCTGAATTTGAAAACATGCAGAATTCATCGCTTACCGACGAACAAGAAAAGGTATATAAAATTATTACAAGCTCAAAATCGGGATTGTTTATTCTATTAGGCACTTCAGGAAGTGGAAAAACATTTCTGATACGATATCTCACTTACAAATGTATCGAGAAAGGAGAACCAATTTTGTTAGCCGCAACAACATGTGCAGCTGCATCTCGAATAGCAAAACAAGCATTTACAGTGCACAACTTGTTTGCAATTCGAAGAAATCAACTTTACATAAAAAATCTAATACCAACCGATTTTCGACATAGACTAATATCTGAGGCAAGATTTATTGTGATAGATGAAATGTCGATGCTAATTGCTCAAATTTTAACATATGTAATTCATCAAATAAATCAAATAAAAAAGAATCCATCTAGCACTGTATTTGATAATTATATCTTACTTTTAGTGGGTGATCATGCACAGCTTCCAACCATTTGTAAACACAAATCAGAATCACTTTGATTAATATGTCATCTTTCAAACTCTCCATTCTGGAAAATTGCAACACACTTGCAACTATCCTACTCAATTAGGCATGCTGAAGATCCCAAATACCTTCATTTCCTGAACAAAATTAGATTCCAAAAGCCCACGCAACTGGAAATAGACAAAACATTAGTTGTGTACTTCCTAGGTCCGACATACCTGATGTAGCAAACCATAATACGACCATCATATGTACTCATAGAGAAGATGTGCTCTATTTCAACAATCTCATCTTAGAAAAACTATTTTCTACCTCTGATATACTACAAATTTTTGTTAAAACAAATGCTACATTAGAAAGTGACCTAACGACATGGATCAATGATCCATTATTCCATCAAATCCCAAAGCTAGCTATAGGAGCAAAGGTGATGGTACTTGCAACTTGGATATTTCAAATGGTATAGTCAATGGCACCATAGCTCACATAATTGTCTTCAAATATTCCAAGATTCATGAAATTGACAACAATCATCATTCAAACTGAAACCCAAAAAGAAAAAATTCGATATAACAAGATCTGCATTTGCAAAAATTCGATTCGATACAAAAATATTTTACAAATTTACATTTCCAATAATGTTAGCATATGCTATCACTGCACACAGGCACAAGGTGTCACCATTCAAGAAAAAAGCCATCCTAGATATAAGATCAAATTTTGCACCTGGCTTGGTTTATGTCATGTTATCTCGAGTAACAAAATGTGAAAACTTGTTGTTAACAACTAAATTGACACCAGAACATTTCCAACCGATATTGATTTCCGTTTGGAACATAAATATCCGAAATATTGTCATATCCTCAGAGATGTACTATAATCATTTTTATCCACTTAATTTGACTTTATGTATGATTTTACATTTTTTTTTTTAAATATGTCCTTGTAATATTTGCAGATTTCAGAAAAAGAAATGGCATCCGAAATTGAATATGATCCAAAAGAGGTAACTATACAAATTTCATTTCCACTTTAGACTCGTAGATGTCTTTTCTCGCAATAACTACATTATCAAATTCATTGTTTTAGTTATTCCGAAAATTGAAAGCCGAGGTGTCCTCTTCGAAGACTTCTCCTGAAATACCATCATCCACGAAAAAAATATACACAACAACAAAACAGATGTTCTTATTGACCTCCTGTGGTGTCGATCCAAACACCTACAAGGAAGGCTTCCAAACAAATTTAACTCT
The DNA here is from genome assembly GCA_029204225.1 of Diphasiastrum complanatum. Classification (NCBI taxonomy): domain Eukaryota; kingdom Viridiplantae; phylum Streptophyta; class Lycopodiopsida; order Lycopodiales; family Lycopodiaceae; genus Diphasiastrum; species Diphasiastrum complanatum. The sequence continues at coordinate 2,601,540 of CM055110.1, forward strand.
AAGCAGGTTCATTGAACAAAAGAAGCACGAAAGAGATCGATACATCAATGAATATCATGGAGATCCAATTGAAGGTATATTCTATTCTTATTCTTTTGTAATTTTATAACATTTTGTTTTCTAACTGTCCATTTTTAATCATCTAGTACAGAGATTATGAATGTTAAATAGATCTTTTGAAATGTCATTCTTATTTCAGGGTTTTTAAAACATCTATATAACATATTCTCCAAAAACATCCCTGCAACAATCACAACGAATCGACCAGCAATAAAACATTTCGATGCTATGCTAAATACGGCTACAAGATTCCAATTGATGATTGGAAAGACATGAGTCGTGCCGATCTAAACGCAATCACAATGGATTTGGGGAAAGAATTGGGCCACTTGTCAGATGATGGTACGAAGCTAACATATGGCCCAATTCAAATTGACACGGTTTTGGAGATTCTCGAAAGTGAAGTTTCTGCAATGATCACTGACCCAGTAAGTGTGTATTGCCATCTACATTTTCATATGTGTGATTATAAGTAACCATTTTAACTCATTACATATTAATACAAAATTTCTTGCAGGAAGAAACTTCTCGATCGACATTGCCATCTACATGCAGTACGCAGGTCAATATACAATGATCTTCTTCTTCATTTATAAGCTTTCCATTAAACTAATACGATTTCCGGTTGCAGGAAACAACATCAGCAAAAAAACGTCCAAGATCAAATATTCAATCTACAAAATAGAATGCAAAAAAACCCATGGTGTCTACATCGGCCAAACATACAATCTACAACGCCGATTGCAACAGCATGCAAGGCTACCACCCAAAATCCCGTGATACATTTCTTTTTTAATCTCGCATGCCTTTGGTATGTACCTGCCAATTAAGCTTTTGGCTTGTTGATTTCAGATTTTTCTTTGTTTTTATGCTATATGTTACAACAACTTGGTTTCTTGCAAATTGTAATTCTAACAATTTTAGATACAATTTTTTTAAACTTTCAACGTTCTTGATTTTTGTTGCGACTCTTACAATGAGTCAATAGCCTCGTTTTTTGCAACTTAATGCAAGCCTAGAAAATGAACTATTTGTGTATGCAAATGACTAAGGGTGCTTATACGAATCTAAAAATAGTATAATAACATGATTTCACATGTGTAACAAAAATCATGTCAAGTTTATTTACAAATTTTAGGTCTAAAATGCTAAAGATAGCTAAGTGTAAATCGACAATTTTTTACACTCCCTCTTCAACTATACTTTCAGGTCATAACTTTGATCTATCTTAAGAAATAATTCCTACTTAAGAATATTCCTTTTCTTTAAACATCTATAAATTTAAAATGAAAGATTTCATAATCCATAGAGAATAGTGTCCATATTGGATGCTACACTATTTCTTACATTAATTTTACATATCAAGATGAAAATACAACATGAAAAAGTACATAGAATCATAATGAATGGGTTCCTCCATGCTTCCACCTTTGATATCTTTGTAAAATAGCAACATGTGTGAAATACAAAATATGAATGAGTGTTTGCTTGTTTCCTCCATATTGCAATTGATTCGAGATGATTGCAACATGAAATGCCATAAATGAGCCGCCATTGCTAACTTGCCATAAAAGTTCTTCAAACCTTTGAAACCTATGAGTAAATACATGCCATAATGATTCTTCCTCTACTCTTTTTTTTTTAAAAAAATACCAGCTTATCAACAAGATCCAAAGGATGCTTTCAATGATTCTAGTTTCACCAAAACTTGGCAATTTCCACACATTGACATGTCCTTGCTCAATCATGAAGTAAGATCATTAAAGTAGGATAGAAACAAACTTCCTTGTTGTCTATTTGACCTTACTTAAGACTTCAACAACCTACAAATTAGATCTTGATGCTTTGAACATTGCATTCCATCTCAATGGCTTTTTCTAATTCCAAATTGTCAATTCCCACTTGGAGTATTAGCCTCGTGATCTTCCTCAAGAACATCATGACCCTTGCTCAATAACATACTTCCAAATCCAAGCTTCCTATCCAGTGCATGAATACATTTCAACAAAAATGCCCTTTTTACATGAAGGGTCTTCTTTAATCCTATCATCAAGTGTGATGTTGACATAGCAAGCACAGGCAAATATTTGTCCCTCTTTTACTTGTCAAGCAAACATCACTACCAAACTCAACTTTAAGACCCTTGTAGACCTGTTGACTCACACTAAGAAGATTATTACTTATGGAAGGAATGAACAAAACATTCTCTAAATTGACGTTCCTATTTGTAGAGAAAGAAATAGGAATTGTTCCAATGCCCTTTGTGGCACATTCATTGGCCGTGTAGATGATCTTCCTTTCACCTTCATAGGTCATCAAGGTGGGGAAGAACTTGTGCCTTGTCATGTGAGAGTATGCTCCACTATTGATATAGCATGAATCAATATCACCCACACCAAATAGCAAGCTAGAAGACATCACAAGAGAACCACATGCATTTTGTTCATCTTATTTAACGTGAGATTGTCTCTCCTTGATTTATGTTCCTTTTAAAGCATTCACTAGCAAAGTGTCCTTCCATGCCACAATAAAAGCCCTTGAGCTTTGACTTCTCTCTATGTGACTCGTTACACTGACTCCTTCTCCATTGATGACATTTCTCAGCTGGAAGTCTTGATGTGGGTGGAGCTCCCCTTCTTTCCTCCCAAGTTTCTGCCAGCCTTGGACTTGGTTCTCAATAGTATAAGGAAGGTGCTTCTGTTCCAGCCCTGGAAAGCCCACAACCCTTTCCCTCACGTCCGTGCTTGCATCCTCTGAAAGTTGTCTCAACCCCTGGTGGAGCACGTTCCCTTTGTGCCGACCGTTCCTATGTGCAACCTATCATCTTCAAAGGGCACCCAGACTCTTGCTACAGATGCCTTCGTCTTGGCCATGCTATGGCAAATTGTCCCCTTCCTGCTCGTGCTCGACGCTTGCCTCCACAACGCATGCCTACTCCCTTCATGTCAGAGACAATGGTTTCAAATCCACCAGGGTCGACATCGAAGGCTGTTTCGGCCGTGTCTACTCTGCCTCCTCTCCTGGCTACACCCTCGGATGCATCTGAATGGTCAAGTCGACCCTCCCGGTAGTCAGTGCAAGTGTCTGCTGCAACTCAAGAGGCGCCCCTTGGTTCTGGGCTAGCAACTGAGTCTACCTGTGGGCAACAGGCTTCAGTGCCCTCTGCTTTGTTGTCCTCTTCCGTTGCTACGGAGCCTCTAGTCTCAGTTTCCCTCAATAACACTCAGACTCCCCCAGATACGCACCACGTTTCCAATCTTCAGTCTGTTGTAACAACCCGATGGGCTGATTATCCTGACGAGCAAGTTGTTGCTCTGTTGCAACCACCTGTTGCCTCTTCACAGGGGCTTATACCTTCGACTATATCAGCGCCCTTGTTGTCCATGGCAGCCCGCACCACCCCGGCTTCGCAAATGGCTCTTTCAGCTTCCCAGCCTGCAAGGGTACCTGCTGCAACTATCACCAAGAAGCGCTCCACGGCTATCAAATTTTCGCCCTCTCACAATGCTGAATACTTCCTACAAGATCTTGGCTAAAGCTATGGCCCGTCGTCTGTCTCTCCTCCTTCATTCCCTCTTTCTTCTACGCAGTTCAAATTTGTCAAAGGCCGTAACATCATGGATTCTATCCTCAATGTTTGGATGGCAACGGATTCACATGCTGCCTCGACTGTTCCTTCTCTTATCCTCCGCTTGGATCTTGACAAAGCCTTTGATCAAATCAGTTGGGACTATATTTGGGCTTCTTGCCAAGCTTTTGGCTTTCCTTCCTCCTTTTTGAATTTTGTGCGTGCTCTTTATCACCTTTTTTAATGGTTGTCTTTCTACTAATTTTGCCCCTACTTGTGGCATTCGGCAAGGTTGTCCCTTTTCACCTATGTTGTTCGCCATAGCCACTAAACCCCTGTCTTGGGCCTTCCATGAAGCGACCTCGCTCTCCCGTATTTCCCCAATCTTTTTTCCTATGGGGCCGCTCTCACATCAACTCTTTGCTGACGACGTTACTCAACTCTCCCTCCTCTCCGAACCTCATGTTACCCATCTCCTGTCACTCTTTACTGAATTTTGTTATTGTTCTTCCTCTCTTTTAAACATTTGGCAATTTGAACTTCATGTTATTCACACTTCGGTGCCCACCTGGGTCTCCTCTCTAGGTTTCCGCATTGTCCCCCATGGCACGATCACCCGACTATTGGGCATTCCTTTCGATATTCATATGTCTTCTGCTCAACGTACTCAATGGTTCCTTCGCTCGTTTTCTGACAAACTTGCCACTTGGGAACCTCATTTTATGTCCTTTCCCTCACGGGTTCTAGTCGTCCGCCACATCCTCTCTGCTCTGCCCTTCTCTTCTCTCTTCGTTGCCACGATAGCCCTGCATGACACTCTTGCTAAGGCCCTCTGGCGCTTCCTATGGGCTGGCAAGCGTCCTATTTTTCCCTGATCAGTGTGTTCACCACCTACTGCGGATGGAGGCCTAGGCATTCCCGACCCTGCTATTAAAAACTGTTCTTTGATCCTTCGTCGTCTTTTTTCCCTTGCTCTCCTCTGTCAGCATTGGCATGTTTTTCTCCTTTCCTTTATGGCTTCTTCTGTTGCGGTGCCACCAATCTTGGTCATATTCTTGCTTTCAATTGCTAAGGACCTTTTGACTAACCTAGCTCGTCTCTTACTTCACTTTCGCTCCTTCATTTCGTGAAGAGATGACTCCACCCTCCCTTCCTCGAAATCCATTTGGACTTCATCTCTTTTTTCGACTAATGCTCAGCCTCTTTTCCGTTCTCATCCCCATCTTTCCCTTTCATTAGCCACTAAAGGCCTTCTCTCCCTTGCAATTGGTAAAGGTTCGTCCTTCCTCTGTTCTTTCTTTACCTGAACGTCAACTGATTTTCCTGGACACTTCTTGTGCCATTCCGATTCATATAACTCAAGTCTCGCCCTTTGATCTTTCAGGATGGTACCCCCCCTCACTTGTTCTCTCTTTGATTATTCCTCTCTGCATCGTCGTTAATTCCCTTCCCTTTTCCCGGATTATCATAACCGTCTCTGAACGGCCTCTCATTTATTGCCTATATGGCGCTGCCGCCTTAAAACCGCCCCCTCTCTACCTGTAGGAAAGCTACAATACCTTGCCTACCGTATTCTTACCAAATCCTTACCTTTACTTTCCAAATGGCCCTTTCTTAATGATTGTCTTTGCCCACTTTGCTAGTTGTCTAAAGAAACGGTGGAGCACTTGTTCCTTCATTGTCATCGCCACCTTTGGCTGGAATGAGTAACATATTCTCGACTTGGGGTCTCACTTTATCTCTAGACATTGACACTATCCTCCTGTGGGACTCCCTTCTGACAGACTCCTCTACTCTCACTTTCTAGCATGTGTGCAAGTTGGCAATATTGTAAAAGATTTGGACGACAAGAAATCAACAGGTCTTTGAGGGGGACCCCCCTTCTTTGTCTGCGGCGACTTGTATTCGACTTGCTATGTTTTTTAAAAATACTACTTAGGTTAGTTTTAATTTGCTACCCTGCGTGGTATGCTAGCTCGGTGGCCTTTGGGCTTTGGAAAGTACTTATGGACCTCAAACAATTTTTGGCCATGAAGTCATTTTATGTACTTGTAATTTGTGAATATATGATAGTGCAATTAAGCTTTCAAAAAACAAAAACACATAGGCATGGATACTAGCATTGCAAAAAATATGGGTTGGATATTCTACCATCTGTGGAGGGCTTGTGAATACTGCATCATTGATAAATGGCATTGAAGTAACACTCATTTTCATCTAGAGTTTCTCTATCAATTATAATAATATCATTCGAAAAGGGATTTCATCGATGACCCACTTTGGTCATGAAACATTCTATGTAATTCTTGCACGTGGAGTTGTATTTAAGCAATATGCATGCCTAGGTGCTATCTTAAACAAGATGAAATTGTGCCATCAAAGGATTGCAAAAGATCTAACATAAATTTCTCTATAATACTGAGCTTACAAAAATCACAATGATATGAGTGGATGAGTCATGAATTAAAAAAGGTCCCATAAAAGCACATTTAAAAATCAAAATAGAATTATGATCAAGCAATAACACATTTTCATCACCTTTGAGCATTGTCAGATCAACAATGTCTAATGAATTCAGATCGATTCCGACTGTAGGTACACTTATATGGCATGAGAAAATCACTTTTTTCTATTAGACTGGCCCTCATTACATATACAAACAAGAATATTGTATGAAGATTTTAGTCACAAAAAGGAGTCTCAAAAAAGATTTAGAAAGATTGATTAAGATGAGTAAAAATTTAGACAGTAGACAGCTTCAACAAAATCCTGACCATCCAACATGTGAGTCTAGAAGCCAAGTGACCATCCGTTCTTTTAGGCTCTACCTCTTAACTTTAATCAAAACATAGTGAATGATTTGTGTAGAGAGATTTATCTACCCTCACATCTTCAAATCAAAAAACGAAAATAGTACATTAATGATTACATTAAAAACTCACAAAAAGGCTAAATGTTGTAACAGCAATCTTGAAAAAACACTCACCCATCTGTCGAACAATTTATGCCTTCATTAAAAGATCATTATAATAGATTAACAGCTCAAATGCCACAATGTAACAAATAATTCTTTTGAAAACATTCAACATATCAATCAATTTGTGCCTCAAGTACAAACACATCATGAATTTTGAGTTCAACTATTTTGTGAGAATTTCAGGTCCTCTTGGACATTTTCTAATATGAAAGTTCTAGCTAAGAAGTGTCCCACAAAAAAATTATACATTAAAACCAACCTATCTTCGAGCTGATTTTGACTTCATCCACAATACAATAAGACAATGCAATCAAATCAGTCATGACAATCTTTCAAATTGTTTGAGTTTTCAAATTATATACATGAGTAAACAAACCAAAAAAAAATCAACAGCAAAACTAATACTCAAGTAGCATAAGTTTTGAATTCATCAATTTTAAGGACAAACTTCAAACATAATAATACTTCAATTACGCACTAATTGGACTTCTTGACAAATTCCTCAATTTTATGAAGTGATGGATTACACGTGTGGCAACTTTTGCCCATTTTCAGTTCACAGTGTGTTATTATTCTAGGGAGCATGGGCAGAAAATTCAAGTGCCATTCTACATGGCAGAATTTCACTCTGCAAAAATACATGCCTATTCCGCTTTATAATCTTCATGTGAGAATTAAACATATATAATCCATTATGCAGTGGAAGCCACCAAAAAAAACATTCTACCCCAATCAGACTCCCACAAATTTTAGGTGAGGGACATGGAGGCAAGGTCGACCCTAAAAATATTAGGAGTCCTTACCAGCTGAATGTCTTGTGCCCTAAGCCTTCCATAACAAGAGTTCTCAAGAGCATGTTTTTTAGCAATTTGAGAAAAAATCTGCTCATGAAACTGAGCTATGCAGCCTATAACCCCTATGGAATACACCATATCTTCTCAAATAAAGATATTGCAAACACTTCATCAATGGAAAGTTGGTAACATACAAAGGAAATACAAGGGCTCATTAAGGTGATAGATAAAAGGCTTTTGCATTAATCCACCCAAAACTTCATACATAATTTCAAAACAGATGTTCAACCTATTTTTTCCTCAATTTATTCACCAAAGATGGTGCTCATTCCCTTCTCTAAGTCATACAGAATATACAACAGACCGATATTTAAACAGCAACCTTACTCTGAAGGAATAAATAATGATACATCTACATACTGTACGTAACAACTACAAGCATTGTACAGGTATTCTTCAGAAAATTGCCTTTAAAAGTTTTGGTCGTGCAGTGAGAGCTATGTCACCGTAGGCTTCCACCTGCTCAACTCCAATATAATTCTGAGTCTTCAAGACCTGTACAAATATCATGATGTGAGGAATGCATTCCACCAGGCACTATGGCACATTTGCATCAAAGAGACACATTGTCAACCATTAAATGTTCACTTTCAAGCTTTAATCAGGACAGTGTAGATGTTAATCATATCCCAACTCACAACTCTGGTCAGAGAAGGAAAATTCTTTAAGCAGAGGAATTACCAAAGTCTCAAAAAACATTCTTGCAGCTTGCTTTTTACTTTTGTTCTTGAGTAGTTTGTCCAATGAGAGACTGCTGAATTGATGTTCTTGTGAACCCTTGACACCCACGTCTGCTGCTTTGAAAGCTCCTTGCAAAAACTCAGCAACAGCTCTGAAAGAAAAAGCTTGCGAACATCAGTCCTCAGCTTTGTAAGAGTATATAAACGTCTGAAAAGCACAGTTGTAAATTATATTCCCTTGGTTTTCAAACCCATCTGTACCATGTCACTATTCTCTTAAGCAATGCTGACCTGGTTCGGCTCGACCATCCGTTACTATCTTGGCCCATGACGTTTGAACCAAATTTTCTTGAACCCTCCAATGAATACATATCACCCAACAAATCACCATTTTCTGCAGAAGATATCAACAGTCACCTAATAGTAGAAAAAAACAATGAAATTGTCTCACAAATTTGTGCTTATAAAATTTTCAAGGCAACTGACAGTCAGTGATAAAGATTGCTAAAAGAGCATCATGCACCTCAACACCAAAAGTGCAAGGTAATGCAGAGTGAAACGGTAAAAAATCGCACCAAGGATGAAATGAATGAGCAAGGATGAGTGAGTACCTAGTGGAGCGGAATCAGCTAGAAAACTTAGGCCCTGCACGAATTGCACACAAACAATGTGATATAAAGATCTTGAACCTACACCTATCCTGATCCATTTTGTGGTTTAGAAAATGTGGCACTAAATTGACCCTAAATCACTAATATATCTTTAAGGTCCAGAAATTCAAAGGCATCTTGAGTTTATAACAGAATCTAAGCTCATTGAGAATACAACAAGCCCTCATAAATTTCGGCAACAAACGTTTCAAAGCAGACGAATACAATTTGTTTCGCTTAACGAGCTTGTTTTCAGCCAAAATACTTGGCTGGCACTCCTGTCATATTATCAAACATGTCGAATAAAACATAGTAATTTTTCCCAGGAAATGCATGATACAAATATAATGCCGATTTTACGATACTTACTGGTTGACTTGATTCTTCAACTGGTAACGTCACTGCTGCATATCCATTCTCTTCCCCATGATCAATGTATGGCAGAACTTCAATCGTCTGTGCTTCCAAAGTCATTTGCTCTCCTTGTCCTGCCATTGTCAGCACGGTTGTCTCTAAAGCCGCTACATTAACCTGCAGCTGGTCATGGTGAGCTAACTCGGTGCTTTGAGCGGCAACCGGTTGTAAGTCTTTTTCCAAAGCTGCTTCATGATTTTCTTCTTGATTCAACTCAATCCACATTGGGACTGTTGGAGAAGGCACCGGCTCTACCTCATTCGTGCCTGGTTGTAACCCACTTCTTGCTTCTGCAACTATCATTTTGAAATCTTCTCAGACTAAAATGTCCCTAAATTAACATAAAAGCATCACAACTAGAACAATTAACCAGAACTCAAACTCAGGGTACATAATTTGGCATATACAGATTAGAAAAAAAATTAATGACGAGCATCCTGGTAAGAGAAAAACATTCATAGAATTTCCAATAAACAACCTGGTGAAGTTGGCGGTTCACAGATCTCATTGTCGATGGTATTCACGTCGCCTTGCTGCCCAGCATCTGCATGCTCAGGAGAATGGTCAACCATGAAAGTTGCATCCACGCCCACTTGAGGGGTGCATGGCATACTGTTTGGAGGAGAAACAGTAGCATCGGCATCTCTTTCAATGACTGTTATTTGGTTATAAAGCTCATGCAACTCAGGACATAACCCTGAAAAGCACATCATTAGCAGAACGAGCTAATCAATCCAACAACCATGTTGACATCTTGCTTGGTCCACCTTTTAAGAGTCCAATCCAGTCCAAAATTTTATCACAAAATTGTTATGCTGCTTGCTTTTATGAATTAAGCCAAAAAATAGATGCAGTCATTGAGGTGGTAGATAAGCTAAGACACAACACATGCTCAGCTAATGACTACTTCGTACCATAAACAGATGCTTTCGGGAAAGTCTCCTTCATTCGATAATCACTTTCAATGCTCCACGTCTCGAAAAGAAGCACAGAAGCCTTTCTACGGATACGTCGTAAGTCTTCTGAGTTTTCCACTTGATGTTTCATAATGCTGCAAACAATAAATTGACCCTACTCAACACCATATTTAAAAGCATTTACAGGCAATAGGATGCTTCTTCAAATCAAATGAAACAAGAAACCCTAATGTTTATCACATCCCCAAGCAACTAACAACAAATTCCATAACAAGCATGACGACCATTCTGAAATACTACTCACAAGAAGAAAGTGTATTTGAAAAAAAGAGAGTGACAAAAGAATTAACAATGTCTATAGCACATCTACCAAACATGCCTCAAAGGATACAGGTGGAACATAATGTCAATACAACTTCCAACTTACAACAGGGAATTAGTTTAAAGTTAACAAACTTCCTTTCACTACTGCTTGTGGCCACTAAACTAGAGAACATCTATCTAGAAATAGAATCTTCTACACTGCACCATTGATTTTATTATGAAGTCAACCAGCTAAGTATAAAATTCTCAACATTCCTATTTGAGCATGAAACATACTTGCTCGGCAATACTGTTGCCGTGTCAAAATATTGTTGTCTCTTTCTCCTGGTCCCTCTAGCTCGACTTGGAACTGGTGTCTCAATTGGAGTGGCTGCCACTTGAATGGATGGAGTACCTCCTGAAAAGGCATACTATGTTGCATTTAGCATCTCTTGCACTTAAGAAACCTAACTTCTTGATATCCATGACAAGAGCACCAATCCAGAACCTAGAACAAACCTAAAATTGATGCTAAAATGTCATCATCTTCGGGAATAGCATCCAAGCCAGAAGTGGGTGGTGCTCCAACTCCAGGTAGAGGACTCAAGGAACCATCTTTAAACACAGAAGATTCATGAGCTTGTTCTTTATTCTGTTCAGGAAGTTCCTCGTCCTCCATCAGGAAAGCACCATCATCTCTACCTGTCAGTATTGGAGATTTGTCACCAATCAAAGGTTCTTGTACAAATGCAAACTCATCTGGCTCATCAAACCTAGGTTCCACTGCAGATCTTAGTTTCTCAACTTCGGGAATGTCATCTGCTGATATGTCCTCTTCAACAACTGCAATCTGCTCCACTATTTCAAGTTTGTCAGTTTCAGGAACATTAAGCTGCTCCTGTTCCAAAATTGCACTTGTAGATACATTAGCTTCGGTTTTATCAATAGCCATAGGAGTCAAGGAAGCAGCATTCTGCTCATCTGGATCCATCCCATCAGGAAAAGCAACTTCCAATGTGCGGTCAATATTTTCATCCATCTCGAAATCCATAGCCATTGGTGGAAGAACACTGCGAATACAAAAAGCTCAAATTAGGTTATTCGGTGAAGTTCAAAGAGTAAGTTTTCTGCAAAAGAAAATCGCAAGCAAACAGAGGTTCCTTTCTTTCAGATCAAACAAGAGTATTAGACATCATGAAAGTCGTCCTTTACATCGCCTTTTAACTCTAAACCCAACTTATCAGGACTTTCCCTACAAGTTCTTTGACAAAAATGAATGAGCTTATCTGCTTTTTAGTGCTTACTCTTCCTCCAGTGTTTGCATGGGGGAGGTCTGCCCCCTCCGAGGAATTGTAAAAAGCAATTCCTACAAAACACCAGATCAGCCCCAGGTCATGAAAGGTTTTCATAAATGCTGCATGATGCAATTGAGGATACTCAGTAGGTACTAGTTACCTTTTGAAATACCTTGTAATGCAAAGCAAAGAAAGTAAAACTATCACCTAAGCTGAACGTCCATTCTAAGAGATTAGCACATTAAAACCCGACAGTGAGATTTGACAGTCGGTTTTCGACATGCACAAATTCTCTCACAAATCAAGCAAGTTCACAATAAGGGGTCAATGCAACATTTGGGAAGGATGACAAGTAAGCCTCCAGGAAAAACATAACTAGTTTGAGAACTCTAGTTCAATGCACACATTTTATGATCACCACTACATCTGAAACTAATGCAGAACTTACCTTGTCTTGTTCATGACTTGCAAGATCATCTTGAAATTGTTCTGCACATTATCAATCTCAGAATTTTGAGCATTAGTCTTGATAATGATTCAGAATTCCAAAAATGTTGGATTCAAACTGAGAAATAGCTTATAATACTTAAAAAATAAAATTTCACCTAATCTTTGTTAGCAGCTAGAATTAGCACCAGGAGTATGGCATATGCTATGTCAAATTCAATATGCTCAATATATTTGCACAAGAAACACGCTTACCTTCTACTTCTCGCTGCGGAGCCAAAAAAAAAGCTTCTAGTAATGGGTCGTGAAGAGTGATCTGCTCACGTTCTGTAACGTGAAGATCAAAGTCACTGCATTATAATCACAAAAGTAGTAAGAAACTTACTATATTACACCTCTGACCTTCAAGATGTTCTAACTTCTACCCACACAATTTAGCTGCACAGAAGCAAGCACAATCAATTCACTAGGACATCCTTTCTACCAAGATAATAACTTGACATGCATTTTTTAATCTCAAGGTCAAACTGACCTCAGTTTTTATTAGCCTGAAATCTGTACATCATGAACAAATGCCAATACAAAAATACACTACATTCTTATCACTCACATATCCTGATTTCCTACTGGACAAGCCCAAAGCAAAAAAAAAACTCTTACGCCTCACTGTAGAAGACCACATCTTCCAAACACCTAATAGCATTGTGCTCAATTGAAGAGCCTCAGAAATAGTCCTGACAATTGAGTGCATGGCCATTACCTTCCCCTTCGTTGGTTAAAAGACATCATAAAAGTTATCATGTGAACCTACCAAGCAAGAAGTAACAAAAGCTTACCCATGAAATCCTTCCTGATAAGGAATTACATGAGAATCATCAAAATCAAATGTCTCAGGGAGTGTGATAACATGAAATGGTGCTCTCGCAGCTTCAGGAGGAAGATCCACAGCTCCAGAATGAAAAGCATGCTTGATTTTCACTAATGCTTCACTACAATCGTGATACAAGTAATTGACCTTTCGTGCATAAATCCTTACAACTCCAAGTAACAGGTGCCCTGATAACCTCAATGCTATTGGGACCTCCGAAAACAAGATCGAGTCTTCATCGCCATGATTCAGAAAAGAAGTTTATGTTAGTGTGCACTCACAAAAGTAACTCTCTCCCTCTCTCTAACATTCGGTCCAAGATATCTAAAATCCCCATGAGTCGAAATGGCAAATTTGAAAATGTAATTCATAAAATAACATACCAACAGAAACGCTAATGTTGGTCTCATTCACTTGACTCTTTCTGAGCTTTTTTTCTAGATGAGCAGCAATCCAGACAGTGCCCAGTGGGCCTTTCTTGGACAAAATTAAGTGAGAGTAAAACATTTTAGATGATCAATCCTCTGAAAATAGCTATACCACTTATAGAACAAACCGAATAACAAAGGGCCTGCAACCAAAAGACCACAACTCAGAACTGAAAGAAATTATAAAATCAACTTCAACAATTATGGAGAAGTGAAACTTAAAAACACAAACTTCATTGTTAAGCTTCGTAGTATAACTTCTAAGAGACTGCAGCACTTAAGTTGGCCTGAGAAGCTAGATAAAATCTGCAAGAAATATAATGACCAGATACATTGTCAAGCATTCACTTAAGATTAGCCACAGGCTCGCCTTAACCCCAGTGCTTCATGCTAAACAACAACAAATTCCATTTTATGTATACCAAGGTAATTGAACAAAATGCTGTAAGCTATGAAATACACGCAAATTTCTCAAATCAAATTGTTTGATTACTTTGAAGTTCAATGCAGAAAAATTTGATTAGCAGTTTCCGCTACAAAGTATGAGACGGTTCTGATCAACTAATAACCTCCATCTAGGCATCTTAAACGTTTGCCACAGTAAAGATGTTATAGATAATAGATAAGCAGCAAAGTTGCGTTATGTTCTAGTATAGGCACGGAGGTGAACATGTTTGTGAATGCCTTAAAGCAGCAACACAGTTGAAAAAATTTGTGGTTCAAAAGGTGACGTGCTAGTACATGACCAAGCTTATAACCTGTTTTCCAAAAAAGGAAGTAAAAAATGCTTAACAAAGACCGGACTCACTGAAATTTCAGAGCTGCTTACTAAATTCTACGAAAACAATGAATAAACAGAAGTCGTGAATTGCTCACGGAAAAAAACCGAAGGCCCCGCAATCCACCAAATGCCTTATGTGAATTTTTCAAAGAAATTTATGCAGAAGGGCCCAAAAGGCTTGAACAAGAGTCCAAGCATCTAACAAGGGACCAAAAGAAACGAAAACTAAATAGAGAGCATTGCAGAAAGGAAAATATACATGATTTTTGAAATATGACGAATTCACCAAAACATCGAATAGAATTTTTTTTTAGGTGCTCACTGAAAAGAACAGATGTTTAGCCCGCAAACCACCACTTCCTGATGCGAATTTGAGGAAAGAACTTGCAAAGGCCAAAAGAAAAAAGGAAGCAAAAGTAGAGAGCAATGCAGGAAGGAGTTGCAACCAAAAAAGGCTTTTGGGAATGCAAATTGCAGCTATTTCAGCTACGCAAATTTGGTGCAGTATTTGGGTCCATTCATAGACAGCTAAGCTCCAAAATTTCACCAAGACATCAAATAGACACAAATTATGAAGTGCTCACCGAAAAGTAGAGATATTTATGCTACAAGCCACCAGTTTCTGGTGTGAATTTTCCAAAAATATACCCCAAGGCCCAAAAGCAAGGAAGCCAAGCGAAGAGCAATGCAGGCAAGAAAGGTTCTCTGGGTATCGAACTGCAGCTATTTATACTATGCAGATTTCCTGCAACCTTTAAGTTTATTCAAAGATACGTATCTGTGCTATGAAACTCGAGAAATTCTACCAAAACACAAGTTTTAAAAGTACCCACCGAAAAGCAGAGATGTTTAGCCTTGAAGCCACCGATTTCTGAAGTGAATTCGCCAAAAGAATACGCAAAAGGACCCGACAAGGCCCAAAATAAAGGATTCCAAGCACAAAGCAATGCAGGAAGAAAATGCAGGTTAGAGGGAGCCCTCTTGGACATGAAAAGCACAGCTACTTGTGGTATAAGCACATGCAGAAGAAGAAGTGGTGATGGAGGTGTGCAGATGGAGCAAAAGCAGGTAGCAGAGCAGAGACCAGAGGCAGAATCAAAGCAGGGCAGCCACAGGAGGTGGGAATCTGGTGATAAAAGCAACAGCAGAAGCCAAAGCGAGCCAGAAAAACAGAGAGAAATCGAAGCAGCAGCAGTAGAAGAGGGAAAGAAAGATCTTTTTCTTCGTTTCCCTCGTCAATTTTTGAAAAGCCGAAGGCTTTTCGCGGGGTTACGACGACGCCCGTCGCCCATGCAAATGCAACCGGCTACGCCGGTCCACCCCCCGGCCCTCCCCATTCCCCGCTCGCTCCCACCGGCCCCACCCGGTGGATCGTACCGTCACTGGCAGCTGGCGGTGGGTGGCAGGCCAGGTGCTGGTACTTAGCTTCTCCTTGACGCTGCTGGAAGGCAGCCATTGGGAATTAAGATCAGAAATTAATTAATTAATTAATTAATTATTATTAGATATAATAATCATGAACAAATGTCCAAATTCTTACTATTTTGGATAATCAGAGAGATAAGATGTAATTATAAAAGCAATTAAGACGTGGACCCAGGGGTCACCCACCCCAATTACATCAACATTCAACACCCTCCTTCCTATCACCTTGAGGGCCTAAGCCCTTCGGCATAGGTCCATACGACATTGCTTATTTTTAATTTTTAGTCGGAGCTTGATGCCAGGGTGGAGCTAACTTCTCCCAACTTCTCGAGCCTCTGGCAAGCCTCAAAATGAGATGGTGACAGAGTTCAAGCACACGAAAACTCTCTCTCAGCACATCATGTAGACGATGAATGCCTAGGTCATGTGTAATCTTGCTTCTTTTGTGCCATACAAGTCAAGCATGCATTTAGCTCATTCCTTGATGTGGGGTAGCAAAAGCTATTATGACAATTTGTTAAAAGTAGAGGAGTTGTTTTTATGGTGGTTTTAGCTTAGATTGCAAGTCCCATTGCGTGGCCCTTTTACTTGTCACCTTTTTTTTTTAACTTTGGCAAGTGAGTTCAATGGCAATGGACCACCAATCTTTTAAACTTGGCTTGCAAGTGCTAAATGAAGGGTTGCAATTTAATTGGCCAACCCTCCAATACCATTGGTTTTCTTATTGCCCTTAGCAACTCAATTATGCAAGCAACGTCTCCAGGTCCAAATAATGGGTTTTAAAAGGTCTCATGCCACCTCCTGCATGGTGACAACTCAAGGTAAGTCTAAAAAGGGGAAGGAGAACCCATGAATTAAAACATCAAAATGACCTTCTATTTTTGTTTTTCATTTTTTATATTATAATCATTGTTTATTCATTTTTTTCTTTGTCGCGGTAGTGATAAGCTATTGTGACAATTTGCTAAAAGCTAAGGTGTCACTCTCAAGTGAATTTGAACATTAAAATGAGATTTATTGATTTTTTTATTCTTCTAAAATGCAATTTAATCATTCAACAATGTAAGTGCCCTTCTTAAGACAAAGTTTCTCATGATGTATGTACATCACCTTGTTTACTACTTCAATGTATCTTGAGCACACATGTCAAAGATTATTGTGATATTTCATATCACCTTGGCTCTAATTTTGAGTGCCCAATAGATAAGTGCAATTTTGTCCAATTTTTAATAAATTACAAAATACTTGACATATCAACTTTCTAGAGTGCCCAAATCGTATAGGGTCGATTAGTATATGCCTTCAATGATTGGGAAAAATAATAGAATGATTCTACATAATAGGGAGAGTGAAGACTAATCCTAGAACATGGCTTAAACCAATAGATCAACGTAGAATGATAGCCAGTTCAACTACCATTTAGTGTATTGAAGACATTGATGATGAGTGGATTTAAGGATGACACACAAACCGAAAAGCTAAGTAGCCTTATTCAATTTCTTTAACTCAATAATCGATTGTTCAAGTGAGGAATCTTCACTACAATTTGACATCGTCCACGAGACAAGATTTAAGTCGCACAACAATGATTTCAAAAGTGAACCCAATGATCAGGCCCTAGAAACCCCGCGCTCTATGATCTAGCTCCAATAATTGTCTCAAAAAACTTTATTGGAAATCATGACTCTAAAATAATCTAGGTCAATTACGTGATTATGCTTGAAGAAGGCCAAGAATATATAGACAATTTGACCTTCCACTATTTTGATCTTGTGATATATTGTCTACCGCTCATATCAATGAGCACAGTGTATTCGTGAAATAGCAAGCGCAAAGCAACCCTAGAGCTAGAATTCAATGATCACGCCACCACATAGACCAAAATGCATATCGAGGGATCCGTAGTGAAGACCAATATAGGCACAAAGACGGTTTTTGGCTAGATATGTCATTGTGGGATGACAATGAGAAATCTATCCCGGCCAAACTTTCTATGATTATGACCCCACCTAGGCCATGTTGGATTAGTCTCCTTCTTACTAATCGACTAATCGGTTTTAATCTTCATCCATTGTTTATCCAGTTCTGCGGATTCTTCCGTGTCATTACACAGTCTACAGATTTACAAGTGTTTATACACAATTTGTAGAAATACATGGAGTTTGACAATAGTGTCTCAATTTTTGCCTGTCAGGAATCTCGTGGAAAAATGCAGTGTCGCCTTTTTCGCATTTTTCGCTTGTCATGATTTGCAGAGTTGCATTTTTTGCTTTTTCCAAAATGCCTCGAATGTTAAGGAAATGACTTTGGCAATGTGTGGGACTACCCCTAATGAGATTTAAGGACACTCTCGGGGTTTTTGCAAAAAGCCAACACGGTCGCAAAAATTAAAGGACATTGTCGGGTTTTTTGCAAAAAGCCGACACTGTCGCATTTTTGCGACAATGTCGCCTGTGGCTGTTTTGGTTTCTACAGAAGTAACAGTCTAGTTCATTTACGCAGACAGACTGTTTAAGGCCAATTTCTACCACCTATCAGCAATCAATGACAAGGAACCGGATGGATGCCAGCGGATACCAGCCAACTGGCAATCACATTTGACGAGCTAATTGCTTAGTATAAATAATTGCTCATATTCATATAGTTTTATGATCAAATGATCAAGATCACGATCAATCAGCAGGTATTGTAGTTAGCTCTCTATCAAGCTTTCAAGCTTGAACTCTCTTGAGCATTCTAGCTCAGTCTTTTAGAGATTTATTTTAGAGTTGCTATTGTGCTATTGCTTATCAGCATAGCTGCTTATTATCAGACTTACTCTCAGTTACTCAGATACAGCTTAGAGTGCACAGTTTCTATCTGCTATTGTCTTGCGCTCATTAGCATCTGATTTTTGCTTTTTCTGAATCAATACTATCTTTTTATTGCGTTCAGTATATGTCATAATGCATGCATCTCTGTATTGCTTTTGTAACTGATAGAAATTGTCTGAGAATTCAATACTTCATGTTTGGCTACGTAATCACTTAGTATCTAGTGATTTAAAAGTTAGTTGCTAAAGATTGAACGTGATTTCTATCACTACTTCTTTGTTTAATTTTTGATAGGCGTAGTCATGCACTTGAAATAGGAAGTTTCCACTACTATTATTTGTCATATTTCCGACGGGCCAATCAACACCATCAAACCTAACAAAGACTTAGAATCTGAAAAGCAAGTGGTCTAAAGGGCAAGATCAAGTGGATGCTTCTTCAAGTGGAAAAAAGAATGATAGATCAAAGCTCGAGTGCTTCTATTGTGGCATCAAAGGACACTTTGCAAGTGAGTGCTACAAGAAGAAGAGAGATCAAGGAGACAAGCAAGGTAATCTTACTCTTGATGAGGATGGTTTGGATGTTCAAGATGCAAATGATGATGCTTTTGTGATGTCTTCATGTATGCTTGCTAATGATGGAGATCTAGATCCTTGGTGGGTTGATAGTGGAGCAAGTTCACACATGACATTTCACAGAGTACTTCACTTCTTTGTTGGCATATGGAGATGACAAGAGGGTGATCTACACGGCCAATGATGGTGAGTGTGCAATCAAAGGGATTGGCACAATTCCTATTTCTCTCTCTACAAATAGGAATGTTCATTTGGAGAATGTCTTGTTTATTCCATCTATTACAAAGAATTTGCTTAGTGTGAGTCAAATGCTAAGTAAGGGCCTCAAGGTGGAGTTTGATGGAGATGCTTGTTTGATCAAAAGGAAGGATTTCTTGATTGGAAAAGGTAAAAGACAAGGGAAGTTGTTCAAACTTGATGCTTGTGTTATTGCTAACCAAGTTGGATGTGTTGCAAGGGAGCAAATTTCTATTCAAGAGGTTTGGCACAAAAGGATGGGACACCTCAACTTCAAGTCATTGGAGGTAATGGCAAGGAAGAAGGTTGTGATTGGTCTTCCAAGTCCTTAAGTAATGACAAACATGTTTGTAAGTCTTGTGCTTTGTCTAAGTCACATAGACTACCTTATACTAGATCTATTTCTAGATCTACAAAGCCTTTTCAACTTGTACATTCAGATATTCATGGATTCACTACAATTAGCAATAGTGGAGCTAAGATGTATGTAACATTCATTGATGATTTTAGTAGATTTTGTTGGATCTATCTACTAAAGAGCAAGGATGAAGTGTATGATGTCTTTGTCAAGTTCAAGAATGCAAGGGAGAACCAATTTTCCACAAAGATCAAGTGCTTGAGAGGTGACAATGGTGGTGAGTACATATCTAACAAGTTCAAGGACATTTGTGATGAGCATGGGATCAAGAGAGAGTATACAACATCAAGAACCCCACAACAAAATGGAGTGGCTGAAAGGAAGAATAGGACTTTATGTGAGAGTGCTAAAGCTATGAGGTTAAGTGCTAATCTTGACAAACCATTTTGGGATCAAGCTTTGTTGTGTGCCAATTTCTTGTGCAATAGGTGGCCGAGTGCTATTTTGGATGAAGGACACCTTTTGAGATGCTATTCAAGAGGAGGCCGAGTGTCAACTTTCTAAGAACCTTTGGATGCACATGCTATGTCAACATTACTCCCGATGATAGGACCAAGGAGGATCCATCTTCAAGAAGAGGTATTTTTGTTGGATATAGTGAGGTGAGTAAAGCCTACAAGGTTTACATTCCTTCTACTAACAAAGTGATTGTTGGTAGAGATGTCATTTTTTATGAGGATAACATTCCAAAGGTGTCTTCAAGCATGATTGATGGTAGAGTGGATGGATCTAACATTCTTGATGTTGATGAGAAGGATCTTACTTTGGATGGTGGTGATGATGGACCTTCATCAAGTCAAAAGCCAAGGAGAACATCAAGAAAAAGACAAGTACCTTCAAGGCTCACATATGATCAAAAGGGTAAGCAATTAGTTTCTGGAAATTATGTTGCTTTCCTAACCTCTTTGGATGAGCCTACAAGTATAGATCAAGCAAGGAAAGAAGAGGAGTGGATCCAAGCAATGGATCTTGTGTATCAAGCTCTTATGAAGAATGGAACATGGAGGTTGGTGGAGTTGCCTAAGGACAAGAAAGCTATTGGACGAAAATGGATCTTCAAGGTGAAGACAAAACAAGATGGATCTATCAACAAGTATAAGGCAAGGTTAGTGACAAAAGGATATGCTCAACAACAAGGAATTGACTATGATGAGACCTTTGCACCCGTGGCAAAAATTGTAAGCATTTGAGTCATCATTTCACTTGCTACACTTTCTGGATGGGATCTATGGCAAATGGACATTTCAAATGCATTATTGAATGGTGATCTTGAGGAGGAAGTATACATGGAGCAACCCGAGAGCTACATTTCATCAACAAAGCCAAATCATGTGTGTCTTATACAAAAGAGTTTGTATGGTCTTAAGCAAGCACCAAGGAGTTGGTATGCTAAGCTTAACACTTTTTTACTCTCTCAAGGCTTTGTTATGAGTGAGTATGATCATTTACTTTATTATAGGTTTGCTGGAAATGATGTTACCATCTTGCTAATCTATGTGGATGATATCATCTTGAGTGGTGGAGACAATCAAGATGTGGAGGATATCAAGAATGCTCTTAAGAAGGAGTTTGAGATGCATGATCTTGGTAATTTGCATTACATTTTAGGAATAGAAGTCATTAGATCTTCTCAATCTACTTTAGTTTGTCAAGAGAAGTATGCTAATTATATTTTAGAAAGATTTCATATGGTAGATGCAAAAGCTATTGATACCTATGGAGTCTCGTGTAAAGCTAACTATAAGAGGTAATGAAAGATCCTTCGAGGACATTACTCTCTATAGGAAGCTAGTTGGTTCACTCATCTATCTAACCATTAATACACCTGATCTAAGCAATGCAAGATCCTAGTGAGGAGCATTGGAAGCTAGGAAAGCGAGTTTTGAGGTACATCATTGGAACTCAAGATTTGGCATATTGTATGAGGGATCATCATCTAATCTTTTTGGATTTTCAGATTTGGACTATGCTGGAGATGTAATGGATAGGAAATCCATTAGTGCTTATTGTATTCTCATAGGTGATGGAGCTATATCATGGATGTCAAAGAAACAAGCCACTATCTCATTGTCATATAGTGAGGCCAAGTACAAAGCTCTTACACATTGCACAAAGGAGATGGTATGGATCAAGAGGATGATCAAGGATCTTCACTTGCTAGATTTTTCAGAGAACCCAATCATCTTTTGTGACAATCAATCAGCCCAAAGAATGGCATCCAATCCTATCTTTCATGCTAGGAGCAAGCATATTGAGATACAATATCATTTTGGAGGGAGCGAGTCATTGCAAAGGAGGTGGAGCTTCAACATATGTCTTCAAGGGAATGTGTAGTTGATATCTTCATCAAAGAATTGGGAAAAGACTTGTTCATGAAGCATAGGACTTCACTTGGAGTATTATCAAAGTCTATGCTAATACTAGTTGAAGAGGGAGTGTGAAAGATTCAACTAGTTTCATCACATTTTGCAATATTTTCATATTTGGCATATTGAGGCCAAAACTTGTTTTGGACTTAGAGGTTGACTTTTCAAAGTTACTAAGTCTAAATTTTATTTGAATAAACATTTTTTGAAAGTGTGGGAAAGATAGAATGCGAGTTTGAGTAGATTCAACCTGAATAAGTTGGGTACATTGAATCTAGACCCAAAATTAGTAGGGTTAGCATTTTGGTGGGAAAGCCAAGTGGCCAAATAGGGTTTGGACCTGCTATAAGAGGATGTAACTTGTGGAGAGAGTGATCTTCTCTCTTCTCTATTTCATTTCATGCTTATACATAGTTCTCTTGGGTTCTACTATCTATTGGTGCACTATCTTGGTGATTGCTTGCAATTATATGTGTAGAACGATCTATATTTGCTATTTTTGGATCCACACGTGTGAAATACAGTAGCTTGCTGGTTTTTTACGGACAACAATAGTACATAATCATTTCATTCAAGTTTGATCAAGTTCTATTAGTGTTTGCATCTCAAATTGTGTGTAGATGCTGATTTTTCTACATTGGTGAGATTAGTAGTGTATTTCTCTTTCTAACCAAAGATCATTCAAGTAGATTGGATCTTAAGGATCTGAAATCTTTCACATAGTGCAGCACATGAAGCTATATGGTTGAGACAAATCTTGGAAGAAGTTGGCATGAAGCAAAAAAATCCAACGACATTACATAGCGACAGTCAGAGTGGCATTCAGTTAGCAAAGAATCCAGTGTTCCATGTAAGAACCAAACACATTAGATTCAGTATCACTTTATACATGCTGCTTCGTATGCAAGAACAACTAGCTAATATTTTCACTAAGCCACTTGTTGGAGAAAAGTTTGATAAGTTTAGATCAAAGCTTTCTATACTTAAAGTTTGATGACTTTGAAGCTATGTATGTGATTGTATAAAAAGTAGACTCTACTTTAAGGGAGAGAGTTAGAATTAAAGTAGAATCATTGTGCATATGTATTGTGGGTCCTATCAGTCGATAAGGATCAGTTGGCCTCGTCACGAGGCAAGTCGATGGGAGACGCGTCCCGTCAACGACAACCTAGGTCATGCATGGGTTGCTGAGTGAAGAACTATATGTACAGTGTAATTTCATTCTGAGAAATACAGTTGTTATGTGAGCTTGTTGTGAAGAGTGTTTTCTGTCTGTGTTACTGTATAGCATGATATGTGTTCATGTTCTCCTTTCTTAATGCTTTCATTTATACAAGCTAACTCATCATTCAATGCTTTCATTCTCAAAACAAAAGTACTTGGACTTTCTTCATTCTTTTGCAAAAAGAAAAGATTTGTCTTCTTAGAGTCAACACTCTAGAAGTAGACTTGGATTCATAAAGCTTCTTCAATGAATTCCAAGCTTCCAAAGATGATGTGCACTTTACAACTTCCTTGAGAAGTTCATTGGTAACATTCATCTTTATCATGTGTAGAGCCTTTTTGGCCCTCTTGTCATACCTCAATTGATCTTGTTGTGTTGCTGGTCTCTCTTCCAAACCTACAACAATATCCAAAACATTATTCATCTCAAGAAATGACTCCATCCTCACTTTCCACAATGAATAGTTACTTGAGGTAAGCCTATCATTGGCTTCCAACATGACTCCAATTGAGGTTGTCATGTAGCAATGACCTGATCTTCTCTTTCAACCTGCTTCAATGCACAAAGCTCTCCTTGTCATCAATATAAAGAGCAATCAAAGCAACCATACCATCAAAGCATAAGACATATAATTTTGTTCAAGAGATGGTGCCATTGATCTAGTTTTTTGTAACTCCGAATAACAAGTGGCAGATATTTTTACTAAGTCATTAGGTAGATATAAATTTGAAAAGTTTCGTACTCTATTAGGAATAGAGGAATGTAATTTCATCATTGAGGGAGATTGTTAGAAAACAATGATAAACTTATTACTATTTAGGATTTACTGTTGACAGCTGTTACCAACTGTAATTTATATGTAGGCTAGTCTAGAGTCAACTACTAGTATCTCTCTCTATATATATATTTCGAGTTTATTGTACTCTCTTTCAATTAGTGTAATAGTGTGATTATGATGTTGTGTTCTTCATCCTCTTAATGGTGATTGCTTATGGTGAATGTTTGATAGTGGTTATCTGATTCTTCATAGGCCCATCAAAATTCAAATATTGAGAGGAAGAATATTTTTTTTTTGTCAATCGTGGAAATTGCCACTACCACCTCATTCCATCCTATATTCTTTGAAATAGGAGGACACTTCAGGCATCTGTTTGATTTCTTCTTTGTTAATGTTCTTCAATTTTGTGTCTACTTTGGTTTTGGATAGAATTCTATCAATATGGTAATGTCATCACTTGCACCCTCACCTATCAAATTTCATTCGTCAACATGATCTCTCATTTGCATCATTTTAAATTCACCTAGTTTTCTTGACTCTCCAAGGAAGTTTTTTTCGTAGCCCCTTTGAGTTAGAATTAAAGTAGAATCATTGTGCTACTGTACTGTGGGTCCCATCAGTTGATAAGGATCAGTTGGCCTTGCCACGAGGCAAGTCGACGGGACACGCGTCCCATCAACGACAACCTGGGATATGCATGGGTTGCCTGAGTGAACAACTATATGTACAGTGTAATTTCATTTTGAGAATTACAGTTGCTATGTGAGCTTGTTGTGGAGAGTGTTTTATGTCTGTGTTACTATGTAGCATGATCTGTGTTCCTGTTCGAAGCAAATTCTAAGTTGGTATCAAAGCCGTACAGGGAGTGTACACAGTACAACATTGTCGTTGAAGAGAGTTTCGGAAGAACTGTCTTATGAGAGTTCGGGGTTTACGGCGGGTTGAAGACCGAAGGAGAAGCACTGGTGCATAGAGTTTAGCACACGGAAGCTTGGTGAGTTTGAGATTGTGTGAGGATTCAGAGACAAGAGTTGTCGGCTGAATTAGAACCTCAGCAAACGGAATTTTGAAATTCCAAAGGAAGGCTATTTGGTGTTTACAGTCAGTGTGCACTCAATCGGACACCGTTTGACAAACAGATTGAAGCATCAGATTTCCAGCAGTAGGGCGACCTCAGAGCAGGAGGATAGGCCCGTTAGAACACTGTGAATAGGAAGCCAAGAATAGATTTGTGTAAAAAACCTTGGTCTGGGATTTGGGAGCACAAAATAAAAAATTTCTCTCCATTCTAAATCATTTCGGAAGCTATGAGAATCCAGAGGAGGGCACCTTGATCAGTTCTAGAAGATCTGAAGTGGTCGTGGACAGTCGCATTTCAACCGTGGAGCCATAAGCATTCAAATGAGGCCACCATAGCTGGTAAAGAGAGAACAAGGAGAAGAGAAGACATGAGAAAGTCGTGAGAGAGTAGGCAGCTCGCGCAGCGCTCAACGCAGCGGACAATGTAGTATTCCGGAGGGATTTCGTACGTACAAGTGCAAAGCTCGATGCTCAAAATGGTTCATAGCCATTAGATCTTCTCCACATAAAATCAATGGTAGGGATTTCACGGATCAAGAGTGATGTGGATCGTCCGTTTTGTCCCAAATGAAAGGCTATAACCTCCAAACGAAGGGCACCCGGACTGTACCTACGAATACGGTACAGCAAAACAGAGTGATTGCAGCGGAGAAAGTGTTTGGAGTGCGTCAAAAGTGATTTCATCATTCCATTGGGCGCATAGTTGGGAGTTGAAGATTGAGTGCATTTAAAAGGCGATGCCGATTTGGCTTTCAAATTGGTGGAAAAAGCGGCGAGTGACTAGGTAAGGAAAAAAGTGCAAGTCATTATTTTCAATTTCTGACATCGCAGCTGGCCTCGGCATACTGCTTTTAGCCTACAGTGGAAGTTTCAAGCAGTTTAGCGATGACAAACATGGGAGAGTCCATTTTGAGTGAAAGTAGCAAATTGGATGGAATTTCCAACTATGCAGTGTGGAAATTCAAAATGAAAAACATATTGATGTAGAAAGACGTGTGGGAAGTCGTCACAGGTGATGAGAGAAGGCCGCCAAATGAAGCGGATATCAAAGTGTTCGACAAAAAGATGAGAAAAGCTTTGACCTTCATTAACTTGTCAGTATAGGATCACATCATTACCCACATTTGTGATGCTGTTACACCCCAAACAAGCATGGGATGTGCTAAAGGAGCAGTTCAAGACGTCAAATCTGTCTAGAATCATGTTTCTGAAGTCAAAGCTGAATAAAATGAGAGCACATTCAAACGTACATGACAAGAATCAAGACAACGAGGGATGAATTATGGTATATTGACTTGGGAGCCACAAGACACATGACAGGTAACAAGAATTGGTTCAGTAGCTTGAAAGTGTTGGATAATGGAACATTTGTTTCACAAGCAAATATTGATATGTCATGTAAGACTGGATCTACTTCTTGAAAAAGAAATTGGATGCATTTGACAATCTCAAGAGCTTCAAAAGCATTGGTTGAAAATCAGACAGGTAGGAAGATCAAAGTCCTACAAGTCTAATGACTTCAATGATCTTTGTGATCAATCATGGATTAAAAGACAATTTACGCAAGCTCATAATCCTGCTCTCAATGGTGCAGCTGAGCGCAAGAATCGTACAATTCTGGAAAGTGCCAAATCTATGTTAGCTGAGATGAGACTACCAAAATATTTTTGGTCGAAGCATGCAGTACGGCAGTCTATCTTCAAAATAGAAGTCCTACCATTGCCATACCAAAGATAACACCCGAAGAGGCATTCACGAAGAAGAAGCCAAAGGTGAAACCACTTGCAAATCTTTGGATGCAAGGCCTTTGTACACATTCCTAAAGAAGAGAGACGTAAACTTGATGGTAAAGCTATCAAGTGTATATTCCTAGGATATGATGATCGTGTGAAGGGCTATAGATGTTTTGATCCAGTGGAAAACAAAATCATGTAAGTCGTGATGTTATCTTTGATGAATCCAAGATCTATGAAGACGAGGATGCTGAGAAGATAGACACATCCAGTGGGAAAGATGGTATAGTGAGGATACCTCCTAATGATGATCCATTCATTGACCTTCCAAGTGATGAACATGAGGATACATCTCAAGAAACTACTACTCAACCTCTAGAGACAGGTTGGAGAGGTAGAGACGAACCTTTTGGTGCAAGAAGGATTGAAGTTGCAGGTGACAAACGCAAGGAGAAGGATGTACCATGGGATACATTTTCACTAGGAAGCCGATCACCTGATAGGAAGCTCCCTAAGTGGTTTGAGAGATTGTTGGAGAGCCACGACATGGATGACTTTCTAGGATCATCTAGCTAAGGAGAGCTACGAAGATCAACAAGCAAGAAGACACAACCTGAAAGGTATGAAGCAAATTATGCTCTCTTATCTAGCATTATTCAAAGCAAAGAACCTCGACTTATGGTGAAGCGAAGGATGAAGGCTTTGTAGCGAAAGGACAGGAACATACCATCTCTCGAACAAAATGATGATGTATCTCAATATGTTTGGTTCGAGCATGTAGAATTGGATAGCAAGGCAAATGCAGCTTTTGTCATCACAATATACACTTATAGCATCCACCTGTAATTGAATTAAATCTGTAAGTAATATTCATGGCCATATTACCACTTATTGTAGCATTGCTAAGCGCATGATACTCAGCTTGTGTCGAAGATAAAACTACTGTAGGTTGATATTTACTGCTCCGGGAAAATAGCAGTTATACCATAGCTAAATATAAGACTGTTGGTAGATCTTCTATCATTAATACTACCTACCCAATCAGTATCTGTATAGCCTACCAACATAAGTGTTTCATATCGATCATACTTCAAGCCAAAGTTTAACGTGCCTCGAATATATCTCAAAATATGTTTAGCAGTTTTCTAGAGGGTCTGACCAGGTTCTTGCATGGTGGCTATACTCATCACAAACATCTGATGTGACTCACTCAGACTAATTCAATGTCAACTATATGATGTCACGATCCTGCACTCGCTCTCCAACTGTTGCTAATTGCTTACGAATCTCTTTGATTTTCAGTAGGTGATCGATAGTTGCACCATCATCCATCCACAACGTATGCAACTTCATCTTCAAAAATAGTATTCACGATGCGTTTGTCATTTCCAACGATGCCTTCAATCTATCCCAGTTTCATTCGGTCCTTCCGAATCTGAAATGTAGGAAAGAATAAAAACGAAACAGATTTGCATGAAAGTCTGCCAATGAGCAAAACACAGCGAAAGAGTAGAGCGTCAGGCCGCCAATGAGCGAGACACTGCCCATTTCGCTCTAAAAGCTAAACTGATAATATGCTTGCTCTATCTTGTGTATCTCCTTGTCTTTCACTGTCTTAATTGCTAGAATGATATTGTTCTGTGATCTGTTGTCACGTGTCTAGGATTCTGTAAGCTTTCCCACATAAGAAAATTCAAAAGAAACAAATACGTTCGTGATACAAACCAAACCCGTTCGCGACACGTTCTTACAGTCTGTTTTAAATGTTTCTTGAGTTGTTAAATATTGTAGATTATTGCTGCACTTATCTAAGTAAGAATAGGAAATGGAATTGGAACTATTGCTATTGAAAATCACCAAAATCAACAAAACGGGAACAACTAAGATCTGCAATCTTACAAACTGCTTACTACAATTATCACTCAACAATTGTAACAAGAACTCCTCAAGGAGTCAAGCACAAAGCAACATCAGATCATAATGTATTGATCTACCACAAGGCCCTGCACATCTACCTGATCTTAATCACAAATCCAGACTTTAAAGGGGAAGAATCAACAACAAAACACATTCATACATCAGTACTCAGATTTAATGCATGAAAATGGAGCATAGATGGAAATGCAAATAGGAGGATCTTCAATTAAAAATGCAACAACATTTCAGTATAGTATCTAGTGCTCAGAAACTCGTGGAAGAGGCCTCTATATATACCCACAAGCTGGCGAATCCAATTTTACAATACTGTGGATTCCACCTCTACAACTGAGTGAATCCCATTCTATAAAGATTTGGGTTCCACCTCCTACATGATAATAGGAGGACTCTTTATTAAAAATATAACTTAAGTGAGAGAGTCTAAGTACTCTAGCTCCCAAATGGTTTTTCCATCTTTAGGAATTACCATGGGGCTCAAAGAATATACATTTTTAGCCTAGCACTAATCTCGTGCTCTCAGTCTCGGCTCTCAACTTCATCTCTGCTGGAAGCCTTTTGAGTCGAGAGGTTCTGCATTGACACCTCGGGCAATGGCATCAGCTAACATTATCCTCCACTATAGTGTTGCAGGTCCCACTGCATCGATTCTGCCTTGATGTATGGTCCTTAGAAAGGCATGGATCCATACTTGCCTACGTAAAACCAAGAACTTTATTGGATTCGTTTCTTAGGTGCCTCGACAAAACTCCAAGTTGCAGCAAACTTTTTTTTTAGGACAACCCTACATAGCTAAGAGCTTTTCTTTTATCAAGAGATTTCTCATAGCTGAACCTCGTCTTTGCATCCAACAGAATGGGCCCATGTACGGCTTCATTCCCGGTATGAACTTATTTCCATACCACTTCTCGATCATCTGCATGTATTAACTGGAATTAAATGCGGCTCAAAAATAAAGCCTCGTCATCATTAGATGTGCATCTTCCATTTGTAAAGGCTGATTGACGTCCAACCTAATGGTTGGCAGACCTATAACCCAAGTATGCACTCTAACGTCACATGGAAGGCTATAGATAAATAATAATTAGCAATTTCTTAGACTACAGTATCCGCACTTCCACTTTAAGTATACCCCAAACTTCAGGAGTGTGTCTTGATACTTACAAGGGCTGAGCTTGAGTCAATTCCTGAAATCATAGGCCCAATTGACTTGTCACTTGGCTGGCTTCGTTTTCTCCCAAGGATCTCTTCTCTTGATCGGCACATAGTAGGGATCTAGTCCCTTTTCCAGTTCAGTGCTCTTAGGTTTTCTTGTAGCTGCTCATCGTTATTCAGCAGCATTACAATCCTCCAGGAGGGTTGTGGTCATAGGGCGTTCACAAGGTTACTGAGATTTGGATACTCTTCAACCATTATTTTCTTTGCCTCCCTCGCTCTCCCTTTTTGTAGGTCTTTTGAAACTCATCTCAGACTCCTTGCGATCATCATATCATCTTTTTGATCTTTTCTATAGATTTCTTCAGCAACTTCCTCTGAGGGTCCTTGCCAAAGCGGTGGCACTCTTGGTATCAAGAACCTTTTGAAGTAGAATCCTTGGGCTTTGATCTAGCTAAGGTTTCACTCTTACTCTCGAAGGAGATGGAGAAAGTCCCACAGAAGGCTACACGTCTCATCAAGTGGATCTTGCTTGAAATAATTGAAGTCAGGTGGTGAAGGAGGTGAGAATGGTTTACGAGAAGAGGGTGGTGGGTTAGTTATGAGGTTATACTGAGCTGTGGTAACATAAATTGTTTTTAAAAAATGGTCATCAGATTTTAGAAAAGATATGGTGGGTATGGTGTCAAAAAGTGAATGCGGCAGGTGGTCGAATGAGTAAATGGAAAAAATGATGGTTGGTAAAATACAAATGGATCAGAAAAATAAGAAGATGAGTGAGGCAACTGAGTGTAAGTAGAGAAATATTCGGGTTTGTGGAGAGAGCCAACAGTGGATCCTTTATTTGGCATGCCCAAGACCAGCAGCTTGTTGGTTGATGGATCAGCTTTGCTCAGCAGGTGCTCCGACATCATCATTGTGGTCATCTTTCTTATGCGCTGATACGCTTGCGTCGAGTTTACGGGACAGGTTTAAGACTCCTAAGCCCGTGAGCTACCAGCTGGCAGCACAAAAGATTTTCTTTGGTTTCTTTTTTCGTTTCGTGTGTGTCATGGTATTTTGGTCTTGGAGGCATGTTTGACTTTTGCAAATCATTCGACCTTCAAGTTTCAATTCGCTTCATGTCTTAGGCTTTTCGCGGTGCGTTGCATTGTTAAGAGATCTTTTAAATTTGCGCTCTATGCCAAGATGGTGTGTTTGGAATTTCAACTTGGTAGAGTATATTTCAAAACATGACTGAATATTTGTTGTTCAGATGCTTTCTTATTCTTTGAGAGATAGCTGATTATATCTTTTTGTAGTGCTATTGATGGAACGCTATTTGATATTAAAATTGCTAGCCTAATTTGGTATAAGACCTATATGTAGGGCGGATATAGTGTAAAATTGAAAAGAAAGAACTTGCTCGATAGGCTAGCATAATCAAGGAAGCTTATATTTCCATCATAAAATCCATGAGCAAATGGAAATAAAAAAGGAAATAGGCTAGTTTCCAATTTAAAACTAGTTGAATCTTGATAAATATCATGATGTCGTTTGTCCATTATGCTCAAAAATGGGGTTGTATCTTCTAGTAGAATAATATACGATTTTTGGGAGGGGATCTACAGTCATAGTTTCATATGCAACTTGCCAAAGGAGAAGGTGATCGATAGATTGTAGAGAAATGAAGGCTAGGCTATTGTTCGAAGCATTTTTCTCAGAGTTTGTGTAAAACCTTGCAAATAACGAATTATGTTCCAAATTTTGTTTTAAACAATCTCCGGAGGGACTTTCTCTTAACAAATCATTTTCAACATGTAGATCACATGCAATTGCATTATCAAGCAATGATTTTCTTGTGATCCAGCCTTCTGGAAAAGACTTATAACGTCTTTTTGTTTCAATTGAAAATCAACAAAAGCCTAGATTTTGCCACCACAAAAGGCTCTAATCCCAATATGTTTCGTATATATTCAGGTGATTGAAATACAGTGTAGCGTATTCTATGTTTATTTTTGACACAATAATTACAAACATACCATGTTTTTTTGGATTCATTTCCATATGTATATTTCCATAAAAAAGTATTGGCTATTTGCGTACGGAGTATATTTCAATTTCTAATATGTTTTTTTTTTAAATGCTGGTGCATGGAAAAAGTTGAGTTGCCACAAGGGGAACAACATTTCATGCATTTCACTAGATTCATACTGATTTCCAACCATTGAATTATTCATCTTGAAATTTCTAGTCTCGTCTGTTGAGAGTGTAAAATTGTCCCTTTGATTTTTCAATGTTCTTTGTCTAGCAAACGAGCTCTTTTGGTTCATTGATGATGTCATGAATATAGTCTAAGCAACAACAAAGATGGCAATTAAAATACGTATTAAAATCTAAATGCTAAAAGTGAAGATTGCAATATGCATCTTTGAATTGAAAAGCTACAAAATGAGATGATAAATTTATTATTTGAAGTATCAAAAAGAGGAAGTAGTCTTTATATAAATGCCTGCAAACATATAAACATACCAAATGATCATCTATGATTCTTAGATAACAAGAAAGAAAAATTTATCATAGTACAACATTGGAAAATGTATCATAACAGATAAAATTGTAGCAAGTATTTGAAGAAGTTCGAGAGAAGAAAAAAAAAAATTGAACAAAACAGTTAAATTGATTGCTAACATTGCCATCGTATACCGAAAGAGATTAAACTTCCATCACCATTGGCTTGTGTGCAACATCCACAACCAATAAGCACTCGTGCATACCAACCCAAACTAAAAGTCTATCAATGGGATGTACACAATGATGAAGTTTTGAACACCATTGATGAAGATCAAAGGTTGACTTACAATTGATTGATAAGCAATTCCAAATGCGTGAAAAGCTGAAACAGCTGATCAAGCCTTTAATACAAAATCAAAAAATCCTAGTAGGCTTCATCATCTACAAGCACATCCATAGAGGACGTTCCTAAGGTCCCACCCGAGATAGTTGATGATCCACTTTATGATGTTCTTCAGCACTTTATTTACACCATTGATGATGTCATCATCAGTATGGTAAAGCCAAAACGGGAGCATCAACCACCATCAACTTCTTTTGAGGGACCTGCAAAGACAATACCTCTTAATCTGAAGGAAGATGATCAAGACATAGACCATATCGTACACGTAGGAGCCCATCTGAATCCCCAACCCAATTATAGGATTTGGAAAAGTTATTGCGCAAATACAAAGATGTGTTTGCATGGACTTATAAAGAAATGAAGGGGGTCCCTCCTGACATTGCTGTCCATACAATCCCATTATTGGATGGTGCCATACTTGTGAGAGCGAAACCTTATCGCACCAATCCTACATATCGAGAAAAGATACGAGAAGATATTCAAAAGCTTCTCAATGCTGGTTTCATTTATGAAATCGAGCACACCAGTTGGGTATCACCAATTGTGGCAGTACCAAAGAAAAATGGTAAACTTCATATTTGCGTGGATTTGAAAAAGCTGAATGATCAAACAAAGACGGATCACTTTCCCTTACCTCTGACCACACAAATCCTCAAAGATATGGCAGGAGTAGAAGCTTTTATCTTCCTAGATGGTTTTAGTGTCTATTTTTTAGTCCAAATTGCTCCTGAAGATCGCTTCAAAATGGCCTTTGTTACAGAGTTTGGCACATTCAAAATATCAAGTTATGCTTTCAAAGATTTGTTACACAAGAATCTAGAGATTTATCTCAATGATGTACATTATTTTGAGGATAAACATCTCGATGCCCTTGAACAAGTCATTTGTTGTCGACGGTTCGGAATTTCATTGAATCCTGAAAAGTGCCAAATCTCGGTTACCCATGGTGTGGTGCTAGGCCATATCATTTCTCAAAATGGTATAGCCACTGATCCCAAAAAGATCAGAGTGATTCTAGAAATGCCCCTACCAGGAACAGTGAAAGAAATTTACGTCTTTCTGGGCGACACATGTTATTATCGAGTTTTATAATACACTTCGCTGATAAAGCACGATTAGTATATCAAATCATTACTGATCCAAGGTGGACAAAAGACAAGATTAAAGCCTTCGGAGACCTCAAACAAGCTTTAGTCACCGCACCCATTCTTGTTGTGCCCGATTATAATAAGGAGTTCCATGTGCATACGGATGCTAGTAAGTATGCTATTGGTGCTATCTTAACACAACCCGAAGAATTTGGAAATGATTTCTCAATCCATTTCCTAAGCCGTCAGCTTGTTCCAGTTGAGGCTAACTATTCCACAACAAATCGAGAAGCACTAGCAATGGTCTATGTTGTTCAACAATTTCGACACTATTTGCTAGGCCAGCTTTTTATTTTCTATATCGACCATCATGCTCTTCTTTACCTATTGAATGAACCTTGCAAAATCGGATGAATTGCACGTTGGCTGTTGATTCTTTTAGAATTCAACCTTCAAGTTGCTATTTAGAAGGAATCACAACATTTTTTGGCTAATTATCTTTCACAATTACCTAATGCTGAAGCATATGATGAGCCAATAAATGATGAGTTACCAGATGCATGTCTATTTTATATAGATGCGACTCCATTATGGACAGATGATATCACTAGATATCTAGCCACTGGGGAAATAGATTTTCAGCTAACAAAAATGCAAAAAATAAAGCTTATTATGAATTCTTTACCATATCATCTTATTGCAGGACAATCATATAAGCTAGGTGTTGATGGTATTACATGACGTTGTGCACATGAGTCTGAAGTCCGTCAGATTATTGCCTTGACACACGAGGGTATTGGGGGTGGACATTTCTCCTCTGATGCTACTGCTCGGGCAATTCTTCTCTGTGCTTGATGTAGCATGCATCTGGCTGAGTTGAGAAGAGTTTGATTCTTCCTTTTTGCAATCACGTTCTGTTGAGGTGAATAGGAAGTGGTGAACTGTCTTCTAATACCATGTTCAACCATGTAGTCGGACATCTCGTTCGACATGTATTTGCTGCCACCATCAGTTCAGAGTGCCTTCACTTTTGCAGATGTTTGTGTCTCAACCATGGCCTTGAGTCTCTTGATCATTCAAAGGCTTCATATCTGTGCTTAATGAACATGATTGTAGACCATCTAGAATAATCATCTATGAAAGTGATAAAATAGATTGCATCTCCCTAAGGACGGAGTTGGCATTGGACCATAAAAATTGCTATGTACAAGATCCAATACATGCTTGGTTTTAATGCAATGTGATTTTGGGAACTTGATTCTATAGTGCTTCCCATAGATGCATGATTCACAAAAGAAAGATTTCCTATCTAATGAGGAAGATAAATTCAGGCCATCAACTAAATTATTACAATGCATATAAGAAAGTGATCTTGTATTCACGTGTCCAAATCGACTATGCCACAGAACCGCACTGTCGTTTACATTTTCATTAGAGATACTAGCTAATGCAACTGAATTAGAGAGTATGTAAAGATTTCTGACTCTAGTGCATGTAGTCAGAGTTGTGTCATTCCTCGAGTATTGTACACTACTGCTCAGATGAGAAAGTAATAGTGTAGCCCTCATCAACTATCTTAGAGACTAATAACAGGTTCTTTGATAATTGAGAAACCTGAAGGACGTTAGGTAGATCATTGTTGAGGGTGATCTTCACTGTTCCTTTGCCTTCCATGCGTATGGTGCTTGAATCTCCGAGGTAGATGAATTGATCTCTGTTGTGAGCTGCATACTCGGTAAACCATTCCTTGCGAGAGGTCATGTGTTGGGTAGCGCCGCTGTCCAGGTACCAGCTATCACAGTCTTCGTTGTTGTTGCTGTAAGCCATTAATAAGTGTGTATCTTGCTCCTTGAATTCCGCCGCGTTGGAGGAGTCTGGCTACTGCTGTTGTTGTTGCTTCTTTGTCTCATTGTAGATCCGGATATGACACTCCTGGATGTCGTAATTGGCTCTCTTACAATATCTGCAGAAAAGCTTCTTGTGCGATTCACCATGCTCAGCTTGAGTGTGAGGCTTCTACTGTTGTTGTTGCACTTGATTCTTGCCCTTGGAATAGTATTTCTTCTTGATGTATAGAGCCATGGACTTGTCTTTGATGGACAAGCTGCTGGTCTTTCTCCGCATTTCTTCTTGAAGTAGGTGACCAATCACCTTTTGAAGAGTGAGGTCAGGTTGTGTGGAGATCATCACCACAAAGTGTTCTGGAAGAGAAGAAAGCAAGGTCATAACAACATCATCATCTTGAATAGAACATCCTACAACTGATAACTGATCCAATAAAGGTTTGAAGCTGTTGATGTGAGAAGTGATGGCAGTAGAATCAGACATGCTAAGAGTAAAGAACTTCCTTCTAAGATGTAATCTAGTGGTTACATCACGAGTCTCATAGAGATTTGATAGCAAATTTAATACATCCTTAGAGGTTTTGCATGTGGTAACATGGGATATTTGGGAGTCGGCCAGAAACTACAATAAATGATTGTCACCTAATTAGGTAGGTCGTTGTACTTGGAAGTATATGGCTTCTGTGACAACTATACATAATGTATAATGTCAACCAGTAGGGAGTGTTGACGTGGACAAGGGCGTCCGTGTTCTCTCACTTCACATTTTAGGAGAAGTGGCTGTCTATTTTGCCTAGGCGAGCTCCTGATTTGCGCTAGCTCGGTACTTATCAAACTCTGCCTGGTAGTTTCAGAGTTTGGCTGTATACCTGGCCATGCTGCCTAAAAAGATTCATCTTTGTTTGAGAGAGTGGCCTCAAATCAGATGCCGGTTGAGCTAGCCAAGCATTTTGTTCGTGTGTTTTCTACTTCATAAATCTGCAATAGCGCCTGGAGGCGGGCAAGCCATTGGGACGCTTCAGACTGAAGCTCCTACACCTTTGTGGAAGCATTTGTCAACGCTTTGGAGAGGCTTTGGATATACTGATTGAGGCCGTCCTCCTTTTGTTGCATCTTCGTGATCTCCCGATGTCTGTCTTGCTCATGTTGCTGAGAGATTATTAGTTCTTGCTGCAGCTTGGTGATTTCCGCTCGCAGCTGGGTGTTGTTAGTTGTCAGATGTAGTACCCGGCTGTCCAATGAGGCTCTAGCTGCTATCGCATCCTGGATATAGGTCCCCATGGCATGGTAGGCCGTCATGATGTCCAAGGAGCAGCTGGTACACTTTTTCTAGCGGGGGCTTGTGGTGTAGTGGCCTTGACGACCTGTACTATATTGTCGTCGTCCTCTTCTATGAGCTTCTTCGGTGATTTCTGGCCATCAGGTGCAGTAGGGTCCGCATGATCTGGCGATGGTATAAAAATTGTCTGTACAAATGCGTCATCAGACAATGGTTTATCGCCCTCGACAAGCTTTGATGGAGAAGTGGGGGGTGTGAGAAAAACAAAATTCGAGACAGGGAGAGAGACAGATTTGTCCAAAAGAGAGAATGGGGTAACAGAGGAGAACTGGAGGGTGGTGTGAAGGACAGAGGGAGAAGAAGGGGGAGATGTGTCCTGACTTGGTGGTGTGAAATTAATGACTTGCATTTTGGCCAGGGTGTCGGGAGACAACTATGAATCAACAGGATTGAACTGGAGAGAGACAATGGTGGAAAGCAGAGGGAATGGAAGAAGTGATGATAATGGAAGGGGTGGTAGAAGATGGAACAGAGGTAGAAGTAGCAATTTTAGAGGAGGTGGGTATGGAAACAAAAGCGGTGGTTGTGGGTTGAACAAGAGAATAGGAGTGGAAACATAAACAGTGTAGAGAGCTATACAGAAGAGGAAGTGGCAGTGGTAGAAACAGGAACTGTTAATGGTGTGGTGGTGGTGCGGCGTCTGGTAGCAGATGGAGATGAGGAGGGAGGGGGGGGGGGGGAGTGCCACGCATTCTTTTGCTAGTCGTCGTGTTAGTGACTGCAGGTTGGGCAGATGTGATGCGGTGGATGAAAAATAAAGGCTATTGTGGGGCACAATGGATGATACGATGCTGGAATGGTGGAATGCGCACACTTTTGCCTCGAGAAGTGCATAGACA
Source organism: Diphasiastrum complanatum (assembly GCA_029204225.1). Lineage (NCBI taxonomy): Eukaryota > Viridiplantae > Streptophyta > Lycopodiopsida > Lycopodiales > Lycopodiaceae > Diphasiastrum > Diphasiastrum complanatum. The sequence continues at coordinate 2,639,528 of CM055110.1, forward strand.
AAATTACATAGCAGGGGGCCAGTTGCAATACGTTCACGAGCATTTGGTTTGATGGAGATTGTTAGTGTGTGGATGAGGAAGGCATGCTAGTCGTATGGCACAACCGTGGGGCCAGGGAATCCCAAGAAGGACTCCACAATTTGACTAAGTAGCTTGGACTGGATTCTGTCCAACCAAAAAGTTATTCAACATATGCGTGGCCGCCTGAATGACTGGGTCCGTGATAGACTCTATCAGGTACCCATTGTTAGTTTGGATCGGAATTTCAGGTGGCCCGTCCCAAGTGGCGTAAGCATGAAGGGTGAGGCCCATGTTATTGTCAAAGCTGAAAAACGCTAGGTAGAATCCCATTGCTTCAAGAAGTGGGCCAACATATGAAGCCATGGTTTAATCAAGGCATCAGAAGTCAAGGGCCAAATCTGGGTGGCTGATGGTATTTCTCGCTGGATTACCTGCTTGGTGCCAGAGTCGTCAGAAGATGAGGAGGCCATGTTAGCAGTGATAGTTAAAGTTGGTACAAAGAAAAAGTGTTAAAGAGGATGGCTTGTATGAAGTTTGGTCGCATTCGCAAACACTAAAAAAGTGATGATTTTTCTATTAATAACTCTCACAGAAATTTTTATAGATGCATCTGTTTTAAGAGCTAACTCCCAAGAGATTTCCTTAAATCATGAAAAAAAGTGCTCTTTTTGAGCGTTTTTTGACGAGATCTCGAGATTCTCTGATCCATAATCCTTGCAAATTGGTAATCTCTTTCATCCATGCTAGATCTGACTGTAGGTAGTCCTCTATAATTTTTGATAGAGATTTGGTAACATATCCATCAGTTTTGGTGAATTTTGCCCTTATTTTGTCACTGATTCCTGAGATCGAGGTCTCTGATCTGCAATTTGGGGGCTTTTTGGTGCAACCTAATGATCGGCTTCCCTCTTGATCCTATTTGGACCTGGATCCCTCTTGGATCTTGTTGGATTTTCTCCGATTTTGTTAGATCTGACTGAATCCTGGTGGATCTAGTTTGATTTATCTTGATCTTCCTAGATCTGGCTGTGATGGCCTTGCAGGATGAACTTTTAATAACATGCTGTCACCAACCTGGATCGTCCATTCCATCGCAAACTAAATTGTCGCATAAGAGGCTTGGTCACTTGAACTTAGGAAGCCTCAATTTGATGAGAAAATTGGAAATGTGAGAGGAGTTCCTACAATAGAAGACCACTTGAAATCAATGTGCGAATCATGTGTGTATGGGAAGCAGCATCGAGAGAAGTTCAATAAAGGTGGTGTTGCAAGGGCAAAGAATATTCTGGATTTGATCCACATAGATTTATGCGGGCTTATGAGGACTATGTCCTTAGGTAAAGCCTTCTATTTCATGACCTTTATTGATGGTATGTCACGCAAGACGTGGATTTACTTCTTGAAGAAGAAATCAGATGCATTTGACAATTTCAAGAGCTTCAAAGCATTGGTCGAAAAGGAAGATCAAGTTTTAAGATCAAATAGTGGAGCTGAATATAAGTGTAACAACTTCAATGATCTTGTGATCAATGTGGGATCAAAAGACAATTTACGCAAGCTCATACTCCTGCTCTCAATGGTGTACTGAATGCAAGAATCGTACGATTGTGGAAAGTGCTAGATCTATGCTAGCCGAGATGAAACTACCAAAAGATTTTTGGTTGGAAGCATGCAATACGACAGTCTATCTTTAAAATAGAAGTCTTACCATTGCCATACCAAAGATAACACCAGAGGAGGCATTCATGAAGAAGAAGCCAAAGGTGAACCACTTGCGAATCTTTGGATGTAAGGCCTTTGTACACATTCCTAAGCAAGAGAGATGTAATCTTGATGTGAAAGCTATCAAGTGTATATTCCTAGGATATGATGATCGTGTGAAGGGCTATAGATGTTTTGATTCAGTGGAGAACAAAATAATGTAAGCCGTGATGTCATCTTTGATGAATCCAAGATGTTTGAAGACAAGGATGCTGAGAAGATAGACACATCCAGTGGAAAAGATGGTATAGTGAGGATACCTCCTGATGATGATCCATTTATTGACTTTCTAGTGATGGACATGAGGATACATCTCATGATACTACTACTCAACCTCAAGAGGCAGGTTGGAGAGGAAGAAATAACCTTTTGGTGCAAGAAGAATTGAAGTTGCAGGTGACAAACGCAAGGAGAAAGATGTACCGTGGGATACATTTTCACCAGGAAGCAAATCACCTAACATGAAGCTCCCTAAGTGGTTTGAGAGATTGTTGGAGAGCCATGACATGGATGACTTTCCAAGATCATCTAGCCAGGGAGAGCTACGAAGATCAACAAGAGAGAAGACACAACCTGAAAGGTATGAAGCAAATTATGCTCTCTTATCTAGCATTATTCAAAGCAAAGAACCTTCGACTTATGGTGAAGCGAAGGATGATGACATTTTGGTCAAGGCCATGGGAGAGGAGATGGAGTCAATTGCTAAGCATAGCACATGGGACTTAGTGGAACCACCAATTGGCAAGAAACCCATTGGTTGCAAATGGGTATATAACAAGACTAAGTACCATGCAGATGGAAGTATAGCAAAGCACAAAGCAATATTGGTGATCAAAGGGTATGCACAAAGTAAAGGGATCGACTTGATGAGACCTTTGCGCCAGTATGTAAGTGGAATACTCTACGTCTACTTGTTGCTTTAGCTTCACATTTTGGTTGGCCTTTGCATCAGATGGATGTGAAATCTGCTTTTCTAAATGGTGAGGTAGAAGAAGAGGTGTTCATGGATCAACCTGAAGGCTTTGTAGCGAAAGGACAGGAAAATAAAGTATGTCGCTTGAAGAAAGCGCTTTATGGTCTTAAACATGCACCACGTGCGTGGTATAGCAGGATTGATGCCTACTTTTGTTCAAAGGGGATGGTGAGAACACATTATCCAAATCTATATGTCTTATGCTTTGAAGGTATGGTCGCTTTGATTGCTCTTTATGTTGATGACTTGATTATTACGGGAAATATCAAGAGATGATAGACATGATCAAGAAACCTCATGGGACAATACGAGATGACAGATCTCAGCCTAATGCATTATTGCCTTGGAGTAGAGGTGTGGCAAAAAGGACACGAAGTGGGTTTAACACATGTGAAGTATGTCAAAGCATAGGTTTAGGTTGCAGGATTGCAAACCATTGAATACTCCTATTGAACCTTGTAATAAGTGTTCTAAGCTTGATGAGTCACAGTCATTTGATGCTACGTTGTATAGGCAGTTAGTAGGGAGCTTGATTTACCTTACCATGACTAGACCAGATATATGTTATGTTGTTAGTATTGTAAGTCAGTTTATGATAGCACCTACGGAAAACACATTGGAAGGCAGCTAAGCGCATTTTGTGTTATGTGAAAGGCACTTCAGATTATGTCTTGATTTACAAGAAGCATGAGGTTTTACCTGAGTTGTGTGGCTATGTGGATGCGGATTGGGGAGGTGACTATGATGATCATAGATCCACCACAGGGTATGTATTCCAGCTTTCCTGATTTTAAGAGGATCAATGTCATGTCTCACAAGGACCATTTTTTTCTACTCTTCAATGCACTTGTTTTTTAAAAGGGTTGTTGTTCATGAGACCTATGATTTTTTGGATGAGTTTAAGCATTTGACTCAAGCAAAAGTGCTTAAAAATGATAATCCAGTAATCATGAAACTGAGATCAACTATATGACCATGAAACGAGAGGCCCTTGCCATGTAATAAAGTGTTAATAAGTATTGACATTACATTTTGGCTGATTCTTTTGTATATTGTTTTGATAATC